>CM043709.1:14677828-15877828 GCA_023969325.1 Oryzias curvinotus
TTCATGAATTATTCATTTGGAGTGTCTGCAGCAGCATCTTGTCTGAAGGCTTCTTTTTTCAGTGTTGGAATTTTTTTCACTTGTTTGGTGAAAAGTAAAGGACATTTCATTCAAGTTGACCAAAAGGAATAACAGGAGGGCAGCAGGAGGGTCCCACATAGTGTTCAGAGACGGCTTCCTCTTGTCCTGAGACATTCGGACGAGAAGACAGTACAGAACATCCTTGTCATCCCCTAATGTTTTTCATTCTGTCATGACTTGGAGACCCATTCGGTTCAAGAAAGAAAACACTAGGAGCAGATGGAAGTTTTGGCAGCATGGTGGTGAGTGTTGTCTTGATCTGGCGATCTACTGCCTTTGCTGTCACATGATAGAAAGATAATGGAACAAAAATGATCATTTTTGTCATGTTTTTAGTTTTTTTTTTTTTAAATGTAGTATTTTAGCCAAAACCTGACTATAACAAAAAGCCAATAAATAATTAATAAATACATATATATGCTCATATATGAAATCACGTGAGCAAAACCCCAAAACAAACAAAAACTTTATGGAGTTGCCCTGATCTTTAACTGTCACATTTCCAGAATAGATTAAAGACTCTGTGTCATAAATGTTTCCTTATTGAACCACATTCACCCATGTGTGTCAGGGCACGTAGACAGTGTCCTCCAGATGAAAAAATGCTCTGCACGAGGTCTTTAATGGGTCCCCCCTGCTAGCAGCTCTCCAGCTGTATAAAGCAGAGGCGGACAGACTACATGTGCCTGCTCAGTGGAGGTCAGTAAAAAATATCAGATCTTGGACTCTTGAGAATGTATTTCTTAATGCTACTTCATGAACTCGTCATGGAGGGTTACAGTTTTCCTCGTTACAAAGCATGTTTATTCTCAGAAATGTTCCCACATGTAATATTCACTCCAAGAAAGTTCAAATTTTTTATATTTAGTGGTGAAAATAAATGGCTCTAGAGCAGCTTGCAAGCGACCCATTAATATTTCACCTACAGCTCAGTCAGGGCTAAAAATAATTTCTTTGTGTGTTTGTGTGCATGTTTCCTTGTGTTCAGCTGGAGTAAATTATCGTTCATCCCTGTGTTTCCACTGCCAAAAACCAGTCCCCCTAGAAATAAGTAAAAACAAAAAATTGTAGAATTTGAACATTTGTCGTTAAGTAAAGGAAAATCTGCCTATGGGGTGAGAAAATACCAGGAAATATTATTTGAAGAAGAAAAAATTCTAGTTGCTAAGACGTACTTGCTTAAACTAAGGTCATTTTACTATTGAAAACGTAATAGGATTCGTAATAAGATTATTTTTCTTGCAAGACAGAAAAATGTTCTTAAAATTAAGAAAACATTGATGAAGCAGAAGTTCTCAAAAGTTCTCAATATGAACGCTTGAAAACTGACAGAATACTTGACCAAGTTATGCATCTAATTCTGTTCCATTGATCTTAAAAAAACACAAGTAGCTTAAATCCTGTTTTGAGTTATTTTGATACAATAATGTTCAAATGTGATTTTATATGTATTTATTGTAATATCAAAACAACATGTTTATAGTGGTATAGTACACTTTTTATGACAAGCTGGTAAAGGACACATCTGTCTTTGCTGTTGCACTTTTGCACTAAAGTTTGAATTAAAGAATGAGAATTTTGAATTTATAACCTATTGTTATGCTGCACAGTCGTGTAGTGGTTGGTGTTTTTGCTTCACGGTGAGAAGGCCCTGGTTTGAATCCCAGCTTGGTCCTTTTTATTTGGACTTTGCGTGTTCTCCTTGTCCATGCATTGGTTTTCTCAGGCCAGTCCGGCTTCCTCCCACAGTCCAAACACACGCCTCATGGGTTGATGGTAGGTTAATTGGTGTTTCCAAAAATACCCCTTAGTGTGAATGTGTGCTCGTGTGGCCTTTCGACAGGACCAGTGACATGAGTGAGTGCGTGTTTATGGTTCTTGGACCCGCACACCGACTGGGAACTTTTCCAGAGTGTTCCTTGCCTTCGCCCAACAGAGCTGGGACAGGTTCCAGCAACCCTGACAGAGATTCAGCAGGTTCAGAGAATGGATCCAATACTTAACATTTAATAAACGTCAAACCAAGCTGTTGGTTTGAGGGTGAAGAACCTGACTTTGATCCAGCAGCCAGTGCAAACACAGATCTGTCTTTTCATAAAGCTTGATGAACATGTTGCAGGGCAATGTTGCTGGCAACTTGGTTGATAAGTGCATTCAACATAACCAACCACACTGCCTCTCTTCCCTCAGACACACCTTCTGGCAGTACCGCAAGGAGAACCCCCAGACCAAAGTAGGAGAACCTCCTCCTGATGGACTCCCAGGTTTCAACAGTGGTGTGATGCTATTGGACCTGCAGGGAATGAGGGCCTCAGCTCTCTATAACCAGCTTCTAGAGCCAAGTAATGTTGCCAAACTGGCAGACAAGTATCGCTTTAGAGGTCACCTGGGTGACCAGGACTTCTTCACTATGATTGGCATGGAGCATCCTAACCTGTTTTATTCCTTGCCCTGCGGCTGGAACCGGCAGCTGTGCACCTGGTGGAGGGACCACGGTTACGCAGAAGTCTTTCAGTTGTACTATCGTTGCGGGGGACCTGTTTATATCTACCATGGAAACTGTAATTCCCCCATACCAGATGACTGAGCTGCGTCACCGCCACTCACGTTCTTTAGGATTCCCTCTTGTTGGGAGGCACAACTGGATTGATTGACTTTCTTCAACACTTTCCAAACTTGACCCCTGCCTGCCAAGGGGTTCATGATGGACCAACTAGTGAAGCTGTTAGCTTGGAGGGCAGATCCAAAGCACTCCAAATGAATGTACCGATGAGAAATGTTCTGGATTACAACATAAGAGCAAAGCACAAATGGTAAAAATGATTCTCAACTTCGTAGGCTTTGCCGTGTCATTCAAACCTGCCTTCTGATTAAGATGCTAAAGAAATGATGTCTGGTCTATTTAATTTTGTTTTATTCATGCAAATTAATGTTTCTGTTTATACCTTAAGAAACATAAATGTTTAAATTATATTCTGTTAAAGACAAACTTTAAAATCTAAACAAATCATTAGAAAAAGATGGTATTATTAGGTATTATTAGAAATAAGAACATTCTAATATTGATGAAAATAAACACAACAGTGGACTGTGGAGTATGTTTCTGCAGCACCGTGGCAGCTTCTTCCATGAGCTGGTGGAAAAAGAGGTGAGTCAATGGAGCATTAATGATCATGTTTTGAGCTCAGCATTTGCATTTTACCGAGGCCAAACACAAACCTACATCAGTGGGCGGTCCAGACGCTGACCCACTTTGTCTTTACTGGCTCTGCAACCAGAACTGACATTTGGACTAAAAAAAAGCCGTGACAACCACTGAAACAAATGTATAATTTCAATAAAATGAAAGTATAAGGAACATTTTTCAACATACAGAATTTGAAAATAAAAATAATGTAATGACTTATATTTCATGTTAGGATATTGAATCTGCATCTATTTGGATTCTTTTTTTTTGAATGAGGATGCATATGTTTGGAAAAAGTTATTTGGTCAGTTGACTGAGACTACAAGTCTGATCCATTTGGAGCCACTTGGAAATCCTTGAGTTTCTGCTCAAAGATATTGGTAAGTACCGGTATGTTAAAACTCATTTTAGAACCTTCAAAAGATATTTTGAGATTCATATTTTCATATCAAAGCTGCACAAAAAGCAGAAGTGAATCGGTTTTCTCATTATTCAACATATTTGTGTCTTTGTCTCCTTCGCTGCTTTCTTTAAAAGATAAAGCTTCTATGAAACTGAAATGTAGCGACTCTTTACTGTGTCAAAGCAGCTCATTATGCTGAGTCAATAGAGAATGGGAAGTGGATATCTGGCTGGGGTTTGTTTAGACGCCATATTGTCTGCCCGTTTCCCCCTTGGCTGTCCTTTGTGTGCAGGAACGCTGCATTCCAACGGAGAACCGTGTTGAAAGCACAAATTGTCAGATTGGTCTCATGAATCAAGTCGGATTTTAGACCCAACTGCTAAATTTGTGCGATGCAAGCAAAAAAGAGACTAGTTCCTTCCATATGGGGACTTCATGCCATTCTGTATATTTTCTTAAAAGTAGAGTTGAATGTGGTTGAAGCTGTAATTTATTTATTTTTTAAATGTCCCATAAAAGGACAGGATTTTAAAGTTTGTCATTTTTAATTCCTTTCCATCATTTTGACTTATAGGTTGTTGAAAGAGGCGCTACATGGTGATGTAGTGGTGTTTGGTGCTTTCATTTCACAGAAGGGCCTGGTTCAAATCCTGGCTGGGACCTTTCTGTGTGGAGTTTGCATCCGCTTTCCCCCCACATTCCAAAAACATGCTGCATGGGTTAATTGGCGACCCTAAATTGTGAGTGTGTGACCCTACCACCGACTGACGACCCAACAGTAGCTGGAATGGGATCCAGCAGCTCCATGACCCCAAAAGAGATTAAATTGGTTTGGAAGATGGATAAAGAGGTGAAAGGGTATCTGGGCAGCTGTGGTGCAGAGGTAGATTGGTTGACTACTGATCGGCAAGATCACAGGTTCAGTTCTTGCCTTCCCACTCATGCATTGGAGTGTCCTTGGGCAAGACGCAAGCGCATCAGGTCTTCAAAGAAGGTAGTAAAAGCACCAAATATTGACATTGTGGGATGCCTTTAACAATATTTTAACTAGTAGTCTGTGTTTTGGACTAGTCACATTAAAGCACATGATTTTTTTCCTAGTTAAATGTATTTTGGAATCTTATGTAGCAGTTTTGCAGCACCTCCTCCAGGTATGCAAGGGTTTAGTCACATGCACCATGTATGGGTTGACCCGTCAGGCTGCAGCAGGTTTTTGGGTTGTCCAGGCCCCGCAGAGGGTTGTAGAGAGGAGCGGCTGTGTCTTTCAGTTCCCTTTTGGCATTTTCATATGTAACGTATGATTGTCGTTCCTGTGTTAAGTATATTGTTGTCAGGGTTGGGGGGAACTGGAGAGCAGGTAGGACCCAAACGCAGAGGCAGGAGGCACACGGTTCAAGGGCAAAGGGTTTTAATAACTAACAAAAAGCACTGCAGAGCAGGATAAAACAAAACAAAACTCACTGTGGGCAAAACTTGGCAACGTGGCAGGAGACAAACATGGACAAGGTTAAGACACAAGAGACGTTACAGACATGGGAGACGTTACGATAATGACGTTAATGGACCAGCACAAGAGGAAGGGAGAGACGAGACTTAAATACAGACAGGGCAGACAAGACACAGGTGAACATGATCAGGGCCGATTAGGACAAAGGAAGTAAAATTAGAGAACAAGACAAAATAGGAAACCTTTCAAAATAAAACAGGAAACAGAACTCAACTATGACAGAACAAGACAAAGCAAAAACCAACACAAAGAAACCCAAACCATGACAATTGTGATGTATTTGTAAGGATGATGTAATTTGCTCACACTTATGACGTACAGGTGATGCTATTGGACGGTGCCCTTTATGTTGCAGTCTAGTCGTCAGTAAGGTTCTTTACTGGTGGCGTGCAAATGGAAGTACCTGTAGGACCCCAAAGGATGCCCACACAAACTACATTCTGATTGTCTCATTTTTTCATTTTTAACTGTCAAACTATGTGCAAGAGGCGCACAATTATCACTTAAACAGCCCAAACGAACAGGATTTGGAGTGGAGTTCATTAAAAAAAAAAAAAAAGTATTACATGCCTGTGTCTCCCCTATTTCAACCTTACTTACCCTTGTGTGCTAAGTGTTCCCTATGACCTGTTCCCTGTACGAGCTTTATATTTTGTGCAGACCACCCCTGTGTCTCGTAAAAGTTTGCCCATTTTTCGCCCGTATTCACCTCTAAGGGCAGTTGAGTCTAATTAAGCCTTAAACTACTTGATCCCCAAAAAACATGCAGCAGACGTTATGCACTGTTTCTGCCACATCTTGCCACACCACAAAGTAACCTTACAGAGAAACCAAGTTTCCTTTTGTTGAATAAAGCCTGATTACACAAGCACTAAGTTCCTCTGGGTTTAACAACTAAAACTTGTCCTCTCATTCCTTTATAAACGTTTTATTGTAACCATGTAGCAAAATGAGACCTTTAGGAAGAATTTTGTACCAAGCGTTGAGCATATTTCTGGCATCTTTAAAATCCATTTTGTAAAAACTAATTATGAGGATTTACTTTGCTGGTATCTGTGTGGTTTGGAAGCAGAGCTTGCTAACCCTCATGTCCACAGACAGACAATGCTGTGATCCACTGCAGGGTTCAAAATAATCCTGTGAAGGGAACATCCTCATGTTCTCCATTATATAAGCACATGTCTGCGCGCTCGTTTGTCTGCTTCCAGCTAGACATGACCCATTTCTGTCACTTCTATACTCCCAACACAAGTTTAAAAGCTTCACAGGAAAATATCAACCAGCCGTGACCTCTGACATTGAAACTAAAAAGCCTCTTTATCGAGTTTCCTATATGTATTCTTTTTCATTTATATTCCATTTTCCCAGTGATTTTCACTTTGCTGAATCATATTTCAATGCCCTTTTCATACAAAAACAGGCTAATGAATTTGTAAGAACTAAGATAAAAAGAAGGTTATGCGTTTCCTGAGGGCTTTCAGCCTCAAGGTCTGAGAGGTTTTGGAAATATAGAAAGAGATGTAATGTAGTTTTAAAAATATGACATTTGTTCAGCATTGGCGTGAATAAGGTGATGCAAATAATAAGCTGCAGCATCAGAAATCCACTCTTTAAGCTTTTCCCTGTATATCTTAAGCAGCAAACTTTTATTACATCTTATTTTATTCCCTGTAATTTATTACACTTTTTGTTATAAATTCACCTTTAAGTAAGGAGTTTTTAAATCCTTTATCCTGCTTTCATCAGCCAACACTAATTATTTCTACTTTGGGCAGAAATGACCTTTATGTGTTTTTCATGCACATATTTATACAAAAAAACAGCTTAATCTCAAGGATATTATCAGTAATTTGAAGTTATAGGTAATCTCTGAATGTATCTTTAACAAAGTAGCTGCATCGTCTTTTCTGCATGTTTGATTTGATGTTGCTAAACGATGCACACTAAGTCTAAAATGTTCACTGAGGGCTGGCCAACCTGTTTGACAACAAATAGATCTGGAGCAATAAACCTAAACATATATAAAGGATTTCCCATAGTGCATGTGAGTGTTCAACACTCTGTTCCACTTGGGGAAAAAAATGTAGGCCAATTTCTTCCCAAAGATATTGTCCGACGTCTCGCTTCCTCTGTCCCTCATTCTATCTGTTGGTCTCTCCACAGAAGCACTGCTTGTTTTGCTTTCACTTAGTGGCTGCAGAATGTGCTTATCTGCAACATCCTACTGCAAATTCTCTTCTTTGTCACCACAGCTCAGGCACTCGACACAAATCCGAACAACCCAGCGTTCATTAATCATTGTTTGTCTTAACTGCAGCATTGCTGAATCACAGATTGAAAGCATCCTGCGTCAAACACCTGTCGTCTTTAAAGATCAGGTTCAGGTGATGAATAAAAGCTGTCTTGGAACAGCCTGAATTCAAGAGCAAATCGTTGATTCAAATGGAAATCAGTTCTTTGTCATCCAACCGTTTGACCTCTGGGAACATCAGACTGGTTTTGTTGACTTTTTGTGCAGCATTTTGCTAATGCACATAATTAGAATCTGTGCTAGTCAAAGCGTAGATTCAAATAAGCTCATGACGTTTCCTTGCTCTGTGAGGATTTAAATAAGCAAGAAATGGAAAATTCAATTCTTTGAAAGTATTCTTTTCTTTTCATTTTTATTTCTTTTGATAAATTGTAACTGGGACTTGTGTGTTTTTAAAGTTTACATGGAAAGGCTTCATAGATAAACTTAGTTTAATTGATAAATAATAATTACCAAACGAAGCTCAAACTGCTCTGTTTTAATTCTAAAGCCTAAAATGATATGATTCATAAAGTTTTTAAAAAAAGTTTCTGTTGCCTTACATCTATAAAAAGGCTGAAGGGAATCACAGACTTTGCAGCTGCACATAAATAAATCACATTCACTCACTTTGATTTTCTGCAACATTTTAAAACAGGTGCTTTGTTTGGAGTTAGATATTTGTGCATTTTCTTTGGAAATGCCTTAAATTAATGTTATTCTTTGGATTTAAAAAAACCCCAGCTTCAAACTGAAATTACTTAATGAAAATCTGTTGCTTCCCATTAACATAAAGGCAGTTCCTTCTAAACGAATACAGTCATTCAGACATTATTTTTCTCCCCTATCTGATGTGTACTATATTCAGCTGTGGCTCGGACCCCTGGAGCTGTGCACCAGTTCCCCCCTACTTTTCCCAATTCCCCTGACCCACCTTTGTACAGTCAATACACAATAAAGTGTTTGATTCAGAGAACTCCTACAAAAGCTGCTGAATACCTATTATTACTTGGCAAATCAATACTCCAAGAATGGTTAGAGTCAAGGTGAATCTCAGGAATGGAAAACTGAAATCTGGTGTCACATAAATAGCTTTCACGTGCCGGAGAATCCCGTGTCTTCAGCCAAGAAGCAGAGAAAACTGACTTGTTCCTTGCCGCGTGTTCCAGATCAGACCTGTATGAATGAATCTGCTGACCTTCCAACCACAAACCACAGACTGGCTCAGTTTTGAACAATTCGAAATTCTCATTTGAAATGTCTTCTTTTGTATTACAAGTTGTTGCGTTTTTTTCTCATGTTAGTGGACATATATAGAGAAAATTAATTTTTAAATGGCATTTCTGAGGATTTCTTTATTCAAATTGTTGTAAATCAGGAGCAGACGGGAAAAAATTCCATTTGAAACAGCTTGTAGGTGTTGCATACAGACTAACGTCTTTCCTCGTCTGAGCTGGCATCTGGCTTAAAACTGTACAGCTGGGTAGTGCCAATATTGCTTCCCATTTTTGTTGCATTGGTAATGTTAGCTTAGGGTTGTGAGATGCTGTAAGGTAGTGGGGGCAGAGTGTATACAAAGGGATGATGGGAAATGAGCCCAGACTTACTCTGTGCCCACAGTCCCTCCCACAACTCTGAGGCGATATCTGATTAACTCCTTTCTCTGCAGAAACTATGTCCTAAAAAAATGACAGGTTTTTCTATTTTGGCTAAAAACGGCATAATAAAGGAACGCTGGAAAATTAAACAAATCAAACAACAATTAAACAAATAGATTGACAAGAGTTGGATGCTTGTAGAAAAAGCGTTGACTGTATATGAGAACCGAGTGGCCCTCCCTGCTCACATTCCGAATAAGAAGTACATGCTGACTCCAGGAAGCCAAAATCTCTTAGACTTTATTAAAATATATACAGCCATTACTCAGATATTCTATTTATCAGAATAACCGTTCTTGCTCTAAAGCCTTTTTTAACATGCTCTTTCTAATCCTAATTGTTTTTCATGATGTTTTTATATAGTGCAAGTTGTTAAATGCATAAACTGACCAATCAGATGTCTCAAAAAAGTTTGTGGTGCCTGCTGGCCCTCACATCCAACGTATGCTGGCCATGCAAGAACTGGGATGTATTCAGTTTCCAAGAATTGTGTACAGATCCTTGCAACATGGGGCCGTGCATACTCACCGGACATGTCACCCATTGAGCATGTTTAGGATGCTCTGGATCAGCGTATACGACAGTGTGTTCCAGTTCCTGCCAATATCCAGCAACTTCGCACAGCCATTGAAGAAGAGTGGACCAACATTCCACAGGCCACAACCTGATCAACTCTATGCGAAGGAGATGTGTCGCACTTCATGAGGCAAATGGTGGTCACACCAAATACTGACTGGTTGTCTGAGTCCCCTGACCCCCACAATAAAACAAAACTGAAGATTTCAGAGTGGCCTTTTCTTGTGGCCAGTCTAGGGCACACCTGTGCAATAACCATGCTGTCTAATCAGCATCTTGACATGGCACACCTGTGAGGTGGGATGGATTGTCTTGGCAAAGGAGAAGTGCTCACTATCACAGATTTAGACAGATTTGTGAACAATATTTCAGAGAACTGGTTATTTTGTGTATGTGGAAAATGTTTCACATCTTTGAGTTCATATTGTAGTAGGTTTAGGGGATGTCATCTGGACTCATACCATAAAAAATGGGAGCAATAACAAAAGTGTTGCGTTTATATTTTTGGTCAGTGTATGTAAACACAAGTAAGCACAGATGTAACTATTTGCTGCACCAATATGTAAATAAATGTTTATTCAGATCCACACATAATTGTACAGTGCACATACAAGCTAACTCACAAACATATATTTCACACTTGCATGTATAGAAATGTGTGTTTGTGTAGTAGGACACATAACGGCACACTAATGAACATCATGGCTCAATTAGAAGAATAACTAAATGTACATTTGTTTTAACTCGAAACTACATCACAAGAGTAGGTCTTTGGCTGGTACTGTACCACACTACTTGACCCAGTGTCGTCTAGTCCTGGTCCTGGTCCAAATGTTTTAATTCTTTTATTTTTTCCTCTCTAAGGACTAAGCAATGTATGTTTCGAAGGAATAAGCTCTTCTTTAGAGGTTTAACCACTTAGAAACCATTAGGTTCTCATGATAGGGTGTTCCATTGACATCCCAAGCATGTCACAACCCATTTAAACTTCTTTGTCATTCTAGAATCTGATTTATTCATTAAAGAGAGAAAACCAAAGCACCAAATGATTGTAAAGTAGAAATTGATATAATTTCTAATGGCTTTCCTACTTGCAGCTTAATGAGTGACAGTTAAACAATGCCTTAATTGCATATAAAAGGAGGACTTAGTCTAAGTAAGAATGAATCAATTGTGGGCTTTTATTACAAATTCTGTAAGATATTACAAAAAACAATGAAAGAAATGACTATGAAAATCACTAAAGTTAAAGTTTAATTATCAGTGTCTTGTTGAAGCTGCTTTCGTTCAGCTTAAGAAAGCTGTATTGATTCTTCGCAGAAGTGCAGCTCAGTTTATTAGACCAAGAGCTAATCTTAAATGGACAGAAACAATGGGCATTTTTAAGGTCAGACGAGTGTGTTTACTTAAAGAAAGGTGAGAAAAATCTTTGTTATAGTCAGCCAAAAAGCCTTAGATTTGTTTTTGTTTTTAAATCTAAATTAGGACACATTGTTTTTCATTTAAAGACAGAAATGCGATTTAAAAAAGATGTTTTTGTTTGTTTTTGGTGGGAAGGTATTGTATTTGTCTATGTATAATAGGAATGAATCTAAATGACTAAATGAAGATGCAAATGATTCATTAAAACGTCAATACTATGGGGGTAATCATTTGTGAGTTCAGATAGAATATTCGTTCATGAGGTTTATTACAAAGGTAGAAAGGTAAGAAATTTAGTAACTTCACAAGAGAGGCAACCTGTCAGAGCTGGTCAGGAGTCTGACCCATATAATACATAACTTTATTTGGTTTAAATTTAGCTTATGTATTATCCCAGTTCATTGTGTATTTGCAGAAATGTTCACATCTATGAACTCAGTGACATGACTGGATTTTTTTTATGTGTGAAAAGACATATTATTGCCAAAACATAATCCTTTCCTGACCTAAATCAAAATGTGGTGAGAAATATGACTTTCAACAGTTTTCTCTGGGGTCTTGGGAGTTGAAGGGCTTCATGTAGCATGAGGTGGTGTTGCACTAATGTCAATCGATTAAAATGGAGGTGTCCCAAAATACTAGATTGGATTTACAGTCAAGTGAAATGACTGTTGAAGATTAAAGTACTAAAATAATCTACACACCAGTAATACCTGAGCTTTTGACCAACTCTTTCCAATTGACTGCAGCACGGTTATTGTGTTTTAGTGAAGCCATAATATCTGACTGAGCAGAGAAGAAATTACTCGACTGACAGGAGACGGTTTGACTTAGAATTACTTTGTAAAAATATCTAATTACTACAATCCAAGTCTTAAGATACCCCCCCCCAAACACTGCACTAATGAAAAGTCTATGTAATTCCATGCAAACATGCGTTTTGGGTTTCTGAATTCAATATTCTGGTGTTCACACATTGCTTTTCAAGTTTCTGTTTTTGGGCTGCACGTACAGAAACGCGTGGCCATTAAACGTACACTGCAAGTTAAACCAGGTCGAACTGCAACCAATCACTAATAATTGGTAATTATGTAAAGGTGGCGTCCGTTTAAATCAAAGAAGTCCCAACGGTTTAAAAAATTGAAGAGAAATTAATAATTGCTCTTTGTGTCCGGTTGGAATTATATGACACCAAGTCTTTCGTGTATCGGAATAGAGCCGTGAAAGAAAAGCGAGATTCTTGACATCTTAAAATCTGAGGATTGACTGAGATTGCATAGGAGTTTACTGAGGTTGATCTAATGTAATACAACCGGCAGCACTGCTTACCCAACAAACCTAATAGTCCTGTTTTGTTTAATAATACAGAGTTCACCTATTTTTGCTGGCACATCCATAACCCAGCAAAGTTATTTTTGTGTACATGCTCCGGCACACATTGTCACACGTGCATAGGTTATTGTAGCATTTATCTTACACAAGCTTTTTCTGGAAAGTGGTTGGTGGTCATGATGAAGCCCAGATATAGTAACACTCCTTGATGCCTGTGTCAGGAAAGACATAAGACATAAACGGCAGAGCACACAAATAGGTCAGTGTGCTACAGCACATGCTGCAAGGCGGCAGTTAGCACTTGGGCTCCTTGCCACTGCAGCACTTGGTGAGTGGAAGACAATAACACAACGGGAATGAGGTCAGTGAGTCGCTTCTGTGGATTGTTCATATCTGTTAAAAATTGGCTTACATGATGAACCATCAAATGAAAGAATGAGCTCATGTTTCGAACACTTCAGAAATACCAGGAATGAACTGAGTGTTGGTGGAAAAAGCAGATGGAAAGGGTGAGTCAGAAGCTCTGGGTTCAAGCTTGATGGCAGCTGCCTTCATTAAAGCACTTCTCTCGGTGCAGACTGTCACTCTGTGGCTAACCTTCTCCTCTTTATATGATGAATTGCAACTGTAGTGTCAATTCTGTTCCTGACCAAAGGATAAAGCTCTCTGTAATGCCCTTACATTTCACCGTTCAAGACTAGTTTGATTCAGTGAATTTGCTTTTGTTCTATTTGTTGAGGTTTTTTGCCATTTCTTATTACTTTCCTTTGAACTAAAATGGCATTTCTATTAACTCTAACACTCTTTTTTATTTTTATTTTGACCTTGAGTACTGAAAAGGTGACAGAATGCAGGTTTATTGATGTCAGAAGAACAAACTGTCCAGAATGAAGAGTTTTATTTCTTTCTTTTCCTTAGACAACATGACAGTATGACTGGTTAGCAGACTACATTTTAACACAGTGAAAGTCATACAAGAAAGATCTCCCATCTTGCAATGAGGTCCTCTTTCATAGGTGGTTGGCTCCACCCTTTCACCAAACCAACCCAGTAACTAATCAAATAGAAAGTTAAAAAACACATCCCACAAAAAAAAAAATAATAATAATAATAAAAAGAGGATTAAAATGTATTATACTTGTAACAATTGATCCAAAAGCAAAAATATGTACCACCGATTTCAAGCTATTTCTAAATAAAATACAAAACAAAAAGAAAACATAATACATTTAAAACAGGCCTGGATGACACAAGAAGTGCTCCCAAGGAACCAGTAAATAAACAAGAAAGCTTCTTTTCCAATAAACTTTATTCCACATTTGTTGAAATTTAAGAGGCATGCACATGCTAGAAGAAATCTGAACACTTTGGCATATTTGAGAGGGGCAACAGGGAATTTAAATTTAGAAAGATGTTCTTCATATGTTAAAAGTAAGCCCTGGTTGTGAAATAATGCATTCACAAAATGAATCTTATTTTGAAATCAAGTTTCTATGACTTCTGTTTATATCAAATGTCCATGTTAGGAAGTAAACAAGAAAACACTGCACTGAAGAACAAGCAAAATCAGGCAATCACAAAAACAAAACATAGTGAATGCAATGGGTGATAGAAGTTTACAGCTAAAGTGTATGACATTGTCCCAAAAAACCCCAACTTTATTAGACACCTGCACAATGACAGAGTTGTGCTCTGCCTCTATTGATATTGTAGCGACCAATGAGTTATATCACTGGAGGAGACACGCCCGCTTTAGAAGCCTAGTCGACGGTGGCGGAGCGCGACGCCATCTTGGTGAGGTCGACGACGCCCACATGACAATGATTTCTATTGCTTTTAGTGGTGTCTAAGTAGCTTTTATATACTATATATATTTTTACATTTATATATATTTATACATATATGTAAATATATTATATTTATATATAATATATATAGAAAGATAGATCATTTGTTGTTGTTAAAGAAGAGAAACAGTCAGCCTTAAAAGCTCAAACTTTAATGAAAATGCATTGTTGCAGGACTTTTTACAAATAAAAAAATTATTACAAAGAATTTTTAAAAATAATTTCTAAACATTTAGAAGTTTTAGACCTCTTTGACATGTAATTTAAATTATTTAGAAAAACCCAACAATAAGTCAATAATAATAATAATAATAATAATAATAATAATAATAATAATAATAATAACAATAATAATAAATCAACAGTAAGTAAATACAAACAATAAATAATAACAATAAATAAATAATAAGCCAATAAATAATAATAAAAACAAGTATATTAATAATAATAAAAAAATATTCAAAAGGAGTCCAAAAGTGAACAATAGATTTACCCTAAAAGAACAACAACAACAACAACAATAAAGACAAACAATAGATTTATACTGATTTGTGTAACACAGATGTTATGGTGTCGGGTTTCAGGCAAACAGTCTGGCCTCTTATCTAAATGTGTTTCCACAAATGTTCTGAACATATTCAGACTGTATTACTAGTTGGTACCACAGTGATCCATCTGGGTTAGCTCTTTTTATTGCTAAGATCCACTTTTTCCTTAAGTCTGAATCCATTGGAAACCTGCAAGAAACGTTCAGTCACTGAGTCAGAAATGTATAAATCTATATTACTATAATAGCCTAGTATGCTGTATACAGGTGTAGCAAAATTAAATGTACATTTATGTCGACAGTAAATTATCCGTACATTATGCAGCATGTTGATAACAGCCCTGCAGCATCATGAATGTCAACATGTGTATGATTAATGAAGCCCCTGCAGCATAAAAAAAAAAAAATTATAGTACTTACCTGTGAAATGATATACTTTCCTCCTTCATGGACTCAATTCTCTGATTTTGGCAGTTGAAATCCAAACAATGAACTGGTATTATGCAAAAAATGTGTTCACATGCATGCACTGCAGTGGTAACTTGACCTCACCAAGATGGCGGTGCTCTCCTCCCATGAGGAATCACGTGATGTCTCCTCTAGTGATATAACTTATTGGTAGCGACCTGGGGGTTGGCCCCGCCTTCAGCTCCTAAGATTCATGGGAAGTATGGAATCTTGGGTGAAAAGCATGAGTGAGAGGGTTGTGAGTTGAAGTGATATGCATGCTGTTTGGGCTGATTGAGTGTGTTCATATAAATGGGCATTCATGCCAAACAGGAGGCTTTGCTTCTCTGCCTATTTTTATTCATTGACACTCTCTGAGGTTGTGCGGTGTATGGGGCTTGGTCAGCTCTCCAATGAATCAGCTTTATTAGCAGCTTAGCTGTTGCTTCCCTGTTAAAGTGATGTACTGGCTAGGTAAAAATCGAATTATCCACAAGATGTCCTCCCAAGTCAGAAATTAGTAAAAATCTTGAAAATAGTGCAAGAGAAAGCAGTGACAAACAGTTAAATCAGGAGGAAAACGACACCGTTCTTCTGTGCTGTCATGACATTACTAATATTAACAACTGTACTTTTTATCACTGCTGGGTAGTTAAGAGTTATGTTGTACCAAACGTTTACATAACCTTTGTAGGTTATGTAAACCTTTGTATACTTGTACTACGAAGCCTTGTTTTACATTTTTACCTGATAAAAGAAAGCCACAAGGGGCTTGTATGTACTTTTTACCCTTGTAACACTGATTCTTCACATTAGTAAGGCCTTGTCGCCAAACAGGCTGTAAACATATAGTAAATGGTCCATACTTGTATAACGCTTTTCTACCTTGCACGAAGGCCTAAAGTGCTTTACAGTCACACACACATTCACACACAATTCAAACTAGTATTAATTTTTATTATAATAATTATTAATAACTATTGATTCAGCCTTAATAATTGGACAGAATTAGCTAATCAATAATTCTCTCCAGTTTCTCATTAAGATGATCTAGACCAGTGGTTCCCAAACTGGGGGGCGCGCCCCCTAGGGGGGGGCGCAGAGGTATTGCAGGGGGGGCGCGGTGGAGTTTTTTTTTTCATACTTTATTGACAAACAACATAATACAATAACAATGTGAATGTCTCAGGGGGAATTGAAATGTGTACATGTTGCAGAAAAATATAAGAAATAAAAGAAAAAGTATATAAATATAAACACATACATATACAACATAAGAGAAAAAGAATGTTTACTTCAAAAATCTTTGGGGTTTAATAAATTTTAAAACTTTCAAAAATTAAATTAGTCCGAATAGCTTTTTGGTTTTGCAGATGTTTGATAATGGTACATTACTGATTGATTTCACTCAAAAACTGCTGGAATTTAGTTTTGGAGTTTGACCATTTGGCTTTATGAATATGGAATTTTGCCAATAATAAAAACAATTGTGTAATGAAGATACAATCTTTGTCTACTTTGACATTAAGGTAACCCAGAATAATGTATTTTTCTAAAAATGTAACAGTTTGTTTAGTTATATTTCCAATATAGTTTCCCACTTTAATCCAAACCTTATTTGTATGTCTGCAGTCTGCAAACAGATGATAAATAGTTTCCTCCTGAGTTCCACAGAATGAACAAAACAGGTCCATATCCAACAAATCTACTCAAATTTTGGTAGGATATATACAATGCAATATTTTGAAGGACACTTCTTTTATTTTGTTATTTAGACAGTATTTATTACTAATAGTCCAAGCATAAGTCCATTTAATGTCCACAAATTTGGATTCCCAGTAAAACCTCCCAGCAGGTAAGGTTGTGGTATGTAAAAGATTTCTTATTTGTTTATTGGAAACTGAATGAACACAAATATCCACATTGTCCCAAAAAATTGTCTGGGTTCTTAATTGACTTGTGTTATAAATCCCTTTAAACAGTTGTAGTAGACTGGTTGGAATGGCATCTAACACTATTGCATATTCTCTGGGTGGAACAGGAATACCGAATTTTAAAAGAAATTCTTCATACGTCAGAAGATGTCCATGAGAATTGAAAAGTTGTCTGATTAAAACAATATCATTATCATACCACCTAGGAAAAAATGTGATTTATTTTTGTATTGTACATTACTGTTATTCCAAATAAAACAAGTTGTTGGAGAAAAATTATGTTTATAAACGAGTTTCCAGGCCAGCAGGGCTTGTTTGTAAAAGTTTGAAAGTTTTGTGGGTAATTTTTCAATTTTACAATTACATTTTAGCAAGAATTTAATGCCTCCCAGTGTGTCAAATATATATTTGGGAAATGCATTCCAGATATTGTCTTCCCCTTTCAATAAATTACTTAACCACTTTATTTTAAAAGAGTTGTTTAAAGTTTTAAAGGTTAATACATCCATGCCCCCATGTTTTCTGGTGTTACACAAAACAAATTTTTCCTCCAAATAAAATCAAATAATGTTTTGTTTAATAGGTTACAGATGTGTTTTGGAATTTCTAAAGACAGAGACACATAGACAGATCTAGAGATTCCTTCAGCTTTAGATAACATAATTCTACCGTTCAGAGAAAGATTTCTCATTAACCACATGTTATAAGGCGCGGTGGAGTTTAAAAACAAAGGATTGTATGTTTGTGTCAGTGTGGGGGGGCTCGAAAATATTGTAATTTTCAGAAAGGGGGGCCCTGCAGAAAAAGTTTGGGAACCACTGATCTAGACCAAACAGAATATTATCTTGTCTTGTAGCTATGAATTAAATTCTAACAGCTGTCATTGACTTTAAATGTGTGGTTTTGATGGATGGATGGATGGATGGATGGATGGATGGATGGATGGAAGGATGGATAGATGGATAAATAGACAGACAGACAGACAGACAGACAGACAGACAGACAGACAGACAGACAGACAGACAGACAGACAGACAGACAGACAGACAGACAGACGGATGGATGGATGGATAGATGCCTCGTTTCCCTTCCGAAAACATTAATGCGTTGGTTTCATTTAGAAGAAGGGAGAGCTCTATAAAACACATGCTAAACAAAACTGCTTCTAGATGAGTGAGAGTTCAGGTCACATGTCATGGTTTTGGACTTTTGTCTTTTACAGGGTTTGAACTGTTCATTCATTAGCCCATCATGCCTAAATTTATTTCCAGTTGTATATTTAAAAAAAGAATTATTCTTCCTCTCAGTTTAAGGTGATGCTGAATTAAGTGGAGCCCTGGACAGTACATCATAACCTAGCGACATGTGGTCAAAAAATTTTTTTCTTACTTCATAGGTGGTTTATCAAGGTTTTGCTCGACAAGGGAATGAACAGTTTAGACCAGGGGTCACCAACCTTTTTGAGACTGAGGGCTACTTCATGGGCACTAAGTGGTATGAAGGGCGCCACAGAACCCATTTACTAGAAACCTCCTAGCCCCCCCCCCCCCCCCACACACACACACACACACACACTCACACACACTCACACAAACACAATTTGAGGACGCCCTTTTGTGTGCCCTATTTCTATTTGCTCATTTTACACAAAAGCATGCATGAATTTTCTAGACTTGTGGGTGGTCAAACTCAGTTGCAGAGGGGGCCTAAATCCAAAACACACTTTAGGTTGCGGGCTGAACAAGATAAACATTTATTGAACACACTAAAGCTAAACTTTTAAACCTTTAAAACTTTAACTTAACTTTAACTTTTTAAAGATAAATGTGAATAAAAAGACAGAAATATTAATCCAGAATAATAAATATACTCTGTCAAATGATGCAAATATGAACAGACAAAGTCAAGAAAATATTAATAATTAGTAAAAAAAATTAGTAAATAATCAAATTATTCCGTTTTCTTTGCTCTTTTGTCATTTTTTAGAGCTGAATTCCTGACATCATTTTTAGTAATAAGTTCTTTTCTGCTTGGTGTGTGATGTTCTATGTGTGTCTCTGGTCCTGTGTGTGTCTTTTGTCCTGTGTGTGTCTCTGGTCCTGTGTTTGTGTCTTTGTTCCTGTGTGTGTCTCTGGTCCTGTGTGTGTGTCACTGGACCCGTGTGTGTCTTTGGTCCTGTGTGTGTCTCTGGTCCTGTGTGTGTCTTTGTTCCTGTGTGTGTCTTTGGTCCTGTGTGTGTCTTTGGTCCTGTGTGTGTGTCTTTGGTCCTGTGTGTGTGTCACTGGACCCGTGTGTGTCTTTGGTCCTGTGTGTGTCTTTGGTCCTGTGTGTGTGTCTTTGGTCCTGTGTGTGTGTCACTGGACCTGTGTGTGTCTTTGGTCCTGTGTGTGTCTTTGATCCTGTGTTGATTACCTGAATCAAGGGGTGTCTAGCAAATAAGGAGCTTCAAGGCCAAGTTGAATGGAAAACATGTAGGACACCGGCCCTTTAGGCCTGGAATTGGACACCCCTGCACTATCCTCTTACTTAGTAGAGCCCCCACTGGACATGTCTGAATCTGCTCCCCGTGCCCCATGCAAAGCCCAGCACCGGTTTGTCAAGAACGACTCTCACATAAGTTAGCGGACAATCATGTCTGTCCGTTTATTTTGTACACACCCACCACCAGCCAAACAGCATTAACTTCACTTCTGCTCATAGCTCCCTCACTTATGATGAGCGATTTAACACAACCAAGATTCCCCACTTCCCATGAGTCTTAGAAGCTGAAGGCGGGGCTAACCCCCAGATCACCACAATATATTGATTTGCTATATGAGCAGTGCTATTTTTGGAGCATTCCCGTTAAATGACATTTACCCTTCCGATCTTTTATATATTCTGGCTTTAACTGGGACAGTGATCTTTGTGTCTTTTGTGGAAATGATGTAGAAACTGTGGAACATCTTTTCTTTGAATGTTTTCATGTAAAATAGCTTTGGTCTTCTTTTCATAATTGGCTCAAATCCCAAAATATCATCATTAACCCTTTAAATTGGAATACAATTAAAATTCGATTGCAATTAATTCACAAAAATCTGGACTATCTGATTAATGTACTGATTGTAATTTCAAAGCATTTTATTCATACTTGTGAATTCTTAAAGGTGAAACCTCACATTAATGGATTACTCAACCGTCTCAACCTTTTCTCTAAATCTTTACATTACATGAATCATAAGAATGCCAAAACATTGTGTAATTTATTTGATCTATTTAAACTTATGTAATAGACCCTTATTTTTATTGATTATTTTTTAAGTTATATTTGTTTTCTTATTTTTATTTTTTTGTCTACCTTTTTCTCATAATTGATAATGTTGTCATTGGCAGACATGCCGTGATTGTTTGTTGAATATTTGCTTCAATAAAAAAAAAAAAAAAAAATTAAAAATAAATAAATAAAAAAAGTTTTTTTTGGGTGCATTCCCTGCGGGCGCCACAAGGAGTGCTCTGGCGCCCGCGAGCACAGGGTTGGTGACCCCTGATTTAGACACATATGAAGCCACTCAAACACATCCACAAAATAACAATTTGTAAAGTTTTTACAGTGAAGTGACCACAATGGCCGACTGGCCTGGGAATGCCTTGGAGGAGCTGGAGGAAATGACCCGGGAGAGGGAAGTCTGGGCTTCTGCTTAGACTGCTACCCCAGTGACCTGGTCCTTGATGAGAGTAAAAAGATGAATGGATGGTATTAATTTGCCGTTTTATCACCAAGATGAAGCCCTCACTTCAGTCCTCGCCTGTGGAACAGCCTCCCAGAGAGCCTCTGGGCCACAGAGACTGTCCTGGTTTTAGAAGAAGCTCAAGATCTACCTTTTTGACCTGGCCTTTAGCTTAATGTTAAATGTATATTGATTTTATGTACAAATTTAGTGATCATATGTGTCCATGTTGCTTTAGGCCATTTTTTTCCCCATCTTTGTTTTACGCATTTTACTTGATTTTTACCACGTTTTGTTTAACTCCAGTGCTTTCCTCATGGCGATCCTCCAGTGACTAAACCTCTCAATGAACAGACTCATTACAGTGGGACCTCCAGGGTCCGGTTGGTTGCTGTATTCTGGGGGATCCTTTGGTGTCGTCATATAATAATGAGTGGGGTGGTTGCTGGTGTGGACAGATTCCTAATTTCAGCATCAAGCCAAAGTTTTATTTCTGTCTAAATCTTGTTTTGCTTTTGGTTTGAAAGTTCAAAAGATGCTTTTACTTTTATTCTGTAAAGCACTTTGTGCTACTGAAGTATGAAAAAGGCTTTATAAATAAAATTAGTTTTTTTTGTTTTTTTGTTCCTCTAAATTATTATTATTACAATTACACACATGAAACAATAATATTAACTCATGGAATTTCCTTGCTATTCTTTAGTTTAGAGATCTAACATTTGAATGATTTAACAGGGTAGAAAAACAATTTAGAAATTCCAAGTTATTATTTTATGACTTAAAAACTCTTTATGCAAACAGCTGGAGCAATGAAATAATAACATTTTATGAAACACATTTAATCCTCACTCTTCTGTTAGGTGTCACAGCATGTATTAATTTTACTACTTGTCCTCAGTAATCCTGCTTCAATTGAACATTATTGCTTCTTTGCTTCTTCCCTTCATGGGGCCAATTTTCTGAGAATCCAAAGCACCATTTTTTGGTAAGCTCTCAGGATTGAATTCTCTAATGAATGTCCAGGGTTACAAAATAATGTAGGTCATGTTTTTTTTGTGTGTATTTCCAGTTGGACACAAAAGCTTCATTTGAGGAAAAAAAGAACAAGAAGCATAGATGAAAAGAAAATAATGTGAGTGCAGTAATTGGTGCATTGGGAAAAAGCAGTGGGAAACCCCATGACGGGGTATGGAGGAAGCCTCTAGTGACCCACATATTTATCTGTGTGTCTGTGTGTGTGTATATATATATATATATATATATATATATATATATATATATATATATATATATATAAAAAACGCCTCTCTCACCCTCCGCGGGTGGTTTCTCCTCCAAGCTCGGGTCCTCTACCAGAGGCCTGGGAGCTTGAGGGTCCTGCGCAGTATCTTAGCTGTTCCTAGCACTGCGCTTTTCTGGACTGAGAGGTCTGAGGTCTTTCCAGGTATCTGTTGTAGCCACTCCTCAAGCTTGGGGGTTACTGCCCTGAGTGCTCCAACTACCACAGGCACCACTGTCACCTTCACTTTCCAGGCTTTCTCCAGTTCTTCTCTGAGTCCCTGGTATTTCTCCAGTTTCTCATGTTCCTTCTTCCTGATGTTCCCATCGCTTGGCACTGCCACATCCACCACAAAGGCTTTCCTCTGTTCTTTATCCACCACTACGATGTCTGGTTGGTTCGCCATTACCATCCTATCAGTCTGGATCTGGAAGTCCCACAGGATCTTTGCCCTCTCATTCTCTACCACCTTCGGAGGTGTTTCCCATTTTGACCTTGGGGTTTCCAGTCCATACTCTGCACACATGTTCCTGTATATTATTCCAGCCACTTGATTGTGCCGCTCCATGTATGCTTTACCTGCCAGCATCTTACATCCTGCAGTTATGTGCTGGATTGTTTCATATATATATGGATGGAGAGTTAAGTAAAGTTAAGGATGGAGATTCTTTAACTTTTTGAGGTGTTTTTTTCTGAAACAGCTCCAAAAAGTGTCTGGAGTTGGAGATTTGGTCAGGACTAGTTTTGCTCGTCTCATTGCTGAGTAATGCAGGCAGATGCTTATCCACCATACAGCACCATCAAGGAGGCATAAGATTGGCCCCCAGATTGTTCCGCAGAAGGAGAACAACCCAAAATATACAGCCAGATACAGTCAATAAGATGCATCTTTAGTGTAAAGAACAAGATTACTGGAAGGGATGGCATGACCCCCTGATCTCAACATCACTGAGTGTTTCTTGGATTACATGAAGATACCAAAAGAAGTCCTCCATCCACAGAAGATCTGAGGTTAATTCTATAATGATGTTTTGAACGACCCATCAGAGTTCCATCAAAAACTGTGCAAGTCTACCTGGAAGAATCATTTTGAAGGGACTGGGTGATCACACCAAATGTGGATTTGATTTCTCTTCTTTTTGTTCCCTGCATTTTGTTGATTAATAAAAAAAAACACTACAGGGATAACGCTTCCTTTTTTGGAAGTGTTTCTTATTCTTGTGTCGGTTCAGGTTCTCTTTCATCCAAGTGACGTTTTCTTTTAGCATCTGAACTTAAAATCATTATCCTTGAAATGTTTCATCATCCAAGTGGCTTCATCAGTTGGATGCACGATTAAGTTGATTATTGTAGCCTCCAGGTGGGAGGCTACAATTCCTGCAAATGGGTGGTTCTTTAAAGGCAAACAAAGAAGAGAAACCAGAATTAAAGGCCTCTCCTCTTGTAACCCTCACTAGCCCAATCACAGGGTTGTTGGTGGTAGTCGTGTCTGAGTTTTCTTTGAAACTAATGAAGTGGCAGCATGGTAAATAGGGGACAAATTGTGTCTGATGCATCGCCCTCTGTTGAGGGAAAAGTAATTAAAATGTACAGATATTGCTTCACTGACCCCTCTTTTGAAATGTTTCTGTCAAGGAACTGTACATTCTGGTCATCAAATAAGTGTCCTTAGTTTTTGAAAGGAAAATAAACAACAGAAACTGGTCCTGACATGTTGTTTCTCCGGTGTTGATGCATCCAATTGTATAATGGCTATTTTGTTTTACCAATGTACAGCTCTGAGCATTCTTCACTGCAGTGGACAGCAAAAACGACATTGCTTTTTTTTCTTTTGGTGTGGGGTCTTTGGGGTGAACCAGCTTCTGCCTCAATGGTGTGTATTTGGTATTTTACAACAATAATTTTACGTTTCTCTGAGATACCAGCAACGTATGGAAGGACAAGGTTTTTGTTTTTGTCCTTAGAACCTTCCTCTGTATTCAATTCTGTAAGGTGATGCCTTGCTCAAGGGATATCCACAGGTTTTCAGAGCAGACTTGCGATTAACTTCTTCCTTTTTCCAGGCTTCTGTTCAGGTGGGGATTCATTTTGCCCTGCAGTTCAATGTTTTGATTACTTTCACATTTTTTCATACCTGCCTAAAACTTTAGCACAGCACTGCATTTACATTGAATAAAATTATGTATATGTAAGCATAAACTGCTGCAAAGATTATAACTTGCTGCCAGGCAGGGTACATTTTTTGTGAACCCTTTAGGTTACAAAAGAAAAAGTCCACCTTGACCCACATTCTGCTTCCAAATAACATGCAGGTGTTCCTTCTGCTTTCCCTCTGCCAACCCTTGGGTTAATTTTTCTGCCAGCAGATGAGCCTGTTGTGAAAAAGAGATTGCTGTCCCTGAGAGGGAACTTTGGGAGGCAGCACTGTGACTAAATAGTGACAATGCAGACATTTGTTCCACTTTGGAGTGGAAGCTTAGGAGGAATTCAAATTAACAGCTAAGAGTATTTCAGTCATATTTATTTTTATTGCCTAACACCTATAAGAAACTGCAGTTTTACAACATAACTGAGCTTTTGAATCTCAGCAGACCTCTGTGTAAAATCTCTATTGCTCTGAAGACACAGATGTCTACACACACCAACCAATTTTTGCAACCTTATATTGTTTATATTCCTACAACATACAAAAGAGACTTGCTCTTAACCTGCATCCTTTCAGCTGTCATTTGCATATACATATTGTGATGGCTTTGATAAGTGGAATATTAACTCGAGCAAACCAGGAGCTGAACTCCATCAGAACAACAGCTTGTAAAAAAAAAATCTAATCAACTTTGCAATGCATCATAGTTTTGTCACTAAAGCGATCTTGATGAAATTGTCTGGTAAATGTCAGACTCTGATTGGCAGAACAATTTACTCAATTATGGGTACAATGTGCCACATTTGACCTTTTGTTCCACATAATGATAATATAAACATGATGGCAAATCAAAAAAACATCACAGCATAATGTTTGAGAAACTAAAATCATTCTGGGCTTTCCACTTCAAATTCAGATTGTTTTTTTCTAAAATAATTTTTTTGTTACATCATGCATTGCTTAAAAGCAGGTTGTTTTGACTCTCGGGACTTGCAATTCCTGGCTTTTACGGCTCCAAACGTTTTATTAACCTCAAATACTAGTTTGTCATCCTTTATTTGCCTGTTTGTCATCCTAGATTCACGCATAAAACTCTTAACTAAATTCTTGCAGGGGTAGAATAACAATGTTGCCACCTGTCCCAACATGGCTCTGCAAAGATGTCCATCTGCCCCCCATGAGATGCCAGTTCAGCCCTGGCACGACATCCTGCTGAGCCACTCGTTTTCCTGCATACTTCTGCTCCTGTAATGGTGACGTCCTGCATAATTCACATCCACTAAGTATACACTTGTGTGCAAATGGTTTGTTATGCATCATTTTGTGTCAGTGTATAAAGTCAGAATTGATACCAACTGAAATCTGAGAATGAGATATGGTAAGGGACATTCACACTAAAACAAACATGAAGGATTTTCTGCACAACCTCCAGAAGAGTGAATGTTCTCACGTACATGCACAAAGTACACAGCTGCTATGCAATCTCACAAACCCATATGTTACACTCACACTTTCCTAAAGCTGTGTCTCCTGCAATCTGAGGTCAGAGTTGGAGGTATTTCTTTCTATAGTTTGAATGGCAAATATATGCAGCTGCTCTTTTAGATGTGTTACACAACTTTGGTCAGGTTTAGATGGTCTGTATACTGTAGAGGCAGGATTTTGCAACAACTTGGACAGCAAATTTTTTTTTGTCACTATGGTGTATCCAAACTGAGATACCATTTGTTCTGCACAAACGTCTGGACTTTCACCACACATTCCTGCAGAATCAGAAGGAATCTGAAGACTTTTGTTTTCATTTCTGGCTCATATTTCCTGCCATCTATCCATTTTCTGAACCCGCTTTAGTCTCCTTTGGGGCACAGGGTTGCTAGAGTCTCTAAAAGGTTGAAGGCGAGGTATACGCCCTGCGACAGATTGTTGACCTGTCCAGGGTGCACGTAGTCAGGTTAGGCTCTGGCAGCCCCTTGATCCTGAAAGGGATACAGCAGGTTAAGAAAATGGATGGATGGATGGATGGATGGATGGATGGGTGAGGTAGACCCTAAAAAGATTGTTAGTCCATCACAAGTGTAATATTTCTTTGACTTTTTACATTCTAAAAGCAGATTTATTAATATTTTACTATTTAGTTAAATGGGCTCTACAAAAGGAGCTCATTTTCTCATTTTACAACGCACAAACTAAAGTAAAGCATTACTTAAGATAGCATCAACATGTTTTTTCTTATTTCTGTCTGCAATAAGGGCTTTTTTTAACATACATTTAAACCTCTCAATCAGTCTTGTAAGTAGATAACATGCCACAAGCACAGAATGCTCAGCTGTACTCTCTGTTCTGCTTGGAGGAACAAGTTGAGGTCTTTTAGCTACCCATAGGGGGCGCTACTGTTCTCTAATGATTGCTGCTGCTGATGAGATGGAAAAACTATTTGCATGATTATCCCTACATTCTCCTGCCCCTTCTTTGCAACTATATCATAAATAGGTGGTTTGCGCAGTCCAAAAGTGTCACTGCACTGATGATGAGAGCTGACGAAGATCTTTACTGTAATTTATAATTCCTCCTACAACTCTAAGCATTTCTATACATTGTTTTTATACATTGTTTTTACTCCTTCAAAAATGTAACCAGAGATTTTTGCCTTCTTTTCTGAATTAGAAAATATTTATTCTAATTTCAAATGGATAAAAGTACCAAAATGTCAAAATGCTAAATTTCCACAGCTAACCCTCCCTGTATTTGTGAAAAACAAACACAAAAGTGAAGACAACATATTTCCATAATTATGGAGAAATTCCCCAATCCCTTCACAGTTTTTAAATGGATTAAGCCACACTTTTTGATGGGACTTCAGTGGGAAATTTCCTTCCCCAGCAATTTTCATTGGCAAACTAATTATTCATCCTACAGTCTGTTAATCTGTTTTGTGTCTCACACAACACCGTTTTAATTTACATCCCTCTCTTTTAGCACACTGACACACATTTTTACAGAGGCGACCTACATTCACAACTCCATCAGCCGTCACAGAAACCGCCCCTCTTTTCTCTCACCAGCTCCTGCCCTTATCCTCTTTTATGTTCAGATGCTTCCTTGATGTTCAGTTGTTCTATAATTTTAATGCTCCGTTGTTAAATTATTCAGCCCTGGATATATCTGAACTGAGATAGCAAAGCTTTTGGCTCTGAGGTTTTATATTTTTTTTCCAACTTCTTAAATTATCTTTATTTCAGGCTCAACTCATGTTTCCGAATTGATTTTTGACACTTTGAACATGCCGATGTTTTGTTTTCTATATTAAGACTCAAATGTATTTATCATTTTTACTTATTCAGATCCATCTTTTTTTTATAAGTGGCATTGTTGGATATTTGATTTTAAATTTAGTTATTTTTTTTAACAAATGGCAATTATTGGCCAATATCCCTCCTTGCAGTTAAAGGTGAATGTCAGACAGAAAACCGATAAAACTGCAGACTTGCTGGAAAAGGTTGCTTAAAGGCAGGAATCTCTGGGAAAAAGACTTCCATCAACTCACACCTCCCTGTAATGTGCATTCAGTTGAGCACAGCCTCAGGAAAGGAACATACCCATTCCCTCAAATACAGCAAACCTGTAACCCATCTGGATGAGTTAACAGAGCTCTTGATGTTAATTAAAACAGAAAAGTCTGAACCAGCCATTGATGACATATAAAAATTGCAGTTTCGAATTTTTGATTCCTGACGAAATGTTGCTATTTTGTCTTTATACTAATTTTTCTTTCTAATTTTGCAAACTAACAATATGTCTCTAAAGGATAAAAAATCTCGCTTACTAATGGAAGAACACACCTTTGTTGCGTGTGATCCCAGGCTGGATCTTGACTTTTGTGGGGATTTAAAAAAAACAAAACCAAAAGCAAAATAGGAATATATCAAAACAGTTTTTGTTGTGTCTGGAGACTCGTAGAGGCTTTATTACAAAGTATTATAGGGTTTTTCTCTTTAATTCGTCAAAGACACAAGATAACCACCCCTGACAATTGTTCAAAAGCCTCCTATAGGGCTGTTTTTAGAGTCGGGAATTTGATACCTGTCAATGAATAACATTGTCGTGGGTAAAAAATAATAGCTTCATTTGGAGCCAGGTTCCCTGCAGTTATTTTAGATGTATAGTTGAGTTGTTTTACTTTGAAGTGAAGGAAAATTGACCTGCTTGTATTAAAAGTCTAGTTACCTGGTAAACTCACCTAGCTGCAGTTATTGTATATATAATATGTGCTGTGACACCTGTGTTTTTGCTAAAAAACAACATACAAGTAAGGAGACTTGTGTTCTCATTATGTGGGTTTAATGTCTGATTTGTTCTGAATTCTTGCACGGTTGGAATTTCCTTCATTATGATACAAGTCATTTTAAACTAAAATAATCAATAAATAAATACACAAGCATCTTGCCCAAATAAATAAATAAATAAATAAGCATATTGCCCAAATTTGAGCTTCTTTTGACAAAGGTTTTGGCATATGACTTCAAATGACCCCCAGCTGTCAGTGTCTAGCCTCTGGAAACCTCAAGTCAGTTTGGCAAATTCAATATTGACAGTGTTTTGGAAATTGCCATCCATCTATTCTCTGGAGTATGATTACTGGAGCCTATCCCAGTTAATCTTGGACAAAGGCGGGGCACACTCTGGACTAGATCATCACTTGTAAATTGGTTTTACAAAAAAATTTAAAAATAAGGCATGATTTTAAAAGAGATACTTTAAGAAAGTGCTATTTTATTTCAAGGAGAGCAGCAACTGTTCATTTCAGTTACCTGCTGGTTTTTGTGTGGTAAATGTGCCCATTTGACCTATAAATGTACAGATTTATTCTAATATTGAACATCAATTGGTTCAAAAAGACATTCTATAAGTTGATGGTAAGATGACACATTAAAACGTTACAAAGCCAATTCTGTTTTTCCCAATGGGTCGTTTTTCATATGACTTTTAACACGACATTTTCATGTTGAGTAGTGGTTGTTTGACACTCAGAGGACCAGTGGTCACACTGACAACTTGTGAACATGATGCATCGTAATCAGGGTGAGAAGAACCGCTTCCTTTTTCATCACATGTGCTTCACACATGCAGTGAATGTGATGAGAAACAAGAGGGAAAAAATAGACCTTTTCTCCTCCCCACCTCCACAAGTAGGTCCTTTCAGCTGAAAGTCCTATCAAATGGAATGTTATTATTTTTAAACTGAATCTTTCTGCTTTTTGTATTCATGCTTCTTCTGCTCGGTTTATTCAGTTTTTGTGCTGCTTTGCATCACCCCTTTTCACATTGGGCCTCCTCTTTTAGTTTTGTTTCCCTCCATCACTGCCTCTCACTGTGGCTGTTGACTGATACCTCGCTGTGCAGCAGGTGATCAATCAACGTTCCTTTTTTGCCCTCCCACAATGCACCAGGGTGCCACAGCGGGTGTCCGCGACACGTGCTTGTGTCACGCCCGCTGCACTACCCCGCTGCACACCCCCACAGACGCACATGCTCCCCCTGAGCCACGTCTGCGTCCTTGACTGCAATTTATTTTTCATCTGTTAGTGCTTTCTCTTGTTTGTGTCAGACTTTTCCCACCTCACTTGTTCAGTAATTTACCTTTGCTTCAAAATCAAAGTTCTATTAGGAAGAATGGGATTATTCACTTGGATTTCTTTGGTTTTCTGTTCAATAAATTTGATTTGATTTACTTTCACAAAAGCATTTATGTCACAAAACTGTAATTACCCTTCAGATTTTCTCAAAACTACAGGAACTTCCAGTAAGAAACAGATGTGTGCAGCCAGCTGAATTAAATCTTAATGAAGCGTTAAGTGCTGCATTGTAAATTTCAGTCATTATTTCACACAGCTTTTAGTCTCCATAAAGTCAGCTTTTTGATAGTTTCTCGGTTGATCTGTGTCATTTTTTATATATTCATAGCTCACCTGACAAAAAAAGTCAATGACTTTGAATCTTTAAATCAAAATTAGTCTTTCATGTGTAACTTTACATCAAAAGGGTCAGTTGGTGTCCTGCAGATTCTACAAGCAAAAGGAGAACCTAAGTCATCAGTGTAGGTCACACCTCATACGCTGTGAAAAGAGCCGGAAAATTAAATAAACAAAACAAAAAAATAACTAAAATTAGTTACATTATTTATCCATGCAGCAAATAACTTTTACTCATAATAAAATATCAAAATCTAGAAACAACGAGGTCTACACAAGGTTTTCAAAAAGAGAAATGTTCACCTTTCGGCATATCCCTACAGGCGTCTGGACAACTAATCAAGGCTGGTTTTACGCTGGAATTCAAAAAAGGAAAAATAAGCTGAAAAGCTAACTGTTTGATAGAATTACTTCAAATTGGATGTAATAACAGGAAATCACCCATTTTAGAACAAAATGTAAACAAAATGAAAATATGATCTTAGTACAAGTTTGCCCATCTTGATTAATTGTCATAAAATCTAAATCTAGCATTTATTCTTGGAACATAAATTTATTTAAATTCATTTTGTATTTATTTCCAAAATAAATACAATTAATGTCAGTCCAACTTGTCAACATTTATTGAACTTTAAAATAGCATCCTTAAAATTTAAATTGTAATTTGAAATTTTTTGTCTTAAATCAACCTTTTCTGTTGGGAAGATTATGGAGCATAAGGATTTTAAATCACTTTACCAATAATTTCCTTGATTGTAGAGCCTAGCTCAAAAAAATAACAACTTTTCAGCTGTGCTGATTTTTGAAAAAATCATGAAAAGGTGTAGGGCAAAAAAAAACTTAAAACCTTATAAAATATCCTAAATGTCTTTAAATCTTTATGAAAAGATGAAGTATGAAATAGTTTGCAGTGTTTATGCTTTCAAGGCCTTATTTCACTCATGGAAAATACACAAAATGCAGAACAGCTAAAGTAGAGTGACATTATCCAATCATATTACATAATTCTGATAAGAGTCAATTAACAATAAGTATAAAGTCTTAATGGCTTGTTTGTCATTTACAAAAACAAAACAAACAAAAAAAATCAGATAGCTGTTTGTGTAATGTTGAATTCTGCACCTCTTCATCAGTTTCTCCGTCTCCTCCAGTGACCTGTTCTCACTGAGGTGAGACAATATTCAGAGTCTCTGCTGTCTGAGCGAGAGGCTAAAAATACACTTGTGCAAGCAAAGTAAAGCCCTGACAGAAAATGCCAAATCCTATGACCACTCCAAGTAACACCAGGTATCAGTTCACCTGAGCACATTGAAGCCTTCATCTCAGTGTCACCTGAACTTCTTGAAGTTTTAATTAAATGTCTTATGTACGAGTCATTGGTCTGGTTTTTGTCCAGCCTTCACTTTCTTAGATTTGGTGAGCTTGTTCAGGTGTTTATTACTCTGAGGATCCAGTCGCATCATCGTCATCACACCTGGTCGTCATTTGTAGTCATCACAGCTGCTTCAGTTTGTTAATGGTGCCTCAATATGTTTCTCTGACATGTTTTCTAAAATGTCATCTCTTTAGTTTTCTCAGCAGGTCAGGTAAACTTCCTGAGGAGCCTTGGGGTAAGAACATGACTTTGTGCAGTGACTGCAGATTTCCTTGTAAAAGAAAAAATCCAAAACTTTAAGCTTAGAAAACCTTTAATTGATCTGCACGCACCACCTTGATGCTAAAATCTGTTCAGCCCTCCAGCTAATGCCGGTAAAATATCCTGGAGGTGCTGGAGGTCTGAATGTGACTAAATCATCCACTGTGATGACAGGATGAGATGAAGGTGGAGAATCCGTGTACCGTAAATGTTTAAACTCAAACAAAGATGGGTATTGGAAAAGTATTGTTTCAAATTAATTTAGCGATTAATATCTTGGCTTTTCATTTTCAGAATTGTATGTATGTATATATATATATATATATATATATATATATATATATATATATATATATATATATATATATATATATATATATATATATATATATTAATAGCTGTTGAGCTAACATTTGACTTTTTATTTCAACCTTTCTGAAATCATCATTCATAGGTTAAAAATTCATCAAAACTGTAGTTTAAAGTTCTTTGCGTCTTTTTACACTATGTGATGTAAAATCAGCATTTCTGAAGGATACAATCTTAGAACAGCCTAACTAGTTTTAAAGATCTGTTTGTTTTTTTTTGTAGTTCTTCATGCTGTTTCCGTTAAAATACCACCATGTTTTAGTGGTTCTTATTTTTTTTGTCATTCATTTTCTTCCATATCATCTTTTAGAGTTTGTTCCCTGATTGCCAGATCTTTGGGAGCTTTTTTGGGAGTCAGTGTATTTCTGAAAAGTTGTTTGAAAGAACAAAGAAGTGCACACACCTCAATTTATCATTTTACAGCTCTAAATTATTGGTGTCTTCAAACTTTTAGTCTTTTTATTTTTTGGTTTTCTTTGTTCTAGAGTTGAGTTATCAATGCCACAGGCGAGTTGAAAGCACTGTGCTGTGGATTCCATATTTTTACCGCTTCAAGGCTACCTTTGAGTTTGCATCTCTTACACAGAGCTTGCATCCGATTGCAGTGGGAGAAAAACAAACTGGGAGTTTGGCCTGAATGTGTCATCTGTTGTTTTATCTGCTTTTGTTTTTAGATCTCGGTACCCAGAACGTTGGACCTGCTTCTCCAGTGACTATTTAAAAAAAAAAAGAAGAAAGTGTTTGTTCTTTTAATAAGAGGCCAGGTGCAGACTTTTCACTAAAACTGTATATACACCCAAATGCACAGAAGTACAGATTCATTATTTAGCACTTGTTAGCCTAATCTTAACCCCTCTGTTCCGCCACAGAAAAAGCACTGACCACACGGATTAAAAATAAAATTATGAGCGAACAGGCGCTTCATGATAACCATAACAATATTAAAAGCACGTTTAGAAGATCATCTCATTCTATGTAGGAACTCTGTTTATTTACAACGGAACTCAGTATTTTTTCTTCTTTGGTCCTTTCTGCTGTTTTAGATTGTTCTGCGCATGTCAAAAGTATTTATTCCGACCAAAAGTGTGGCCTATGTAAACATGTTTTTTATAATCGGAAAAAGTTTTTCTGGGCCCGTACACAGTGGAATTCTAATCTGATCTTTGATCTGATCAAAAATGTTTTGCACATGTAACCGCATCTAATGTTTCAACTAATATATCTTCATGGAAATTGTGGGATCTCCAGTGAGCAAAAGAAGTAACTTTATATTGAACTTTAGCCACACACTGATGCACTACAATAAATGTGTGTGTGTGTGTGAACTGGAAGCCTCTAAACAGAAAGGGTTGAGGCCTTGTTTGGTCTGTGGGGCTCATAGGGAGGAATGTGGTTCCAGGTCCGATCTGGCACCGAGATCACGCTGTCCCTCTCTTTGTTTAAGCTCCATAATCCAAAATTGTCTGTCCGAGCTCATGTAGGATTTCCTGCTGGTTTGCTGGGCCAAAGTTCTGTCCTGAGGAATGCATGGTACTTAACACTCTCTCTGCCCGGGCCAGATCTCATTATGGCCTCATAGGCTCAGCGTTAATATAGACTGATGTTGGGGTGGATGGCAGGTCAAAGCACTGACTTAGGCTTTGTAAAGCCTCTCAGAGTGGAAGTTAATTGGTTTCTTTGTCAGCCATGAAGGCTTTCTGACGATGGACTAATTTGGGGAAAGACTGGAGGCCAGAAGAGCCACTGCTCTGCTTCTTTTGTCTAGCTCTTATAATTAACTTTAACTCAGTCACAGCTAATGTGAGTAATCTGGCACAGAAGTGATGATCACTTCTGTACATCAGAGAACCTTTAAATTAACCATGAAACTGACATTTCTGACAGACTTCTGTTCTTTAAAGCAAGGCTCTCGTTCTTTTATTTTCTGCCAGCTGTACCACTGGAATTGTACTAAAAACTCCTGGGCTTTCACTTCTAAAACAGACATTTGAGTGATACTTGTGGACAAAAATAGAGATTTGTAGGATGTTTGGAATATGAGTGAATCAGGTTACAGAGGGTGATCAAGGACAGTTACAAAATACATCCCAGTCCAGCACCATGTGGAAAAAAAGTAAATGTCAACACATGAATATGTCAATACTGAAAGCTGAGTGCCTGCTGTGAAACAGATTTGTTGATGGAGAATCTGACAGTGACAAAATAATTAGAGTTACACTCACTGTTTGCCAGTTTTGCTTAGACTTTAATTGCAGTTTTATTGAGACACACAAGTTTGTAGATACGGGCAGTATATTTTATGCAAGTAAAAGACTGCCAAAGTCACAGATGTTACGCTCTTAGAAGAATTTTCCTTTTTTCTAATTCACTTCTAACTTTTTATCTTCTGAAAATATTCTATTGATACAAATACTCTTGCTAATGAGTATTACAATGACTAAAATAACAATTATGAGGAAAAAAACCATCTCAAACGTCAAACTAAAAAAGATCCACTCATTAATATAAATTTTACGTCTGCTTCTGAAAGGTTTTGCCAAAAGAATCCTTTGCAAACAAACGAAAAAATAGAAAGCACGTTACATTCACGAATCTGAATGCCCCTGGCTCAACTTCAAAGTTTGTCGTCTTTCCAGCAAGAAGATTAATATTGATCTCCAATTCCAGTACCATTCTCTTACCTTTTTTTTAATTATCAGCCTGTGTTTTGGATGAAAAAATCTGTCCCTTTTCATCACTAAAACCCATTTCTCACAAGGATAAAAGCCACTAACACCATCCAAAATCAGGGAAGTTCCGTATCTAATCGATATTCCATCCAATGCTAAAACAGCTCAGCAAGACTTGCAGGCATTAATCGTGTTTTGCTTTGACTAATACATCAGTGCATTTTTCCCTATGCAAAGTTGAACTTTTCTTTTGAGAATTTCAACTTGTGCATGTTTCGGTTCTTTAATTTTCTAATATGTTAACATCAGCATTTAAGGTTAGTCTTTCTCTGCTAATAAAGGTTTAGAATAAAAAAAAAGCATAATCTAAACAAAAAGCAGACTTTTTTTTTTTGTCTCAGCCTTGTTGTGCACAGAAGGACAATAAGAGAGAAGATAAAGAAGACTCTGAAGACAAACACGTGCTGTTTGCAGATGTGAAACGTGTTTGTGCACATCTTGCAATGCATCCACCTCTTGGTTTGTTTTTCAAGGAAATCGAGAAAATTAGAAAAGCAGGCGGAAATTGATGTGTTAAAATAGGTTTGTGCATAAACCCACGTGTCATTCCCTCTTCGCTCTGCTGCCAGCAGATGGAGAGTAATGCTGTCAATAAGCTTTGGCTTGCTATTCTAGACCTTGCTATAATTTACTTTCTATTATCTACAAGTCAGCCAGAATGTGCAGCATTGACTTTTGTAATGATCTTTACCTCCATGGTCCACTGACAAACAAGACCAATGTGGCAGCATACTAGATTTAGGCCTCATTCATTGAGATACTTCATCCTCAAAACTTTTGTTGTCCCGATGTTTCTTGCTTTATTTGATATTCATGACAACTCTGGGGGGGTGCCATTTATAAAAAATATAATAAAATAAAATAAAAACTGGCCGGGATAGGCTCCGGCAGTCCCGTGACCCCGAAAGGGAATAAACGGTATAGAAAATGAATGAATGAAAAAATAAAAACTTGAATTTTTACTTACGCCTTTTTGGATAAGCAGCTGAAACTTTATCCAGCCCAAATACTGTTTTCTGAATATTTTTGAGTGTGATAGTTTTTTTATTTTGAACTTATACTAAAAAGTAAAAATAGGAAAAGATGAATACAAATGACAAGAAATATCTTAAAGGGAATGAAAAGTAAAAGCCTTATAAAGTGTCTTCCCCATGCCCAAGACCAAACGTTTTACCACACCCAGAGCACCCGCCATCCATTGTTGTCTTTTCTCCTCCAAGTACCGGCACGCACATAGATAGGTAAATGCATGAAAACATTTGTCATGTATTAACACTCATATGGTTCCATTGATCTTATTCCAAAAAACACCTAAGTGCACCCCCACACATATCAAAATTATATTCATAAATATTTACAGACATATCAGTTTATTTGTCATCAGTATATTTCTGTATTTGTTGTTGGACATTGTTTTAGGTGCAAATGCTCCATATGTGGATATAGTTCCTTTGCAGTCACTCTGGCTGACCTACAGCTGAAAATTTCCATCTGCCATGTGATCGCCCTGCACAAGTGTATTTCAAGTGAGTCTTGAGTCGTGTTTCCCTCCTGACCTGTTTGGTTCTCTGACCAGCTCCTCGTTATGTGTTTCCCAGTCACCCACTGAGGTTACATCTTTGCCTGTCTCATCTAACCTACTTTCCTTTTTCCTGAACCTTGGTGAAGTCCCTGCTGTTCTTTTGTTGGTTGTTGTTGTTGTTGTAGTGTGTGGGTCAGTAGTCCTCTGGTTGTTGTTGTATCCCATTTATTTTCATTTCTTGCACTTGATCGCATCAGATTTCACTCAGAGAGCTCTGGAAGGATCCAGCATCGTTAGGGTTTTGTGTGGTGAGCTCGAGTGCATTAAAACTGCAGGATCAATAGTTTCTGCAGACAAGCTGGTCCTCAAAAAGGGTTCGACTCAGATTTTTAACACTTAGACTGATGGTGGCGTGGATTATATGTGAAAAAATTTTCTAAATTAAGACTTGGATTGACCTTGTTCTCAGAAATTGGAACTCTGATTCTCTACTTTTTTCAGTTCTTTAGTTCTGTCTGTGCAGATGTACCTTTTTTACCTTATGCCCTTTTTTAGCCAAAAGAAAAAACTTTAATAGGACAGTTTCTACAGAGCAGTTGTTCATTCGAATTTTCTTTTGAGTTGTGGGCCGACTGTTGGTGTGGAACAAGCCTGCCCCCAATTCCCATCATCCGTATTTACACGCTCTCCCAGCTTACAGCCCCTCACAACCCTAACCTAACATTAATGGTTTAAAAAAAAAAAAAAGATGACCAATATCAGAGCTATCCAGCCATGCAGTTTTGAGCCAGATGCCAGCTCAGATGAACAAAACAAAACATATCTATTTGTCTGCAAGTGCAAGCATTTTTTCATCTGCTCCTGATCACAACAATCACAATTTCAGTAAGGAAATACTAAGAGATGCACTTAAAGAGATTAATTTCTTTATATATGTCCTAATCAAGAAAAATGCCACAAGAACCTGTTGAAAACACAAAAGCCCATGATTTCTTTCACTGGAGTGGGTCTCTAACATAAAGCAGTTTTGGCATCACTTAAATAGTTGGTAAACTAAGCAACTGAGCTTGTGACATTTGGAACAGCAAGCAGCGACAAAGCCCCAACAACTCCTGTTACATAAGGGAATTTGTCACGTTGGGGAAGTTTAAACAAACACATCATTCATGCTCTACAAAGTTTTAGACACAAACTCATTACTGAAAATAGGAATTGCTCCATAGAACAATGAAGTTCAGAACATGAAATAAAGCCACACTTTTCTAAAAACACCTCACAAGGTTATTTATTTATTTATTTTTCCCAGGACTGATCTCGTAAACAAAATAGTTTTAAGTTTCAGGATAAAACTGTTGTTCAGATTTGCCATAAAGCCGGTTAAAATGTTTCCACTGTGAACAGAAATGGATCAAAGGCTTTGTCCTTCTGATATTGCCAGTGAAATGCATGTCTGTAAAAAGGAAATTTGTTGTAGTTCCACTATGTCTGAGGCTGTTGTCCTTTAGAGTAAAAAATGGTGGGAGGATTCCTTGTTTCCATGCTGTCTTACAGCAAATTTAGTTTTCACCCCTCACAACCCTGGGAGGCCCTTATTTATGTATGTTCTGTCAGGTTTTACTTCCAACAGATTCTGAAATGTTTTTCATGGATGCAACAGATCTGAGAGGCTATTCGAGGCAGATGTGACTTCACTATGTGAAAAGTCAGAATAGGAGGCTGAGTTACTGCTGCTAAACCCTTGAATGAAGAGTTTTTGTGTGAGGGCTAGGAGACGCAGCAGAACATACTATCCTTTGATTTGATTTGATTTGAAATGGTTTATTTCAAGCAATCAAGTAGAAACAATACACAAAAGCAATATAATCTTCAGTTATACATTCACACAGTAACTACCAGTAATCAAACTTAGGATAATTAGACATATTAATAAATATTGCTTGAAAGGGAGTGGAAGGAAGCGAACTTATATAATTCCACCCCGTTATACTATAACCATTTTAATACATGATTTATCAATATCCGGTTCCCAGTTTTTTTATCAGACAGAATTAAAAATCATAAGGTATCGATAAGGCTCATGAAAAAGATGAATTACTTAATTATTATGTTAAAAATAAAAAATAACTTTTAGAAATCAACATGGCAAATGCAGATCAGTTATCTAAAATATATGTTACTCATAAAAGTCATTCATATAAAGTTTTACTGAGGAATGTAAGGGTCCAAGCAGCCAAATGAGGACGCCTGTCATCTTCACAAAACATACAAAACATGAGTCTTTAAAGACCCGCTTTAATTAAAAATTGTTTTTGGTGTTTTAAACATGTTCGTGTGGCGTTTTTTAGCATGATGGAGGATGTATATGATCAACAGTAAACTCTAAATTGCAATTCTGAGTATTTCTTGATTCGATTCGTTGTGATTCAGGAGCAGAAAAAAATCAGTTTGAAAAAGCTTTTAGAAGTGAAGTAGAAACTACAATGGGCAGGACACCAGCTCCCCATTTTGCTCCATTTTGATGCATCCACTTGTAGAGTAGATCCGGGTACGCCTTTATTTTCCTTGTTTGAGCTGGCATCTGACTAAAGACGATACAGTTGGATTACGTCAATGATGCCTGCCATTTTTGTTGCATCGGTAATGACAAAATTGGAAAAAAAAACAGAGCAAACTATAAACTGTGTGCCAGAAACGCATATACAGTGCAAAAATCTAGATTTCTATATTTGACCTGAGAAGTTTTTTAAGACAAATATTAAAGACTTGACTTTTTTTTTCTGGTTAGTTTATTAAAATTGTATTCTTATGTTTGGTTTTGTAACAATTCTATCTTGTTATGGAGAAAAAAACAGTTTGTGTACATGTCGATGTATGCTTCGGAGCAGCTAAGTGCAGTATGATGTAAGAAGCAACCAGAGGGTATCTAATTTAACCTTTGTGCTTTTCAAAATGGCTTTCGGTCATTAGACATTTATTGCCTCGGTTGTTTGGCGCTGTGGGTGCTGAGTTCACATCTGTGTAAGCAGAAGTCCTTTTAGCCTCTGGCACAGTTCAAAGAAATAAGATTAGGAAGCTAAATTTATCGCAAACCCCAAGAAATAAAGCCACACACGCAAAACAAAAACACAATGACACAACAAGACTTTATTTTATTAAATGTGTTGTGTAGTGCCAAGAGCAGAGTAAAGTGTGTCAATGTCATTTTACCAAGAAATAGAAAACTGACTAAAATACAGCTGCCAAGTGTCTAAAATATAGCGTTTTTTCAGATGTTGCGTTTAAGGTGTTAGGAAGTGGATTTTTGCATTAGTTTGTAAAAAAAAAAAAAAAAAAAATGTACATAAGACATGAAATTTACATTCAAATATCTTATTCCCAAATGGAAATCCTAAAAGATCCAAAGCAACAAAACAAAGATTTAAACAGGAACATATGTCTTGAATATTTTAAAGTTTGAACTGCAACATTGTGGTGTCAATTTAACGGGAAAAGCTAAAAGATGAAGCCAATGTCATAACCAGTTCATAATAATGCAGTTTTTTTTTTCTTCTAGTGTGTTTATTCCTGAGATAAAAATTTAGACTTACATTTCCAGCAAGTATTTTAGGGACAAAGAGGGCAAACAGAAGAACATCACGTCCATCATTTAATCAGCATGTTTTAAGCTTCAGGCCTAATGGGGTCAGTGATGTTAAAAAAGGCACGGTCAGGCCAGGCTTTCACTCTGCAAATGAACTGGTCATTTACCTCAAAGAACAGTTAGATAAAATCACCAGGGAAAACAAAATTCCCCAAACGCAAGAAAAGCTGTGCCCAGTCTTTGGAAGATTGTGACGTAAAAGGCAAGTGGTCATAGACCCTGATATGTATTTTATTTTTTTTGTGGCTTTTTTGTTAAAGAGTGGAAACTTCATGAAACTTAATCCTCACTGGGCCTAAACTCCAAGGGCCTGGAGTTCTGAGCAGCAGTAATCCTGGGGCAGCTCATATCACACACGAGCAGGAGCTGGTCCAGGGTCAGCACTCAAGCCCCCCAACACACTCCCATTTGGCTTCTCTGTGGACTTCGGAGGAAACTTCTAGATTACCTTTAGATACCAGGATGAACCTATTCCTTTAAAAAAATCTCTATAAGAAAGTTTTTCTGCTTTGTAGGTAGCAGGTCTTTCCACAAATCGTTTGAGATTAGCGATAAACACCAAATATAAAGGTAGAGTTAATGGTTTTTTATTTCAAAGGTGATTTTGGTAAGATATTTGTTTGAAGGCTTTTTAATTCTGATTCACACATCATTAATAAAACAAAGCCCTTAAAATACAATTGGTGATTGTTTGTTCTCTTTTGCTGCCAAAGCAGCTCTGACACATTAAGGCAATGGACTCCACTAGACCCCCTAAAGGTGTGGAATTTGGCACCAACATGTCCACAGATGATTCTTTATAATTGTCCGGCACATCTTACAGCTGCATGATAAAGAAGAGATCTGGCAAGTTTGAAAACCCAAGCTTGTTGTGTACCTCCAGCCACTTCAAAAACATTGTTCTTTGTTTATTGACACTACAAGGACACTGCCATAAAAGAGTCTGCATTAGTGGTCCTGAACTCTGATCCTTGAAACCTAACCCTTACTCACTGCTGATTTGTTAGATCAGGTGGTTCTGGGATTCGATTGACTGAACACACTTTATCTCGGCAGCTGGTAGGACATGGATGCTTGGAAATACTGCAAGATGGCACATCTTAATGACAGAATGTAAAATGAGATCCTTCTGACTGAGCCACAAAAAAAATATGTATTCTTTAAATACAAGATATGAGTAATTACAGTAAAGTACAGAGTTCTCTCATTTATTGTTGCATTCTAAAAATAACTCTCAATAGGTGAGGTCTGAAAAGTAGGATTATTGCACAGAAGAGATTGACGAGGTCAACAGCCAATAAGAACGCAGAACAGAGTATAATATGAAAAAAAAAATTACATGGAAAATTGCAGAAAAAAATCTGCTGAACAGCAAGACCATGAAAGGTGAACCAAGGTATAGCAAGGGACCACTGTACATAGTGTAATGCATTAATCCATCTCCTTCAGGTTTGAATTCCAGCTACATGATGAAAAAATCACGAGTCAATTACCAAGGTCTGCGTCAGCTACTGTATCGAGAAATACTGCAACTCCAAGTGAGAGGGATAAAATGAAGAGACTGTGGGAACTATGTGGCAACTATCACTTCAAAACCCAACACCTAGAGCAACATCAAACAACTGGTAGCAGTGTTCCAACATCCAGAAATTGGTTTCCCAACTAGAGATTCAAGAGAGAGTCTGACGGGAGATCTTATCGCCAAAATCTGAGACCTCCAAATCCTGGAGAAGCATTCTAGAGAAGGAAACAGCGTATAACTGAAGGGCAGAAGATGAGGACCAAGAATGTCCTCTTGTAACAAGATCTCGTAAGAATCAGACGAACATTTAAGAAAATGTCTTGGATATGAAGAGCTGGGTCCTGACATGATGCACAGAGATGAGCCAAGGAAAGCCGGATATTGAATCTGACTGTATTACATGAGCACCTGGCAGCAAAACTTAACCAGCAGCTAACTAAAACTTGTGTCTTAATATGCCTGCCATCCCTGCATGAGAAAATGGTGTCTCATTTCTGGCTTTCCTTGGACACCTGCTTCTCTACTAGAAAACTCCTCTGTTAACTTGGTTCATATAAGCAGCCCACTAACTTCTCTGCTGTCATCTTGCTTCCAATGACGTTCTACTAAACCTCTGAGCTGTCCTGCAGGTGCAATAACGGGAGAGTCAGAGTCTCTTCCCCTAACCCTAACCCATATCACCTGCAAACTCCTGCTGCTGCAACAAACAACAGTTCATTTTTGACTGTCACATGTGTTTGTATAATTTGGAATGTGTAGTTGTATTTGATTTGGTTAAAACAACCTGCAACATTTGAACTATTAAACAAGGAAAGAACGACAAACAGACCAAGGTACCTTTTTACGAGGAGAACGAACAGAGAATAATGCCCAGTAACAATCTCTCTCCGCTCTGGCTCTATATGTCTGTCGCCTCCCCTTTTATTAACTTTGTCGGGATTCCCTAATTTACATATGTACTGAGCTCTAAGGAGGGGGGAACAAGAAGGCACAACTGCAGCAGGATTATAAAACAAACACTACGACATGTCTATCTTCTGCAGCTCTCCCACATCATCTTTGGACCTGCAAAACCTTTTCACACGGATAAACTAACACAGAACGTCCTTTGTTTTATGCTAGACTCAGCTAACACAGGTTCCCAGGAGAATGCAGGAGAGAAACAAAAAGATAATCGCTTTCTCCCAAAGGTTTCACCTCCACCTCCTTGAGAAACAGATTTGGACACAGACATTTCTGAAAACAAAAGCAAATATGAGATAACTATATACATTACTCCAACACCAATATTACAACAATAGTCTTCAATGGGCTTCATTATTATTATCCGAAAATTAACTGAAATATTTCAACTGCGAGTCAGCAAAGTTTTGTAGAACATTTAAACTCAATATCGATATAAATTATCCAAACTTTTAAAATGCATTTAAACAGTGGCGCCATGCTAATGCTGGACTACGGTACTTTGAAATTATGGCCATGTGATCTCCTACGTCTAGAAGTCAACGCTCTGTTTAGTTAGATTACATGAATAAAAGGGTGCAAAGCCTCTGACTATCAGCACAACTCCAAATTAACAATTGTAAACAGCCATATTTCTAACCCAGCCATTGTTTAAAAAAAACAAAAACAAAAAAAAACAACTATTTTCATTCTCCAAAGGATTGGTTAATTTCTACAGCTTCTGATTTGTTTAGACTGCTTGTCTGTTTAGATTTGTAATCAACTGTATAAGAAAAACATAAAATATATTCAGAATGACTAATGAACAGTCTTTAAATAAAGTCATTATGCCCAAGTCCCCAATCTCAGATTGGCATTCTGTAGTGATTCTCAGAAATGCCTGTTGCTGGTGTTGGTTACATCCTAATACAAGGAACCCACTGAGAAGAATTAAACACTTGGATGGCCTTCTGCTCCTTCTGTGAAATGTAAAGCAAAAATAATAGAATTTCCTAACTCTTTTGTGTAACTCTTATCAGTAGAGCATTTGTATACTTGGAAACACTCACATTAACCCTTTCTTCTCACTGCCTTGCATAATTCATATTTGTGTGTGTGGAGGGGGGGGGGGGGCTTTGCCAATAAAGGTGTGTATTTCCCAAAAAATCAACTGATGTCAAATAGATGTGCCCTTTTTCCAGTCTGACGGATTGGGATAACTTGGAAGTCTCTAGAATTTTGTGGAAAACTGAGTTCAGCGTACTGAAGTCAAACCATTTGCACTACATCCTGTTACCCAGAAAACATGATTTGGTTTGTTTTAGTAAACATTCTTTAAGTAAATTCTGCTTATATCTGGTAAAGGAAAAACCAATATCATCCATAAGACTAAAATCAGTTTCAGAATTCAAATCGAAAACACAACTTAAAGACCCGTTTTTTTTAGCATGTTCTTGTAGCATTTTCCTCCTGAAGGAGAAACACACATACATCCTTTTTGTTGCACCAGTTAGGTTAGGGGTGTGAGGGGCTGTAAGCCAGTGGAAGAGAATGCATACAAAAGGATGATGGGACACGCCAAACAACACAGGTGTTTGGATTTTAGCTAAAAACTGGAACGCTTTAACAATAAATCAAAAGATAATTGGAGTGGGACTTTAACATCTTTTACCCTTTAACACAAAAGCTTTAGCTCCAGTGTTTACATTCTTTTGCCGTAACTCTTGAATCATTTATGCAATTATTACAATTCCAACAGGTTTTCAAGCGGAGAAAAGCAACTTTGTGCCATTATGCAACATTTTACATTAGTGTGTTGAATATTACGCGACACTGGTGAAATCTCCGATGTTAAAGGGATAATAATCTTTGATCTTCATGAAATGACCTATCCTGCAAGTAGAGGGAATGTAGTTTCTTTTGCAAAGATGATTTAATTTTAAATGGCTCAAGTTTGAGTTTGTCAAGCATAAAGGTCACCTTGTCTTTCTTCAGTTTTTAAACTTCCTGGAACCGAGTCGCATTGTTTCTTTCTCAGAATTTCCGTAGAATCAATGACCCTCTGAAGTTGCTCAAACAAAGCCATGTAAAAAGAAAAGTGCCAGAGACTTCTATAAGTCATTTCCACTATGGAGATAAGTTTTGAGGATGAAAAGTTCTGACGTCCAATACTGAGATGTGATGCTCCGTCTGTGTGGGGGAGTCTGCATGAGTCCCAACAGACTCTTTGGATATTCTAGGTAAAAAAATATATCCGCACTGCTATGTTCCAAATGGAGCAGATTCCTGCTATTGTATGTTACAGACACAGGATAAGAAGACATTGATCAAGTCTTGTTAGAAAGCAGTTCATCAGAGTTCTTTGGTCTATTGTAATCCAGAGAGGAGCCTAGTAGGAGGAAATGATGTTTTCTCTGTATTGTTCAAGGACATGAGGGCCAGTCGGGAGTATAACTCACCGTGTACGTAGAAAATCCCTTTAAAAACAAGAAAACAAAAGGTCTCTCCCTGACTGTGGCCTTGCCTGTGGTGTTGGCTAATATTACACAATCAACAACATTACATAACCCACAGAAAAGAATAAAAAATAAAAATCAGCAAAATGATAAATAAAACTGAATGAACTCAAACCTCTTAAATCGTTCCTCAGCAGGAAAATCAGTATCAGACTTTCTGGGCTGCAGCTGTCAGATTTCTAGCCGAATTGTTTTATTTTTTACTCTTATTTTACTGATTCATTTTCATCGCATCCACTCCATCAGTTAAAAAAAAAAGTTTTTTCAACCCTTTCATATCACAAAATGGGTCTTCTCTTTTAACTTAAGGCCTTTTTTTTTGCCTTGAGGCTGTTGTCCTGTAACTCAAAACACTTAGGTTAACAATAATTGTCATGGTGTTTTTATCTAGCTCTGAATAATATGACAACTTTAGCCAAGACTAACACACAACAGATGGAACTCATCCCCACAAAACATTTTCCCCACAATGAACAACATGTTTTTGTTTACTGTGGTGTCCTCAGCTATAGTTGTTTGAATCAAGTATCCACAGAATTGTCTGATTTCCCACAGATGAGTGAGGGAGGGGAAGTTTTTATCCATCCTATCCTATCAATCCAATCCTGGAGCGGCATCTGGGAGGTAAGTTGAGCTTGAATTGCGAGGAACGGGCTTGATGGCTGAATGGAGTTAGAGCGCTGGAATCTCGAGGAGCTGGAATACAGACTTGAGGTTGATGGATTTGTGGCTGGACCCAGGTCGGCGTGGATGGATGCGAGAATTCTGTAGGCAGATCGAGAACTTGGATCAGGCAAGAGCAGGGAATAAACGAGAGCATGAATAATCAAAACGAGAGCTTAGGGAAGACCAAGTAAGCACCATAGAGGGCAAACGAACTGGCAATGAATGCTGGTCTGGAGCCATCTTAAATACAGGTGCAGGTGATGAGGTGAATGCCGACAGCTGGGTCCAATCAAGGAGGAAGTGGAGAAGGGAGGGGCAGGAGAGGTCTCCCGGGGGTACCATGACAGAGCATCATGGAGGAGGAGAATTAAAAGCGAGCTTGGGTCTCTTTAAAAATCTGTAATGGACAAAGAGTTGGGCTGCAAGGTAGCGCAGAAGTTAGTGCTCTCTTCTCACAGTGAGAAGGCACCAGTTCAAATCCTGACTGGCACCTTTTCTGTGTGGAGTTTCTTCAGGCGGCTTCCTCCCACTGTCCAAAGACATGCTCCATAATCGGAGTCTCTAAATCACCCTTAGGTGTGCATGTGAGTGTGTGACATAAGCAATAGACAGACCTGTTCAGGATGTACCCCACCTAAACCCAGCAGCTGGGTTGGCTCCACCAAACCTGTGACCCCGAGTTCTGAAGATGGAGAAAGTAGGATCTGAAGATGGATGGATGGATGTACAGGCACAATAAAGGCGGTATCTGTGAAAAATATGATGGAGGCAGGTTTGGGAGAAACAGGTGTGACAGAGGCTAGAAGGATAGGTACACAAGACATGACAAACAATTAAAAACAAAACTCTGAAATTTCAAAAAAACATTGAGTTCATTTCTATTTTAAAGCATTAAACTCAGCTGTAAGCTTGTCACTTTAGGTCTGCTCTTGCAGACAGGTTTGTTAGGCAGTGATCATGAGAAATTCCTCTTTACAATTTATTAGGTGGGAACATTAAATCATAGCAACACTTCTAGAGTGTAAATAGACAAAAAAAGGCATTAATGGAAGTGGTTAAACTTGTTTGTTTTTCATGTTTCTGTAGTTTCGTCTTTATTTACTTGTTCATTGTGTTTTTTAAAGTAAAGCCAGGAGTTTAATACCTGCTGTGTTTAGTCTGCTCAAAGTGCATTTGGTTTAATAGGGATTATAACAAATACCTACTGTCAGCATTTGAATACTTAACAACAAAAAGGTGTCCTTTGTCATTTAACTTGTGTAATAATGAACTTGGCAGAGGGGAAGTGTCTAAAACGTTAGGAAACAAATGCAGGTTTAAATATACGCTTTTCACTAGCAAGAAACATCAGTTAAACATCAGAGGCTCTTGAATAACTAAATTTTAAATTAAATATGTACTGTTAAAGATCCCCAACAATTATCTTTTGATCCGTTTTTAAAGCATTCTGAGTGGTCTTTTAAGTTGCCAAAAAACCTGTGTTTTCTTGTACAGGTTCTGCAGAGCAGCAGGAGTTGATTAGAAATTTGCTTTTGGAGTTTTGGAAGGGACCCTTGTGCACTGTAAGCCTGTCCTGAATTCCCATCATCCCTTTTTCAAGCTCTCCTTCTAGCTTACAGCCCCTCTCAAAGCCCCTAATATTTGCCCTCCATCATGAGAGAAATGCCACAAGAACATGCTAAAAACACCCGAAACACAATATGAATTCATTTACTTTTTCTCCAGTAAAATATAGTGAACTGTCTGAATCACATGGACAGTTGATTAAATAAATTAATTAATACATGTAAGGATTATGTTTTTTTTCCCTATTTTTCCTCCCTCATAAATAACATTTGTCATTTACCATCTTTTTCTTCAACAACTTCTTGCCGTCCCGGTGAATTTTGTCACTTTTTTATACAAAGGATGCATCAGTGTTAAAACCAACGTCAGTCAACGTCACAACTGTTTTACTTTTTGTTTTTAATTTTTATCACATAAATCATGTCTTTTTCTAACAAGCCATAATGAGTAAATGGTATACATACCTGTATAGGCTTTTTCTACCTTCCTCGAAGGGCGCTTCACGGTCACAGTCCCACTCACACAAACATTCGCACACGGATGGCGGCTCCGCTGCCGGATGCTGGCGCCGACCTTCCATAGGGGCAGGGTGGGGTTCAGTGTCTTGCCTAAGGGCACTTCGACTCATTGGCAGGCAAGGCGGGAATTAAACCTGCATTCTTCTGATCAGAGGACAACTGTCATAGCAGTGCACCACCGTGTGTTTCAAACTATAGTCGTGGACTTGATACTGCCTATTGTTTTGTGACAGGTGCACAGACTTTATTTTAAACAATTTCAAAGGCTCTCATTGGACGGAGTCTCAGACTCTAACCCTTTTCTTTTGGTTTGTTTGTTGACACTTTGTGCTCATGCAGTTTCAGTATGTTATCACTTGGAAAGTTGATTCAATATCAGGAATTCATGTTTTAATGTGTCAACTGACCTTTTTATACAAATTCTTCCAAAAAAGGCCAGCTAACAAAAGCCTGCGATAAATGTGTCAGAGGCAGCCATGTTCACATGTAAACCTGCACAGCTGCAGGTGTACGATCATGTTCACCGAGGCGATTAGCGCATCGGTTTTTACTCATCACTGGTTTCATAAAGTGACGCCTTGCTTTTGTTAATGTGATCTTATGGCCCAGGAGTCAAACTGTATACTCGGAGGGATAAAGAGCTGATCTGTGCAATGAGGCTTCTAGTTAAAGGCCACTGTGAGATTTACATTCATCCTTGTTTCCAGAGGCCTTCAGGCTCAGCAGCTCATTATCTATGCTGCTGTTGTTGGGAGAGCCACCTAGAGATAATACCTCTTGCAATGCAGGAAATTTCACCAGACACAGAATTTGTGGGTACAACTGATATGTATTAACATGTTCCAATTTATTGTTAAACAAATGAAAACAGTAACATCTCATGTGCACTTAGGGTTGTATGCACAGTTATTGGATGTACACATCATTTCTGCTTTGAACTTTTTTGTTCTTACAGTTAAAAAAGGTGTAATTTGTTACGTGATTTTTCTTATCCTGGGGGTCAAATTGCTGGTACTTTTTTCTTTTTATAGAATACATTTTGCACCCAATATTTTCCTAACATTTGCAGTAAAAAATAGTTACAAACAGATCCTAAATAACATCGACCATCAAGATTGTTTTATGTCCTATGAGCAGCAAAGTCAAACATGGAAAATATGTGCCCACTTTGCAGATTATTTCAATGTCACGACAGACCAATGGGAAAGTACTTTTATAGGTTGGGAGTGAAGCTTTGATCTTTGCCTAAATGTGTTTTAAGTTTTGGAGAAAAAAAATTCATAGTGTTCTGATATATTAATTAGAAATGGCTAAATTTTATGTGCATTACAGCTCCAACCAATTAAAGTCCTTCCACCTTGATAAAGCTCATTTTTAAGTTGTGGAGCTCTTTAGAGGTAGAATCTTTGTCAGTGGTAGCCTGGCTCTCACTGATAGAACTTCAAACATCTGCAGGCCACGTCCACTTTTATGTTTAATCTGTCTTGAAAGATTCCAGCAGTCTGGAAGGTGATGGGTGCTCCCAATATGAAGATTTTAGATGTGAGACAAATCTGCACAGAACCCTCTGCATAAAGCAGGGTTTCTAAATCCTTTAAATGTGCTCGTTTGTATTTTAAGAAAACTTTCAGTAAGCCAGTTGTCATTATCTTACACTACAATTTTAAAAATCTATAAAATATGTGGTATTTTGTCTTATTATAACTATACTGTAACTGGGAAAACTTCCTGAAACCTTTTTACGGAATAAAAACACAAGTTTCTAACTGAAGTTGTAGTCTGAATATTAAAGATTTTACAGAAGAGCATCAGCCGGCCCAAAAGGTTTTAGATTTTGTTGCTGATAGCAAAATGAAAATATTACATGTTTGACAACCAACCGGTTGTCAAACTTTTAATTTTTATGAAACATTATAGGAATATTGCAAGGCTTTATGGTAAAACTGAGGGTGTATTCAGACTGGAAAAACCGTTTGTTCCAGACCCAGTCCGCCCAATTTGCTCTATGGATCTGCACCTTGCGTTTGGTCTGCATTCAAACTATCATCAAGCGGTCTTTCCTGATTCGAACCAAAGCTAGTAAACAAAACCACGTGAATAAAAATCTCTTCACTCATTGGTCAGGAATTACGTGGGCGGAGCAAAGTAACTAAAGACAGAAATTATGGAAGCGCTGCGCTTGTATGCCATAAAAAAAAAAACATGTGGGATGCTGGCACTGCAGACCTGTAGATTTATTCATTGGTATATGTTTATCTATGAGTATTTTGCATCTTGCCACCCCCCCCCCCCCCCAACCTATGTGAATACAATAAACCCAGAGCAGCTGGACACCACTCCTTGTTCTCTATAAGCCCTTATTGACTGTACCAAGTGATTGCACAGAAGCTGGAAAGCTGGCATTTCAGTACTCGGCCCCCACAACTTGGAACATTTACTAAAGAACTGGACATGTAAATATATCTGGTCCACATAAGCTAGTTTAAACTTTTGCTTAGAGACTTGGAAATGAGATCTGTAACATGTAAATGTTTTAAATGGTCTTAAAATTGTAATATTATTTAATGTTTTATATTGGTTCGTCCTGCTATCTCGGCAAAGACCCCCTTGAAAAAAAAAGAGGTTTGGTAATCTCAATGACACTTTTCTTGTTTTAAGTGAAGAATAAAAATTAAAAAAAAGACTTAATGAACTGCACTTATCCTCAAAGTTCGAGTGAGAAGGATTTACAGTTGCATTGACACTCAAGTCATTGTAGAAGGAATAAAGACTAACGGTTGTGTTCTGACAGTTTTCAAGTCTAAATCCTTTAGAATAAGTTAAAAGAATAAATACTTTTAGCTTTTTTTTTTTTTACCTTTTATGTGCCAAGGGTGGGTTTGTAAACATGCATTTGCAGCAAAAATGCATTTTTGCAACCTTAACATGCATTTTGTATATTCCATCAACTGATGGTATATAAAGCAGCATTGTAAACATTTCTATAAAATCCATGACATCTCTAAACTTTTGAGTGATGGAGTTCTGCTGATGTGTATTTACCATATTTTGCAGTGTATTATCCAAACAAAGTATGTCTTTCTAACATCCAGGATTTTCAGTTCGACATTACAGATCATTGTGACTTTGTCATACAACTTTGCTTTTGTCCGAGTCAAGCAAATGGGCTGAAATGCACCACATGGGTCTGTGAAGGACTGCTTTTTGCTTCTTTGAACATTGTACACTGTTGGGCTTAGAGAAGCAGAACTGCGATTGTCAGGCTGTCTGTCCCTCAAAAGATGCTTTGAGAGCGGCGAGCCGGTGGGATGACAGTGAGGCAGCTGTCCGTGTAATCTGCTTCCAGCCTATTTTCTTCACAGCTGTTCATTTACTCACACTGTATGGTGATTGCCATTAGCAGACTACCTGCCACGTGCAAAAGCCATCAGCCACATTGAAGGCCAACGCTCATGGCAACGTGCTGCCTCTAAAAGTCTGCCAGCAGCATTTCCTGCGGCTGATGGAACAACGCGTTACCACGTTTGGATGATTGCATGACCTGCATGGGACAGACACCTCATCAGATTTAGACAGGATTAAGATAGCAAAATGTGTTTAAAGTTAGAGTAAAGAATGCACAATGACGTTATTTGTGAAAAAAAAAAACAGCAATCTCAAACTTATTTGAATGACCTTACCATATAGCAGATGAGTCACCAGAATGCTTTAACAGACAGTTTATCAGATGTACTCTGCATCAGAGAAGTATCAGGCTGTTCTGTGAGTATTTTGCTGTCTGTGAATACCCTGCCCTGACAGTTTGTCCTAGTTTCAAAGAGTACCGACAGTCTGAAGGTCCCTAAAAAAAAGTTTTACATTTGCCAAAGGCCAAACACTGAGAATAGATGGATGGTTTGCTGTCAGAGAGCCGACTCCAGCTCCTTCACTGAAGGATTTTTTATTTCCTTTTATGTGCAAAGTAGCTGTTCATTTCCAAAATCCTGCAGCAGTTGATCATTGCCTTGGCTGCCCAGATCACTGTGTTTGGTCAAGTTAGGTTTTTCAACTTTGTTCTTTGAAGAACCAAAAAAGGTAGAAATTCAGTCAAGACATGTTATATAACCTATATTTTTTAATAAGAAGATTTTTATTTTTGGAATTAACCTTGAAAAACATTTATGTTCCACTGTATGAATAGTGTCTGAATGCAAGGTGATCATTGAAACTGTTTTTCAAGGTTTAACAGATAATCTTTTCTCTTCAAGAAAAGAGCTCTGCTTCTGCCTGTATAAAGAATTATAACTGTCAGACTCTTGTGAGAGGGACAAAATCAAAGCTGTGTTTTGTGTTGCCTTATTTCACAGAAACAACATTAGATTAAATAAAAACAATGAATCTGCATCTATTTTAGAAACTGAAAACTCAGAAGAGTTTGTCATACAGAATGCACCTGTAGTGACCTAGTTTTATCATAGTAATTCCATTTTATTACCTAATACATCTTCACATGGATAAATAGAAAACCATAAAAATATTCAGTATAAAGATGTCCTTTTATCGCTGTCTTCAATTGGTTTAATGGATCCTTTGAGTTTTTTCTCCCACACAAAATGTTTCCACTTTTTCTTGTTGCATGTTTATTGTAATGTAATGAAATTCCATGAAGGTTATTACAAGTCGGCTATTTTGAAACACTTTAGCGTTGTGCCCCCCACCTTCCCTTTCTGTGCACCCCTGGAACGGCTGAATGCCAGTCTGTGTTTAGAGCTGTCTGAAGCTGAAGAGACTAACACTGCCCAGCTTGTGTGGCCGTAATTATGATTATGCAGTTTTTAAGCAAATTTTTAATATGATTTGAATAAAGAAATACTCAGAAATGCTGTTTTTCATGGACCCATAGATATTGTACTTTGGCCTATCGATGGACGTCATTCGACCAGTAGACAAATACCTGTTCAAGGTGATGATACTAGCCTGTAAAAAGGCAATAACAAGAAACTGGTTGAGAAGTGAAACACCGACACTGCACCAATGGAGAGATATTATGGAGGAAATTTTCTCCATGGAGAAGATAACGTATTACGTAAGGCCAGATGCACAAAAACTCGAAGATCGATGGAAGAAATGGACACAATATTCAGCTCCCTCTGTCCGGTCTTGAAACAATGTTTTAGTTGCTCCCCGCTACTTACGTCTGTTTGTGTTTCCCCTTCTTTTTTTTTTCTCACTCTTTTTGTTTCCTTTGCTTTTGTTCTTACAGGAAAAGCTGTATTCTGTGTTAAGAAAAATATCTAAAAAATAAAGTAAAAAAAGAAATGCAGTTTTAATTTTACATTTTTTATATGTCCTCCATCATAAGGGCATATAATGGAGGAGAACAAGAACACACTAAAAACACCAAAAACACAACTTTGATCTCAGTGGGTATTTAAGCTAGTTTACAGAAAAAAGTATTACCGGTACATTTGTTGACAGTTGTTTTGTGCATAATACTTGCTTTGCATCGTGCCAGTGATTATTATGGCCTTTTCTCACGTGCAGGGCCACGGATAGCTTCATCTCTCAGGACTGATCTTGTTCTGGGGTTAGGGGAAGGAGGGATGAGATGGATGCATCAAGTTGTATAAAATGCTCTGATTAGCTAAAAAAAACCTTTACCTGGATGTAATTGACATGTGAGTGGACCAATCAAAGGCCTGCATCTATATTCAACTTTAAGGGCTTATACCATGCAAAATGAAAATGTTGAGCTTTTGAGTGTGTTATAATGCTTATTCCTCACAAAAAGAAACCACAAAGCAGTATTTTGATTTGTCCATGCATTTCTGAGTATTCCTCTAAATACATGCGCTCTGAGCACAAGCCCCTGTTCTCATGAGCTGATGTAGACGAATTAGAACAGCCCCTTCCAGGAAGAGTCTGCACTGCCAGAACCACTGATGGTAGATTAACATTGTTCTACTGGCTCCATGTCTGTATAGGCATGTTTTTTATAATGCAAGAAAAATCAGCTTTTTTGGATACATAAATTAGATTTAATTCTGTGCTGGATTGATTAACTTTTTTGTCGCTTTATTTTATTGTGTGTGTATGAATGTGTTGGTTGGCCTGAAGGAACATCTTGAATGACCTTCATGACCAGGACTGCTGCTGACTTAGGACAAAATGCTTTAAAATAATATTAAAAAGCTAATTTATGACTTTTGAATTCTTTAAATATTTTATATTTGAGTTTTCAAAACAGACTTTTCTAATAAAAAATAATCCAGGTAACTATTAATTTTACTAAAAGACCCTAAAGGTTTTGTACCACAATTAAAAGAATTGGAGCTAAACCATCATTCCTCCCTAAACCTAGATTGCAAAATGCAGATTGTAAATAAAAACAGCCTGAAATGTGTTTTGTTCCCTTCTTGAAGTGCTTGCTGGAATCTCTAAACTGTTTGATAGGGATGTGGCCAATAAGGAAGAGGAACCTCAAAAACCAGCAGCACAAGAGCCCACAGTTTATTCATGCAGCCCTGCTATTGTGCATCACAAATGTGCATAGTGCTGCACATTGTGCATGACCTGGGGCGCACAGACCCACAGAACTTTCACTTTGTAAATTTGTAAATGATTAATAAACAATGGGTTTTGCTGTTAAACCCACAAAAACAATTAAAATACACTTATTTCCAAATGATCACTTGGTGTCATTTATCAACTTACATGTTCCAGTTAAAATGGTCTCCAGGTTGCATCGTCTAGATTGTGATTAAGGACTTCCGCAGTTTATCACAACATTTTTGGAAGAAAAACAAAGACTAGAAGTGTGGGATGCTTTTTCACAGCTCTGCAGGGGTAACGTGAAACTGAACTCACGTGTGCTTTTCATTCTCTGAATGAGAAAAATGTAGGCCACAGGAGGGAGGGATGGAGGACAGGAATGGCAGTGAATGGATGGGATGAGGGAGTGAAGGTGCTGCTTTGTCCGCTCTCCCGTCAGCCACCATTATGGTGGACAAAAAGAAAAATGTTGAAATGACTGAATGTAATGACTTCTGTGTAGCCTTTTTTTTTTGTATTTGATCACTGTGAGCTCAGCTACTCACCTCCTGTCTTCCATGTTTTACATACAATGTCAAAGGAACAACAGCACGTCTTTTTTATGAATAGGAAAATCTGAATAAGAGACTAAGTGCCCCCTTTCTGCTTCCTGAGTACTTCAATAAGCACCAGCAAGCTCAAGTGTTTTTTTTTAGCTTTGAGTGTATTACTTCAGTACCAAAAGTTTAAACATCAGCAACATAATATAGTTATAATGGAAATATCATATGTATGTTGGAAATATCATCTGTCTGTCTGTCTGTCTGTCTGTGTATATTTGGTTAGAAAAAAGCTCTGCAGACTAACAGCTGGGTCCTATAGTTTTTGAAGACCACCTTTACATCTTTATTGGCAGAGCACACAGGATCCAGGTAATCAATTTAATTCAATTTTATTTGTGTAGCCCAAATTCACAACAACAGTTGTCTCGATAGACTCCGTATAGACGTATAGGTACGTATTACGTACCTATACCCGTATAGATTACGTATAGGTAATTGAAAAAGTAAAACATAAAATCAAAAGGATCATGAATACATAGAATACATAATCAGCAGTCTGGAGCAGAGATGACTGGAAAATGGGTAAAACAGCAGCTCTGGAGGACAGGGAGGGCATGGAAACTAGACAAGTATGGCAAAATGTCATCTTAAAACAAACTTTGACTTTTGTAGATGTATACTAGAGAACTGAGGCCAAAATTGAGACGTCTGTCAAATTGTTTTAGCAGAAACCAGAACCTGAACAGACTTGAGAAGACCTGTATGGTGCTGAACAATTATTATAATCCTACAAACCAAAATAATTTTACAAACCATCCACAAATGAACTTAATTTGCTAACTTTTGTGCTTTAACTTTCTCATTTGCTCATATTGCTAAAGACGGCATTTTAAACTTAAAATAGCTTGTAAAAATTTAAAAATATTTTTTCCCCTCAAGCTACAATTAATGTGCACTTGTTATACCTTTTTGTAATTATTTTTCCAAAAACTGCTGATAGATCTCATGACCTTTTTCTAGCAGAGGGACATTGTCAATCAATAAAAGTGAGAGAGGCCTAAACTACTAGAACACCTGCTCATAGCTGGTTGAGGAAGTCAACAGGCATTTCAGATTGAAGCAGAAGTCTTGCAGTTGCAGCCAATCAAATATAAAGACAATCAACCAGCAGGTGACATTTTCAGTTGTTTGGATCGCATTTGAAAAAATTATGCTGAATTATTAATGAGCAGCTGCCCCTGGAATATGATTTGCTGTTAAAGGGATCAGCCAATGAGCATTTAGACCACACCCATCTCATTAAATGAGAGAAAATCAATCTGCCGGAAAGGTCATTAGGAATTTCTAAGCCGTTATAAACAATAACGTTATAAAACTGAAAGGGGAAATTGGAAAATTCTTTTTTTCTTTAATTGGAAAGTATACTTTCTGAGTAATAAAAACAAGTGCAAAATTATATATACCATTTTTGAAATATAAACATATTTTTGAAGCACAATAAAATAGATTCCCAAAAAAATGCCAGTTAAAAAAATAATTAGTGGATTGGTTTCATTTATATTAATTTATAGTATTCTAGTTTTTTTAAATTAATTTTGAACATCTGAAAGATCTTAAAATTAATTCAAGTTATATGCTTATTTTGTGGTTGTTTGGATTTAATGTTTCCTATTTACCAATAAAAAATCAAACTCTTTAGAACTTCATCCAACTGGAGTTTATTTTGTAGTGATAAAATACATTCATCTGAACATCTGAACATCAGTCACAATGCAGGGATAGAAACACAACAATGAAATGATCCAAAAAATGTTTTGTTTTGTTTTTCCAGAGAAACTAAATTGTAATCATTCAGATTTTATCATTTTATTACAAATCCTGTTTTCAACTGGGATGTAAAGAGAGCAATGAATGATTATGTTGGTTAGCATATAAAAAACAAAAACAAAGAAGGGGTTTTGATTCCAGCTGCTCCTGTCCAGCCCTGATGATGATCTGCGGTTACCCTCAGACATTTTCCAGGTCACTTTACTGAGGCTTGGCGGTTCACTTTTTGTAAAACCCTCATGACTATGTGGTGCTGTGCGAACCGTAAATTCAATATCATTTGACCTTAAGGGCATTCTTCCCCTCAGCAGTCACACTAAGGCCAAGCCAAAGACGGAGAATGAATAGTGCAGCTAAGTGGGGCAGCCTGACATCAACTGACCCGAGGATGACCACTCTGGTGACGTCCGTTCAATAACTCTCACAGATGTGTGGCCAGCTAAAGAGGCTGACAGACCGTACAATGTCTGAATAGGCAAAGGTGGTATTTATTACCTTGGCCTGTTTGCTACATTTTTGCAATGGAAACGTGGGATTCAAGGACACTCCAGAATGTCTGGTTAGTCTGCATCCATGGAAAAACAGTTGCATGGTGCTGATTAATGTAACTTTTTTTTTTCTACAGCGCCTTTTGTTTGGCAGAAACAACATCATTGTTATTACTGTTTTCAGCTTGCAAGACTTGCTGATGCTGTGTGTGTTTTGCATATGTGTGTGCATGTGTGAGTGCTAAAGCCATTGCTGCCCCCACAGAGGCAGTTTGTGTGCAGAGCAATGCAGGTTTTCTGAAGAGAAAAATGGTTTTATTAAGACGTGGTCTAAAACTCTAAAGGTATCTAACCGAGTTAGAATAAAAGGTTTTTAAAGCTAGCTCTATTATGAAAATATGTTTTTCCTTCTTTTAACCTTTTAAATCAACTAATCAACTTAATTTTTTGGTAAACACATTAAACACAAAGTGTTTGATAAACACAATGCTATTCACTTTTCAGCATGTCACTTTAGTGGTCGCCACAGTAAATCAGCTTTTACCAATTCGCACACATGGTTTGGCAGAGATTTCCATGTCGAATGCCCTTCCTGACAACACCCTGTATTTTATCCGGGATGGGGGCCGGTACAGGGAGATCCAGACTTTCCCCTTTGTTGCTACATATAGTAGTGTGAAGCATCAATAGATGAAGCTCATCACACCCCAAGGGAATTGAACCCTGGATTCCTATGCGCCCAGAGGCGGTTCTGGCTAGTTTGGCGCCCTGGGCGAAACAATGGATGGTGCCCCCCACCCTCATCCCCCTTTTCTCCATACATACAAACACAAGAACAAAATGTGTTATTAATTTTACTTTATTAATCATATAAGTATAATAACTTGTATAGTTGAATTCACTATTAAGTTACAGTATGTATGTTATTTCACACTTAATACACATCAGGTTCTGTTTTTTTTTTTTTTTTTAAAGCTGGCTTTTATGGTAAAAATTGCCACATTTTTCTGTTTTTTTTTTTCTTGAGCTGAATACAACAGGAATTATGAATTAATTAATTCCGGTCATTTCCATTGACTTCATAAATGAACATCAATGGAAACGAAGGAACATATTCTTCTGTTTTTTTTTGCTCAAGTGCCACATAAAACCAAACGAAAAAGACAAACAATTGTGTATATTACATCTGAAGCACTGAATGTATATGAGTAACACAGAAGAGTTGAGATTAAATCCACCAATAAACTAATTAACAAGACTAGTCTAGTTAATTAGCAATGTGGCAAACATTGCTCAAAATTTTACTCCTCCAACAGTTAATTTGGTCGTATTTGGTGCCTAATTTTGTTAATGTGTTAATTGTTGTGTTAACTTTGGACACCGCCTGCATTCTTTTATCCCTGGAGTGTTTTTCTTCTCTTTTCTTCTTTTGTTTCTATGCATGCATGCATGTATTTATTAAAAACCAGCAGTTAGTTTGTTGTGTGGTCTGGAATCTTAAGCGGTGAATATAAGTCTAAGGTTGTTAACTCACTTAAATTCAATTTATCAAATTTAGACACATAAGAAACAACTTTACTCTGGAAGCTGCTAAGCTGTACTATAATGCATTGATTGTTTCACAAAAGACCAACTGTATGAGCAGCTGTATGCAGAGCCATTCATTCGGTCTGATAAAAGCTAGGAATCGGATATTGATAAATCATGTAATAAAATGGTTACAGTATAACGGGGTGGGATTATAGAAGTTCGTTTCCTTCCACTCCCTTTCAAGCAATATTTATTAATATGTCTAATTATCCTAAGTTTGATTAGTTACTGTGATTGCTTGAAATAAACCATTTCAAATCAATTCAAATAAAAAATTCTGAAACCTCTACAAACTGTTCACAAACAAGCTCTGAAAACTTTGGACAAATAGCCTAAAAGCCACCATAATTTGAAATACTTCAGAAACACAATCTACTGAGCTTCGACAATATTATTTAACATGCAGATTGCATTCTGGTCTATAAAATCCTTGACGGTCTGGCTCCTCCCCCACTTCAGGACTTTGTCAAAAAAGTCAAAACAGAAACACCAGAGCAAGTTCAAGAGGTGACTGCATTATTCCTTCCAGAAAAAGCAGCTTTGGACAGACTGTTTTCTCCTTTCGAGCCTCTCAAACCTGGAACACAATTCTCAAAACAATTAAGAACATGGCTGCTGGAAAACCAAACTTGCACTCACAGCTAACTTTAGGGACAATGCCAGAAAACTGTCTGCTAAGCAAAAGTTAAAATAAGTCATTGGGGGTGAAAAAAGTGGTCACAGTTGTCATAGTATTGTTCTGATTTTGGCGATTGTATTGATAAATACTTTGGGGAACTATGTATTTTAAACAGTTTTAAACCTAATCTAAGTTATGTTAATTTTATGTCATTTTATTTTATGCAATTTCACGTTACTAATGTACTTTTTTACTTTATTTTATTTATTTTATTTTATCTACAGTCTCTTGGTGGCTGGCCATGGTCACAATAGGACAGAACATGGAAATTGGGCAGTGGGCAGTTTAGTCTAGAAAAACTGCGGGGGGGGCGTTAAGGTTTTTTTTAAACTTTTTTTAGGTGCTTCTGTGCCCCATAAGATTGTGCGCAACCGCCCACATTGCCCATAGGAAAAAGCACCACTGCATGCGCCAGTCCTACACACAGCAAATTGAGTCATCCAACTCCTTAAATATAGCCTCTGATAGAAAATAAAAACATGATTAAAGAGAGATCTCATTTTTAGCGCTTTCTCTCTGGTGCAGTTTCAGGTGGTTGTATATGATAATTAACCCTAGCAACTTTCTTTATGCCAAACATCCTCAGAATATTTAGGTGTCATGCTTGTTTGCAGAGTTATCTGTATCTCTTGTTTTGTGTCTTTTTTAGTTCTCGGGACTTACTGAAATTGTGTTGGGAAATGTAATTTTAATATCATGGTAAAGGAAGCCCTCTTTGTGTACATCTGTAGCGGAAGCGTTGATTAAGGTTAAACTTTTTTTTTTTTTTAAGTTTTCTTTGGCTATCCAGTCTCTGCCAAGCAAAGGAAAAAAAGCAGCTTTTTGTGAGTCATCCTTCATGAGCGGAAATTCTGCTTTGTGTGCTGACCCTCTCTACAGATGTTTCCTCTCTCTGTTGTTGTTGTTCCACTTCAGGGGCCCCTTTGCTTCCGTTTGTGAGGATGCCATCATCCACATATATCTGGTTGCAAAGTGTGCAGAAACCACATAAAACAAGACTAGTATTAATTATGTCATTGTAATTTGATAGATTCATAAAACAATATATTGAGATGTAAAAACGTGCATGTACGTGATTTGCAGTGTCCAAATATGGGTTTCCAGGAGAGGGCATGTTGCTGTCCTCCTATTTCACCTTTCCTCCATCTTGAGTCACGTGGAAGCAGCACGCAGGTGGCGGGTGGTCTCAGGACAAACTGGGTTGCAGTAAGTGCATCAGATATTAAACGAACAGCCTGTATCCATGAAGGTAAATATATACCAGCGTTAAGTATTTATAGGAGTGATGAACAAGTTTTTTCAGCAGCAGTCAGACCACAGGAGCATGCTCCTCCAAAGATACTCCAGCTGTGTCTAATGAGGTGTCCTGGTTTCCACCCAAAATAGAAAAGGGGGCACTTCAAAAGACTCCACAAATATGTGCAAATTAGTGAGGACCTGAGGATATTTTCTTGTGACTTGGTTTTCCAAATTCCTTTTTTTTGGTAGCTTCAGAGATGTTAGAAAAAATCTAAAAACTAATAAAGATAAAAAAAAAAACGATAATTGAAGCTTATGATAATGACTATTTTTAACTAAAATGTTTTACAAATAGTTTTTAGGCAAAAAAGTGTCCTAAATATTAGGAAGAAACTTAATTTGGAGTCTTAAGACATTAAAACTGATATATTTGCCAACACTATAAAGAGATCAATGCAACAAAATTAGAACGGTTCCAATTGAGAGCTCCTAATTATGTTTGACTGAAAGAGTTAAAGCCACTAATGAAGGCTTATTGGTAACAAACATTAAATATCCAAATATAAATTATGTTGGGAATTTTAAGAAATGGAAGGCCTGCAAGCAGCATGAATTCAAACCAGGGCTTTTGTGACTCTAACTTCTCCTTAATTGCCAGTGTAAATCAGTGGAGTCTTCTGGTTCAACCAATTTATAAAATCTTAGAAAAAGAAGCATTAACCAATGTCTGAAGCAGCTGTCACGTCATATGGGGCAGCTGTGGTAGAGCGGTCAACCTCTGCTTGGAAGATTGCAGAATCAGTTCCTGCTTTGCCAGCCCATGTATCCAAGTTTTCTTGGAAAAAAGACACTGAACACCATATTAGTCCTGGTGGTTAGAGGTTAGTTCCACTGTTCGGCTGCGGGTGCCGCTATCAGTTTGCGAATGTGTGTGCTGGTGGAGAAAGGGGGGGATGCGCTTTTGGCATACGGTGTTCACACTGGACTGTCGCTATCCAGTTCTAGTGTTTGTATCTACAGCCGATAGGGTCAATGTTGAAACAGTGCTTATTTTGCTAATCTTGCTTCAGGCTTTTTCTTTCCGTGCTCGATTCCGATACCTGTAAGACTTGGTGTCATATAATTCCACCTAAACAGCAGTTAACAGTTCAAACAGTTGACACTTCCATGAATTAAAACGAATGCCATCCACACATCCCTACCAAATCTGAATCCCTGATTGGTCAAAATTCAGCTGGTTTAACTTTCAATACGCCTTCAGTGGCCACATGTTTTGTACCTAGAAGCTATTTAGGACCAAAAACTGTCTTAAAAACTTGCATAGTGATGCGTGAACACAAGAGTTTTGAATTCAGAAGCCTGAAATGCGCACATACAGACATTTAGATAAAAGTTTCATTAAAATTGGTCACTTTAAGACGCATTGCCAAAGCACCCTGGGCATAAAAGTAAAGTAGAAAAGCACTTCAAAGTATACAAACCATATCTTGCCATATCTTCAATAATAATCTTTCATCTTAACCATCATACCAACAGTAAAATGTTTTACTCTGCTGATCACATGCTGGTCACCATAATTCTTCATGTCACATGTTTTTTTTTTTCTCTGATTAGTTTAACCTCAGTTTGCAAGTAACAGGTTTGTTATTTTTAAGCTACTCTGTTTTCTCCCCTTCTTCACAAAACCTCAGGCATAGGAACTTCTGGGAATCATCAAATCAATAAAGAAGCATGCTACCCTGTTTTCTTAAGAGCTGACAAGAGCTGCAGCATGTTTCTTGAAAAGGGCGAGGAAGAAGATCAACATCAGCATGAGACAAAAGCAGCTAAATTTAATGAAACCACATCACATTCTAGTCTTACTGACATCTTTTCATGCATGTGAGGCACAAGGAAAATGCTGTAGCTGGAGATGGCTCAGTGACACTCTTGTCCTTTTACAGAATTTTTTTAAAAATCTTTTTGAATTACACTTACTGTTTTAAAAAGAAATCAACTGCAGCTGTCTTGTCCTTTTCAGGCTTTGTTTGTTCTTATCAAATTAAAGTGCTCTAAAGCTTCAATAGTCATCAGAACTTTACACAGCCAAACTCCTCTAAGGATTTGTTCATTTGAAAATAAAATTGTCAAAAATTCCATTTAAAGCTTAAACGGTGTCTTAAAATGTCACTTTTAAGACGCTAAATGGCTTATACGTGTACAGCGCTTTTCTACCTTCTTCGAAGGCCCAAAGGGCTTTACAGTCACAGCATTCTCACACACATTCACACACTGATGGTGGCTCCAAATGCACTGTACGTGGCCATGACAGGCATCACAAGCAAAGAATGTTTGCTTCTTCTGGAAGTCTCTGTCATTTTGAATGTAGTCATAGAGCAGATATACTGTAAGTTCAAGCGATCTGTTTAGGTTCTGTTTGTCCAGTACGCTACAGCCTACACATAATGTACTCTGATCAACAGGAAGTGATCACACCTCTTTACATTTTTAGAAAATGTACAGAAGAAGAGCACAAAAATTACATTTTCAACTTCTGCAACTGCCAAATACATTGACACAAAGAGGAAATGGACACCCACAAAATATATATGTACTCAGCCATAATTGAAGAACGTCCTAAACCTTGTAGGTTGAGGTTGCGTTCATTGAGACTAAAGTATTTGCACTTAAAATCTCAGTGGGCATGATGTAAATTGCACTGTTCATTTAGCAGGACTTGAGTGTTTCACTAATTTACTTGAAGATAATGGGCAGAGTCTGCAAAGACATTTTTATTTTGGAAATCAAGCAGATTCTCTCAACCTTCCTACCTTTTCTCTCTGTCTCTAATCAGAAAGACTTGCTGCCCATTTATGTAATTAAAAAAACGAGTGTGCTTCAGCTGCTGCAGGGCAGCTGACTAGACGTTGTTTTCATTTCATTGATGTGGTGTTTGTTTTTTGACTAATATGAGGCATGGGTTTGGAGGTTGGGAACTTTTGTTTTGTTCGCATTTAGTCTAAATGCAGAATGATTCAGAGCAGGCCATGTCCAAAGGGTGGCCAGTGGCCCATGCTTAATGTTAATCTGGCCTGTAGCCCTTATACAAATTTAACAAATTTAAATGGTGTAAAGTTCATGAATCTAGGGAAAAGATGAGCAGCGATTAGAAAACTAAGATTAGGTATGGTTAGCAGCATTTTTATGTGTCAGCAAGCAGTTTGGAAATTGTGTTTTAAATTTTGCATTTTGCAGCATATGGGCCACCTCTCAAACATAACTGGTATAATAAGCATGCTGACTGGATAAAGTGTCATGAATTCTCGCTTTTTTAGTGCAGTATTGTGCAACAAGCTGAGACACTTCCAGAAGCCAGTTTGGTAATTAAAACATTCAGACAGTTGAGGAAACACATGAACAAATTCCTAAGCATCTTTAAAAGCAACGAGCGACTGTGCAATAAGCATTAACTGCCCTGTTTGTCACTGACCTATCGGAGTAATCTGACTTATTTATTTATAAATCTAATTGAAAAAAAATTGTTTCGCCACAGCATGCAGTGCACAGTGGGAGAAAATCCATAAATTGTTAGAGGACTGGATGCTACAAGCATAAATTCTAGTTTTGTGTTTTATGTTTGTGTACTGTAGTGGATGTGTGGAAGTGTCTTACATAACTGGTATTTCGCAGAACATGACCCCGGGGCTCTATGGTACAACCCCAAGCAAAGAGTCACTGAGACTAACCAGCACAGCATGCTACTCTCTATGCTGCGAGTGGACAGCTGTGACAGCCTGAATTAAAATGGACAAGCGCTTATTCATAGCACTTCATTCACCCCCCAACCTAACCTGCACCCTGGAGGCAGAAGTAGCTGAAAGTTTGGAGAAGTGGTGCAGGGCTGCTCATTCTTGGTCCTCGAGATCTATCGCTCTGTTTTCCAGATCTCAAAGCTCTGCTAGCTGCTGATCAGCTTAAACAGATGTCTTCACATTCTGATTGATTGATTGAACACACAGCAGCGCAGAGAGAGCTGGAAAACAGGCAGGGAGGTAGATCTCATGGACCAGGAATGACCAGCCCGGGTTTACAGTTGAGGGGCTTTCAATGCATTGCAAGAACATGACAAATGTTTCACACTTATAAAATCCTGTGGGCAGAAGATGATTTATTTTGTATTTAGAGAACAGAAGAATTTTTGCTCTACTTGTTTTAACAAGCAAACTGCAGTACATTGGCAATAAATAGAGTGCAAAATAAACACAATAGAATGCAATAAAAAAAACATCCTGCCTCTACATTAAGAAATAAGCTACTCCATCAATCTGTCCTGTTTCCAAATCAAGATCTTTGTAGATTCTAATTCACACACACACACAAAAGAAAATCACAAAATAAACGACTTCCTTATAAAGACCCACTTTGATCATCTCTTGATTTATTTGAAAAAAAAGTTCCCAGTGGTCTTTTACTTAAAATGCCATTTTTAACTATAGTAAAAAAAACGTGTCATTTTCTTGCACAGTTTCTGAAGTAGATTTATCAGAAATTTGTCCCTGAGTTGTGGGTGAGGCTATTGATGTGGAGCAACCCTGCTGCCCCTTATCTTCTGTAGCTCAAAGCTTGGAGCAGGGAGCTTGTGTCCACCCAGTGTATTTTCTACGCCACAAATGCAAATACAATTCTAAGCTTCATTTTCTTTATATATATCTTCTCCATCATCTGAAAAATGTCACAAGAACATGTTAAAAACACCAAAAACACGATCTTTAATATTTAAGACGTTTTAACAAAATTATTATTTTTCAAACTTCCGGTACTTGTTCCTTTGCATTCCACAAATAGCATAAAAAAACATAAAACTGTTGGTGTCCAGCTTTTGTCCTCCGCTACAGTGCCTTTTCAGCTGAACTGATCCCTCTGTTGACATGTTGACATTGTAAGACATGGAACCCTTCCTGATCCCAGAAAGGGCAAAACCTACTGCTAGCCAAAGGTTCAAACAGGTGTGCTCAGTCATTTATGGACAGCATGACTACTGATTTGGGTTTCGAAGCAGTGCTGAAGCAGTTAAGGTCAGGGCATTCTTCCCTAAAGAAAGATTTTGAATTATGAGTGAGGTTTGTAGCCTCAATATCAATGGTGACATAAAAAAACTGGTAGATTAGGGAGACTTGTTACTCTTTTAATAAGTACCAAGGTTTGTAATAAACACATTGATCTTTAGTTATCTATTTTTGCTGGCACACAAGAGTGTTTCATTTTTTATCTTTATAATTTAAAGCTTTTCTTCAATGCTGCACATTTAAAAAGGAAGTAAAACATAAGTAAAACAATGCTGTTTACATTTCCACAAGTGTTCATAAAATCAGCTAAGCAAAAGGCACTTTATGTAAAACGATAAACTGTGTCCTTGGAAGAGTTGTCCGATTGCTATTCATGTTGACAGCGCTATGTACCCCATGACTTGATGTAATTCATCTCCATTAAACCTCTGACTCTTGTTTATAACTTTGGATGATTCAATACAGAAGACAGTTGTAATCTCTCGATCATGAGCTCTGTGCTCTTTTCTCTTCGTTAATACAATAAAGTCTAAATCTGGACACATGATGAAAAAAGACTGTAATTCTTTTATTTCATTATGGGTCTACAGATCTGGACTTTTCAAAGAGCTGTTTAAATACTGACATCCTATTGATCTGCAATGCTTGTGAGCCATTTGTGCGTTTTTACTGCACTTTGAAGTTTTAGTTTACATCACAAAATGAACAGAGTGGTAATACCTTTAGGAGCTTCTCAGTAAATAGAATAAAGATCAATACTGCTGCTGTATTACCATGACTTCACTGACTGAAATTGTTGTGACTTGTTTATTTATTCATGTTTTCCTCTTTGTAGTTCACTGATTTGTGCTCAGTTTGACTTTTAGGGGATTTTTTTTAAAAGATGTAGCTATTTTCTCTCTCAGTATATTTCCATTGTTTATCTTGTGCTTTGATATTGTGCAGATGTGTGCTGAAATGAACTCAGGCAACTGAGGTGGCCACCATTGCTACAGGAATGTTTAAGAGGCTTGTGTACAGTCTTAACTAAAGTTTTTTATGTCAGTTTCTGATGCTAAGCCATTTGATAATCCAGTTTTCTCCCATAGCTGCAGGATGTGACCTTTTTTCTGCACTGAAAGTTAAGCAGTAAATTCATAATCCCTGCTAATCCCTAAATTAAATAAAAAATGAAGATAAGAAGGTTTAAACTGTTTGTTCTTTTATTATTTTTTTTCTGTGGAGAAATCCTTTCCATCACTTAATTCTTGCTAACTTAAATGCAGGTCATGTGAGGAGAAACCTTCGTTGATAATCTAACCTCATCATGAAGAAAATTTTTTGAACTGGAGGGTGTTTTCTATTACTGTTGTAAAGTTTGGCTGTTATGCATTGAAGTGGGTTGGTGCTTGCATGCTACCTCGCAGTTATGTTGTGAACCAGCCTGGCTCCGGTGGCTTTTACCAGACTAACCTCAAACAGGAAGTGAATGTGTTTTCCTGTAGTCTCCTTCCAATGAAAATGCTCAAAAAAATATAAAACAGACTAAATATTTATTTGTAGAGGAGCAGCAGCCCCTACATTCATTTGAATGTAGACCCAGTGGTCTAAATTTATAAAGGTTAAAGAAAGCTTTCCATTAAGACATTAACAAAACTGTAAGTTTTCAGATCTGCAGTATAAAATCTGAACCTGTATTCATGTAGGTTAATTTATTAATAATACACACAGACCGAACAACCCTGGGAGTATTTCGGGCAGAAAACTCGAGTTCAGTCGATTAACTAACCTGTTCAGCGTCCTACTTAAGTCCAGGTGTGCGGTCCAATCCCTCTTCTCCATTTCGGCGAGCTCTGCGTTCGTCACCCCACCCTCTTCCTCGGCTTCCACCTGTTAGCTCTGTTATGGGTAGTTTAAAACCCAAAGTTTTCTATGGAGATCTTTATTTTATGTATCGGAACGGAGCCTTATGCCAAACTAAAAGAAATATGGAAACAAATCTTCTTTACTGCATGAGTTGTCTGACTGAAATACATTTCCAATTTCTCTCAGCAAAGTAGAACTTTAGTTTTTCATTCTTATTTTATTTTATTGCAAACCTTGCACTCATTGAAAATGCAGCTTTTTCTATTTCAGGTTCCACATGCTGACTCGCCAAGCTTCCTCAGGGGGAAGTAGGTTGATTTCAGTGGATTACATCAGATACAGCTGCTGTTAGAGAGCAGACTTGTTTGAGCAATGTGCTTTTTTTTTTCAACAAGTTGGTCTCTGTAGTTTCTAAACTTTAGACCGACAAACTCAAACTTCCTTAACGATTATACTAAAGGAAAAGAACACACAAATGCCCTTTGTTTAAATTCTTGGAGGCAATTGCTTTTTTTGTTTAATTTTAAATGAAAAAAATATATTAAAAAAAATTCACGTTGCCTTCAAGCTAAAAAAGAACTACTGAATGAATTGTAAACTTAAGGAACTTTGGCCAGTCGACGTGAATCAGCTGATTCTGACGCTTAAAGCCGCTTTTTTTCTGCAACAGAATCAGCTGATTTACATCAATTGCAAAAGCACTTCCCTACTGTAAAGTGTTGCTTATCAGCACACAGCTGCTTTTCTCCACTTTGGAATCCACTGGCATTACAGTAATTGCATAAACGGTTGGAGAGTTAAGGTAGTCAAAAATATGTAAACATTGGAGCTAAAAATTTGGTAAAATCATTTGACATTTTATTTATGATTCACTTTGCATCATAAAGACTCAAAGCTCTTGTTTATGTTTCTGACCTATGACTAACTACCTATAAATATTTGACCTCAGCTGTTATTTTAGAAGAAAAAATTCATATTTATTCAACAAGAATCTTGACTGGACCTCAAGCTCAACCTGCATTAGTTCTCCCTGCCTATAACTAGCGCCTCATTAACTTACTCGGGTGATTCTGCATCCTGACTGAACACACCTAAGATAAGTATTCAGCATCAAACTGTCCAGGGAGAGCTGGAGAACAGGCAGGGCTGTAGCTCTTACGGACCAGGGTTGGCTAGCCCTGGGGAAAAAATGAACTTCAATCAGAAGAGTTGTAATCCAGCTCCTCAACATCTACATGTCAAAGTAGGCTGCAAAACAAAAGAATATTATAAAAATAATGTAAATATTCCATCTATTTCACTTTAGATGGTTAACATATAAAATAATGTTACTTGTTTTTTGCTTTTTGATTTGATTACTTCAGTTGGCCTTGAGTGGCCTTTGAATGCTTTTCTATATAATTGCGGAGGTTTAACTGAACTGTTTACCCGTAGTTTATTTTTGGGAGAATGTCCTGTTGTTGGTTTTGTGTTCTGAAGGTACTTAGTTGCCTTTTTTTGGAGTAAATTTGAAAGTACTTTCCTAAAGGCAATAAGAGTTGCAAAAGGTGTGATTTTTACGCAGTTTAAACAAAAGTTTTATTCCCTATACATAAATCAAAAGGGAGATGGAAAAAGTCTTTCTTTGGTATTTCTTGTCTTGTTACAAACTGCTTACAATCACTTACATATACTTCTTTAATATGACTTCATCCCACCTCTGCACATCCTTTTTTAAAGTGACAAAGTATTCTTGGTTATAAGGTTAGATGGGATTACATTTTTTAAAGAAGAACAAACAATAACATTTGAGGGCCATAGAGATATAGGACACTCCAGAAAAAAACAAATATTGTTTTTTCTTTTTCATAGGTTTGGGTTTTCCTAGAAAATATCTGGCTTTTGGATTCAAGGAGGAGCTTGTTGAAAAATAATGGTTCAGAACCCAACAAGCCTCACACAGTCCCTCCAAAAAGCAGGTTATGCTAGCTCCCACGGAAAGTTTGAGGCTAAGGAAGTTGATAACCTCAGCTTTCGGTTCCAAAAATGGAGGTATGTTTCAGGGTATGTCAAGTTGCCATAGCAACTCATGCTCTGAACATAACCTGGTCTGGAGCAGGTTTAGTTGAAGGTTAGTTTGATTTCAGAGAGGTGAAGCAGCATGACGTGTCCAATTGAAGACGATTTAGTGGAAGAAGAAGCTCAGATAATACTTTTTCCATCGTGAGAGGGTGATAAGACCACGTATGGATGTTGGAAAGATACACCTTTTTACTTTGATCTAACATAATTATTTGCTTCATTTAGGACACATGTGTCAAACTCGAGGCCCGGGGGCCAAATGTGGCCCTCCATGTCATTGCATGTGGCCCGTGAAAGCAATAAAAGTTTTTAATTTTTTAGAATAAAAAATAAAAATGGGTGTGTATTTATTCATATCTAGGGGGAATCGGACTAGAAAATATCAGATTGGGCAACTATACATTAGGACTTAAACCCAACCTGACAGAATCAAATTTAAAAGGATTTATTCTAGAGTAACAAGCAAACTTTTGTTTGTAATTGTCACTTTAAAAGGTTATAATAAATAAACAATGAGTTATTTAACATTAAGGAGTAGTTACAGTTATTTTTAGTTACATTTAGTTACATGTATAAATTATATCTGGCCCTTTAAAGACATACACTATGCTGATGTGGCCCTTGGTAAAAATGAGTTTGACACCCCTGATTTAGGATAAATCCTTTTTTTTTTTGTTAAGCCAGCTTTAAAATAACACGTGGTTATCAGACAGTTATTTTACTTTCATTCACTGCATTTAATTCAATTAAGTGGGAGTAACTTTAGTGCTGATGTTAGAGCGGCACCGCAAGGAATTGTGGGATACTATTCCCTTTGCCTGTCTGGACGGATTTGGGTTTAAGTGTGGGTTTTTGACCAAATGTGTTTAGTTGTTTAGCTGTTTTACTGTGTTTTGCCGAGTTATTTTATCCTGTTGTATTTAATTCTTTCTGCACCATGAGTGAGAGGGAGGGAGAGGATGATGAGGTTATTTGGCACCACTAGTGCTAACTGATGTTATTAGTGTCGAAGTTAAAGTCAGAGTTATGATAACTGTATGTTAGGTGCCTGCAACTCTACACTGCATCATTCATTTTGGTTTTATAGAGGGAGAATATCAGCGGGCCCAAACTTAGACATATGAGAGTAAAATGAAGAAGTATAATAAATTAAGATAGAAAAAACATGTAATTGAATTGGAGTAATATGACATTTAGTTAGATAAATATGTAAATTTGAGGTGTATAAACACTTATTGAGTTGGATAGACATAATAAATTAGGTTGAATAAGTGTAACTTAATTACTTGTTTCCAATTGAATTAATTCATTTAAGTTGGATAAGTTGGATATATATATTCCCAAAAGCATTTTTCATCACAATGTATTTGGAAATGGGATAGAAACTCACGCGTTTACTCTGTTCTTTATTTTTCTCCAAGCAGAAACTCTTTTTGTAGCTGATGCAGCCGTGTTACTTTTTTGATGGCGTTTCCATGGTGGCTCCGGAAATTGGCAATCCATTGAGAATGTCTTTATGTACTTGCCGTGCGCGCAGATCACGCTAACTCATATCCGGTCTTTTGGAACCCACATACCCAGAGTAAGCAAGTTCAGGCAGACATCAGCCAGAGTTCAGGGTTAAAATCGGGGTAGTTTGAACGTGCTTTCTGGAATACCCTCCAGGTGTCGAGCGCCAGCATTCAGCTGGTTTTTAAGAAATCCTGCCTCATTGTCTGCTTATTACCTGGATCAGGTGTGTTTAGCCAATGAGGTGCTACAATGGCAGGTTAGTTGAAAAACACCTAGACACTGGCCCCTCAAGGCCAGGGGGGTATTCCAGAAGGCACGTTTAAACTTATGCTCGACTTGGTAACCCTGTTTAAATGCGCGTGCACAGCAAGTACAAAAGGCATTCTCAATAGATCACCGATATCCAGAGTCACCATGGAAACGCGCGGTGAAAACAGAGAGTGCTATGCTTCAGTGAGACGGAGTCAGAGATTTTAATGACGTTGATGAAGATTATACGCCCATCAAAAAAATAACACGACTGCATCAGCGAAAGAAAGAGTTTCTGCTTGAAGAAAAATAACGGACAAAGACAGTCTATCTATATACCAAGGCTGTGTCCCACCAAAGTGGGGTAGCCTAGCCTACTCACACTTAAACCCAAATCCGTCCAGACAGGCAAAGGGAATGGTATCCCACAATTCCTTGCGGTGCCGATCTAACAGCAGCACCAAAGTGACACCTACTTAACTGAATTAATTTAAATGAAAGTAAAATAACTGTCTGATACCTATGTGTTATTTTTAAGGTTGACTGAACTCAAAAAAAGATTTATCTTAACTGAAGCAAATAATTAAGTTACATCAATGTAAAAGAGTGTATCTTTCCAACATCCATATGGGGTCTTATCACCCTCTCACGGTGGAACAAGTATTATCTGAGCTTCTTCATCCACTAAATCGTCTTCAATTGGACATGCCATGCTGCTTCACCTCTCTGAAAACAAACTAACCTTCAACTAAACCTGCTCCAGACCAGGTTATGTTGAGAGCATGAGTTGCTATGGCAACTTGACATACCCTGAAACATACCTCCATTTTTGGAACAGAAAGCTGAGGTTATCAACTTCCTTAGCATCAAACTTACCGTGGTAACTAGCATAACCTGCTTCCTGGAATACCCCCGCCGGAGTCTGACACTCCTGGGTATTTAAGAACAGCCTCAATCTAGAAGTGTTTTTAATAATGTGAGGAATGGACTCTATTTTCTGTGTTTCACCCTTTTTTGTTTTGAGTTTTGCAGCTTTTGTTGCATTGGTTACAGTTGCATTTTCCTTTTAGAGACACTTTTGCCAACAGTTTTTTTCTAATTAGCTATGCTACTTCTTTTCCTTCCACTTCTCCTTCCCAGACCATTTACTTTCATTGTTTCAAACTGTTCTCTTTGTTTTTCCCGCCTGTTGCCACGCTGTTTCTGGGCTCTTGATTTATTTTGGGATTTCCTGACCTGACCACAACCTTGGATTTTTTTTTTTCTATTGTGAGTTCATAAAAGTTATTTATGTACCTCTCGCAGACCTGTCACATTCCTCTGAGTCCTAATCAAACATGGTGACACAGAGATGAAATAAAAGTACATAAGGTGTGTGTCTGATAGTTTAAGTATCATGTGGCAGCTGATAAGCAGGAGGAAGAAGCTGGGATGAAGTTTGATAAGCTTTTAGTGTTGTCTTTGGTTTAACAAGAACTACAGTTTAAATCAAGCCAAACTAGCATTAGGCAGTCTCCATATTGACCTGGAGATTGAGCATTATCATGTTGGATTTAGTTGCTGTAACCATTTAGATACTGCTGTCTTCATGTAGCAAAGGGAAAATGTAAATGATAAAATGAACAAATTCAAAAAGAAATGTTGTAAAAACATATTTATATAAACCCCAAAGATCATGTTTTCCAAGAATGATTGCAGTCCTTTAGAGGTCAAGAGGTTTAGAGGCCCAGGGGGGCGTGCCCCACTATTTGAGAAGCACTGTCCTAATGAAAAGATTAACAATATTGCAAAATATTCTTAACTTATATAACTTAACCCATTTATTGATGTAAATATGCATCAAACCACTTTGGCTTCAAAACTACCTCAATTTAGGATCTACATAATAACAGAAACATGAGGGGTTTATTTTGTCATGGCTGGAATTAAATCCAGGTGTCAAGAGGTTCAGTAAAGGTAATAAAACCTCCTTTTTAGCAGTTACCTAAACATTAACTGAATCCTTTTAAAAAATGTTTTTTTCCATCAACTTGATGCAACTTTTCATAATGTAATTTTTTTTAGATGTCTAAGAGACCTGTTTACTTTATTTATGTGCTTTGATGCATTTATACCAGGGCCAACTTCATTTTTTGCCATCAGCGAACTTCATGCCCCTGCTGTTCCTGGAAATGATTCTCTGTTAGCCAGCTCTGTTTTCCCTCTGCTTTACTTTGCTCCAGATTCCTCTCAGCAACCTGCATAAGTTGGCAGCTTCTGTCTTAACTTGTTAATTTCTAAACTTTATTGTAAACACTTTTCACTGATCTTGTCCTCCCTCTGAGTTCACAGACCTCTCAGCTGCAGACCAGAGCAATTACCCGGCACAAATTCCCCCAGACTGCATTGTGTAAGAATATGGGTCACTTCCTGTTTATGTTTTTGTCCAGTGGTCTTGGCTGAAATCCTCATTGCCAACAAAGAACCAGGAAACTGAATCAGCCTTTCTGGCTTTATGGAACTGCAGCTCCAGAGCCGCTAAGCTATCAAATGGCTTATTTATTTATTTATTTATTTATTTATTTATTTATTTATTTATTTATTTATTTATTTATTTATTTATTTATTTATTTATTTATTTATTTATTATCTAATCTAATCCAGTAAATTAGATGTGTTCTTTTGGTGGTTGAGGGTTTCTTGGAGAAAAGCTGAAGATATCATAATAAGTGGTGAAAGCTGCAAATTTGCTTTCCATCACACTGGCAAGTGTAGAAATTTTTTTGTAAAACTGACACCATGAGGCATTAAAGTTTAACTCTGGTGTCAAATTTGACTTCTTTAAGGGAATTAATGGAAGATTTAGTTACCAGCCTCCAGTTGTCAGCTGAAAAACTGCAACAGCTGGTATTGTGGGTTTGCGTTAAATTCAGGAATAGAAAATGGAGGCTGGATTGGAACATGGTTAAATGATTGACATTAAACCATAGATTTAGATAGATTTATTGATTTTCTTTTATTTTTATACACAATATAAAATAGTTAAACATAACAGAAAGTGATAAAAAGCTTGAAAAAGGAGTGGGTAGAAGAAAAATCATAACTCCCACCCCCAGTCTTACTATATTTTATGCATATGATTTTACTCATTAAATATAAATAATCATGATTCACATAAGCACAAAAGAATTAAAGAAAAGTGGGAAAAAAGCATCAATAACCGCAATTTCTTTCCAAGAAAGGTATGGCTGTCTTTACATTGTTCCATTGGCTTCTCAAATTCTAATTTATGCATTTCCAAAATTATCAGTTTTTCATTTGAATTTTTTTAGAGTGGTACTTTTTTGTACTCATTTTAATGCTTTCCTCAACGTTATTCCACATGTACTTTTTTGTGTTGTCCTTACACCAGGTTGTTTGATGTATTTTCTTTCTTAATAAATTCCCTCCTTCGCTTTCCTGAAACATTATTTATATGTTCTGTGAAAGAACTGTTTTTTAGCTTTATAAATAACTTGTATCACATTTTTGTATATCTGCAATATTAGTAACTTGGATTTACATTGTATGGTTTAAAATGCTGGTGTGTTCATAATATCCCACTTTTGGAGTTGTTCTTTTGGGTTTTTTTTTTGTAATATGCATAGTGGTTTTAGGGGGATGTTTTTGTGTATCTAACCAGGTTTCATATCAGAAAAAGTTTTAAAAAGGGTCAAATGGACTTAGTTTTATTTTTTATATTAAATAGGCTTTCACAATTCTGTCATTTTTGTAGTTTAAAGATCATCATGAGTTCACAAAAACATATTAGAAACCTTTTGTTTAATACAACAGTCACAAAATTTGAGAAGTGCACTCATTTGTTCTTTTTCTATTACTTTAAAAAGGTAGGATAGATGTTGAAACATGAGAAAAAGTCTAAAAGCATGAAGATCTACAAGTTGTATCCACCAAGTGTAAAGAATTTCTGATCTAACTTCCTTTTTTTGTGAAAACAAGTAAAAAATGTCAACAAAAGTTAAACAAAAGTAAAAGAAAACATTCCAGTATTTGTCACATCCTGTGTTGGAACAAATGAGTTACTGACAAGAATACACAGGTCTACACAAACAGCAAGGCAGATATTATACTTTAGTTTCACCAAAAACCACAAAGGATATTCCAGTGAAAATTAAGGTGGAATTTACAGATGAGGTAGTCTTGCTATAAAAGGCAGTGACTTGCAAAGCCTAAGGTGCTTTTTCCATGTTATTGGGAATAAATCAGGTTGTTTGTCTTCTTCTTTGCGCACAACTAGTTTTTGGGGAGGATGATAAATGCCAAGCTAGCAAAAAAAAGCTTCACTGTCATTGTGCTGCCAGCAGTGTGTGTTGCTGTGGAGCAAACAAGTCAGCTGGCGTAGAATCAAGCCTGCAACGGTGATTACAGTCTTCCAAGGATTTTCCGACAGACAGGGTATCACGATACGCAGCGAGGGATGCTAAAAAAAAAAACCACACAATATTTTTCATCAGAACACAATGCCAGCAGCAGGTTCAGACAAAAACACTAAAAAGCTGCAAACACAAATCATTCTCTGTCAGAAAACACAATGAATCCAGGAGCTGCAGGGTTACAGTCTGGTCATGGTGTCCTCTGCCAAAACAGAAACAAACATAAAATACAACTAAAAGTATTATAAATATGCCAAAAAGATTACAGGTAACTAAATTTATTTGTGTCTAGATGAGAAAAAACTGATTTTTTTTTACAAAAATTGTTTTGACCGAGACTGTGAGACAGCAAAAAAAAAAAAAAAAAAACCCAAACAATGAAAAACATGAAGAAAAACATCCAAAGATTCTGACAAGATGATAGTATTTTGAATCATTCAAATATGTCCCAGCTGGTTTTGTCTGGGAACACCCGGAATGCCTTAAATGTTATTGGCATTACAGAAGAAAGCTCTTTTCTACCTTGGAAGATCTATAGGGGTTGTGTAATTTTTTCTGGCTAATTATGCTCTCAAGCTGTTGCTGAGTCTGTCACACAAATGTTGAAAAATCTTTTCACTCCGTCATCGGAACAGGAACGCTTTTAGGCTCATTGCGCTGACTCAACACACCACCAGATTCAGGTTTGAGTGTCACGTGATGCAGGTCAGTGAAGTTGAATTTTTTCCTTCAAAGATCAGAGGAGCTTCAGGTTTAAACTGGAGGCTTTGAGCAAAAACATAAAAACAAAAGTCAAAACGGCAAAATTCTAACAGAGAAAATGGATTTCAAGCCTTAGGATCAAGTACAAAAAAATTATGCAACCACACAGGAAGTTTACTTTAATAACTTCTATGGTTTCTGAATATGGTGGCAAAAGTTCCAAGTATTTCGAGGAAGTTAAAGAAATTGTGGAAACATAAGTCACACCTCTGTGTGTAGTGAAGCATGGTAAGTTTAGCCTTTAACTGAAAGTGTCACATTTGCTTCAGAACCTTTATTTATCCTGTTAGGCAATATTCTTGGGAAATGACAGGGATGCACGGTAATTGGGTCATTTTTGTTTGCAAAAGTTCCTGCACCACCTGCCTTCTTTCTCACAGTTGCAAGGATTAGCGGCTTTTAAAATTAGCTTTAAATAAATAAAAGAGGAAGAGGTGGAAAGTAAATCAAGAGTTCCACCTTTAAAAATCGTAAAACTTTCAGGGTCTTTTCAATTCTGCATCTTCAGAGACTTTGAATCTCTCCAAAGTCCACTCCTTCATTTGAGCTTTGTGATACCAGTAGCCAGGAGCCCTCTGCTTATCTTTGACTCTTAATTCTTTATTTAAACCAAGCTGCTGCTGAAATTCTATATTTAGACTCCACACACTCGCCCTGCAGACACTCCCTTATGGCCACACATTCATTTCCTTGCAGTAATGATGGAAGTTGTTGTAACTGTAAGCAAGAACGCATCACCAGGAAAAAATGACAGTCGTGATGAAATCCGTCAGATGAAAGTAATATTTTCCACAGAGAAATGTGGGTGGGAGCAATGAGGAGGAAGCACTCGTCTCCCGAGGCAACCCCTCCTTTTGGGGGTTTTTCTCTCAGGTATTGTCATATTCAAACATAATCTTGGTTTGTAATAAACAAGGCTTTTTTCAATTGCCTATTAAAAATGAGAAAAAAAACTTCAAGTTGCTGAAAAGAAAAAAAGTGTCAAATTGGCAGTTTTTTAACAAACACTTTTTAACACTAAACATTCACAACCATTTGCTTTCACTCTGTGGTCTCTGGGATGCATCCTGAGACCTTACCTTACCTACTCTGAGGCCAAGTCAGAGTAGAGCGCCGCTGCTGTCGCCTGATGTAAAACTTCCTCAGCCATGCCACTAACCAGCAGAGACAGAAGACAGACAAAGATCGAGCCTTGTAGGGCGGGGTGGGAGACAGAAGAGCATGCTAAAGTGTTGAAGGTGTGCACGTGCGTTGTGCAGACGGTAGAAATAAAGGGTGTGGCAATGACTTTCTGTTGTTTTACACACGTGCTTTAACTTGTGTGAAAAAGTACTTGAAATAGATGTATGCATAATTTAAAAAGTGAGAGATGATATGTAAAGATGATAAAAAGTTTTTACTATTAGAAAACAGCAATCAAATGTGCCAAATTATGCTGCCCATAGCCATGTAATCTTAATTTTTGTAAAGCTTTGTAATATCTACAACTATTTCTTGTCTTAAAAGTCCTGCTTTCGTGAAAATGTATTGTTTCTGGTAATCTATTTCAGGCCTCTTTGGATTCAACCTGTTTTCTAAATATTTAAAATCAAATGGGTATTGGCCTGAAATTATTCTGTGTCTTTTCCTTGGCTTATAGAGCTTGTGGGCAAGACAAAATTAGATAGATAGATAAATAGATAGATAGATAGATAGATTAAAACTATGGTTTCGCAGTGTTTGCAGCTAACAGCACACACAAAATTGTGTTCATCGTGACACTCCTGCCCAGCTCTATAAGTGGAGCAGCGCTGGGGATTTCGGCATCTGTGGCATCCTTGTTGCTCAATTGTCATCCGTTTATCAACCTGACATTAGTGACAACACACAGCTGCTCCTTTTGTTTTTTTCCCACACAGACAGCATCTCCCATCACGGTGTGAATACTTATGACATCACAGGAACTGAATGTCCACAAGAAAAAAAAGTCGAAACGAGGTCAAATTAAGCAGAGTGAGGTCAAAGAAAATGCTGCTCAGAAATGTGATTATTTATAGTTTTCACATTTAAGCAATGTTCAATGGTCAAAGCTGCATTTGAAGTAATGTTTTTTTTCAAAAATGTATGATTTTGAATTTGAAATTCCAAAGTTATTTGGCTAAAACCAAGCAAAACATAGAATCTATAATAATACGTTAGTGGTTCAAAAAAGTAACACCTTCAGGTCTCACTTTTTTAAAGCTGTGACCTAAAATATTGGGCCAGACTCGTTTTATTTTAGTAGAAAAACAACCAGACCTGACTGACCCAAATTATTAATAGCAGAACCAAGAGTTCATTATTCTGCATGGCTAAACTGAGATGTGGCTGTGAAAAATATGTTGGTGGGTAAAATATTTTGCACTAAATTTAAATTCATCCTCAAATTAAGAGGAGTTAAAACACACGCTTGTGTGTCACCTGCATGTGAATTTAAGCTGTTGCAAAGCCAGACTGTGCAGCATTTGTCAATCCATCCGTGGTGTCTGACCCTTTTTGTCTGACCTCCTTTTATTTCGTGTCAGTTTAAAAAAATGCAGGAATCAAGGATGCAATCTTAACCTCTCGGTGAAACCACCCTCGGATAGTTTTTAAACAGATGACGGCACCCGGACGGCATGTTTGGCATTGCTGCTGTTGCTGAAGGAAAAACACTTCCAGCAGCAGCATTGGGTTCCTGCTCTGCTAGTGCAGTCAACATCTCTGGTTTCAGATTCCCGGGCAGAAGATTCTTTCATTTTGAGAATGACTAACAGAAAACTTTCACTACGTTTTTTTAAAGACCTGTTGTTTTAACAAAAAAAAAAGGGGTTGCTCAAAGTTTTACTGCACTTGTTGCAACATGATCTAATACAAGCTTTCACTATTCTAACGTGATTTGGTCTAGTGAGCATCTATGTACAATGATTTTTCAGAGACTTCTGGGAAACTTCCAGGGCATTCAATTTTGGTAATGAAGATCCGATGTTACAAAATGGCAAACACCCTTTAGACACGGTGCCTTCATAAATGCCCTCTCTACCATTCAAGTTGTGGGAGTCAAACAGAGACAGTCACTGCTGCAGATCTTTGTTGTGTTCACTTGACTGTCTGCCTTTGATCAGTTTCCTCTGTGTTGTCGGCAAGACAAAATAAAGGTCTGCCATGGATCAGAACCCACGTCTGGTGTCTGTTCTTATGGAGCTCCCCGTGCACAAATGAACACACTGCAGAGTGGTGGGGCAGTGAGGAAGAGGTTAGTGTGCTCGTCAAAAGACTTATTATTAAAATGTATTCTTAAAATATTGACAAAATACAAACAGCATTCATAGTACAATAAGCAATGAGCATCAATAGCATTGTTCTGCGGGTGAGGATAATGGAGACTCACAGAGAAGCAAACAGCTTGGACATGTTCAGGCTCTGCCGGAACTTGCGATCCTGATTCTTCACATATACGCGTTTTTGGAAAAAGCTTTCATGTTTTCCTGTCAATCAATCACCGTTAGAAACCAAATAAATAAAAATACAGGTTCCAGTTGGCACCCTTTCAAAGTAACGGATTGGCACCACTAATGGATAAAACCAAAACTGTATCCATCCCTGAATATGTATCACTTTTAAGACAAATAAAACGTGTAACCACATGACTACCTGACAAAACATATTGCCTAAAGAGTCTGCTGGCATCTAGCGATCTGTCCCTTTTTTGTATTCATTTTGCAGAATTTGGTAAAATGAGATACTTGAAATTGGAGTTCTTCTGTTGTGACAACCAACAATGCATGTGTACCACGATGAGATTTGATGGCTTTTTCTTTCATGAAAAATAGCTTTTTATCTATTGTGTATTCTTCACACCATAGTCACAGATTTACTTTTTGGATGTTTCAAAACAATGTGTGCTTGACTCCCAAAATGGCAGCAACACATTGTTTTTGATGTCTAACAAGCTCTTGTGGCATTTTACTAAAGATGGAGGACATATTAAAAAAATCAGCTTAAAATTGCATGTCTGAGATTTCCTTTATTTAAATCGTTGTGAATTAGGAGCAGGTGAAAAAAATGCCATTAGAAAAAGCTTGTAATTGTTACGTACATACTACAATTGGCAAGCCACAAGCTCCCTGCTCCGCTCCATTCTGAGTCAGACTAATAGATCTGTGTAGGTTGTTGTTTTCCCTGCTCAAGCTGCCATCTGGCTCAGAACTCTACAGCTGGATAGCTCTAATATTGCTCACAATTTTTGTTGCGCCTGTAATGTTAGGTTGGGGTTGTGAGAGTGTAAAGAGAAGGATGATGGGAAGCAGGGATAGGTTTACTCTGCGCCAGTCCCACCCACAACTCAGGGGTTAATTTCTGAGGAACTACTGCTGCTCTGCAGAAACTGTGTCCTAGAAAATGACTGGTTTTTGGAGTTTGGCTGAAAACATCCTAGTTAAAATACCTCTGGGAACGCTTTTAAAATAGTTCAAATGATGATTGGAGTAAAGGACTTTAATATGCAAAAAGTTCTAGTATTCCAGAGTTTTTGTTCAAACTAGGAAGTCTTGTTGACAATGTTTAACTGCCCAACAACAATAATCCCCAGATTTCCAGCAGATTCAGGGGTAAAGATTCATTGAAAGTGGTTAAAGTGGCTGCCAACAAGTCACTATCTTCATAGCCTGTTACACGAGAAGAATTAACTCTATTGAAGACGAGAAAGTAACGACTTCTTTGTAGTTTATTGGATTGAAGACACACTTTCCAAAATATAAATGAAAGCTACAGCTTTTACCATGTTCAGCTGCGGCTCCAAATCGTCTGAGTCCCGTTAATTTGCTGAAGCTTTTAAAGCATGCTCTGTCATTTGTTGATTTGTTTTCACTTGTCAGATGTAATGAATGGAAGTTTTAGCTGTGTTGCCACTAAAAAAAATCAGGTTGTCAGGCAAGTAAGAACAGTTCAAAGCACAGAAACTGTGCACAGTTTCAACCTGGCTGTTCTCCAAAAATCTATCAGTTGATGCATTTGTTCAAAGCTTTCCAAAGATCTGCCCTCTGTTTATCCAAGAGTGGCTATTCTGCTCTGTTTTTCAAGTCACTATAGCTTTGGTCAGTTTGATCTAAATGTTTTGGAGAAGTTCCACACAAACTCCAGCTGATGCTTTAGCTCAAACTTCCTGACCCTGGAGGGGGCGTAGTTACAAACACACACAGTCTAGCTCCAATTAATGTGCGGAGGTGTGGGACCATGACTGAGCAATGAGATAGGGAGAGCTAGCAGAAGACAGGAAATTCTCTTGAAAAGTACATGCTCCAAACCTGTATCCTGTTTCCTGTTTACGGTGTCTCCATCACTATTTTGGTCCATGAGATGTCTGAAAAAAGGCCTTCAGCTTCAAACAATGGAGCTGAGGACAGTCGCACATGCTGGTTTCTCTTCGGTTTACAGTTCTCTGCTTCTCAATTTCTTCCCATATTCCATATTCATCCAATGCTTTGGAAGTTTACGTTCTACAAGAAATTGTTACAGAACTTTTTTTTTAATAAGGAACTGGCACCAGAACCAGTATTTCTTGTTTTTGTACTAAATTATCACATCAGGTACCAATATTTATGTGGAATTTATGATGATCACATTCCTGGAAAATCGCCCAGTTTTCCCTTTACGATGTATTGTTTGATGTTGACACTTCACTGCCGCAGAGCAGAAAATACTGGAAGTGGCTTTTTTTCTGGAGAAAAAAGAAGACAGGGGAAAAAAATGTCTATTTGGAGGCAGGTCAGTGGACATGCTGGAGTCTGAAGAAAAACATCTCAGTGCGGCGGTCCGCTTTAGCCCCACTGCCATCCGCCATGACGCCTGTTTATCCATCTCACTTCCTGTCTGTTCGAGCCAAAGTGTCCCTGCATTTATTGTTCAAGTGTGTTTGTGAACGCTTTGCTGTGTCTTTGTCCCTCTCGCTCTAAACGTTTTCGATACTGCTGTCTTTCTCAGACACATGAAAAGGCGCCGAGTGGCACACACACCCATTGTGACAGATAAATCACAACCTCGTCAGTTCTGAGCCGCCAGGCAACAGTCAGCCTTCAAACGCTTCTGAGTATTAAGAGGAACAAATGGAAAAACAACCAGGGACACGAGATAAAGACACATGCTTATAGATATTAAACAGAAACAACAGAAACGTGTAAAGCAGATATCGATGGTCAAAAAACCAGAAAACTCACTAACATGTAAACATGCACAAATACACTATAAAACTTTTTTATAGGATTTCAACAGTTAATTGAACATTGTTTGTCTTAAAAATACACTTAACAAAAAAAAAAAAATAAAACACTTGTTTTTGCTTAGATTTTTTAGATGAACTCAAAGATCTGAAACATTTTATTTACACAAAATAACAATTTCTCTCAAACATTACTCACAAATCTGTGATTGTGAACTTCCAACAATTTGTGAATTTGTTTTACTTTTAGCTTTTCCAAACACAGGTTTGCACCTTTTTCCAAGCAGGTTTTTGCTTTTCATCAAAAGTGACAGTGACTCAGCAGGCAGCTCTGCGTCACAAATCTAGAAGGGAGTCAGAAATCATTTGGTCTTGTGTCATTTCCAACTCCTGTGTGAATGTTTCAGAATGTGCAAAAACTAGAATGACAGGTTGTTTTCCTCCATCTCAAATTTTGAAAGTTTAAAAACACTGTCCATTTTTAAATGTGAGAATTAGTCAATTCTAACCATAACTATTAACTTTTCTACCGAAGACAAAAATTCAAATTTCTGCCTTTTCTGTTTTAAATGCTTCACAATTGTAATCTGGCATCAAATTGTATTTAAAGGCCTACTTCAGTGCAAATTCAGCTTTTATTTAACATGTTTTTGTGGCATTTTCCTGATGATGGGGGGACATAGATAAAGAAATGAAGCTCAAAATTGCATTTAAGTATTACTTTAATCACATCATCGTGAATCAGTAGTGTACAACAAAATGCCGTTGAAAAAAAGTCATCATTACTGAAAATCATCATTACCAGTGCATCTTTGTTGCACTGGTGATGTTGGTTTTCAGTCATGGGTTATGAGAAGGGGGCTGGAGTTGCTCTGCGCCAGCAGTCCTGCCCTCAACATGGAGGCAAATTTTCTGATGAACTACTGCTGTTTTGCATTAATTGTGTCAACTGTTGAAGAGTTACTGTAGACGAAAGAATGTAAATACTGGAGCTAAAGCTGCGGTACAAAGGGTTAACCTATACATGAATATTTTAATCAACAACTATGCCTGAAGATCTTCAAGACTTTTTTGAGACTTTATTGAGAAGAAAATATCTACTTTATATTTTAGCATTTCAACACATTCTTGAGAGAAACTTCAATATTTCATTAATTTGATTTTGTTTCTCCCATTTTTCTGTTTCTTTTAATTTCATTTGCATCCCCCACTGGTTAAACTGTTATCCCTTCAATGGATAATTTATGTCAAAACTGTCAGAAATGTGAAAAAATATTCAAATGTGTGGAGTTTGCATCGGGGGATCTCTAAATTTCCCTAAGGTGCGAATGTGAGTGTGCATGCATGTGTGATTGTGGCCCTGTGACAGACTGTGACCTGTCCAGGATGTCCCCTGCCTTCATCCACGAGTGGCCGGGATAGGCTCTGGCAGCCCCGTGACCCCAAACGGGATAAACTGCTTAAAAGATGAATGAATGAATGAATGAATGAATGAATGAATGAATGAATGAATGAATGAATGAATGAATTCAAATGCAGGACTCATAATTGAAACACAGAAAATGTTTGATATTTTTTGGATACACAAGATCCAGAAATCTAAAAATCATGTGCCAATGCAAGAGCAAGGATCATATGGTCAAGAAATATATCTGAAAGATAACTCCGACTTGGTCTGGATAAAGAACAGGAAGTAAAGTTTGACACATAATGCACTTTCAAACTAAAACAGGAAGCAGGCCCAGCATAAACACTGAAGAATCAAGCCAAAAGTTTTGCACAAAAACAGAAAAATGAAAAAAAAAAAAAATACAATCAACACACACCTAAAACACGTAAACAGCCTTTCCCCATTTTCACATCCACAAAACGACATTGGGAAGCAATAAGTTGAGGGTAAAACTGGAAAAACGGACACAAATTGGACAGATTGATCACACATAGAGTTCTTGTTCTGCACCAACTTTACGCCCTCTTGTGCAAATGTAAAAAACTGTGATATTTTTTTGCATGGTTCTCTGCTTTGTCAGATTTCTCACAAATCCTTTTTACAGTTTTGCACATTTAAAGATAACGGTTTGTCGGCTTTAATGTCCAAATCTCTGACAGGAAATATAGGATCACTGCTCAACAAAAGATATGAATTACAATCAAAAACTGTAAATATATTTTATTGAAATCCCATTTTGATGTTTTGGCTTCAAAGCACATTCCTCTCACATCAAGGAAAAGGAAAGCAGAAATCTTTCTTCAGATAAGTGATGAGTCATTCAGTCACATTAAATAATGTGTCACGACTTTGAAACCCACATTTTCAAATGCAAACCTGTTCAAACCTGACTGTGCACGTTAGCCTGCAGGCAAAAGAGGGATCTTGTGAAACGCACCATTACATCTTACTGTCAGGAAAAATGGCACCAACTCCTGAACTGACAGTTCAAAGTAAATCAGGAGGATTATAAAAATTCCTTTAAGTGTGCAGCTCAATAATTAAAGGAAAAAATGTTAGTGGTGTTTGGTAAATCGAAGAGTCTCTTAAATAAAACAATGTCATTTAAATAAAGAAAGAAAAAACATGATTAAAGGTGTCAAATCATTAAAAGTAGAATTATTCTGAAAAAGATGTATTATGCAGAATATGCTAAAAGCACATTTTCCGATACTTTTATCCAAGGAGACTTTTTACCACAAACTACATGTAGGAGTTAATACATTCTGATGTGAGCTTTGTATGAAAAATCCTCTGGTCAGAAGAAAAGTCAAGTTGGATGCTGTTGATTTATGTTGTTTTATGTCATTTTTCAAGGGCAATAGAAGTTGTGGAAGACTTCTTGTTTTTGCATTTGTGTTCAGAGTTTGACCGTTTTTTTCTTCTATTGTAGGATTACAGAACTGAAGAATTTAACATGTGATCTATTGCAGGATTGCAGACCTGGTTGATGGTGTTCTGGTACAGTATGCTGCTGTTGAGTAGATCACTCTGTAGGTGAGTTTCAGGTCTTTAGCCTTGGGGAGATTTCTGTACAGTAGGGTGGCGAGTCCTTTTTTTTCCTCTTTTGCTGGGTAAAAATAAACACACAGCCGTGTTTTGGATAATCTGCTGAGGCTTGAACTTGTGGACAAAAAGCCCCGTAAGAAGATAATTGCAGTAATCACGCCAAGAGATAACAAGTATCTGCACAATGAGTGGATGCAAGAAAAAATGGTGGCTTCTGAACTTCCTGATATAAACAGGAATATTCTGACTTATATGTGTTGGAAAATATTACACGTGCTCCCTATTTAAAATATAGTGCTCATGTAAACATGGGTTGTGTGCAAATTCCTTCTCTACTCACTATTTAGTGCACTGCATAGTGTATTCACCATTTTTTCAGGCTGTCAGAATGTACAATTCCAAAATTCAGGGTCCAAGAAATTTCCCAGAAGCCTCTGCAAAAAACCCCGGTGCATCAACAAACAATAAAACACACACAATGCATTGCATTTGAACGATTTTTCAGTTGACAAAAATTGAATTCAATTTATTTTACTTAAGTTTTCAGCTTTAGAAGACAGTTGATTCATAAATAGTCTTCGTAAAATGTTTATCTTTTTACTTTGGGAAATCTGTGTTGTCATATTGTGGCCGACAGGGCTCACACTACATACTAAAGGAACAATGCAATAGCATTAACCTCAGCACAACGGAAATGAGGACTTTTTTTTCCTACCGGCGGACAAAAAAAAATTCAGTTTCAAACTATTCGGTGCGACTGAGTTTAAGGGCCACCAAAAAAAAAGTGAAATTACGAGATTTTAAACCATAAATTTACGAGTAAAAAACTCGTAATTTTACGAGATTAAAGTGGAAGTGGGCATACGGAGCAGCAAGTGAACGCCGCGCAGCCGCAGAGCGCTGAATAGTTTGAAACTGAATTATTATTTTTCCGCCGATAGGAAAAAAAAAGGCCTCATTTCTGTTGTGCGGAGACTAATGCTATTGCCGCGGTTATGTTGTTGTGTTGCGGGTAATTTCATTGTGCTTTGGGTAATTTTGTTGTGCTTCGGTTAAATCCATTGCGTTGTAATGTTTTGGATGTAGTGTGAACCTTGTCGGCCACCGTTAATTTTCCTTAAAAAAAAGTAGCAAGTATGGTGTCCAGATTGCGTTTCAAATCAAGGGCACTAGATAGCAGTTGGGGATTGGTGTGGGAATTCAGGCATGGTCATAATCTGTGTCAATAAAATCACTGTGAGGGATCTGGAAAAATTGAAAATATTTTTTAATCAATGCTAAAAGTAACTAAATAAAAAGGGAATCCAGGTTTTGGTTAAAGGGAAGCATTCAGAGATTTGGGAAATGTAAAGACTTTGGAAATAGATCACGTTTAGTGTCTGATCATCCCACAACTTTCTTTAGCAAAATGCAAATAAGTACAACATTCCTAATTTAAGTCTGTTACCTTTTTAATCATGAAAAGGTTTTCCATTGATTGAATCTCTGGAATAAACATCTTGGCTCATTCAGAAAAAAAAATATTTACAACTTTGGAGAAAGAAGAATTGTGTAGTTCATGCCATTAGCATGACCTCGGCTTGAGCAACACTGGCTTAAAAAAAAGAGGAACCTGCTGGGGAAGGATGATTGTCATAACTGAAAAAGGTCAGGAGGGTCAGCATGAAGAAATGCTGGTTGTGGAGAGTGCTATTTGGTTTTGCCTATCATTGACAACCTTGATGAATGGGGTTTCATTTGTTTGTTTCTGAGTTTTTAATTGACAATAAAGAGAAAAGGAAGACAGTCTAAGTTCAGCCTTTCTTTTTAACACAGCAGCAAAAAGGTAGTCGATCACTTAGCAGACTGTTCTCTGCTGTAGATGGCTTATAAAGTGTCTATTTATTAGCCACTTATCTCCCATACTGAGTGGTCAGCATTGTGTGTGACTTAGTTGTGAACAACACAAAGCTGGTAACCAACATTCAGTTATTGTTGAGTCATTTAAAAAAAAAAAAAGTTATATTCTGTTTTAAGTCAATTTGTATTATTTTGTCTTTTTTTTATTTCAAACACATTTTAGTTGGTGAAAAATGTAAAATTTTCAATAAACTCAAACTCAGATTGTTGAAGTTGTTCAGTAAAGTAAATCAACCAACAAAGTCGTTTTCTAAGGTCATCTTTATTGTTCCCCACCGTTAACACTAATAATAATGAATAAAGATATTTGAATTAATACAAACAAATCAGTGTCTTTTCCCTCTCCTTGTTCACACCGCATTGTTGACTCATTACTAGTTTAGCAGAATTTCAACTACTTCTTTCTCCCCCTTTAAACATTGTTCTCCCTTTCTTTGAACTTCTTGTTTTTTTTTCACATCTTTCATATTTATTCTTCTACATCTTTTGGGGGAAGCTCCTCAGAGACTCCATCCTTACCTTTTATCTTCCACTGTGGGAAGATAAAAAAGCTAAGTGGAGGTGGAGGTTTGATTCCTCTGGTGACTGACTGGAACAGGGTGCAGAGGAATCCTCCTCCGGGCTGGGCCCACAAGCCCCAAACATCGGTTTGGAAGGACTGCTCATTTTAATTGTCTTAAAAGTGTCAAGCAAATATCTGCAAGTATTGGATTTTAATTAATCTCATTTAATTAGCAAATAGGAGCTGCACAATGGTGTAGTCGTGGTTAGTGCTCTTGCCTCACTGCCCTAATATTTTCATGTGAAGTTTGCTTGTTCTTCCCGTGCACTTGTGCATTATCTCCAGGCACTCTGGCTTCCTCCCACAGTCCAAAAGGATGCTTTGTAGTTTGATTGATTATTCTAAATTGTCCCTTGGTGTGAATGTTTGTGTTTGATTGTGTAGCTCTGTGACAGCCTGGAACTCGTCTTAGATGCGCTCCAGCACCCCCATGACCCTGAAAAGGCTTCAGTGAGTTTACAAAATGAAGGGATGTTCCATGAGAGCCCAAGTTTTACTTTAAAAAAAAAGACAATCTTTCTGACATGTCAGCCAGACTGAACCGTCAAACTGCATCTCCGTTCCATCTGAAACAATATTTTTTTCTCTGATCTTAAAACTTTCATCAGTCAGACTGGGGTTTTGCTGAGATTAGTTTTTGGGGTGAGCATGTCTCTGCCAACGGTTGCACGGGGATGTAGTGGTTATAGTGGTTGGCAGTCTTGCCTCACAGTGAGAAGGCCCTGGTTTGATTCCCAGCTGGGACCTTTCTGTATGGAGCTTGCATGCTCTCCTCTCAAAGTTAGTTGGTTACTCTAAGTTCTCCCTAGGTGTGAGTGTGTGGTTGTGTGTCTCTGCTACAGACTTGCAACTAGTCCAGGGTGAACCTCGCCTTCCCCCAACAGTAGCTGGGATAGGCTCCAGCAACCCTGTGATCCCAAAATGGTTTAAGCGGGTTTCGAAGACGGATGTTTTTGCCAAATTCCTGTGGAAATTGCGCAACTGCAGTTTGACAAAGGAGACGCAGTCAAAAGCAAAGTATCAATGTGCAAATACATACTAATGGGACTGGGAGCATTCTTGCATCAGTTACCATTTACATATTGTAGTAAACAATAGTTTCTGTCAATTTAATTTTAATTAGGTCCATTATTAAAGAGCTTATCGGCTGAATTATTCCAATATGCAGAATTTCCTGGTGATGAAGGAAAGTGGTTTTAATGAACAGTGGAGGCAAACTCATGGACAGCAACATTAGCAGCTTTCTGATGCAGCGATAGTGGTAACTTCTAATAAAACCACCAAGAATAGTTACTGGAGGGGATCTCCCTGCTGATCTGTCTTCACCGCAGTGTCCCTGTTTACACGGAAAAACACCCTGTCAGGTGTTGTTGCTTCATTGCTGCAGAGGAGGCTATGTACAGACCTGCTGCACCTCATAGTTTGCATGTCTGTGTCATTGTTGTAAGACTCACCCTGATTAATGAATAATGACAGGAGTGCACACAAATGTGCATCACATTGTTTGTAAAAATGTGTGTCCTTAACAGATTTGTAAATCACCAAATAAGGCAAAAATATCCAAAACATTCCAAACCTATGAAATGCATCAGAATTTTACTTTTTGTCTTCAAGGAAATAAAATCTTGCAGATTCATCTAGAAAGTCTTTGCCCTCAATTGTGTGCGCATTCTTACATGTGTAGGTAAGCTGGGAAGAAGTGGCATAAGATTGTTTGTGTAGCTACTGACATTCTTTGTGTGTGTGGGTCTGCTTGTGAATTCTCAGGTGAAGGAAACAGGGGGCAGCTTGCAGCAAAAGGCCGCATAAAGAAATGAAGGAAACGGGAAGGAAGTGACGAGAGCTCGCTCTCTGAGGCTGCAAAACTCAATTTGCTGTCCAACATGGAAAGTTTACTCACACAAAAACACACAACAACACACACACACAGCCTGTTGTTGTTAACTGTAACAGATAAAATTACAGGATCTGAGGCTAGACTGGTAAACAGAGAACAGCAGAGAAAGTGGAAACATGCAGATGGGGGGGAAAGTAGAAACAAAAAAAACAAAAACAATGACATTTAGGAAGAAGCTGGCAGACAAACCAGAACAGAAAAAAGACCCAGGAAATATGAAACAAATGATTTTTGTAACTGCAAATTGTGCTTCTTTCTGAGACAAAATGGACAATATCACCAATAAGCACTTCTTCCTTTCCTTTTGCTTAATTGTGTCAAACTCAGCATCCCGTTTCTGAAACATTTGTCACTTCCATTTGTTAGTAGTCTCCTAAAAGTAAAACTTCCATTGAATTAAATGTTTTTATGCATTCATTCCTTGAGTCCTATTTTGAGAGCTTAGGCCAAGAAGAAAGCCCGATCCTGATCCCTGATACCACACTGATAACCTACACATCAGCCAGCCTGAGTGGCGACACTAAGCCCCTGTAGCAGTTACAGTACTGTATGACAAACCCAGATCAAACAAAAGCTGCACATGCTTTCTATTGTTTGGTTAACCAGCATGCAGAACTACTAATGATTGCAATCTCAATTTAAAAAACCAGTCTAACAAAAAAGTTTCTCTCTAACCTTTTAGGGAAAGCACGGTTCATCCCCAGCAGCCGACAAAAACAAGCAAGGAATGTCAAGGGAAGGTGAAAGGTCAAAGAATGTTGCTAGCGTGTTTGTTTTCATATTTCACCACATGAACTTGCATGACTTAGACTTATTCAACAATGCTGTTTTGATTGAGGAGTCTACACAGGATTTTAGCTTGCCTTTGTTTTTGTGGTAGCCATTGATAATCTGTATCTCCACCTTGGTACAATGTGCATTCATACCTTTCAGTCTGAATATTTGTTTGGTGTGGCACAAGTCAAATACTATACTTGCATATCTGCACCAAGATAACACTTACTTTGTGTCGTTTGGAAATCAAAGTCTTACAAATACCAAAACTAAATTTAAATGAGATGTTACTGTAAAAACAATGACAAAGGAGACAGAAGTCTTTCTTTCACAACTCCTAGGATTAATCAAGTTTTCCCATTTGGGAGTCGGTTTAGCTCGTGCTGGTTTGCGGCGCCTTCCATCCATGAAACCAGGGCTCAAATCCAGGCTGTTCCCTGTTCCCTTCTCTACCTCTGTGCCAGCTCCTAACCCGGTTGCTTTGAGAGGGCTTTATCAGGAAGGGCATTCAGCATAAAACATTGCCAAACTAACCATGCGACTCATTCGCTGTGGCGACCCCTGATGGGAAAAGCCAAAAGGGAAAGGTGAAACAAGTCTTCACATTTACTTTTTTGAAACTTAAAAAAATGCTGACAGAGTTAAAAAAAAATCTAAAAATGTTAATTTTTCAAAAAAATATAGTAAAAAAGAAAAAACTGAACAAAAGGTTAATGTCTTTGATGGACTTCAACAGAATAGATGTCACATAGTTTTGAATCTATAGTACCACGGGTAAAGCTCACCATAAAGATCCCCATGTTCTTACTTTGCCAATAAAAACGAATCAATTTGGGCCTACTTTACAAATTTTCCTCTTGCTTGGCGACTTTGTTTATTCTAGATTACCCTTTGTTACCTTCTCCCAAATTATTTAACATTTTTGAAGGATTACATATAATCTGGATACTTATAATAATCTGGAAGCACCGGTTTAAAAAATGGATGTTTTGAAAATACCAAGAACTTTAGTGACAATTTTTCAAACATCTACAACTGATGTCAACTTAAATTGTTGATCCTTTCTAACATTTTCATAGTATTTCATAAAACACCTCTAGGTGAAGTTGTAGATTCATGTTACAATAACCAGGAAAATTTGAAAGATCCGTCAGCCAATTTAAAGAATCTTTTTAAACTGGAGTCCTACAGAAAACATAGAACACATAACAACTATGACTAAAGATGATTTGCCATCAGTGGTATTTTGCTTTTTCCCATTTCATGTTGACACATACCTTTACTTTTTTTCTTCATGTATTTTGTTGTTGCAGAATTTTACTGATTTCTTTTTTCATCTGTAGGCAAATTAGTAAAGTTAGCAAATTTTTAAATTCATGACACGACATAAAAAATGGTCTGTCATACTATCAAAATTTTTTTATCAAGTTATTCTATATGCACTTTACTTGGCTTTTGTATTTTGTACATCAAAAGCTGATTTCATGCAATGTTGTTGTGGTTTCTTTTTGCTAAATCTTTTAATATGTATAAACAGGAAGACAGCCTCAGAAACAATTAATGGAAATTGTTTTTGTAGCTTCTTTTAACATTCAGACAATGACAAAAAGTTTCTTTTTACTGTGATAAGTGAATACAAAGTCCAGGTATTCCAGAAAACCTGCTTATGTAAGCAGGGGATGTTGGAAACTTTCTCACCTAAAGGTCTGGAGTGGACAGAACAGGGAATGCGGGGCTTAAAGCTGGGCAGTTGCAACAGGGTAATACAATGAAAAATAGCTTGACAGTGTGGATTACATGCAGTCACATGTCTGACATGAGAATATTTCTGACAAAAAAATGCAGTGACGATGCACTTTTATTTATTATTTTATTTTATTTTAAATGGAAAAACAAAAGGAATCAGAGATCACTTTTATGCTAAGCCACTTCAACACTCACTGAAAATAAATAACAGTTGAATTAAGGTGGGGTAACAGCCAATGGCAACCTGTTTCCTTGAAACGTTTGATTCATGAACCTGATCACATGCTAATCCATGGAGACCGCATCGTAGAGTGGGTGGGAGGGATTACAACCTGACCAAAGAGGAACAGCAAAGTTGCTCTGTTGTCTGTTTCGGCTCATGGCCTGTGTCTTAAGACGTTGTAATAGGCTTGGAAGAGACGGGCTGCCATCTGGCTAAGTCCTGAAAAGCCAGTGACACATGTTGGGTGGCAAACATGTTGATGCTTCTGGCGTCGTGGTTTCTGAAGCCTTGAAAATGCCAGCTGTTTTGTACAGAATATTCGCACGTGAGCTGCTGCGCCTGCAATGAGAGTCCTGGCAGACCAGAACAGAAAACATGAGATCCTTTTTTAAAATGAAGACAACCTCATCACTGACAGCAGTTCTGGTCAAACCACAATTTTGCTTACTAAGATCCTAATTCAGCCTGAACAATATTAGGTGAGGCGCCCAAATGCTAATCGCATTGAGTTTGTAATGACTTTTAGACAAAGTGGCAGGAGATAAACATTTCCGAACAAAAGGACCTGTTGCATTTACATTCTCTGTGCAGGAAAACACGTGGTTTGAATTGTCAGTCAGTCATCTGTTGAGACATTCAGTGCTAAATGCTGTACTGGCTGAACCTGTCAGTGAATGCCAACTATTTCAGCCCAACGAGCATGTGACTGTTGACGAAAGGGAGCAGTCACCGGAAGTGCTGGCTGAGGGAAGAAATTCCTGCTTAGCAACAGCAATAAGCTCATAAATCTAGTTATAACACAAAGAAAACATGCAAAAAAAGATATACATCTTTAACATATATTTTTTATAACTAAAGTTTTATGATCACTAACAAGGAAATGTTCTTTTTAATTTTGTTGTAATCCTTCGATCATCTTAAAAAGGGCTGCCCTCTATTCATGACATGTAGGCAGAAACGTTACAAAGCAACTAGCAAGTCAAAGCAATCCCATAATCCGTGCCTGTGCACAAAGCCCTGATCAATAAAGAGCATCAGGATGTACCTATCAGTGGCAGCATCTGTCTGTAACATGTCACAAGCCAAATGGAAAGAAACCTGATTGTTTTAGTGGAATCAATGGGTCTCCAAGTTCCCTGGAAAATCACTGAGGACAAAGCCAAAGGACTGTTGTTTGAACATGGCTTGCCTCAGAGTCTCTTTGAGGCTATAAAATGAACTAAATCTTTAGAGAACAACTCAGAGCACTGCAGCAGGGATTTCTCACAGAAGCATCCATGCAGATTCTCACATGTTCATTCTATGCAGCCTGAGAACCAAGGTGTCGGAAAGTTCACGAATCTCCCGTTTCGGTTTGAAACAGAAAACTGAAATTCAGTCCATGACTTCAGCAGATAAGAGAGGTGGACTGCAAAATCTGGTAACCAGAGGTTTTTAAAACCTCCCCACTTTGCTTTTTGCTTCACTGCAGATGGGTTAAAGAATTCCAATGCTGCCAAAGCACATCCATTTGATACTCAAGGAAGACATTTATTTTAGCAAAGCTCGACAAGATCTCAGTGGAAAATGTGCTTAATTAGCAAAAACCTTTGATTTCCAGTAGTGGTTTCAGCTGTGTTTCTCTTCATTTGGGATTTTGATGCGTTCATCAAGTTAACGGGTGACTTGCAGAACTCTTCAGTTTTCATGTGGCACCAGTTTACCTAGCTCACGGTGGCCCTGAATGCAAATCACTCTAACAAATGATTCGATGCACAAATATTAAAGATCACGATGACAATTAAAAAAAACAACACCAATTTTCTTTTTAAATGAAATTAAAATGAGACATTTCAGAAAACCTAAGTAATTTTCAGAAATCAAAATGAAATGTTTGTCCATCATTTCAACTGAAAGTTATTTGGTATGAAGTGATTCTGGATATGCTCTTTACTAATCATAAAACCTTTTATTAGTATGTGGACATTAAAGACACATTTAAAAAAAACCTCAAACGTCAAGAGTCAAATGCCCTCATCCAACCAGCGATGCACCATATACCTATCTTTTCTGGTTTCTTAATGTGTTTCATTTTTTAATATTTCATTTGATTTCTGAAAATTACTTTAGTTTCATTTTTACTTCATTTAGTTTTCGTGTTTTGGTATGTGAAATATTGTTTTGATTTCTAAAATGTAATGTTTTTGTATTATTTGTTTTTGCATTTACTGTGATCTTTAATGTTTTCACATTGACTGATTTGTTGGTGTGATTTGGACATCAGGGGCACCGTAGCAACATCAGTCAGATCATAAAATACATAGTAAACTGCAACATTTGCTGTTTAACTCGAGCATTAAAACATTGTTTGTGTTGCCAGTCCGTGTCACCTGACAGCACATTGTCTGTTCTGGATCTGACTCAGTTCAAACCTCCACCATTGTGCTCCCAGCTACACAGTTTTTCGAACTGCATAAACAGAAGACATGATATGCTTTACATTTGATTTAGGGAACATATAGTTTTAAATGCAGATGATAAAGCTCCAGTTTTTGGGGAGCCTTGTGGCTAGGTTTGACTGTGCAAGGACTTCAAAACTCCCTGCTTTCTCCTTGGTTTTAATGTTCAGTGACTTATTTTATAATAAACATTTCTTTTAATTATTTTTTTTAATATGTGGAAGTGTTATATTCTTCATTCAGTTCTGATTCTCTGATGTTTAGAGTTAACCCCAATTTGAAAAAAAAAAGATGTCAAGCATTTCTTTGAGACAAACACTGATTACTTCAGGAGTCAGTTATTCTTAATTTTTTTTTTTAATCTTTCCTGAAATGTTTATGCTTTTGAAAGATTTTCTGTGCATAAAGACTTTCAGTAGAAACTGGGTTTTAATTTCTCCTGGAATAAACACAACAATTTTTGTATTTTTTTTTCAGCCATAGCTTTTCTATTACAAATGTGTTTACTATCACTGATGAGGATGACAGAAATAAAACAAAGTCATAGATGTTTAGTAAGTGTGTCAGAATATTCTACTTAAAGGACATGTCATTACTTCTTACATGCATTGTGTATTCTGCTTTCTGCTCACAGTCCATCAGTCTGAGAAGCATTTCATGCTTTCCTCTCACTCCTGTGTTATTATTCCATTTCCTCCCCATGAACGGAAAGACCAAAATAACCTTGCTGAAATGTATGGCTCTCCAGGGGCGAGCCTTTTGTGTCACAGCAAGTGAAAAACAAGAGCAGTGTTGGCTGAAAGGGACACTGGGACATCTACAGTTTCAAGGCCTCATGGGGCTTGGGCCATGGATACAGACACAGCTCATTACCTGATCAGACCGCGCAGAGGCCCACAGAGGACTGAGTTGCTCAACCCCTTTGAGTTAAAGGAGTTTTAAGCTGCTATGAGGTTAAGGGATGGATGGACATAAGGATTATTAGAAAACCAATTAATGAACCTACTACGGAAGCTTTCAATTTCTGGTTCAGGTCATATTTTTTTCACTGCTTTGACAATTTAATTGAATAAACATTCACTTTGGTTGCCGGTAATTTTGGTTCAGGTTTTGGTTTTTGTTCAGAAATTCTCATAGTTGACTTTTTGCAAATCCAAAACTCATTTTAATGCATTGCATTTGATGTAAGTCTTCCATGATCTCAGAAAAATAACCACAGACAAAGCAGCTATTGTTAGGTTTCACACCAGGTCATGGTTTTGGTCTCAAGTTCATGGAGGGAAAAGAGCAGAAGCAAAAGACCTTAAATTAGTGAATAAATAGGTGAATGCATGTTTATATGCATTCTTGATCGTGCTTTTAGCGTATGGTGTTCACATTGGACTGCTGCTACCCAAGACTAGTGCATGTACCTATTTGGAAGAAGCTTGGTCCAAAATGATGAAGCAAATCTTGCTCCAGACTTTTTCTTTCACAGCTCTGTTCCAATATATGAAACACTTGGTGTCATTTAATTCCTGCCGGCACAAACTGCAATTATTCATTTCTCTGTCATGATCAATTTTTCAAAAGGGTACGTGTATTGAACAGCATCCTACTCATAAATCACTAACAACTCCAAGCCCCTGCCACGTGTTTTGTACGTAGAGCAAACTGCCTTAAAAATTTGCAAAGTGGCGCATGAACACAAGAGTTCTGAACACGGAAGCCCAAAATGCTCATACGCATTTGTTCACTTAGACTTTTCATTGACAATTAGAAGTTGGAAATGCGCGGGGTTTCCGACTTTTCACTGGTTTAAACATGGCCTTAGTATTTCACAGCATATAAAAAACCTGAATCCTTGAAACAAGTGGCACCAAAGAGCTTGATTATATTTAAGAGACATAGAGAGGGCACATTGTGCAGACAGTCCATAATCACCCGTAAGGGAAGTTGTAACCAAGGCACTAGCTGTGAAGGTTCCACATTGTTATAAATTATTGGAGGTTTGAGCACTAACTCAAACTATTTTGGCTTACAAAGAAACCGGATGACTTCAGTTTAAGTTTGACAAATTAAAAGAAAAAAAACATGGTGTGTGGACTCAAGCAACAACCAATAGTAACATCCACATGGGGAAACTTACATGAGTAGAAAACAGTGGCAGGACTAGAACATATTTATAAGGGGGCAAAAGTCTTTGGAAGGGTGACAAATAAAAACAGTAGAGTGGAATGCGTTACAAATGAAAGGATCGAAATGTATATTTCCAACAGTTTTGTTATTAAAAGTATTAAAACATAGGTTCATTTAGCTGAGGTGCTATTATTAGTGTTTAAAGAAGCTGGAAAAAGATTTCTTAATCTTTGTCAATAATGATACTAATATTGCCTTAAACTTTAGGGAGAAAGCTTTCTTCTGGGGGAACAGCAGTCCTCACTTGCCCCCCTGTAGCTCAGCCCCTGGCAGAAAATCTTTAGCTGGAAATTTTGCACGTCTGAGCTCATGTCAAGCCCCAACAGATTTTGGGAATCAACCCATTCACCTTTTTTTTAAGCTTGTATTATTTAAAACTATTTTGCGAGTGTTTTATCTTGATGGTGTAATCCTCCACTTTTGTGAATGCACAGTCACTGTAACACGTCACACATGCTCGTTTGGTGGAGAACAGCTGTCATGTTCAAAGTTATAATTAATTCCTGTTTCACTCTCTCTCTCTCTGCTTTCTCACACACTCAGCTGTCGTCCCGGTAACGTCATAGGTGAACTGACACAGTTGGACACTGTCTGGCTGTGAAGGCCACAGTTCGAGTGTGTCATCTCTTCTAAAAGCAGACCATCAAAGCCTCATAGAACTTTTGCCTGAAGGTCTGCCACACCTTAATTCATGTTTTGTGTAAAACTGCCTTCAACAGTGGCTTCCTCAGCTGAGGACAGAGTTGATTATACACATTTGAACCACAAATGATAGCTTTATTGCATGGTCTTCACAGACGGGTTTCTGTATGTCTCATAGGCCTTGTTTGTGTTTTAACTGTTTGGTCAGGACAGATGCAGGAGTCAGGAGCAGTTAGGCACCACATCCATTCAATTCCTACAAAGCACATACATATAGTGTTCACACTGGACTGTCGCTACCCAATACTAGTGCATGCACTCACAAGAGGTGGAAGAGGTTTGGTGCGAAATGTTGAAGCGGTGCAAATCTCATAAATCTTGCTGCAAGCTTTTCCTTTCACAACTCTATTCTGATATATAAAAGACTTGCTGTCATAGGATTCCATCTGGACATAAACTGCAATTATTAATTTCTCCTTCCTGATCGATTTTCAAACGGTTTGCAAACGTCATCACTATCCAAGTCCCTGGTTGGTCAAAGTTCCACTGTTTTAACTTTTAAGTGCCTGTTTAATTACTGCACGCTCTGTACGTAGAGCCAAAAACGGAATTAAAAACTTGCAAAGTAATGCGTTTTGAACACTGAAGCCTGAAACACGCATATACACACGTTTACATAGGCTTTTCATTAGAAGGAGTCGCTTGGTGAACGTAGCATAACACTTTTCCTAGACCCGAGTCTTTTCAAATGAGACATCCCCAGACTATAACATTGCCTTCACAGACTTGCATGGTCATCTAACTGCAAACAAAGCAGTTCTTTCTGTTTCTTAAATTAGAGTTGTGTTTAAATAAATTAGCAATGTTATTTAAGACTACTCAACCCCAGCCCTTTCTCACATTTCAAACCAGTCTGGCTGCATATTTAAGCAGGTTTTAGAACTGTTAACAATTTTCTGTCCTATTTTGTTTTGATGCAGACCAACATTCAAATTCTCATACAGACTTTTCCACGTTTGCAGCTCTGAGAGGCTCTCACTGGATCATTTGGGTTCAACTCTTTTTTTGCCAGCTGATATTTTTTATTCATTGTAAAATTATGTCAATGTAAGGGCCTTACACTTACTTGGTGAAATCCACGTGATGACTGCTGCCCAGGCAGCGTTTGTTTCCATCACCCAGGGAAGGTCACCATACCTCTGCTCTGTGACTCAACTCTGACGTCTCGGGTGCTGGTGCTGTAATCAGACACGGGTTCACTCACTGGCAGCTCTTGCGCTTTCGTAGCTTTTCTTATTCATAATAGAGATGCAATGGTTGGAAATGAAACCATGAGGCTGCCTGTTCCAGCGCTGACCTGGAACAGGAATGGCCTGTGGCATCATTCAGTCGACTGCTAATTAGAGAGGTCTGCTCAGCGTCCGTGTCAACCTAGGCTCTATCCGCCAGGTCAATATTTGCCTGATGAACTGAGTTTGCTTAAAGGTGAATTTAGAGCCACATGCTCAGTGAATGATAGGGTTTTTAGTTTGATGACGGGTTAAGACAGTAGCACTGCAGACAACAATAACATGCTTGAAGAAAATCTAACTCAGTCAACACTCTACTCAGCTATTACCTGAGTTAACAGGTTTGACTTAAAGACCCACTTCATGATGGATTTAATGATGGAGAGCATATATAAAGAAATTTAAGCTTAAAATTGCATATCTGAGTATTTCTTTATTCAGATTGTTATGAATCAGGAGTAGATGAGAAAATGTGTTGAAAAAAGCTTGAAGTTGAGACGACTAGAATGCATTTACACGTCTTTGTTTTCCTTGTCTGAGCTGGAATCTGGCTATAACTGTTCCGCTGGATTGCTCCAATATTATTTGTATTTCACCTGTTATATTATGTTGGCGTTGTGAGCTAGTGAGACAGAGTGTAAATAAAGGGATTATGGGAAGTGAGGGCAGGCTTACTCTGTGCCAACTGTCCTATCCACATCTCAGAGGTGAATTTTTTAATGAATACTGTTGCTTTGCACAACCTATGTACTTGAAAACAACACGTTTTGGGCTTAAAACAGAATAATCATATTTAAAAGACCACTGGAAATGCTTTTACAATAGATCAAAAGAGGTTCAGAGATGGACTTTTATAGTTTGTGCCTCATATGTCAGTGTTTAGGTCCATTCCTCCAGAAAGAACAGCAGCTGAGTTCCACCAAAGATCTTAAAAACCCTTCCTGTTTTCATTTTTGCTTGGTCTTGTAATTGTTGTTCCTTTATGTGCGAATGCATCTTTTTCCATTTTGTAAAGCATGACACTTCCTCCTGCAGTAATCCAGCCCCACAAAATGACACAAGAACTTTTTTTTTTCTTATTCTTGAATATGTAGTTTGCAGCAACAGCTGGTCTTCTTGTGCACTGATCAAGAATTTGTTGGTTATTTATTTATTTTCATTTTCTAAGATCTGATAACAAACTTAAGAGTGTGTTCACTTGCATGAGCAGCTGACAGCCTTTTTGGGCCCAAATAAGCTGAGAGAATCAGCTGTTGCAGAGATGAGAAGAGAGAAGGTACAGATGATCCGGGTGAGTTGTTATCTCAGCTCAGTCTCAACTCAGTGTTTGTTTTTCTGAGACAATGTTATTTATGATGAGCTGCTTAAAAGCTTTTTATAGGAATCACTAACCACTGAAACAGTCCTCTGGATCAAGTACTATGTACACTGTGGGAGTGAGAAACATCAAAATAAACTCTTTTATCTGAACAACTGTGGAGAAAAAGTTTGTCTGTAAAGAGGAAGTGCCAGCTCAGAAGCCTTTGCAGCCGTGACACATGCTTTGTTTTTTTTTTCTCTTCTCATATGACCGCTCACATGAAGTGATGTGAGGTGTGGATGTCTACGTTGCAGGCTCACCACAGGTCCAGCCTGAAGTGGTGCCATTTCATAAAGAGAACCGATCAAATCTGGTGAAACTGTGCTTCCACTTCGGAACAAGAGACACAAATATACTAATTTGACTGATATTCTGAGAGTATTGTTGAAGTTTTAAATCCAAGAAATGTGTTCATGTGAGGACAGGACATGAATGCGCATAACAGCAGTCCTGGCAGAAGCCGCTGCTATCTTGTTGTTATGGGACCCATGTGATGGCACAGCCTGCGCCTCTGCTGACGTCCTCATGTGTGGCCTGTCCTCCCTGAGGCCAGCGCGAATGAATGAAGCTTCAGTACCTTAAATAAAGATGTTACATTTTGTTCTCTGCAATCAATTTGGCCAAAAAAAATTAAAGCAAAAAGCTATTACGAAAACACTCTCAGAAATCTGGCCTAACGCTGAACTCCTTCCAGCATCTTGTCTCCTCAGCTGTTTAAAAATAACTTCATTCTTTCCAGGAAAACCCCAACTCGTGCATAAATCTGCACATAATTGTCAAACTTTCATTGATGTTTTTTCTTTTTTTTTTAATGAAATCTCTGTTCACTTATGAAACCACATTTGGTCTTTTATTGAAAAATAACATTTATAATTAAAACATCTCCTTTTACATCTCAGTACATAAAGTTTTGCTCTTCTTTTGCACAGCAAAGATATGACATATGTTTCAGACAACATACCAACGAATAAAAACAAAAAAGAAAATATGTACAACATAACAAAAAGACAGAAGTGCAAAATAACAGCGTCAAATGAGTCAACAGAGTGTTACAAATACACCCTGACCATGAAATAACAAATGCTTGTAAGATCCACTTTTTTGAGAACAAAAAAAAACACTTTAAAAAAAATGTAAGGATGTTTTGGATCAAGACGAGCAGGTTCCAATGAAAAAGCCATTTCAAGTGAGGAAAGAAGTCAGGTAAACAAGCTTAATGCTACAATAAATCCTCTTAAATAAAGAAGACGGTATTACAGCACTGTGTCCTGAGGCACCCCAGGATTTGGTTGTCTCAGATGTAAATGCATTCAAACTTGAATTTGCATCTGATAGCCTAAGAACTTCCAAATAAAAGTGGGTTCTCACGTGTAGTGTGGCACAGATCTGACACTTTCCAACATGGTTGAAGAAATGCTATTATGGAAAAAAGAAAATGTGACTGACAAAAAACGAAACTAAACAGGAGAAATATCTGAACCCGTTCAGACAATTTCCAGCACCTTTACCTCCTCAAAACCGTTATTATTCAGTGGGGGAGGCTCCTGGTTGCTTTCTATGGAGGAGTCACTCCCCGTGCTCTCCCCGGACAGGAGTCTGGTCACCCTGAGGTCAGCTTTCAGAGTCTGCACGTCGTTTCCTATGCTCATCTCTCCCAAGTCATTAATGATCTGCGTGAGCTCGTGTTTGCCGTTGCTTACATTGTCCGTGTCCAGAATGTCCTCGCACTCGAAGTGCATCGCCTTCTCCTCCTCCTCCTCCCCGACTGAGTCCTCCGTGATGGAGCCCAGCTTGGGCGCGCTCCTGCTGCGCTCCACCGGGGGTTTGTAGTAACACTGTCCGTTCAGCAGCTTCCTGAGCGGCACCAGCGGGATGGTCTGCTCGCCTATGAGCTGCTGCTGCTGGTGCCGGGCGTCGTCCCTGCGCTTCAGGCGCTTGAACTCGGCCAGCGCGGTGGCAGAGGTCTGGTACAGCAGCAGCGCCATCGCCTTGGCTTTCTCCGGCTTGGACACCAGCACCGCGTGGCAGCGCAGCATCACGGCTTTGTGCTTCATCTCGTGCCTGTAAATCCACGCGAAAACCTTGGGCAGCCGCGGGTCCGCCACGCAGTACGTCACCCTGTGCAGCAGGTACAAGTGGCCCGGCCTCCTCGCCTTGTCGTCCATATGCACCATCCGGATGCCCTGCGAGCTGATGGTCAGCTTCATCTTGGTGCCGTTCTTGCCCATCTCGCTTTTGCCCCAGATCTTGCTCACCGCCACGTCCGTGCAGCCCTCTCCTTTGGACTGGATGGTGGTGGCGTTGCCCAGGTACAGCACCGTGTAGGTGGGGTCATCGCTGGTGATCTTCACCTTTTTCCGCTTGGACTTGAACATGCTGCCCACGCGGCTGAGCGCGCTCTCAGGGCAGGACTTGGCGAAGGAGGTGAGCGCTGAGTAGTTGAGACTCACCGCATAGCCCTTCTGCTTGGTCTGCTTGTCTTCCTCAATCAAGTCGAACTTGTTCTTCTTCCAAGGCAGCATTTTATTGGCGTTTGCGTTCAACAGCAGCACTGAGAGACAGGAAAGCAAATCTTTTAGTTTTTCTCGAAGTCCTTGGTGTTTGGAGCTTCTCAAGTCATCTAAGAGCGACTCAGTGAGAAAAGATCGCTAAGTCAACGTACTTCATCCAAGCATCACTTAAAGTCCAGCCCATCGCGCGTCCCTGCATCCGCCTCTCAGCGCAAAACTCACTGACTCACAGAAACCAGGAGATCCCCCGTTATAAAGTGGGACAAACCAACTGTGCGTTACCGTAGGGGGGGGAACTGAGCCAACCATTTCTCTTCAAATGGATTGATGGTCATGGATGGACATGGCTCATAGTCCAATTATCTTTTTACTTTGAACACTTTCTAAATATAAAAAAAACAAATAAATCGGAAGGTACAGACGCTATATTCAAACCAGTATACAAACAATACAAAATAAACGGACCAACAAAGCTTTATATAATTAATTAAAAAATAAAAGCTCACCTTTTACTATATTTACGCTAAGATTTTTAAAAGAATAAAACGTCAGCTTCCCCCCCCCCCGCCTAAATAAATACATAAATGAATAAAACATAAAAAATAATAACAAGAACAAAAACAGACAAAAACCATTTTGAAATATTTTATATTTATTACATTTTAACAAATCTATGTAACAAAAAATATGTGTAGGCTATTAAGAAGCACAAATTGTGTTTTAATACACCATAGTAAAAAACAAATTTTTGTTGACAACAAACTAATTGACGACTAAATAATTATATTCATACAGATTTTTTTTATATAGAATAGAATTATTATTCTGATGGAGTCACGTTTCTACAGTACCTTGTTGGTAACCAAGGACATATAAAATTAAATTCATTTTTACTTTTCAAGTTAAAAGAGCTCATAAGCATGGACATATGATTCACAAACATAGTTTGTGTTCAAGCCAGGAAGCACGAGTCAGAAAATACAAATCGGCTTCTTTCATTTAGATTTTGCTGCCATCTTGTGGTTAATTGAGAGAACGGCACCCATTATCGTGGCGTGTTTTTTGCGTAGTTTGAATCATAGAGGGCTAACCTTGTGAGTGATGATATAAAAATATATTTATGCTTTAAGGTGTTAGGGTTATACGTCAGTGTTTTTCTGCAGAATAGTTGAGCAGAAAGTGTCTCGATAGCTGTCGTATATTTTTATGGTACTTATTAGGAACCTCTGTTGTTGTGCTCCGGTTTGTACAGAGCACATTTAATAGCTGGACCTCACAGCGGACTGTACCAAATTTAGGATGTCACAGAAAACGCCATAAATCTGCAATTTTATAAAATAACCATGTTAAAATGTCCTTTAGTCATTTATGAGTTCCATGCTTTAATAATAAACGCACCTAGCTTGTGTATTTTCGTCAATTGGTATTAAACTCCGAGATATTTGACTATCTTAGTTGGTTCTTTCCACTTCCGAACTTTGCGTCAACAATGCACCGCACATGGATTGCAGTTGTTTGATGCTAGTGAGGTGTTTACACAGTTGAATTGTGTTTCTCAATTGTGGCTCGACAGCTTCAGAAGTAGGTATGGGGAAGAAAAAGGCCGGCGGGGGAGTGGGACTGGGAAGAGCTTTGATAAAGGAAAGGCTCCAAACAAGCAGAGGAAACAAGAGAGGCGACTCATGGGTATGATCGACATCGCCTGCATGATGATGATTTGAAGAAAAGACGTGACTAAGCATTGGCTTAGCTTTTAATTAACTTCTTGTATTTATATACATAATACATAATCCCCCACCCCCCCTCAGCTACACACAAGTGAACTGAACGATGGCTACGACTGGGGGCGGCTAAACCTGCAGTCAGTGACGGAGCAAAGTTCTATGGATGACTTTTTGGCCACTGCTGAGTTGGCTGGGACAGAGTTTGTAGCAGGTAATAAAGCCTCATTTTTCGACGCAAATATGTTATAACTGTGACTGATCATTTTCTTTGTTTTATGTACTTAACAGACCTTTGAAAAGCAAAAACAACTGACTTTTTTATTTCCTGCTTTCCAGAGAAACTAAACATTGAATTTGTGCCAGCTGAAGCCAGAGCAGGCATTCTAAGAAAAGAGGAGAAAATCCGGCTGAAGAAACTGCATGAAGAAAATAAACATTTCTTGAGAATTCCTCGTCGGTAGGCTTATTCGACAGACTTGAGTCTGTGACGCCAAAGTGCAGATTCATTTAAATGTTTCCTTTTTTGTGTTTCAAGTCCACACTGGGATGAAAGCACAAGTGCAGAAGCTCTTCAGCAAGACGAAAAAGACAGCTTCTTGCTGTGGAGAAGAACACTTGCAAAGTGTGTTAATATTTGTGTTTTATGTCAAATGTGTTAATTATGAGACCCTTAATCTGAACTGTCTGTCTTTTTCTTTTTGTCTCTTTTCTTAAAGATTGGAGGAGGAACAAAAGTTAATTCTGACGCCATTTGAGAAAAATCTTGAATTCTGGAGGCAGCTGTGGAGAGTGATTGAGAGAAGGTAGCATTGAGTTTAAACCTGAATTTTAGGAGGAATTACACTATTTCTATGAGCTGCTATACTTAATTTGTCTTTTTCTCTTTTAGTGACATTGTTGTTCAGATTGTTGATGCCAGAAATCCTTTACTGTTCAGATGCGCCGATCTGGTAAGTCCTGTGTTTGTTTGAGGGATTTTAAAATGCTAAAGAAAAGAGAATGAGCAGTAAAACATATAGATTTTTGTGATTCAAAAACAAAATTAATCGGATGAATCGACAAGTTCAACAAAAATGGCAGTAATTACTTCAACAGTCAGAATATGCAATAGAAATCAGCATTAAATCAGATTTTTAAAAAGCTAATATCCATCTTCTTTTGTTTGCCACCAGGAGTCCTATGTGAAGGAAGTGTCACCAGATAAGGTGAACATGCTCCTAGTGAACAAGGCAGACCTCCTGACCAGAGAGCAGAGAAAAGTCTGGGCCAGATTCTTTGAGAAAGAGGGTCTCAAGGCAGTTTTCTGGTCTGCTCTTGCTGAAGGGAATAGGCTGGATGCAGAAGAAAAGGTGATGAGGTCAAATTTAAAAAGAAATATCTAAAAGTTTGTTTTTTTTTTCCACATTTGAACTCTGCAGACTTCCATGCTCCATTTTTTAAACTAACAATCAATATTTTTCAGAGTGCTCTTTAATGTGCTTTGACATTCTGTAGTCTCTAAAACCAGTCGCCATTGACTGACACGTGTCTCCTCACAGGGCATTGAAGTGGATGACCCAGAGTGCAGAGAAAGTGATCCAGAGGAAGATGAAGTGCCATGTAATGAAGACCTAAGCAATAAAGGAGCAAGTGGTGAAAACGAGGAAAATCGGGACAGGAAAGAGGAAGAGAGTGGTGAGGAGGAAAACCAGCAGGAAAGTGTAACTGTTGACGAGGAGGACTGGCATACATGCTCAGAAGACGAGGAAGAAGCAGATGGAGGAACTCCTACATCATCCAGTGAAACATTCCACAATTCTAGTCGACTTCTACGTAAGGATGAGCTGCTCAACATTTTTAAGGCTGTGCACAAAGGGCCCAGGTGTAAAGAGGGACAGCTCACAGTTGGACTGGTGGGTAAAAAGATCCCCTTATCAAGATTTTCAATCTGTTCATTTTCAGAGTTTAAACTCTGGAATCAGTCTCTTCTGACAAATATTTTGATTTTTTTCTGAAAATTGTTTCCATTTTTCTCCTGTTTTGGTTTGGGTTTAACAGGTAGGATATCCCAACGTAGGAAAAAGTTCCACCATTAACACTATTTTGAGGAACAAGAAGGTTTCCGTTTCAGCCACACCGGGACACACTAAGCACTTTCAGGTACCATCCTATTCACTAAAACGATCCAGGTTACTGATTTTCTTTAGAAAGATCTTGATTTTAAAAATGTATGTATCATTTTTGTGTAGACTTTGTACGTGGAGCCGGGCCTGTGTCTCTGTGACTGCCCTGGTCTGGTCATGCCCTCCTTTGTTTCTACCAAAGCTGAGATGATCTGCTCAGGGATTCTGCCCATAGACCAGATGAGAGATCATGTACCTGCAATCTCCCATATATCCTTTAAAGAACTAAAGCCAAAGAGGATTGGTGCTGTTTTGATGACAGATCATTCACACTGCTTTTCTACAAACTTTATTGAAACTTTTTACATTCAAACACTTTTGTGTGGAGATTCTGTCACCAAATAAAAATTATACATAGCCTAATGCCTGAAATGTGTAAGACCTTAATAGATTCATCACGTGTGCCAGATGATTCCTCGACATGTGTTAGAAGGCACTTATGGCATTAACATCATCAGACCACGAGAGGATGAAGATCCTGACAGGCCTCCCACCTCAGAAGAGCTGTTGACAGCGTACGGATGTGAGTCAAGGAGATGCTCATAGCGTTTTAGCGGGAAGCTTTCCATCTCATCATATTTATGCCTCTTTTGATTTTGTAGTTTTACCTGTTTGAAGACATTCTATCCCATTTTTCTGTTGGTTTAATTAATTGCTTTTGGTTTTTTAATCCAGACATTTGAGGAAATCAAACAAACGACGTGTTTGTCTTACATTTGTTTCAGACATGAGGGGCTTTATGACATCACACGGGCAGCCTGACCAGCCCCGATCAGCTCGCTACATCTTAAAGGATTATGTTAATGTAAGTCTGATATTAGTTAGTTGACTTGTATTATCTCCTTGTCCCAGGTTATAGCATTGTTACTCAAATATATGTCAGCATTTAGCCAGCGTATCACTTTACTCAATTAAATAAAGGAAAAATAATCTAAAGTAAATAGTTGCATAATTCACAATACTTATTTTAGTTTTTTTTTCTTTATGGATTTATTATAAAAACAAACACCTGTAATTAATTTAAAGATTTTTTTCTTTTTCTTTCTTAAAGCTATCTAATCTTAACACTTATTACCTTTGTACTAGCTTTGCTGATTAAAAAAAAACAGTTTAAGTTAAATACATGCATTAACAAAATCAGACACTGAGCCAATTTTGAACTCTATGTAGGGTTGCACGATATGAGGAAAACCCGAGATACTAATTATCAATATTGCGATGACGATAAAACCTGCGATACATGATCAAATGGCAAAACAACCAAAAATATAATTTTCATTTCACTACAACGGTTTAATTTAAATAGGAGACAACATGCCTTATATTATACCCCAAATGACCCTTGTCTACATAGGAAGTGAACATCTAACATAAAAGGGCTCCATCCGATTGGTCTGCAACATGAAGGGGTCCATCTGATTGGTCAAATGCATACAGGGATTTATATGATTCGTTAAATACTTCAAGCTGCCATAAGACTGTTTTAGCACATTTAAGGTAACCATGTATTGAAAATTATCACCATCTTTTGCGATATGTGTGTTGCACAGTTTGATATCGCAATAACGATAAATTTGCGATTTATTGTGCAGGCCTAGTAAAATGTTAAGCACGCCCCATCCATCAACAACATTTAAATAGAAAAAACCTGCACAGTTGAACATCAATGCAAGCAAAGTGTTTTCCATTCTTTTTGGTGTTTCTTTATCTTTTAAGCCATGTACAGCAAAAGCTTACATTGTTTTATTCCTCACAGGGAAAGCTTCTGTTTTGCCATCCTCCTCCACACATCAAGGCTGAAGACTTCCAACCACAGCACAGCAAGTTTCAGAGGAGAGAGCCAGACGTGTGTCATTTCTCCACAACAAGCAAACAGGGCAAAATCAAGAGGATTGAAAATGTTGTTGATAAGAACTTCTTTCATCAGGTAAAACCAGCCTGCTGGTCTATTTCAGACAGATTTTCTGTTTCGAGGATGGTTATTAAAACAGCCTACGTATTAAAAATGGCTAACAGTTTGTTGTTTTCTGTTTGCAGGAGAATGTGCGTGCACTTACCAAAGGCGTCCAGTCCGTCATGGGTTACAAACCAGGCAGTGGGCCTGTCGCACAAGGCATTTCTGAATCACAACCACACCAGGGAAAACCCTGGAAGATGCACGGCAACAAGAACAAGAAGCAGAAATTACGCAGGAGCACCAAGCATCTGGATGCCTGAATGATTGTTTTAAAGATTTTTAAATAAACTGAAACATGTATACGTTTATAAGCAATTTCTGATCCAGCTGATAGTCACTTGAACCACTGGTGGTGATTGAGAATTCTTTAATCTGATGAAAATGAAATGTTTTGAACTCAACACAGATTCTTATAGCCTACTGTGGTTTAAAAAATAAAATCAACCAGATCAAAACTGCAGACAGCGGCGGCTAAACGTTGAGAAAATATGTAATGTACAAAAAATTGAAATGTTGTGCTTACACTCTCAAACTTGCTCATTCACTTTGTATTTAATGCCAAATTTTTCTGATTGAAGTCGGACTGTTTTTCAGAATAAAAGCTGTTTGAATCCAGGTGGTTGTTTTCAATAGAAGCTGCAAATCTTTGCAAGTTAAAAATAAACCGCTTATTGTTCTGAAGTCAAAGACACTTGTGATCAATTTAATGTAAAATACGTTTACGCAAAAATAATTTGTTTTAGGTAAGAGGTGCTGGAAGAAATAAAGTTTTTTCAAAGCATATCTACACTAAAATAAAGCAATAATTCTTGAACTCCAATTTAAACAAGATGCAAACGTACAAACGTCATTTATTAATTTTTTTTTTTTTTAAAGTGGGCCTGCTGACACTGTTGGCTTTGGACAGGTGTATCTCAGGTATCTAAGCCCCTCCCCCCTAGCGCAGTCCTTTGAGTCCTCTCGTCAATTAAAGGATGAGCTCCTCGTGATCTTAAGTTTGGTTATTTGCGAAAGAAAACAAAAATGTCGGGCAGCTCGGCCGTGGTGCATGGTGGCATCAGAGGCAGCAGCTTCCTGTCCAACCAGGCTGCGTTTTGGCTCGCGTGGTTCTCCACCTGCTTAACTCACGACGCGGACAAACTGTGCGCACCTGCCGGCCTGACTTTGCTGTCTGCGTTGCTGCTGCTGCTGTCATGCCTTCTGTAAGTAAAGCTCACATTTCCTCTGATGTCCCGGGAGAAACTCTGCATTAAACCTGTTCAAGGGTTTTGTATCTGAGGTGCAAATTTCCAGGGGAGTATTCAGGAGAGACCATCCTGGGTTTCTACTGCTTCCTTGGTGACCTGTGCAGCGCAATGGGAGCCATCATGTCCAGGCAGCTGCACATTCAGGTAAGGCGTTTGGCTTTGTTTTTCATCAGCTGCATGCTGGGATGTGCTTTTTCTTACTTTTGCCTTGTATTTTAGGTTTTCATGGGCTCTTTTGCGGCTGCTCTGGATGCTTTCAGTTGTATTTTGTGCTGCTTCTCTGTATTCCTGTGCTGGAACTCAGAAGGACGTAAGTTAAAATAGAAAATAATGCAGTTGTAAAATGTGCAAAGTACAACATGATAACCAATGTGTCTCCTTCAAACCTAAAACTTTATGCAAAACAAAGAGCCGACTACTGATAATCACACAAATGAACTGGACATGTTTTTTTCTTCTTCAGATAGGCGCTTGAGGATGGCGAAGAGGCGCAGGAGGCAGCATCTCCTGGCTGTGGGGGTGTTGATGGTGGTCGCAGGAGGTTTTTTGAAGTCCAGGGTCCCTGAGCCTCCCACAGTCAGATCTGTCAAAGGACGGAGGCTTCTGGCTTCTGGTCTGCAGCCTCCCAGCTGGAGTCTGTTAATGGTGTGATCGCACAGATAAACGTTCCTGTGCATACAATGCTTTTGCATGTGTGTATATGCCTGAATAGTTTTCAAAACCAATATTAGGTTGTTGTTTTTGTTCTTTGGCTGGGCCCAAGTTTAGTTAATGTCCATATTAAGAAGTTGTCTTTCTTGTGTATCTGAAGATGTTATGGATCTTGACAGATTTGGACTTAAAGCTTTCAGCCTTTCTCGTGTCGAGCATTTTTTTTTTTTGATTTAGAGAAATATTTGGCATATTTGACTAAATCCTTTAAATATTTTCCTTTCTGAAGGACAACACTGAAATCCTTGGCTACACACTGGGCCTTCTGTCCTTTGTCATTGCCTGTACCTCCAGGTTTCCCGCGCTCTGCAGAGCAGTGAGTTTCTGAACTGGCATAGGTTCTACATGGAAATGTTCCCAGTATTAAGCCTTTCTTGTGTCTTCCTTTTTCTTTAGACCAGAGGGCAGAAGTTTACTTGGTTCTACATTTTCTCGAGGCTGCTGTGCTCCGTGTCAGGTGTTCTCTATACTGCAGCTCTCCTCCTTTCTAACACTCAATTTGGGTTTCTCCTGAGAGTCCTACCATGGCTTCTCTCTGCAACTAGCTGTCTTCTTCTGGACTTCATTGTATCCTTGTGGCCTGATAATACTTTTAGACATTGTAGCTGCTGCTTCTCTATGTTTTTATTTTCTTTTAACCTTCTTTTTCCAGTTTTTTTTAATCTACAGTTGCAACAGAGCAACAAGGAAGCGCCGGATGAAGTTAGGTCCGGACATGGAAAGTCTTTTAGGTGATTCGAGCATCGGTGCAGAGCATACTGGGTTCTCAAATCAACAGAAGAAACCAAGTTCCAACTTTTCTGCTCAAACAAAGGTAAATGCATTTATTTAGTGACACTGCTAATGTTTTTTTTATTAAACATTTCCTTGTATGACTTTCAGTTTACTTTGATTTGCATATCTTTTTAAGCTCAAATTAGGCCAAGTTGACTATATATATATATACACGTATTTGTCATTTTAAAGCTTAAACTAAGAAAATTACTTTTTCTATAAAGTTTTCAGACAAATAATAGAATCAACAATCCAGCCCTTTTAAGAATTTAGCCCTTTTTTCTTTCAAGGTTTTTATAATTGGTCATCAATCATTCACAACTTGAGACTTTATTTATCTTTCCATGGTTTTATTTTTTTTAGAAATCCCCAATGGGATTAATATTTTAACTTAGTCATTTAATTGTTTTAATGTTAATCTTGATCGTTTTTTATGATTTGGTCTGTCTTTTCTCCCATTTTGGGGGAGTTTCAGATGTTTACCTTCAGTTTTTGGCCTTCTTTTCTCATGTTGAAATTTACTTTAACAATGTTGCTATTTTCATTTAGTGGCTGCTACATTACCTTAGTAATCCTTTCTGTGTTGGAGCCTCTCAGTCAAAAGAATTTAGGACATTCTTCATGACAAGACTCAAATATATATTTATCTTCTAGTCAAAGTCTTAAACTGAGTTTTAACAAAATAATGTTCTTGCACTTATTAAAGTGAAGTGAAAATGAAGAGCTACATTTTTTTTGTTTTTTTTTTCAAAAAGCAGATTTTGCAGAATACGTTATAAGTTCTGAAATATTTTTACACCCACTGAAAATCTTGTCCGGATCACCTAAAACATGTGCACATGTGCAAATAATTACATTTTTTTTTTCTATCAAAGGTCTTCGCTAATGTCTTGGATTGTATACGACAATATTCAACATTCTCTGGAAAAGGGAAAAATATGCAGAAGATGACTGATATGGGTCAGTATATGGACGTCCGTATTCACCCAGCAAAAGTAAGGAATGGTCTGTTGTAGATCAGATTTGTACCAGCCCACTGGTCGGTTACTTAATAAACATGTCTCCTCGCAGCAAATATCATTTAAAGAAGTGATGATGGGCAAGGAAAGGATGGAGGATGGAGCTCTGTGCAGCAGGGTGCGCCTGGTCAGAGTTGGCAGCCTCTGCTCCTCAGATACGTCCTATGACTCCTCGCCTGACAGCTCTGATCTGGAGGTGGGTTGGACAACAGATGAACCTCAGAAATCCATTTTAATGGATACGTTTAACACAAAATTTTTATTATTTACTCATCACAAGTCTACCGTCTTTGAATTAATGTCAATTCATTATCTAAGTCATGCAAATATATAAAAAAAATCTTCTTTTTAGTTTTCTAAGTTTTTTCTTAATTTTTATAGTTTTTTGTTTTGGTTTATTTGCTCATAAAAAAAGCTCAAAGTTGTATTTATACCAAAGTGCCACTGGGTGGTGACAGCAGATAAAACTGGCCAAATCTATTTGTTTTGCTGCTTGTGTTGCATCAAAAAAGAAAATCACAAGATGGTGATCATCCTAAATTATTCAACCCATGACCTTTCATTGTCTTTAGTAATAGGACTGAAGTTTGGTTAACTTAAGGAATTCCTTTAATAACTTAGGTTTAGAATTTCTGAAATTTAAATCTAGAATGTAGCTGAGAAGTAAAAAATTTAAAAGGCAAAAAACAATAGTTTGGCTGCAACCTACGTGGAGTTTAGTTTAACATGTGACTTATGGGGAAGTAAGTCAGAAGACTGCAGAGAAATGTTCTTGTTAGGGGACAACAGTCAGCACGTTCTAGTCAAAATGATGAACTGGACCTTTTACTGGAGTGTGAGCATGTGATCATTTTGTTCAGAGTCAAATATCCATTTCGAAGCTTTTTTTTTTAGGCAGTTTACGTTTATACAGTATAATTTTCTTATAAAATGCATTTTTGGCAAACTTTTTGGAAATTAAATTTCAAGTTTTGCTTTTCCTAGTTCCTCAGTAGTTTTTTCTTTGAGATGTGGTCTAATTGTTTCTGCTATAGGCAATCTTTGACTAAAGATCAGGCCTGGACTGGGTCAGTCTGCCTAGGAAGCAGTGTAAAATAGCTGCCCTGTCTATAAGAGGCTGTCTATAAGAGACTAACCCCTGCTATTTGTAGAAATGTTTACGGCCTCTTGTGTGGTGATCCTTTGCCAAGAAATCTTACTGTGCGTGAACAATGTGCACAGACAATGCCCTCTTGAAAATCAACAATAAGATAAAAGATGATGAAAAGCCCCATCTCAATGTCACTTTTGTTTGCATTTTTGCCACACTTGATATATTCAGATCCCAAAACCAATGTAAAAGATTGACCTAGGGAGGTTTGTAAATAAGAGCATTTTTTTTTTTATTATAATAAGGGACAAAAATGTCCAATCCTAGCAAAACATTGTGTGGAAAAACGGTAATAAATGATTGGGCCATACTTTTATATCAAACATAACTGACAACTAAATGCCAATAGTGTGCACAATGGCAGATGGATGAGATTCTTCTTCAAAGGTCCATGGTTTAGGGCAAAATTCATTATACTAAGTCATTGTCATCTGTAATATGACAAAGACCAAATATTTAAACATTTTTCAAATTCAAAATATTCTGTTTTCGCTTGTGTGATGTCAGCTAATATTTGATTTATTTATTTTTTCTGATCTGAAATATATATTTTAGATTTTATGAGGTAATTTTATGTTATTAAGGCTACAAAGCAAACTTAAACCAAATGGACTTAAATTCCATACAAAACTGTGTCTATCTTTACTGAGACAGATATGACACAATAGGTTTGCAACAAATACAAATTAATTTTAAGTTTTTGTATGTATTGATTTATTTTTTAAACGAGGCTTTGTGAGGTGGAACAAAACAAGACTTTCAGATCTGTATCAGCATGTGTTCAAGAAAAAAAACTGCATCCACTGCTGCCTGGCATACTTTTTATTTATTTATTTATTTATTTATTTATTTATTTATTTATTTATTTATTTATTTTTTGTGGGGAAAAAAAATAGGTTTCTGCTCTCAGCCAAAGTATGTCACATATTTAACAGGCGAAAGCCAACCAAAATTCAACCTGCATATTGTACTGCTCTGTAGTGGGCTGCCTGTCAGCTTTCAATGGAGAATTTCCTGACACCAGGGGCTGTAATCTCCTCTGTAAGAAATATTCCACTTCAAGTAAAGCCGTTTTAAGTTGGGATGGGAAAAAAACAGTTGTTGATTCATATTTGGAAATACAGCAAATGTAGATTTTTACCTTTGGGCCATATTTTTTGTAAACTCTATAGGGACATCTCAAAAGTGCAGTAAACCATAAAGGGTTTTAATTGTATTTGTCCAAAGTATGTTAAAAAACGGTGCACGGTGGCGCAGTGGTTAGCGCTCTTGCCTCACAGCAAGAAGGCCTCCGGTTCAAGTCCCGGCTGGGGGACATGAAAATCAACATCAACGGGGGACCTTTCTGTGTGGAGTTTGCATGTTCTCCCCGTGTATGCGTGGGTTTTCTCCGGGGTCTCCGGCTTCCTCCCACCATCCAAAAACATGCTTCATAGGTTAATTGGCAACTCTAAATTGTCCCTAGGTGTGAGTGTGAGAGTGAATGGCTGTGTGATTGCTGAAATTCTTCCCTGCAACAGACTAGCGACCTGTTCAGGTTGTCCCCTGCCTTCGCTCATGAGTGGCCGGGATAGGCTCCGGCAGCCCCGTGACCCCGAAAGGGAAAAAACGGATAAGAAAATGAATGAAAAATGAATGAATGTTAAAAAAAACTGTATAATATGAAAAGACAGTGGGAAATAATGGAAATTTGGAGGAAAATAGTGAGGAAAAACACACAAAGCATGATTAGGACTTCAGGTTGATTTCAATCAGCATGGCGTTGTTAAAATTGTACTTCTTACTTCTCAGAGACGAGGCAGACAAACATGACAGGTTGAAAACTAGGGAGAGAAGCAACACATTCCTAAACAAAGACTTCAGTTTGCCAAACCTTGACTGATGATTCACACTACTCAGGAGTTAATGTTCTACAGACATAGGAAACCTCCTTATGTATCCATTTACTTAATGGTGTTGCAATTTGGTCAAAGATTGTGCAGATTCTGTCATGTGGTCTATGGGAGCCAAGTCTTAATAAGAAAATTATGACTTGCTTTTAACTACCAATAAAAATCTTACTATATAATCTAAGTAAATGCCATTAGATTATTGTCTGATATTGCATAAAAAAGCTTTACTGCTAATTCATAGTGTGACATAAACAGGTAGAAGATACCATAACACTGTTAGGTGTTGCAAAATTTTTTTAGTATATTTAAAATTGCAATATTGTTTATAAATGTTAAATTAAATTAAGTTTAGTATAAATTAAGAACCATTTTTGATTGCCAGGATGTTTTCTAACCCACCTTTTGTATCTTTTCACTTTCCAGTGGGATTTTGGAGCAGCCATTTCACAGTGGAGTAGACCAACAGTGAAACTCCAGGAGGGAGATGAATTCCCCCTTCAAGACTGGCCAGTAAACCCCAAACCCCTCAGCATCTGCACATACTCCGAACCCCCAAAGAAAACACTGTCTGCTTCAGAGGAGTGCAGCCCTGCTGTAAACTGAACAGTCTCTCAAACCCTTGAGCAATCATTTGAGAATTAATAAACAGGGCAAACATTGACCTGGTATCTGTCACTTCATTGGCCAGTTTTTCAGTTCAGCGTGACACTGAAGCAAACACTTGATTGGGGGAAAGTATTGATTAGGTGAGGTGGGTTTTTTTTGCCCCTTCCTCCTTAATGTCTGGTGTTCTGCTTGTTTTCCAAAACACTCGGCCAAGGCAGCTTTTTAATGGCAAAACGCACCTGATCTAGGTTTTCACCAACAGGTAAGGCAGGGATATCCGCAATGACCAGCAAGATGAGGCAGTTTGACCCCCACTGCTTTAGTTTTCCCAAAATTCAACAGAAGCAACTACAGCTTGCAAAATGTACTTTAAGAACTTTTATCTGCAATTTATAGGGGGAACAAAAGAAACTCCTCGCACAACAGTACAACCGGCATTGTTGCCAATAAAAGTTTTTGGGTCACATCTTAAGTCTTGTGGTCATCCTGGGTTATCAGGGCTGGACTGGGAAAAGGAGCGGTGGAGCAGATAAGCCTCCGACTAGACGCCCAGGGCTTGTCGGTCCTCTCCATCACTCAGCAGACCTCTGTCCATCTGCTGGCTCTGCAGCCGTATGAGATGATGGTGGAAACACAAAGCGGGGCTTTTTAAACTAGGGAAACTTCCTAAGGCCAGATAACTAAACAATGCACATAGCAGAGAAAAGTTTGAACTCCACCCTGATACATTTTTTTCAAGTGACACTTCTGTCTGAAAGAGATGACTGGGAAGTGACTGAGACATAACAAAGCTATTGCTGATATCAGCAGTTAGACTTTGTGTAAATAAGCCCTCATTTTGTCAGCAGACATTGAATTGACTAGGAGACTATTCACTGAATATCAATTAAGGCCGTGTCATATTTGCCCAGTCATTAATTGTGTGACTGAAAAAGCTAATAAGTTGGTTGAGAAAAGGAGTCATTGGATGGGTTATGTTGCAAAATATAAACAGGAGGAAACTGAGAATAAAATGTTTCTTGTTACATGTGACAATTCAATTTGCAATTTGATTAAAATTATGGGTGGAAAAAAAACTTCCATACCTGGGGTATGCAGTTGTTTATTTTGAACAAGCCAAGACAAAATGTTCTGTATTTGATTTGATTCAAAAGGAAAAGTCCTGAGTTAGCATTGCTCAATCTGTGGGCCTCATCTCTGTCCCTTCTTAGACTGCTAAAAGAAAACAAACTGTGCGTCACACAGAATCATGGAATTCTGTTTGCAAAAGTGTAAAAGAACTTGGATTAGCACATCTGAAGCAACAGTGGGGGAACGGGCCTTTCTGTTTGTCTTGGCCTGTGTGTGAGGGAACATGGAAGATGTAGGATGATTTCAGCCAGAGGGGTATTAGATCAGCTTGCAAGTTTGTTAGAAAGAGACATTGAGCAAGGGAGATGTTGAAGACTAAAAGAGGAAAAAAGTATTTAATTGATCAATTCATAACAATTGATCAAATATTTAGTATTTAAGATTAGAAGATGCATTTTTTTAAGGGAAAAAAGAAAAGAGACTTCACAATATTTTTTTATCAAGACTATATTGTCTTAAGACATATATATATATATTATATTGTATAGTTATATTGTATATTGTATATTATATATATTTATATTATATTATATGTATATTATATATATATTGTATATTGTATTATTATATTGTATAATAATATACTATATTGTCTTAGAAAGTAGCAATTTAGAAGGTTAAAAAATATTTGTTTTAGCCTAAAAACATGTTTTAAAATCTATTGAAGGTGTAAATATATATAAATACATGTATTAAAATGAACTTGTATCTTAAAACTCAAACAATAATTGCCTATATTATAATTATTTTTCATTAATTAAACTTTAAAATTTGGTTAATGTACTGCGAAGAATTACATTATTTAGATAATTTTAATATTTTTTAAAAAAAACTTTACAACAGTCTTTGATGGCACCTCCCTAGAGCAAGAATAATGAAACCCTTTAAGCCTAATAGATTTACTTGTGCAAATCACATTTTTCAGGCTTATGTATTCATTAGCTGATCAATCAAGTGTTTGACTTTTGAAGTGTGTTTTTTTTTACTGAAAAAGTGTTATTTTGTTAATCAGAGTTAAAAAAATAATCTGAACACCTGTTATTTACTTTTTTCATTCAATTAAAATATTGTGTATATAAAATCCTGAAGTCAAAATAACATTCCTAAAATAGTTGACTTTTCTTTAAATCTATGATGACACCAGTTGCTCAATTTCTAACTATCATATTGAAACTTTTAAACATTTCATTTGAACTTGCACACAACATTTTGGTCTGGTGTCTTAGTAAATATAAAAACATGTTCTCATTCTGTTTTAAATATTTTGTTTCAGGTTTCAGGAAAAAACAGGGTCTACTTACTGTATTTAATTTTCATTTTAGCCAAATATTATATTCATAAAAGTAAATAAACATACCAATCTTGCCCATTTTTATTCTTGAAATAAAAAAAGTTCTGACTCTTTTAAAACCTCTGAAAATGTTAAATGTTTAAGAACTTGTATATATTTAAAAAGTACAGTTGTACATTTCAACTGGTGATACCCTTTTTGCTGTCTTTCTTTTTACGTATGTGAATCATAAGAATATGTTCTGTAATTTTGTTTTTCCTTTTTTTCTCATTTTTTGACTTATTGCTTTCTTCTTTTGGCTCCATTGTTTAATTTTTATTGTGTTATTATCATAGACATTATAAAACTATCTACTGCCGATGTTGTTGATAGTCTTTTATAATAATAATAATAATAATAATAATAATAGATTCGATTTATCTTCGCTTTTCCAGACGCTCATTGGGCTTAAAATTGATCTTTTATTCATTCACTCCTCATTCATACTTATGACAGAGAAAAAGTTCCAATCTATTATGCAAATGAGCTTAATTCGATCATTTCAATAATTACTCTTGAGTGTACACAATCTCTGTTTAATGATATTTATATTATTTTACATTTAACACTTTTAAAAACAGGATTATTGTTATTACATTAGGATTCTTTATTTTTCCATTTTTGGTGTCGTTTAAGTTGCACGCGCTTGAGTGACACCATCATAACACGTCACTTCCTGGAGTCACGCAGCCAGTTCTGGCCAGTTCACTGCTGCTGGAGTACTCATTCTCAGCTGTCAACACAACGCAACCTTCCACTTCGGCTCTCTCTGCCTTGATAGCGTTTTTCAAATAAACTCAGCGCAGTTTTTTTCCTCCGACGTTTTCCTTCCGACAACACCCGCGGCCCTTTGTAATCATGACACGAAGGTGATCTTCAGAGTGTCCAGGTGGTTCTGGGTGAGTATTATTCAGAAAAATGTTTGCGGTCTCCGTTCATCGCTGTCACCATCACCCATGTGTTAGTTGCTATGAAGCGCGGCTAAACTACTGCGGTAACATCAGCTTTGCGGAAGCGTGTTCTCAGTATGTCTAATCTGGGATTCACTGGGAAAAGCTGGACGTATTATTTTTATAAACATGAATTTCCTCCAAATGTAAACAAAGAAATGAAAATAATGAATTGAAGAGACACATTGCGGGCGGTCGTTTTAGCCTGGCTAGCATTAGCTAGCTAGCAAACATCCAACCGTGTCTACTAATCTACCAGATCGAGCTCTACCTGACTCAGTGCGATGTGTCGACGAGTCACAGCTTTTAGGGAAATGCCTCACACAGAAACCAGGGGGGTCTTTAATTGTTGCTGCAATCAGCAAATGGATGATGGAACTGCAGGTGGACTTAACCCCTTCAATTGAAAATGTGTTTATTGTACAGATCTCACTGTAAGATCTGTAAACTACTGGATTCCAATAGATTAGGGGGATCAATCTTGGTCTTAAAACACGTGTTATATAACCCCCTCCCCCCCCCCCCCCATCTTTATTTGTGCACATGAAATCAGTTTAATAGAATTTATTCTTTACCAGACTAACTTTCTCAAACCGACTGTGTATAAAACAACCTTGCTCTGACATAATGGAAAACACGTCTTGCATATCTTTGCAAGATTTATCACAGTTTTTAAGGAAATAATAGCTATTCAAGTTCAGAGGTACTGTTTGTGGAGTCACAAAGGCAGGAGAACTTTGCAGATAATATATATATACTGTTATATATAATTTAGAAGCATATTACTTTAACCGTGACTTTTTTAGGCAACTGTTTTTTTGTCACAATTGTCTTTCAATTGGATGAAGAGCATATTTTTAACCAATCAATGATGAATTCACTTTTTTGAGCGGGACCAATGAAGGTGCACTTTTGCAGCAAAAGAAAGCATTCAAATGACACTTCATAAAATCAGCAATGTAGACTGCAATCTGGGCAATTAGTGCAACATTTAACATTTATCAAGGGGGGGAAGTTGTGTTTCCTTTGTGATGTATGATGACAGATACATTTGAGAAACACCATTCCAACAGCTTCTTTTTTATTTTCTCTTGCAGTCGTTTATTTCATATTCTCCTTCAATCCTTAGATTCAAGCAGTCGAACCAGATTTTATTTTTATTTATTTTTTAAATTGGATACGATAAGACAATTAAGTAAAAAGGCCTTAATGCATATTGCTGAGCACAGTTCAAGGCTATTTCTATATTTGTGGAGTTCTCTATGAAACATTACATTGAGAACCCAAATTGTCAACATAACATATAAAGACTCCTCATCTTAGAGATTTGAGTTTCATTGTTTAATTTTATTGTTATTGTTTTGCATTGGCACACCTAGTTAAGATGTTATTTATCATTAGGTGTCTGCGGAGGTGATGAACTTATTCTGGCGTGTTGGAGCAGAGAAATGTTTCAAACACTGGTGAGGGTTCTTGAGGATCACATGGAGAAACATTAAGTAAACCATTAAAATAAAAAGATAAGATAATGTATAAATAAATTAATACAGTGTAGAGTTTTCAACTATAATTTACCAAAATTCCATTCCAATAGCTACAAAGAAATTACATAGATGATAAGGACAACCCAAAATCGGCTGAATATAAATTCGTAATACTAGCTAGCATCTTGTGAAAATCTAAATTTTACAAAAAGGTCACAGAACGAATACAAATAATTTGTGTGCTACTTGAAATAAAAAAATCAAATAAATCAGAAAAAAATGTTAAAGGCAAATGTGGATAAAAAAAACACTTTTAGAGCAGGTTGTTGCGTTGCAGGTTGTCATCTTATATAGAAATATTTTTATTTGCAGTTAAATAAAGTAATGACATCAGTCAAAATTCAGGGCTGATTCTTAAATTTGTTAACAGACGGAACTGGAATTAAAGGTTTTGATTGAATAAATATCTTTAAGTTAAGAATCACATCATTTTTATTTTTCATTCTTAAGCCCACCTTCCAGACATTATAATAATATATAATAATATTTTGACAATTTTAGCTATTGTTGACTTGTGTACAGACATTTATAGTTTAAGACTAAAGATGTTAAAGCTTGACTAGAAATTAATGGTGGACAGGCTTTGCTATCTTTTATTTATTTTATTCATTTGGAGAGGAAAATATTGCCCCTGACAATGAAGTTGAGCTGCTGCATTTACCTTTTTCACCTTTTCACTTGCTTGATATCTGTGAATAAACTTTTTCCCCCTTACTGGGTGTTCTGAAGTGGTTTGGTACTAAAGTGAAGAAGTGAGGTGTTGGTATTCCATTGGCCTTTGAGCTGCTGGCTTACGACTTTTCACAGTTGAGCTTAAAGACGTAAACCTGTGATGTTTGGCCTTGCCGGTGCTGATTCAGAGTGGTGGTGAGAAGTATTTTGACATGGTTGAATACTCGGCAGCCTCAGATTAGTGGGATAACAAAGCAGATCTATTTAGTTTTGGTGGAGGTTGTTTCTTCATCATTTGGGTTGTAAAGCAATGTTTATGGCAGTCTGCATCATTTCTTAATTAAAGTGGAAGTAGAACAAAAAATAGCCTACTCAGCTTTTCATTGGAAATGCGGACAATGACCTGGCTGAACCTTGAATGGTCAACTTTGATGGGTTGAATCCCCACCAGAGTTTGTGTCCTGGGATAGTCTGCCTCGTTTGTCTCTTTGTGTGACAGTTCACCTCAGCTGTGATGCTGAGCAAACAGGCAAACCCCGGTCTGCTCTAACATCAGGGTCTTGGTTCAGTTCCTAATGTTCTTTAATACAGTTCTTCTTAGTGTGATGGCCCCTCTAACTCTCCAGAGTTTCCAAAAGAGCAGAAGTGAGCAAAAGAAATTATAAATGAGTGCTGTGCTTTACAAGAAGCACAACACAGGGCAAATCAGAGTAAGCTTGAATCAGAAAATTGTTAAGAAATGTCTTTTTTCCTTAAAATGTTTTGCTACAAGAGCAACTTTAATCCACACTGACAAACACTGCTCCTCAATAATTCCAGTTCCCCTATCTACTATTGCTGATCAAATCTTAATACAGTTTCTCTAAGATGCTTATTAATTGGGGTATTAGAGCTATTCTGATAGGGTTTGGATTTTTCTTGTGAAAAATTGAAGCTTTAAATGGACATTATGGATCTGTCACATAAACCTGTGTTTAATCCTCCACACAGTGGGAAAAGAACATTTTTAAAAGCATTTAAGCACTTCTACTGTTAATCCTAAACCATGCGTTCAGATTTAACATTTTTTGATCCCTGAGATTAAAGTTTTTCCCAGTCTGTCGTTTACCTAGTTTGGGGTCATTTTTGGCTAAATCTTTAACTTTACTATCTTTTATTATATCTTTGAGGCAATGCATTGGCTCAGAAGGGTAATGTTTGTCTAAAATATGACTGGTTGTATGGCTGAAGTGGTTTGTAAAGAGAAAAACAATCTAAAAGCACTTCATATTTGAAGTTTATGTGGAATTTACTGATGGTTTGTATACTTTAGTTTATTGTTGTTGAATTTAATTTCTACTCCTTTCTACTACTTAATTTTAGTTTCACTCCAGCCCCTCACAGCCTCAAGCTAACGTTACTGGTGCAACAAAAATGGTGAGCAATACTTTAGCTATCCAGCCGTATAACCAGATGTCAGCTCAGATGAGAAAAGGAAAAGGATGTATTTGTCTACAAGTGGATACATCGGAATGGAGCGGAGCAGAGGGCTTGTGACATCACAAACAAGACTTGTTTCTAAGTTTTTCTAAGTTTTTTCTCTTCTAATTCACCATGGTTGGAATGAAAAAACAATTTTAATTCAAATTTTTTAATTCAACGTCCTCCATCATGACAAAAATGCTACAAGAACATGTTAAAAACACGTTTGTGTCTTTAGACTGGGTTTGTACTGATAAGAATGGGTGACTTGGCAAAAATGTATAAGTTCATAATTTGATTTAATTTACCATTCTACCTGTTTTGATTAAATATAGATTTACCGTATTTATTTTTTCAATTTTTAGTCCAAATTAAATTTTTTTTGATTATGAAAACAGACTTTACTTAACTTGTGATTTAAACTGGAAAAAGAAAAGAACTTTCATTAATAAAATGGTTAATTTCGAAAAATTAAAAAAAAATGTTTTTTTTATCATTATTATTATTTTAATAGTAAAATGGAGCAAATTGCTTTAAAGAAAAATACATCCATGAACTAATTTTGCACCTTGTAAGTTAAAATAGATCTCAATAATAATGTTCGGCATTTAAACTCACAGGAGTCTTAAAAATTGTGATGACTTTGACACAACTACATTTTTACTACCAAATTCTAACTGAAGGAGATTGTTAACAATCTGTGGTCTTGATTGCAATTAAATTTCTTCTTGTTCACTGATTCTTTGTGGTTTGAGGATCACATTCTGTAAAAAAAAAAAAAAAAAGCCATTTCTTTCTAAGCTTTCCTCCCTGAATATTCTTTTTTATCTTTTTTGGTAAATGCAAAGAGGCAGCTTTCATGTTGCATTCCTTTCCCATCAGGCCGTTCTTTAAACACTTTCCTCGTACTACACAAATAAATGAAAATTCTTCTGTGCTTTGTAAAAACTGGCTAAGGCATATATGGTAGCCAGTAATGTATTGGCAGGTGGTCAAACATTTTAGAGGAAATTCATTGGCCATGGTGATAAAAATCCTAACTTGACTGGCTCATGATTGGGAACAAAGCTTGGCTTTGATACCTAGGGAAGAAAAGGGAAAGTGATAAAGAGAGAGTTTTGAGTGCACAGCATGATGGCAACAAAATACTTCCCCCCTAATGCTTCCATGAATTATTGACTGAGGTCGTATCTTATTGTTCACTTTTTCCTCTATGCCTATGTGTTGAAGAACAGGATAGAAAGGGAAATGCCAATATCTAATTGTTGGTATGGTATTGCTGACAAGAGCTTGAACATAGTTGGAAAAACAAGCAAATTAGTAATTTATCGGTGGTGTCTATAAAAAAAAAATCAAACTATTTTGGGTGAGCTATAGCATTTCTGCACTTTCTTGTCTTTGTCCTGTATCATTATTTTTTAAATATTTACAGTCAGAAGTTTAGTCTTTCTAAACTGACATCAGTTTTATTTTTCATGAACTTGTTGTTAAATATTTGGTCAATCCTGTTTTAAACAATGTTTACAGCTGCTGTGTTTCTTTTTTTTCCCCCCACAAGCTAACACTGCTTAATAATACAATAGCAGACTAATCAAATAAGAGCCAACAATGTAGTTTTAGGCTGGGCTCGAGGTCTCTATAAATAACATTGAAGTCATGCTTACTTCTAGAGGCCCCAACAGGGTCCTGGATGTTCCAGCTCAACTGATTTCTCTTGATGTTTGCAAAAGCAGTGTTGAGCTTTATGGTTAAACAGGACTAAGGTCATATTCAAAATGCTCAACGCTAAATGAACATGAATTTGTATGAAACTAACTCTGGTAATTACTGATCGTCTGTAGACAAGACTCCCATTTGTGACAGATTTTTTACAAATGACACTCTTTTCCTCCTGTATTTTGACAGTTCTTGTGTAACTATTTTTTTTTTCTACCAGTGTCATAGTAAAGGTTACCCACAACTTTACGCTTGTACGTTGATGAAGGACATTCGTAGACATCCTTGCCGTCATGGCTCATATTTTTATAATTTTTCTGTAACTTTGATTGTCCTAATCATTTGTGTCTCTGTAATTTATCGATCTCAGAACTTGTACTTTTTTTGTGTTGAAGCTTTTGCTTATTAAAATAACTGTTATTTAAAGTAAAAAATAATTAAAATCGGTACGTAAATAGTGATGTTTTTTTGTTTATTGACTAAATATTCTAAGCAAACTATAGTAGTTTGGAAAATGTGACAGATTATAGGTCATCGTGTGGTTTTGTGTGAGGCTTTGTTTTAGTGGACTTTTGCCAAAGCCACTGAAGTTTGGGGAAACAATGTTAATGTTGTTTTTACCTCTACCCCCTCTCCTCCAGGTTCCAGGTTGTTGTTCTGAGAGCGCAAGCTACCTGTGGGGAGGTGGACCGCCTTGGGCATCGTGTTCCCGGCTCTTAAGGTAGGGGATACTGGTGCCCCAATTCATTTCTCAACCATTCATTGAAAACTTCTTATTTGGTGTTTTGAAATAACTTTTCAAATAAATGTTATCAGTAAGAATTTTGTGTATTACCATAACCTCTTAGGACCTGGCGTGCACATACATGGACATAACATTAGTGACTATATTACCACAATGGTTAATTGTGCTTGACTAGAGCCCTGTGACTACATGTTTAGGGGGTTGGCTCAAATAGTAGCTCGGATCTTAAGAGGAGAAAGTTTTTATGAAATTGTGATCATAATCAGGCATTAAAGACCCACTCTGATGAAAAATGTTTTTGGTGTTTTTAACATGTTATTGTGACATTTTTCCCATGACTGAGGACATATATTAAGAAAATTAAGCTTATAATTGTGTTTCTAAACATTTCTTTATTTAAATCATTGTGAATCGGGAGCAGATGAAAAAATGGCATTGGAAAAATATACTGGGCAGGGCGCAAGCTCTCTGCTCTGCTTAAATGGAGAGCGCCCAACAGTGGGGAGGGAAAGGGGGGGTGGGGTCGCTCCGAGCCGACAACTCTGAGGCAAATTTCGAATGAACTTACCGCCGCTCTGCAGAAACGATGTCCTAGAAAGTGACTTTGGCTAAAAATGGCATTATCAACTTTAAAAGACCACTGAGAACGCTTTTCAACTAGATCAAAAGATGATTGATGTGGAGTTTCAAAAAAGATTCAGCCATATTAGTGAGCCTTTCATAACAATATGAATTCATTCAGAAATCCTAATATTATGTAATATGAGTTGATGTAATGGTTGACCTGTGAGGTAGCCAAAGTACAAGTATGTTAAATATTGATCTCTACCATGTTTTCTTTAGCTTCTAATTCATTTTGTAGACAGTCACTGGGTGTGAGCGTGTCCCTTGTGTCCTAAACTGTAACTACTTTTACTTTTCATAGCATAGTCATTCAATCCACAGCACTGTTAATTTATACATCTTCAAAGCCAGGTTTAAATATCTACTTGACTCTTAAACAAAAGGGGGGACCTGATATCAGGTTTGTTAAATTGAACGTTTTATTAAAAATAACGCTTTCAATTGTTTTAGTCAGTTTTCTGCCCTTAAGAGAATGAAAAAACAAACTGTTCTGCACTTTGAGTTGTACTTGCAGTGTTTTTTCTGAACAAAGTTCAGCTCAAATCTTTAACTTTGGCCTTCTCTGTCTACAATTACAGTCTGCACCTCTGCGATCTGAGCAGACTTGGCCTCCAAAACCACACAGGCTTTATTCCTAAAGCCAGCGTGCTTTTGTTGCTGGGTTTTCTTAGTCACCACTTCAATATAGAAATATTTTAGTTGACACTTGCCAGCAAGTTCTTGGTGTTGGCTTTTCCAGCTTAGTGGAGAATGTTCTGGTTGAACTGCGCCTACTACCTAGCGCCCGCCGGCCGGGGGGGCTGCCATAGTAAAATACAAGGAAGGGCTTGGTCCAAAGCAAAATATGTCGCACTTTCCAGGAGAAAAGGTTCTCTCGGGAGCAAGCAGCTGATAAGATCTGTGTGTGGGAGCAGGGACATAGAAAATCATTGGTTGTTGAGGGACAGGAGAGGCTCTGCCCTGCAGGCCACATGCCCTGACTCACCATGCTAGTTTTAACGGTGGTCATTGTAGCCTTTTGTCCGTGTCATTCTGTGTATTTTTAGCTTTGGGTTCCAGAATTTCTTTGTGCATAATTGTATATTGATGAAATATGTCCAGTTTTATGTTGGAGGCCCCATCAGTTCTTGTTTGACTTAGACAGAATGGAGGTTAGGCTATATCTGAAGTGAATGCCTGTTAGACATCACCTCCCTGCAAAGTACACAACAGTGCTTTGTGTGAAAGGGCTAAACTCAGGCAAGTAGTCACTAGTTTACTTCTGGTCTCAGATGAAATGCAGTTGATGTCGCTTAAAAAAAAACCTAAACAAGAAAAGACACATTTGTCATAACTAAGTGTCTTAGTCGCTCATTCTGACTGTGTGCATAAACATTTTTGTGCTGATGTTACTTTTTGATGAGGAGCTATTTGATAAATCGCATTGGGAGGAAAGGTTGTACAGCCTCATTAGTAAAAGTGAAGCTTTGTTTGCTATTGCTTAGACTTCCCTCTTTTTCACAAAAGAAGAAGAATTTGTATGAGACATGTTTTTAGTGAATGTAGATTAGAAAGGTCAGGTAAAATATAAATGTTCTGCTTCATTTCCTGTTATCAGTATCATCACCATTTTTTATTGTTACAGTGACTAGGGAAGGGGATTGGCAAACTATTCTGCAATATGGAGAAAGGAGATCTAAAGCTGCTTAACAAGGGGGAGGAGGAAGAGATGGTAAGCCCTCGTCTTCATTTTTTCGCTTCAACAATTACTATACAGGCCAATACAGGAATGACTACTTTTCTGACTCGCTGCATCAAAACTCTTCGTCTTCCACCTTTAAGGAGCTGCATGGCTACTGCTTATGTCGTTGGCGGCTGGCCCTTGTGGGCTTTGGGGTGCTCTGTACAGGAGGCTTCCTCCTTCTCCTACTTTACTGGATGCCAGAATGGTGTGTCAAGTCCACCTGCACCCGTACCACGGCCCGAGATGCAGAGGTGGTGTTGCTGCGCTCCACGGTTCGTAGCAACATTTATGTTCGATTCAGGCTGATGCTCTGTCAATTATTTGTTTTATTTCTTTGCCCATCAATATGAAATGTCATCATAGTTCGCTAGTTTACCATTAAGTTACCTAAACGATTAGAAAGAAAGGTATTTGTAGATCAAATAATCAAAGCAGTTTTGACAGGAGAAATGTTAAATATTTAGGAAGAAAAATTACTTTTTATTACTTTAATTTCATAGAATTGTTTTTATTTTTAAACAGGTTCTTTTATGCTTTAAACAAAGTGAAAAATATTATTCTAATCTATAATTTGTTATAATAATAAACCTTTTTGTATTTCAGAGTTGGCTGGAATATGTATTGAATATATTCTATGTTTTTGACAATTATTGACGTCAAATAAAATGAACATTCGGTGAACATTATGCTCAAATTATAATTAGTTTTATTTTGCAGAAGTAAAACGTTGAGCTAATTTATGTATTTGATAAGATTTAAAGGAATTGTGAGACAGTTGGTGGTAGTTTGGCTTTTGCTTTGGTGATGTTCAATGAAATGTGGTTATCTACACTCCTTTTTACAATTTTGTGGTATTTTTGTACAAATCCTGATTTTGTGATTTAAGAAAAAACACAAATTGGCTAATTTAAGTCTGTAAAGTAGGACTGCATAAATAGGTGGTCATTGTGTCACTGGTGCATAACAATGGCATCGTTAAAGTCTGTACCCATTTTCAAATGTTTGTTGTTATTACTCACTGTATAGTCTGCATTTTGTTTGATGGCATCTCCATTTTTTTTAAATACTTTTATTCATTTATTAATTTGCTGGTATAAAAATGCTCATTTACTCTCACAAAACTCTTTAAGGTTACAGTCGTCTGTCACTTGGTTTCTCATCTTTAATGTTTGTTTTTTTCCACTCACTTTTACTTCCTTCGCTTTGTAGGCTCTTCGTCAACTCCTTTGTCTGTTGTTGTCAAAATAAAAAGAGAAAAAGAAAACTGAAAAGAACTAAAACAAACCCCTGAATGTCAAACCAGCTTAGTCTAAAAAATAGTTAGAACTGAACTCAACCTTGATCACTTTTTCTCTTACATAGTGTAAGTACTTTTTATTGAACAGTTGATATCATGACTTTAGACTTTACTGATATGTGAAACCCTTATTAGCCAAAGGAATAAAATTACATTGTAACTCTTTTTTTAAATTTATTTTTACTTAAGTGTGTTTAATGGGTTAGAAATGTGTGTGTGTGGGGGGGGGGGGGGGGGGGGGGGGTGGTATTTCGGTTCTCCTCTATTCCAAAAGGAAAACTGAGATTCTAAAATCTAGAAAACTTATACAATGGAGGCCTGTTGCTCCTACACCCTAAACTTGTTTTTCTTTTTAATTAAAGCAATAAAGTAAGTGTGGAGGCACGTTTACTGATTTTGTTCTTTTATCACATCCATGATTGTCCAGGATGAATTCCGGCGCTGGTTCCTGGCAAGGGTGCAGGTGATGCTTGCTCCAGGGAGCAACCCCTTCCACAGCCTGGAGACCCAGACCACCTCCCCCTCATCCCCGCACTCCTCACCCTTCTCCACCCCTGCTGCTTCCCCTGTGGCCAACGGACACACTCCTCACCCCTCCGATGGCGGCCCTGCTCAGGAGTTCATGACAAGATTTTCCGACTACCAGCCCACACAGGCAGGTGTAGCGCTAGCTGCAGCATCTTATTATCACTTGAGTGTAAACTGTGGACACAGCTGATGGCGACTCACTGTGGGTTTAGTATGTAGAGCATCTGATCAAAAATAAATCTTTATTTCTGTTGAAATTTTGAAATGCAAAGTTTAAATATTTAAGAATTCAACTACTGCCTTGCATCTTATTTCATTCATATTTACTCAAAGTATGCATTTAGACACTTTTAGACATGTTTTTGCAAATATTTTAATCCTAACAATTTCTAAATGACCTAATGATCTTTTTTGTTTCCTTTTTCTTTTCTTCGGTCTTCCTCAGATTCGCTATTTTACTTTCCATAGCACAAAGTATTACTGGAACCATGAGCTGCAGAATTTTCAGGTTCTAATGTAAGAACTCTTTAATTATTAAAGATGTATAAACTGTATGTTTACAGGGATTGGGTCCATATCTTAAAAAAGGGTGTTAATCTGAAGAAAACTCTGTAAACATGATGCATTTGTAGTTGCCCTGTTGGCAACTTCATTTGAACTATTTCTTTATTTTTCTCTCTTTTTTTTTTTTTTTATTTATTTTTTAGTGGCCTGGAGGATATGCAACCCAAGTGCTCCACCATCCACAAAGAGCACAGCACAGGCCTGACTAGCAACCAGCAGGAATACAGGTATTGCATAGACCTTTTTTTTTTCTTTGACTTTTCCAAAAAGACACATTTATAGACAGACATCCAAAGCTACAAATTTGACATTCTGGTTCCCAAAAATTGTTGTTGTGCAAAGCTTCTGTTCATAAAGCTCCCCTGAGACATGCCTAGTTAAAGAAAAAAAGAATAATTCTCAAACCACAAGGCTTCATGTTCCATTTTTCACTTTATTGGATGCATTTTCTAAAATAAACTGTTCGGTTGCTGCTTAGATAACAGCTTGAACTTTGTCAGATCTCCCACCAAACAGACTCTTGGTATAAATGAGTCAAAATTGTCTTTTTTTAAGTTGATCATAAATTTTGTTAAAATCAACACGAAATCATTTATCATTGCAATTAAAACTTTAATAAAAGAAGCTAATTAATGCTACTTTCTGTACTTATTTCTGTATATTTATATTGCATTAAACTGTGACTTTTTTCCTTTTTTAGGAAATTGTTCTTTGGAGTGAATGAAATCGCAGTGAAAGTGCCTTCTGTTTTCAAGCTGCTTATCAAAGAGGTACATCTAACTTTATTCTAACACATGCTGCATTTAATTTACCCTTACCTTTTGTATTTTACAAAACTGCAATTTCCTGTAGATGATGCTAGAAGTATTGCAGTCATTGAGTCAGAGCCAGCCTGTTGGTGTTTTGAACACTTCCTTCTCATAGAGGCTGACTTTTTACAAAAACAGGTACAAGTATTCAAAGAATTAAAAAAAACGCCAGACAATACTGTTCAAGAATAATGTAAAATATGGTCAGGGAGGCTCTTTGTGATCATTTAAAAACTTGCTTGTTTGGTATCTTTGACTGCATTTAAATGTTAAAAATAAAATGGCGAGTACAATCGTGCTTTGTTGAAGAAAACATTTTCTTTTGCTTGCCCTTTTCTGTATAAGCAGGTAAAATAGATAAGATTTAGGTTCCTATTATAAACAATTATTTCTAAAAAACCTTAAATTCTATTTGTGAGTGTAAATTTGTGAGTGTAAATGTCAACAGTTCTTGTTCTTTCCTCTCGGCTGCTCCCTGTAGAGATCACCACAGCATATCATCCTATTCTATCTAACCTCATCCTCCAAATGGCAGCACGTACTTTTAAGTGACATAACCTTAAAACTGTGAAAATGAACTTGACTGTATTTTCTGGTTGGAGATAGATAGATAGATAGATAGATAGATAGATAAATGACTTTATTCATCCCACAATGGGGACATTTCATTTATCTGTTGCAGCAAAAACAACATTCAGAAATTATCTATATAATATAACATCAAAAAAGGACATAAAAAATGACATTCATATTAAATTATTAAAAATTATTATTACAATTAGTATTACAATTATCGAAAATGAGATTCATATTAAATAAATACATATTAAATATACAGTTGCGAAAGTGTAAAAATATACAAAAAAGAATAATAAAAAAATAAAATATAATAAAAAAATATGTGGTCAACTGCAAAACATGTGATCAACTGTAAAAAAAAATGTACAAACCTTTTTTTTTTTAAAGAAATAAGTACGTAATAATGTACACACCAAAACGAACATCTGTTCAGGAACAAAAACAATTGAAAAACAGCAACAACTGCGACAAAAGTAAATGAATAAATAAGTGAAAGAAAGGAAAACAAAGAAAAACACACAAAAATGCTTTCCTCCATTTAATTTTATGGGATATATAATTTAAGATAACTTTTAGAAATATTATTTGGCTTGTTTAGATTGAAAGTGCAATTTCATACTGCTTATTTTTGTATTTATTTGTTGTTGTATTTTCAGCCCAGTCCATAGAGAAATCAATATATTTATAGATCCGAAATACTTCCTTTCCTTTTTAGTGCCTAAATTGACTTTCACCTTGTTGTTGTAACGGCCTCATTAAAAAACAATGAGTTTTGTGGCTACAAAATCAGAAATGTGCTGCAGCCTCAATTGTTTAAAGGGTTGGTAGGATGCCCCGCCCCCTCTTTTCCCTCCATGTTTTTTTGTCCAAAAAACGCCCAGTATGGGCTTGTACCTTAATGGAAGAGTTCACGTCTGCAAATGGCTAGAACAACTCAACTTTTTTTTTTTTCTCTTCTTTCAGGTCCTCAACCCTTTTTACATCTTCCAGCTCTTCAGTGTGATTCTGTGGAGTGCTGATGAGTATTACTACTATGCTGTCGCCATTGTTTTCATGTCGGTCGTATCCATAGCTACCTCTCTGTACACCATCAAAAAGGTGATCTACCAGCTTTTCATTTGTCACTTTTGAAGTCGCAATAACGTGGAGACAAAATGTGGTTTAATCTATACTTGAAAATAATTAATGACTATCCAACTCTGCATGCTTTAGTCGAGCTTGTTGGTAAACTTGTATTTTTAGGGAAATATTGTATTTGGCACACACGAGCAGAGTTGTTAAATAGGTAATCAAACACTGCAGTCACTGAGTCAACCACAAACTCCAATAAAAAGGTTCTAAAGAGACGCCTCCTGTCTGCTAACGGCCTGACATCTGATAAAAAGAAAACGAAAAAACTACTACTTTTACACAATATGGTGCAATGTCCAGATCAAAGTCCAGACCTGAACATTTTAACCCAGTATTTATTCATGAGTCTGCCTCAGGGTTTAGGAGGTCAAAAACTTTATTATACCAAAAGAATTACTAAATTGTTTAATTATTTATTTTATTTCCCTCTTTTCCCGCTTTGTAGTTTTGTCCATTTATACAAAGTTTTTCACTAAAGATCTTGTAAAGATTTTTACACCTGTCAATATATTAGTTTTACAGAGTTTGACATTTGCAGCTTTATCAACTATTTAAAAAAATGTCTTTTTACAAGAGGAAACATCTTGGAATTTTTTCTTTTAGACTGAGTTTAATGTTTTCTAAAAGAAAAAACCGTCAGTAGCTGGACCTTAAACACCAAAGGAATGCTCTGTCTGTCAGGTCTAATCCAGGGTTTCAATATTAAGACCCATCTACACACGCTGCACTCCCCTGATCTTTTAGTTCTCCCACTCAAATGAAAACAACTATACAACCTTTCATGTGTTTACAAGAGTTAAAAAGCCTTTTTTTCCTCTTCCTCTTCTCCAGCAATATATCATGCTTCATGATATGGTGACAGCTCATAGTATTGTCCGTGTGTCTGTATGCCGAGCCAACAAAGGTAGGCCAAACTTTTTCTTTTCACTGCTTTACCTAGAATAAATAAAATGGTAACGTGCACAGGCATGTTTTAGCTTTGGAAGAGACTCTTTTCCTCCTAGACTACAGACAGAGAAATAGCTTTTATTGTTTTTGCTGCTGGGCCAGTTTCAGCCATACTGAAGCCATAAGAAAGCAGCTACAAAATAACAGCACAAGTTGTATTTGATACTTATTTTTCCCGAACATCCTCATGTGATGATGCTGACAGATGTATTCCTTTAAAGAAAATTGTAATAGAGTATAAATAAAGTCTTAGTTTAGTTAATGTTTAACTTTGTTTTTTTTCCCCCAACATTTCTCATCTTATGATAAAAAAGATGTATTTGAATTCCTCCGTTAGCTTTTCACTGCTGCTTTTCCCATCAGATATCGAAGAGATCTTGTCTACTGACCTGGTGCCTGGTGATGTAATGGTTATTCCCAGCAATGGGACCATCATGCCTTGTGATGCTGTGCTGGTCAGTGGCACCTGTATCGTTAATGAAAGCATGCTCACAGGTTAGAGGAAAATCTGTTCACCAGGATGACAAATGATAAATTCCTGACATTGGCAGTTTTTTTTTAATATATCTCAAATGGTTTGCCACCTCTACCTTCCAGGTGAAAGCGTTCCCGTGACAAAGACCAACCTCCCAAACTCAGTGGAAGGGGAGGGTGACGATGCCTACAACACAGAGGAACACAAGAGACACACTCTCTTCTGTGGCACCAATGTTATTCAAACCCGCTTTTACACAGATGAGCTGGTCAAGGCGGTGGTGGTCCGCACAGGTCGGTGAAGGGGTTGTATTTACTGCATTTTGATGGAAAATATCTTTAAAAAAAAATTAAAAAAAGGAATGTTGCTCTAATAGAGTACAATTTAAGTTAGACACACCCGTTGTAACAAACTTTGTCCAAAACATTAAAAAGAAAAAGCTCTTAGACATGTGCATTTAGCTAGCCACTAATACAACCCTGCAAGTTTTTTAAATTGTAATGTTGAAGAAACACTATATGATATAAAAGCTTTTTTTTCTTTTTCCATTAAGGGTTCAGCACAGCCAAGGGCCAGCTGGTGCGCTCCATCCTTTACCCCAAACCCACTGACTTTAAGCTGTATCGCGATGCCTACCTCTTCTTGTTGTGTCTTGTGGCTGTGGCTGGGATTGGCTTTATATACTCCATAGTTCTCAGTATCATGAACAAGGTAACACATTAAAACAGGGGTACCCACACTGTTCTAGTAAGCGAGCAACTTTTGAGTTGACAAGCTCCAAAAGATCCAGCTACCTGCCTAGATATCGATATAGATAGATATATATGCTGCCAGTTGTTTGGATCAAATCTTTTCAGTCAGAACCAGATATCTGCTGATCCAGCTAATCAGCAGTGCTGGGAAAACAAAGTGGATGATAGATCAGAAGGACTAAGGTTGGGCAGCTTCATAAAATATTTAAGACGTTGGTTTTCAGCCATTGAAAGTTTGAATTAGTTTTGCATTTATTAGATCAGTTGGAAATCATGTTTTTGGACATTAGTGGTGCTTGTCTGCTGTGTTTTTTTTTTTTTTTTTTTTTTTAGACCAAACTGTGATTTTTAGCAGCCACACCAATAAATGGGCATACGTTTAAGACAGGGAAAGACATGATCCCTGCAAATATGAAGCTGATTATTAATGGAAAAGTTTTAATCTGACGGTTTTAGTTCTGCTATGTTCAGGGTGGAATATTGAAGAACTCTGGGTTCTGTTTTGTTTTTACAGCCAAATGTGATGATGATGATGATGGCTGTATCATGATGGTCATATGATAACATCATGCAGGCAACATTTTAGATTATTAGCATTTATTTATTTAGTTTACTGCAGACTGATGGGACCTTGGAGCGTTCTGCTCTACTTAGGTTTTTTATTAAACCTTTGGACTGGATACTTCAAGCAGAGGGGTCAAAAACTGTCTGTTATTTTTAGTCAACATGTCAGAATATGTTGGGTGCTGCAAAGTTGCTCAGGGAGTGGGTTTTGAAGATGGGTTACGTACATTTTTCTCTGTCTACCTGCCAGGTGCCAGCCAAGACGATCATCATCGAGTCCCTGGACATCATAACTATCACTGTGCCACCAGCGCTGCCGGCAGCCATGACGGCTGGAATTGTGTACGCCCAGAGGCGTCTGAAACAATCTGGCATTTTCTGTATCAGCCCGCAGAGGATCAATATTTGTGGACAAATCAATTTGTTCTGTTTTGATAAAGTGAGTGTCTCACGTGTACATGCAGACAAAAAAAAAAAGTCAAATTTACATGAATTGGAATTGGATCAGAGCATTTTACTTGGTTAAATAACTTGAGTCACTGTTTGTGTTTATTTCTTTAAGACTGGGACCCTGACTGAAGATGGGTTAGACCTTTGGGGAGTTCAAAGAGTTGAAAATAGCAGGTTAGCTTCACATTTCAGAGCTATATGTTCTGCATCCTTGAGAATCTTGAAATAAAGCTAGCTTGGTAACTCATTTCACCAAGTAAGTAAAGTGCACCCTTTTTTTAAAATTTTTTTTTTTGCTCCATCCCTTTCTCCTCTGCTCCAGTTTTCACCTGTCGGAGGAAAATGCCTACAAGGAAAATCTTGTCAAGTCACAGTTTGTGGCCTGCATGGCAACCTGCCACTCCCTTACCAAAATAGAAGGCCAGCTGTCTGGAGATCCACTGGACCTCAAAATGTTTGAGGCGACAGGCTGGGTGAGTTGTCCTGGATGTAGGAATGTGGTGGAACTGATTATCATGTTGGTCCTAGTTGACACTTTAGGTTTAAACTAAAGAAAAAGAAATATCTTCTTTACATCAGTGACACTTAACTATAGCTTCATTTGTAAGATGAAAACTGGGGTGCAGGTTTATTGTAAATAATACCCTTTTTGTAAATAAATGTACAAAAAAGAAATGTCCAAAACAAAAATCCAACCTTTGCAAGTAACGCTAAAGCACAAAATAAAGACTTTAAAGTCTCTTTTTTTTGTTGTTGTTTATCTGCTGCAGATCCTGGAAGAAGCCACTGAAGAAGAAACGTCGCTCCATAATCGCATCATGCCCACTGTAGTCCGCCCACCAAAGCAGCTGTTGCCCCCAGAACCTGCATCGTCTTCAGAACGGGACATGGTACATACAGCAGCTTAACAGTTTATATATCCATCAAGAATATTAGTCAGCATTTTCTCCTAAATCCACATTATGGATAATTATGGTCTTAATAAAAAAGTAACATTTTTAAAGCAAATCTTGGATTCTTTTGGTTTGATATTTTGTGTCTCTGTTTCTTTTTTATAGGAACTCTATGAGCTTTCGGTAAGTAGTATATCACCTTAAATAAATATTTCTTTATAAGTATAAATCTTTATTATTTTATAAATATTCCCTCGTGTTAGTTTTAAACCTCAAATTTACTAGATATTTTAGAAAATCTGTTTAAAAAAATGAAATATAGACCCTCTAACGGTCATTGTTTGTCTGTTTTCATTTTGTTTTTTATATTGACAATACAAGTAATGCAGCAAATAAGTATGTGGCCTGATGCTGTATCTTTTTTTAAGATGTAACATTTTTGTCATTAACATTTCATTCTGCTTGATAGTTTTTTTTTTTTTTTTTTTTTTTTGCAGTCAGCGTATGAGATAGGCATCGTGCGGCAGTTTCCTTTTTCCTCTGCGCTTCAGAGAATGAGTGTGGTCGCTCGTCTGCTGGGGGAGAAGCGTATGGACGCCTACATGAAGGGAGCGCCAGAGGTAGTGGCAAGTCTCTGCAAGAATGAGACGGGTGAGCTGCAAAAAAAGTACATGTTGATTCACAATACTGTTAAATTGTAACCACGCTGCTGACGATTTGAAAGAGAAAAGCTCTGAATGTTCAATAAAAACTACAAATGCAATTTAAACAATTTTAGGGAACCACACAAGGAGTTCATACGTTGGCTTTTGAATCTCGAATGGAGTTTTTTTTGACAGTAACTTTGTCACAGTCCTATCCAAAAAACTATATTTGAAACCGTTTCCTTGTTTTAATATTTTGTTTGCAGTTCCGGAGGACTTTGCAGAAGTTTTAGAGGATTACACTAAGCAGGGTTTTAGAGTGATTGCTTTGGCTCACCGTCGTCTGGAATCCAAACTCTCCTGGCACAAAGTCCAAAATATCAGCAGGTAATGTTATATAGTTTTTATTCTTTGTAGCAGAAGTTTGGATACAAAGAATAAACAGAAAATGGTAAAATGCTCATCGTTCAAGCTGTTTTTTGTGTGTTTAAAAAAAAATAAATAAAACGTTTGCACAAAACTCTAACATCAGAACCTAAACAACGAAGTAAAGAAAAGCCATGTTGCTTGTACAAATGTGATGTATTTACAGATGAACTAATGCATGTGTTGTTTGAATCAGGGATCACATAGAGACAAACATGGAGTTCCTGGGTCTTATAATCATGCAGAACAAGCTGAAGAACGAAACTCCGGGAATCCTGCAAGATCTTCATAGAGCAAATATCCGCACTGTCATGGTCACCGGTGAGATAAATATTTAATACTTTTACACTTGATTATGTATTGATTATGTATAACTACTGATTGTATTGTTTTGTGCATTATTCTTGCTTTGATTGCTTGAAATAAACTATTTCAAATCAAATCCAAAATAAGTGTTGGTATCCCGTCTTGGCTCCATGAGGCTTCAGTTTCTCTTCAACCCCTAATTTTTCAACATGATGGCATGAATTTGATCAGATATACAGAAATATTAAACATGTCTTTCCTCCAGCACAATCTGTCCATTTCATTGAATGTTACATTATACCCTTTTCCCATTGAGTTCAGTCAATCATTGCAGATTGTCCTTTTTAATGGTTTCTTCAATCAGAATTTTCACGGTGTGGATAACTTTATTTACCATTTTTCAGGTGACAACATGTTGACCGCAATTTCAGTGGCCCGTGACTGTGGAATGATCCCTCCTGATGACACCGTCATAATCGCTGATGCTCACCCTCCACAGTATGGACAACCTGCAAGGATTACTTGGAGATATGCTGACAAACCCAGCAAGACCTCTCGATATGAGGTGAGTGAGTCAAAGGGAGAAACATGCCAGCTGCGTTTCCTTTAGCTCCAAAATGGCCAAAGTCCAAAGTGGCCTGCATACAAATTTCCACAGGCTCCTGTCAAAAATTGATAATATGCGGCCCCCAATGCTTTCTAAGAACTGTGTGTACAATTTCTTAGTTATGATTGGCTAATTGGCGTTATAAGCCGTTGTAAACCTGTGGCAACAATCAGTGGCTATCTGAGCCATAAGAGAAGAACAGATTTCTTTCTTTGTGTGATTAAAACCACAGTGATTTGTCCTTCTGAATAAGATTTGTGTTATTTTCCTGTTCACATGATTTCCATTTGGATGTTTACATATTTAATGTTGACCAAAAGAGACTTATTTTATTTCTGATCTGCAAATATGAAATTCAAAGTCAGTTTGGTAAAAATGTATCTAAATTATCTTGTGTTTTATGTGAAAAAAGGAAAAATATCCAATTGCAATAGTTCATTTGAACTTAACGTTATTATAAGGGTTCAGAGAGGAACAAAGAGGGTTTCTGGCCCTCTTTTTAAAAAAAAAATTGGACACCCCTGCTTTACCTGTTGGGACTCGTGCTTCTGCTTGGCTTTGTTTGTTTTTTTGTGTCCTTAAACTGTATTTACACCAACCTGACTTGGTTGAAAACCACAGACAAAGAGATTCTGGAAATCAAAGCCAAGATTGTTAAACCACCTTGTGGAATCGGCTTAAATTAGAAGGCACAAGACTGTGCCACACCAATGGAAAGGCCCCACAAGATGAACAGTTGTGTGTTGCAAAATTAACATTACTATTTATTACTAATGTAATCCCACAATTTAGAACTAAATCAAATATTACACTCTGTGAAGACTTCATTGTAACTTTAACCACATATAAAGACAGTTCTTTTTAGGTTCATTTAAAAGTAGTGATTCTCAAATTATAAATGACTCCTATAAGAATGAAACCTAATCCACGCTCCAATGTACACACAGGAAGTAAACATAACCCTGGAGGATGTGTGTGACGCAGATGAGCCCAAATCAAAGGAGCAGTACCACTTTGCCATGAATGGAAAGTCTTTTGCTACAATTTTGGAGCATTTCCCTGACATGCTACAAAAGGTATGGGGAGTCTTACATGGGGAAAGAAATGACTACTTTCGATAAAGCCACAGAAATATCCAAATGTCTTGAATTATGACTCTTGGTTAACTGCCCTGTAGCTTGTGCTGCGCGGGACTGTGTTTGCTAGAATGGCACCTGACCAGAAAACCCAGCTGATCGAGGCGCTGCAGGGAGTTGAGTGAGTGCTGAAGTCAAACATGTGGTGCAGACCTTAGAAGAAGAAAAAAAAAATTACATAATGGCTGTCTTTAAATCTGCAATCCTGCATTATTTGGTCATTTTCTCAACAATAAATCGCACAGTTAATTTAAACCTAAAAAGAACAGTTGAAAACCCTTTTTGATTTTATTTTTCTGGATGAAAATCTGTTTGAGTTTCTACTCTGTTGTCTTTTTTTTTTTTTTACAGTTACTATGTAGGAATGTGTGGAGATGGAGCAAATGACTGTGGGGTAATTACAGCCTTAGTTAAAAACATTTCTGAAATGTCACGTCAGGGAGCAGCATGGATGAGCTGTTTTTCTGTTCCCCCTCACTCAGGCTCTGAAAAGGGCGCATGGCGGGATCTCTCTGTCAGAGCTTGAAGCATCAGTGGCATCACCGTTCACCTCAAGGACCCCCAACATCTCCTGCGTCCCCAACCTCATCAGGTTTTTGGATCGACTTGACAAGTTTATTCTGTCTCCTAAATGTCAAACTTGGGAAATTGACTCCAGTTTTGCGTTTAAACTTTTTCTTTTTCAATTCAATTTTATTTGTATAGCCCAAATTCACAACAACAGTCGTTTCTATGGGCTTCGTATAGGTAATTGAAAAAGAAAAAGTTAAAATCAAAAAGATCATGAATACATAGAGTTCAATAGGAAAATATCGAACTAACAAACTGACTAAACTAAACTGAACATCCCTGCCCTGAGACCCCCTTTCGCGGTAACCTTCTGCCAGGTTTAAAAAATCCTGAAATGCTTCTTTTTCTATCATGTAGTTATGTATTATTTTGGAGCATCTTGGTCCGAAGGTGACGGCTTTGCTTGCTATTCCAGGGAGGGGCGTGCAGCTCTTATCACCTCTTTTTGTGTATTCAAGTTTATGGCTCTCTATAGTATAATCCAGTACATCAGTGTGACTCTTCTATACTCGGTAAGTGATGGGCCCACACATTGTTTAAAACCCTCTAATTTTACATAGATTAATTTTTTTCTTTTCTTTTATTGTTTTAGATTCTCAGTAACCTCGGGGACCTTCAGTTCCTTTTCATAGACATTGCAATCATTCTCATTATTGTCTTTACCAGTGAGTACACAACAACAAAGAACTTTGATTTTCTTCTATTTGTTACAAGTTAGCCTACGGCATCAGTGTCTAGTTTGTGTGCAAACTTGTCTTTTTGTTTGCTTTTCAGTGAGTCTGAATCCAGCATGGAACGATCTGGTGCCACGTCGTCCCCCGTCTGGTCTCATCTCTGGACCTTTGCTGTTCTCTGTGTTGACCCAGATCCTCATCTGCTTGGGCTTCCAGATCATTACATTTCTCTGGGTTCAGAAGCAGGCCTGGTACACCGTCTGGACGCCTTTTACAGAGTGAGCACCGTTGACTCCATCTGATGAAGAGAAGTGAAATGTGTCAAAATTTCACATTGATAATGTTTTGATGCATTTCAGTGTATTCACACCTTTGTCTCCATCTAGTGTCTGCAACCACTCATCACAACTGAATGTGTCTGAACTGAACACCACGGAGTTGGATGAACATAACATCCAGAACTTTGAGAACACCAGCCTCTTCTATGTCTCCTCGTTCCAGTATCTCATTGTTGCGATTGTTTTCTCCAAGGGCAAGCCCTTCAGGCAGCCCAGCTACAAAAATTGTATGACATCTTATTCTAAATACTTATTCATGGTATTTTCAAATAAGTCCTTATGCTAAGTTTTTTTTTTTTTTTTTTTTTTGGCTGTCATCACCACAGGGCCTTTTGTACTCTCTACTGTGAGTCTGTATATATTTCTGCTGTTCATCTTGTTTCATCCTGTGGAAAGCATAGATGAAACTTTGGAGGTAAGTGAACATCACAGGTCAGCTTTAAACTATTTCAGTAAGCTAATCTCTGTAATGGTTTAAGAAGGAATATTTATGGAGTTTAGTTATAGGAATGTTGATCTGGAAAGCCCTGAAGCCTGTGTAGTTAAGGGTTTATTTCTCACAGAACAGTTGGACATTTGTCTTGTCTTTGTAGATCGTTTGTGTCCCGTTTGAATGGAGGGTCAAACTTTTTCTGATCATCCTCATCAATGCGGCTGTGTCTGTTTTGGTGGAGGTAAGAGATGCACCGAATCATGTACTTCCACTATATGTTTGACCATATTGTGTTTTTTTTTTTTTTTCATGCAATGTTCTCATTTGTCTCCTTTGATTAAACAGTTAAAAAGAAACTTGTCAATTTTAAAATGTGTGAATGAGTAAAAAAATGTTATTTTGAATTTTATTTTGAAGAAGTCAAACTTTTGAAAACTGGGAAGTTTTATAAGTAAAAAAAAAATCTAGAGATATTATTTTTGATAATTAATGATGGATAATTCATGTTGCCCTTTCAAACCGTATAGAGCAGCTTCTCTCTTTGCCTGTAGATGGCTGTCCTGGCAAACACGACCTGCTCAGCACACGCACTGTTTTTATTCCTCAGCTACTAGTGCAAATTTTGCTAACCCTTTTAAGCGAATGATCTAACTCAATGTACTCAATTCTACACCATCTAACCTTTTCAGTATTCCATGACAAAAGATTCCATGTACTTTTATCTTATTAGATGGCTTTTAACCACGTGATGATTTAAAAAAAAAAAAAAAGTCAACAAAAGAGGGCTGACAGCGCCGATGAGCTGTGGATCTACAAATCAGCAAACAACCTCTTTTCCCCCAAAACGAGAGACAGGAGATATGTGAATTCAAATATCAAACTAGCCTCTCTGTAATTCTTTCCCCTGCACACTGCACTATTATTCCATAGACCTTCATCCTTGACATCGTCTTATGGAAGCTTGTGTTCAGCAGAGAGAAACAGGGCAACTTTGGCGTCTCCCCTGCTGCCCCGACACCACAGGTTGGGAAAATCTGACACCTTCCTCACTAGCCCCTCTCTTGTTCCTTGTGTGTGGTGTTCTATCTGTTCCCACTTCTTTCTCTAGACTGCTAATGTACCTGCTTTCTAAGGCATGCATGCAATACACCCCAGTCTTCCTCTCACCTATGCTCTTTCTTCTGCACCCCCAGTGGGCGTTGTGTTGAGGGCTTGATAGTGCTCTGGGTTTGGCAAATCATATAAAGGTTCATGCTGTCTGGTCAGAGACAGATGATAATGTGTTCTTGAAGCTTTTACTTTTAATTCAATGCAGTTGGGAGTGTGAATCAGGAGGAGACAAAAAAATGCTGTTAGGGGGGGGGAGGGGGGTGTTGCTCCGAAGCCAGTGGTCCCACCCACAACTCAGTAGTGAATTTCTGATGAAGTTTTTTCATTTTTGAAAAAAATGGCACAATCGTAATTCAAAGAACACTGGGAACGCTCTGAAAATGGATCAAATGATTATCGGAGTGCAACTTCAAAAGCCGAAATGGGATCAAAATCCATATGTAATTATGCTTTTGATTTTAAATACTTGGCATCTTATTCTAGGACAATTCTTTAACAGTAACTTGTGGTTTTAAAGCATAGTTTAATCTTTATCTCATAAGCTAAAATGAATTTCAAAAATTAGGCAAATATCAAATAATCTGGGCTTTTGGAGCCTGGAAATTTTTGGATCATCGTGGTTCATCAAAATTCCTGCCCCACTGTACAGTATTATGGGGGATAGACATTGATAAGGAGTCAATTATTGTATAGTTGTCATTGGATTTATTTTTGTCGTTTTATATTTAACATCTAAATAGATGTGAGGTTTCAAGCTTTTACTCTTTCCAGAACTGTCAGGTCTCTCATTACTGACTGTCCTTCTTGTTCCACTGTGTCGGCCATTTTTTTTCAGATGGTCTCTATATTTGTCCACTTTGACCCAAGTTTACCTACTAGGTTATGGGGAACCTATGAATTCTATTATTATCAAAATTAAGCCAAATTTTAAATTGTATAATTTTTATAAATCAATATTTTTTTGTAATTGATAATTTTATGTTTTTATTTTCTTTTCCAAGAAGTTTGATCTGTGATTCCATGGGCTTATTTTTAATTTAAAGAGTCTGTATAGTTATCATGCTAACTTTTTTAGCCACATGCATGTGTGAAATACTAAGCATGTGCTGAATCCTCATAAGTTATGCATTTTGCATGCAGCAAAAGCAGAACTCTCCTCTTGATTTCTTGTTTGAAAAACATATTGTTAATTGTTTCTCCAAACGTTTTTGCAGGGGGGGATTGATTTGCAAATTTATGAGCGTCTTTCCTGGCTGAGTTGTTTGCGCAAGAGAGCACCCAAAGCCCGCTACATGTATCTGGCCAAGGAGCTCATGGTGGACCCCGACTGGCCCCCGAAGCCAACCACCACCACCGAAGCCAACGGTTCTACTTATGATATGAGAATCAACTCCTAGCATCCATTACACTACCATCTTTATCTTATATCGTGCTTAGTGTTCCAACAAGGATGTGTTCTTGCTATCAAGGTGCATAACAGTATGTCTGTTTGTCTTTACTCCCCCCTCCTCATCTAAATATCACTGCAAAAGCTGTGGGTTTGCACACAAATACCAAAAAAAACTCATTGTAGCTTTCTTACCCATGGACTCCATACGAAAAAAGAAAGATCTCAGGTATCTTTTTTTTTTTTTTTTTTTTTTGCAATGTTTTAAGAACAGCGGTAATGTCAAATGTTCAAAACTTCAGAAAGATTCACAAAAGTGTTTAGAAGAACATGAAAAAAAAAGTTGGAATCTGGCAGGTTCTTTAAAGCCTCCTAATGTAACATTTCAAATGATCAATACTGGTCCTGAGTTTTGTAAAGCGAGTAGTTGAAGTAAAGTTAAAGTAGTTGAAAGGTTACCATGTAGGCATTTGGTCGAACGCAAACGCAGTTAGTTGTTGAGGGTCTTTGGTCAGCGTTCTCTTCAGCTGCAGACTCGGGGGGTGACATGGATTTACACACTTTGTGACACACAGTCATTTCTACAATAGGACAGATTTTGTTAAGGCTGATAAATGGCAGCATTTGGATTCTTAAAGCTGATGGGAAAATGTAGGATTCTGCAAAGCTGCTGCTGTTTACACTGCAATTTCTCAGATCTACACAACACTTTTTCCCCTCATGGTTACATAAAACCTGCCTTTGGAGTTTATGAGCCCCATTAAGTTTAGGGTTTGAGGGTTTTTCAAAGTTGCATGGACTCAGTACATGAACCGTAGCACATTAAAAAAAAAAAAAATCATGCCGTGGGCCTAAAAATGTTCATTCACTCCAAATTGCATCCTCTGTATTCCAATATTCAGATTTTATTGCTCACAAATTAAAGTGAAAAGATGGACTTTCCCTCTTGGCTTTACAGCTTATCTCTAAAAAGAAAAGAATCTGCTACTTTGCATTCATATTTATCAATCATATTTAGCCTTATTGTGTAAATAATCATAAGTATTGACACATTCTAAAAGAGCTAACTAGGAATGGCACCACTTTCCTCAGTTTACTCTTTTAGAACCGTACAAACACTCTGTCAAATGTTTATTTATCAGAACATGTTTTGAGTGTGAAGAGAGCTGTTGGACTCTGCTGCTCGCATGGCGTTAGAACTTTTGTTCACTGAGGCATTTCCAGTCAGCTTCATACGTACAAGGTTTGATGCTTGAAAACTATACAGCATTTTTGTAGAAACTAGAAGCATCGTTTCTGAACCCGAAGCAGCATGTACCATTAAAGCACATGCATGGGACTACACGGGTCAGACGCATCACACATCCTTGTACTTTTTTCATGCTGTCCAAAAGTCTGAAGTTTTCCATGAACGTCCCTCCTTTGAAAGTAAGATTTTCTTCCCATGGAAGAATGATTTAGCTGTGCTTCTGAAGGATACCAAGGCATGGTAATAATTTTTTTTGAAAGGTAAATGCATGATATATTGGTTTTCGAGGCTCAAACCAGATCCTGTCGGCATAAAGGGCTATTTTTGAAGGTTATTTCCTCTTTTAACTAAATCTATAGACTTGGTACTTAAGCCACTGAACTTTAAGGATTCTGTAAAAGAAAAAAAAATCATATTTATTAAAAAATGATATTAAATTCAGCTAATTAAAAAGCTTAATCTAACAAACATACTAAGAAAACTGTGAGAATGCACAGCAACACTTGTATGTATTTAAACAGAAAACATAGTTGATGTTCTGTTTCACAAACGAGGCCCATAGCAGCCTCTCTGATATACATTTTACAGGTATTATAATGATATCTGTAGTTATGCAACTCCATGTCCAAACCCCGTCATTCAGACATTATTCTCATGCCCAGGCAGAATTACGATTATTTCTGATTTATGTCATCGACACTTTAGCATCTTTTCATGTCTCACCCCTAATATTCATCAGACTTTGTTGTTTAAATGTTTGTTTTCTTTATTGAAGCTTTTGTCTGCACATTTTGTAATGAACTTTTGAATGTCCCATATGACAATAGTTTTTTTTTTTTATGAATCAGTTATTTTTTTTGTGGTCTTTACTGCTCTGCTGAACTTATAAAGTTTAGAGATAAAAAGCAGAATACCTTTTCAGATGCACAAAAACACCCCCCCCCCCCCCCAATTTATTTTCTTTTTTGTTGCAAGGAAACTATGATTACTGACCATTTTATGCCCAAAGACAATTCATTCATATGGCTGCTGAAAGAAATATGAGAGAAAATAAAAGATAGATGTTTAGTCTTTATTAATATCAAATGAGACAGAGCAAAAATTGACATAAGATTTATATCTACAAATAGAAAGAGAGAGCTGGACATTTTTAGTCTGTGCATATAAATAAATAGTTTTTCAAAGGGCTTTTGTCTTTTTACACTTTTCGGTACTGTATTTTAATCAGTTGTTTACTTATTCATTTGTATTTTCTGTTGTATCTGTTCTTCCACTTTTTTGTTCTTTTTGGATGAAGGGCATTATCTCCCAACAGTTTAAACCATTTGTTGTAAAGCCTGACTTGTGCTCTTGGATAAAAAAAATGTAGCTCAATTCTGCTGGAGGGTTTGAGTGTTTGACAATTTATCTTTGGAGCTTTAACAAGGCAAACAGTCTTTCAGCCTCTGACTTCTCTTGCCTATTTTGTGTTTAACAGGATTGGGAAAAGAGGGGCGTTTGGGGGTTGAGCATCATCAATCAAACCTTATTTTTGTATTTTTGTTATCACAAGTACGTTTTTGTTGTTTCTTCATCCACCGTTTTTTCAATTTTTCATCACACCAAGAAGAAATGGAATTGGGAAGCAGATTGTGCATTGCTGTTTAGTATCAGCAATATCAGCTGTTTTAGAAAATCAGATAGTAAAATGCTGCTAGGAACAAAATGTTTCAGTCTCAAGTTGTCAGAATTTTGAATGTGCATGCAGAAAATTCAGTTTAAAGATGTGCAAAAACTACTATTGCTTTTCCTCTTTGCTTCAGTGTTGCCTTTTTTTTAATTACACCATGGCTCCATTAAAGCAAACAGTTTTATTAAAACTACCAATATGCTCTTCTGCAGGTACAACAAACTCTGATTGATTGTCCAAATTTGCGTCGATGTCATCACATCAAATGTGTGTGAACCATTGACATTCAGACTAAATCTGACTGATGTGGAGGTTTCCTCAGGAAAATGTATCTGTAAAGACATAAAAAGTTGATTTTCAAACAAATTTTAGAAAATCTAATGTTGTTAAAACCTTTTTTTTTTTTTTTTAAGTTTGTATGGATTTTAGTTTATTTTGTTTTCTGTTTCCAGCTTCCACTGCTCATCTGAAGTGTATGTATTTTTTTTATTGGCAGATATGTACATTTAGAAAACTTTTGTATTTTATAATTTATTTTATTTATTTTGATCTCTCCCCAACCTCTGACAAAAATTGTACTTTGAAATTATCTTGATTGATTCTCTCTTTTCATTAAATGTTCCTATTGCAGTCTTCTGCCTGCTGTCTCGTCATTTATTTCTTTGGCCTTGAGAGAGATCGGAGTTTCCTCAGTAAGGATTTTCCACTAAAATAGTGAAAGAAAACTAATGATTTTGGACTTTTAAATTTGTGTTAACCTTTTTTATTTTTTTTTCATTTGAAATGGTTTATTTCAAGCAATTAACTAGGAATAATACACAAAAGCAATACAATCATCAGTTGTACATTCATACAGTAACTAATCAACTTAGGATAATTAGACATATTAATAAATATTGCTTAAAAGGGAGTGGAAGGAAGCGATTTATATAATCCCACCCCGTTATACTATAACCATTTTATTACATGATTTACCAATATCCGGTTCCTAGCTTTTAGCAGACAGAATTAAGAATCATAAAGTATCAATAAAGCACATGACAAAGATGAATTACTTAGTTATGTAAAAACTATTTTAGAAATCAACATGGCAAATGCAGATCAGTTATCTAAAATATATGCAGATTTTGTTACTTATAAAAGTCATTCATATGCTTAAAACATAATACTATATCAGTAAAATACACAACACTGTTTCAGAGATTTTCATAGCAAAATTCATCAAGTACCAAAAGTTAAAAACTTGAAAAATTATGTTACATTAGGAAAGATTTTTGAATCAATTTATCAATTTTTGGAGCAAGTGAGGTAATATCATTAAACGTCGATCAATTTAACCATTTTCAATAAGTGATTAATCATTTGTTTTACTTTTTTTTATAATAAAGTAATGCTGTAAGGGAAAATAAAAAGGGTCCATAATCTGTCGATTGTCCAAGGTTGGCATTTCTTCTGATGATGAATAGCTGTTCTTCTGGGTTTAACAGTTTATAGTTCTCTTAGATGTTATGTCTGCAGACATTCAGGTCCTTATCCTTCTTCAGCTGATATCAGCTGCAGTGAAAGGTTAGGTCAAGTTGTCTGCAGGTCAGAGCTTTGCTGAGAATCAGGTTACCCACCTACCAAAATATTGTCTGGTCATTGATAACTGCAACAATAAAATTGCATTTTAAAAAGGACTCGGAGATGTAGCTACAAAAAAACGATAAAAATGATCACAAGGCATATTAGAAACAATGTTTCTGGGATAATTAATTTTTGAGAGATGAGACAAAAAATACACAATTTTTGCAAGACAGACCTTAAATCATTTTATCAGTTAGAGTTTACATGTCTTTAAAGAGGATAATGAGTCAAACCCAGCTAAAAGAGCCAAGCCTTTGACCAGTTTAATTAACTTGCATGGGCCCTAACCAAAGTCCTCTTTAAGAGATCTTCTCCCAAGATGGACAGGCAATGTACCAGAATTCTTAGAAAATAATTAGCTTATCTAACTTTACAACTACATGCTTGTATAGTTCAGCAGATGGGCTTCATCCACGGTCAAGTGTAGGAGCAGGAGCAGAAATGAGCCAGAGGCGAGGTCCACAGCCATGTACAGGAGCACAGAAGAGCCCACTGGAATCTGAAATCACCCAGAGGGGAATATAAATAAACGATCAAGAAATGAGGAGGAGAGAAGTAGATGAGAATAGAGGACAGAATCCCAGTGCACCAAACCTCTAGCAGCCTAATACCAACTATTTGTTATTAAGTTTAATCAAAACTTGTTAATAGCAAGTTAAATATTCTCTGATTACTAGCTAGTAAGACTGTCCAAAGAGAAATGTTTTAAGCATAACTTTGAATGTAGAAACTGCCTCCTACATGAACTGAAAAAGGATTTGTAGAACCAACACAATTAAATAGTGGAAACTCGTTGCACTCAATCTTTTTTTTATTTTTTAGTTGAATTTGTATTTTTTCTTTGTGTTGTCCCAACCAGCTGGGAGTTTATTCCACAGAACCGGGGCTTGGTGGCTAAAGGCTCAACCTCCAACTGTACTTTTACCAATTCTGGGATCCACAAGCAGTCCTGCATTTTGGGAGTGAAGTGTTCTGTCTGGTTGGTAAGGCACTATGAGATCTGTGATATAGGATGGGGTCATACCATATAAGGCCTTATAAGTTAACACAGGAGTGATGAGTTCTCCTCTGCTAGTTCCTGCTAACAATCTAGCTGCTGCATTTTAAACAAGCTGAAGACTTTTAAAATAACTTTTAGGGCACGCTGTTAGCAAAAAGTTACAGTAAACCAGCCTATTGTGGATGAGTTTTTCAGCATCACTTTTAGATATGATATTTCTGATCTTAGCTGTATTATGCAGGTGAAAAAATGCAGTTTTACAAGCCTGTAAAGTTCATTCATTCATTCATTCATCTTCTAAACCAGTTTTTTGTCCCTTTCGGGGTCACGGTGCTGCTGGAACTTATACCCGGCCAATAATGGGTGAAGGCAGGGGACATCTTGGACAAATCGCCATTCTGTCGCGGACACTGATGGCTTTTTTAATCATATCAAGGATTAGTTACCCAAAGTGGATGAAAACTTTAAAAACTATGTGAAGAACAAATTACTATGGAAGAAGCAGAGAACATGAGAACATGAGAAGTATAGGTTTCGATAAATTTCCAGCATCTGATGGGCTTACCATCAATTTTTACAGACATTTTTGGAACACTTTGTTAGTTATAAAGGACATTTCTGTGGTTTCTCTAAAGATTAGGGCTTGAAACTAAATCTCAGCAAGTGCAAATTATTGCCAATACACCATTCTAATCAGTCAATTATTCATAACATACCTGTTAGGACTGTCATGAAATATCTTGGTATTCACATTGCCAAAGATAGCAATACAATGGAGGAAATAAACTTATAGAAAACTTTTAAAAAGTTTATAGTCAATTTCAACATGTTGCCCAGCGTGACATTTCTATTCAGGGCAGAGTTTTTCTTACTAAATTGGAATGTTTATCAAGATTTCTTTATCTTGCATACTGACTGTCAATTCCTACATCTGCAAGGAAAGCAATAAACCAGGCCAATTTCAACTTCATACAGAAAAACATGAGTCATTACATTAGAAAAAAGAAACAATTCAAGATTACATTAAAGCCATAAAGTTTGAAAGTTTGGATGGTATGATTAAAATGAATTGGCTTAGGTCTTTTCTACAAAATGGGAAAAATATTTAGTTTCATATCCCTTCAAATATTTTCTGTCATTTAGACGGTATTGAGTTAATCCTAAAATGTGATTTGGATTATAGAAAACTTCTTATTAAACTTTCTACTCATCATCAGCAGGTGTTAAAGACAACTTTAGTCCACATAACACTCACATGTGGAACTGTTGGTATATTTTATGTAGGAACAAATCAATATTTACAAAAATTGGATTGATAACAGTATTTGGTCATTATTACACATTATGAATGATAATGGAAGCATCATCTCATTTGAAGCATTTTCCAGTAAGTTTAAATTAAATGATAGAAAACAAGAAGAAGAGGAAGAGGAATGAAATCTCTGACATCCTTGTTTTGTCAGTGCCGTTTTGTTTGTGGTACCGAACACAGGAAGTGGACTGTTTTTTCTTCGCTGTGTCCTTGTTAGCTAGCAAGCTAGTTAGCTGCCATTAGAGACAAGCCAATGTGTACCATGTGGAAAGATGAGTTAAACGGCGCCTAAAGAATCCTTAGGAAAGACACTGACGTTTAGCTGTTGTAAATAGAACCATGTTACGTATCGGGAGAAAAGCGACATGGTAAGTTTTTGTTTGCTTAATGAAATAATAGCAAAAGTGCTAGCAGAGCATGTAGCGGGCTCAGGACAGTCTCGTTAGCTCTTCAGGGATTTTAATATCTTGAAACAATCTGCTAAAAAAACTAGGAGTGGATTTTTTAAATATTTACTGAGAGATTTCTCTTACATTAGTGTAACTTTAAGTGTCACAGAAAACACCTTCATAGCTAGCTACACTGTCAGTTTGTGTGGCCGTGGTTTTTATCTACCGTTCAACGTCCATAAACGAACTTTAAATACATTGTACATTGTTTACTGTGTCTGTCACGTACATATTTTATTAGAAATCTTTTGAAGACACATCTATCATAGTTTCCTCTCAAAATCACCACACATTAACTATATGTCGAGTCTCCTTGAAACACACTGAAAAATTACAATTTGTTGAACTGACAAGTCAAGTATGGAAGGTAACGTTACGTTGTAGTTTACTTCTTCATTTATGCACATTTGAATTCTTTCAAAAAAATTGCTTTTTCATTAACTGAATGCACTATTACAAGTTAGTTTGATGCTTTGTATTTGCACATATGCTACAAACACTTTGTAATATAGATAACGTAATTATAAGAAAACTGTTTAAACTTAGGTTAGTAAAATGCATGCTCTCTTAAGCAAATTAATGATACTTAATTGGAACTAAAACTTGTCTACATTTTTGGTTTCTCACAGGGGTATTAAAAAGGGAAGCTTCATATTATCAGTAAACCTTTTTTGTACATTTTCAAATTTTCTTTTTTGTATTTTTTATTTAGCATCAACAGTTAGGAATTTAAGCTGAACTGGTAATAATAGTGTCATTATATTATTTAAATTGAACGTTCACATGGAGATTCAATTTTCCCCTGCAGCATCATTTCATATGTAATGACATTAAATCTTAGACTTTTCTTTTTCTTTTAGCATGGCCTGCAAGAGCCTGGTCTCAACCAATATGGGTATAAGGTTCCGGGTCCCATTGCAAAAGCTCCACCCTCTGTCCCGTGCCATCCATCACCGCTACTGTGGCAACACCAACCCTCAGCGAACTCCGCATCGCACAGCATCAGCTCGGTACTTTACTTCAATTTCCCGGTTACCCATGCGGCCTCCAAAGCTGAATAAAGGGTCAGGCTGGCATAACTACCAACAACAGCGCAACTTTTGGGTGGCTCGCCTCGCTGCTCGACTGTTAAAGCTCAGATACATTCTGCTTGGTTCAGCGGTGGGAGGAGGGTACACGGCTAAGAAGGTCAGTGTAAATGTTATTGTACACAATATGATGAAAATATGTTATTCCTATATTTGCTGATGTTTTTTTTTTTTTACTTCCAGACCTATGATGAATGGAAAGACATGCTACCTGACTTTAGTGAATATAACTGGGTCATTCCTGATTTTGTGTGGGAACTAAGTGAACAAATTGATTTAGGTAAGTTTGAATTAAATATGAAGGAAATATTTAGGTGTATGTGTTTCGTTAGCCAAGGCTGTTCTTCATTTGGAGAAAGTATTGCTCAGGTATTCATTTTTTTCTTTCTACAGACAAACTGGCCAAAGCTCTCCCAGAAATGGAAGAAATTGCCAAACTGCTTCCAGACTTTAATAAAATTGGAGAGAACTTCACCTTTCTGAAAAGCCTCCTCTCTTCTGGTTAGTACACGGAATTCTTTAGTTCCTGATGATGCTTGTTAACAAAGCTTGAGGATATTTTTCTCAAGCACGAGATCCACTGGTTTCGATTCTTCTTAATGGTATAGAAATGTCTCCTAATTTTCTTTATATAAGATATAATCAAAGACAAAGGACAGCACAGGACAGACTGGTATAACTGAGTAGCGGCTTGTCATTTTATCTTGTCATTTAATCTGATAGTCGATAAGATAAATAAAAATAAAATTCTGTTACTCATTTCCTGATTTTCCATTTGCTGGTAATGTGTTCAAGAAGAAAATTGTTTAAATAATTTTTGGATAATTTTTTCTGTCTAACTAAATCAATTATTTGGGTTTTCTTTAAAACTAGTCTTTGATTTTTTTTTCTTCTGCCTCTAAAGAAACAATAACAGTGGGATAATATAGAGTTAAACCTCCAACAACACATTTCTTCGTAGACTTTTTTTTTTACTATTTCTTCTTTCTAAAGAACCTTTCTGCCTCTTGCTCTGGTTATAATCAACACTAAGTTTGGGGTGTAATAACTTATTTTGAGGAAAGCAAAGCTGAATCAGTGTTATTGTTCCATTTTTAAATGCTGTCAAAACCGATTTTTAAAAATCTTAACAAAATTGTATGTAAAACCTGTCATGTTTTTTATAATAAACTTTTTGTGAGACTTTAAAGTCTTCATCACAAAAATGAATACATTTCTCATCCAAATTAATTGTTTCACTGATTCACAGCTGAACCTTTATTAATTTTACATTTTTTTACTGACTACACAGCAAAAGCTTTCTCTAAGTTATTAAACTGTGTTCATGCTTTGACCGTCACCCCCTTGCCTCTGTCTTTTATGATTTTTTTTTTCTTGTGTTCTTCCTTTCTCTTACCCCTCCTGCCCCCCCTCCACATCCTTCACAGGTTTGAGTTTGGGTAGTGAAGTCAAAGGAGCCTCTGGTGTGCATCTTTTGTTAGGTGTGTAAACTCTACATTTAGTAGAGCCGCCCCTTATCTTTCCTTTTCCTTACTGGTGACGTTTTTTTTTTTTCCTCAAGAAATTGGAACTGATGCTAGTTTTTGGATTGCAGACTGATGTTGTGGACTGATTATTTGTCCAGAATTTTTATATGTTGTCATTTTTTGAAGCCAACTGGCCTTCAGTGTTTACATGAATGAGATTTTCATTATGGCATCTGTTTTTTTATTTTTTATTTTTGGCTTATGTTTGGATGAATCAGTAAAATAGAGTTGTTTAACTGTTTCTAAATTAGAGTTTTGTTTAAAAGCAAGAAGTTCAACATGAAAGAAGCTTTTTTTTTTTTTTTTTTGCCTGTAGTGTGTCCCCTCTCCTTTTCTGAATCTACTCTAACTTAACTGTTTTTGGCTTCACTTGTTCTACCACTGATTTTTTTTTTGTGCCTCCTTTGACTTCCACCCTTTCTCTAACCTGCTCCGTTTTGGGTTTTTGCTTTCTTTGATTAAACTTTCATCCCTAAACTTTCTGGTAGTTTCTAACTATATTTTTTTAAACGTCTGCATTTCTATCTTTGCATTTGGACTTTTAAATGTTTGGAAAATGCTCACTAAAAATATAGGCTGTGTTATTTGTTCTGCTATATTTGACCCACATTTCTGCTTTAGGTGTTGAGCTTACAGCTTAATTTAGTGGTTAGCAAAAAACTTTACTATTAAATAATAAAACCAGACTTTCTATTTGATCATGTAAAGAACTGTCATGGATTTAATTTGTATTAGGAATCATGGGATATGACATATTTGTAAATATATCTAAATTTTTTAGACATTGAGAAGAAGGGCTGCACAGTGTGAGGAAAACTCGTGATTTGCGATATTAGTGATCAATATTGCAATGATGATATAATTTTCGATACATGAACAAATAGCAAAACGACCAAAAAACCGTAATTTTCATTTCTCTTCAACCGTTTAATTTATATAAGAGTCAACATAACCTAAATTATACTCCAAATGACCCTCGTCTACATAGGAGGCAATCATCTTACATAAAAGGCCTCCATCCGATTGGTCAAATGCATAAAGGGATTTATTTGATTTGTTAAATACTTTAAGCTGCCATAAGAGTCTTTGAGCATATTTAAGATGACCATTTATCGCAATTTTCGCTGTCTTTTGGAATATGCGTATTGCACAACTTGGTATCGCGATAACAATAAATTTGCGGTACATTGTGCAGGCCTATTATGAAGTTAGCTTAGCTTCTCAGCCAAGATAACAGAATTTCATACCGATTAACAAATAAAAAATCAATAAAAGCAAAGGTCCAGTTGAATGCAAACATAAGAAAATACAAATTAGGGATAATCAAAGTGGTTCTGCAATCATGCTTTCACTGCATTGAAGGCATGGAATACACAATAACATGAGACCAAAGATCAGGGCTGTATGTCCCACTTAGGTGAGCATAAACATCAAGGAAATTGACACGTGACGTGCCACAAGAGAAAACATCTTTAACTTTTTTTCTATTTATTTCTTGGCAGTAAAGGTTTTGACACTATAGAGTTTTTCCAAACATTTGAAATAAATCCCACTGGTGTTTGATTTTGGGATTATGGACATGTTTGGTGTATTAAACATAGTTTTTAATTTGTAACTTTGTCTATGTTTGTTTTGTCTTTGGTAGAAACTTCAAGTAATCCTGCTCTAAAAGCTACAGATGCTTCAACCGCAGCCTCCCATGATGGTGACAAGCAGTACAAAAAGGCAAGTTAACGGTGATGCTTCTAGGCTGTTCTCGCTGCACCTCTGCACCTCACTTTCTTCAAGATCCTGTTGAAGCTACTTTCCTATCAAGAAATGTCATTTAAAGTAACCTGGGAGGTAGATTTTACATATTTGTCGTGTTCACATGGTAATATACATACACTGGCTTTCAAAGTTCATGCTGGTAGTTTCTGAAAGCACTGGCTTTTATGTAAAAATGTAATTTCATGTTCTTTATACCCTTCAGCAATTAATGTATGCTTTGTAAATAAATTATTTTCGTGGTTTTTGGATGGATTGTGGTACTATTAATTAATAACTTGTGGGTAAATGGTTTTATCCGGCAGTGGCAGTTTTCTAAGAATAAAAAAAAAATGTAAAAAATATATTGGAAAAAAAATAGGATTCTTTTATAATAGAAGTTCATTTTACAATTGAAGGTTCCAAACGTTCCATCTTTTCTGCATTCAAACTAAAAGTTTGTAAGGTATTAACCCTGGCATTTTGGTAAGGTTTACAGTGTTATTTGACCATTCAGGATAGACGTCCCTGCAGCTTGACTCAAAGCTTTATGTCAAATATTTCTCTCTTTCTGGAGAAAATGATTTGGTTTTTTTTTTAGTTTTCATTACTTGCTTTTTTCTGTTCTTTCATTTACAGTTTCAGCAGTTTCATGGTGCTTGTTCTTTGTTTTATGTATGAACTTTACACAAACAAACACAATATGAAAGTCTGCCAGTGAAACAGCGGCCTTCCTCTCCTCTTCCCTGCTGTTACTCTGAACTGCTGGTCTCCAACATGAACACAGCCTGACTTTAGTAACCATTTGAGAATTGAACATTATATGCATCATGTTGGGGACTTTGAACATATTCCATCTCATTGATGCATCACTGATTAATTTGTATTTTAAAGTTTGCTTTGCTTGTTTAAATTTTCATTTTTAATAATCAGACATGTATTGTACATGTATTTGTAACGCTTTGCTGCAGCTCATGAAAATGTGGTAGAAAATACTTGAAGCACATTCTACAGTATGGATTACTGCTTTTGGTTTTAAATTCCATCAATGGAGAGCTGAAGTTATCGCCATGGTGATCACAGACCTCTTTAATTTTTGCTGAGGCGTCCCGTCTGCTTTCAGTTTGATTTCAAAGGAGACGGGCTTTTGTTGGGTCGCGCTGACTGACCTTGACAACTGAAGTGCCAGCTGTTCAGGCCAAACTCCCTGCAGTGGAATGCAGCAGTGACCTGCATGGCTGCCCAGCTCTGTGGCCCCCCTGTTGTTTATTTTATTTTACTTTTTATTTATTTTTTGCTCCTCCTCCTTCCTATCTCTCACTATGACGTACCCCAGCAGGGTCTGCTCGGCGAGCTCATTCTTATTCAGCAGCAGATCCAGCGGCACGAGGAGGAGGTCCGGCGGGCCGCTGCTACCAATAGTGCGCGGCCCCCATCACCAGAGTCAACTCCCAGTGCGTCTCCGAGCCCAAGCCCCCCTCAACTGAATCGCAAGGTGAAGGTCCCACCCAACTTAGCTCTGTCCCGTCCCACCATAGGCCCTTAAAACATACAGCTACACTTTAAAATATGACATTTATGAAAAAAAAAAAACAAATGACTGGATTTGACTCTTTTAAGTCAACAAATCTACATTTACATGTAATATCGCTGTCCTTTCCACAGAATTGGGCAACTAAAACAATTTTAAAGTTGTAGACAAATTCCATTATGTTTGGCAAAGAAAAGTTAAACTGTCGCCTTTAATTGTATCCTTTTAATCATTCAGCCTCAATGCAATATATAAAGTGAATTTCCCTTTGATTAGGCTATAATATATATGCATTGATCCACTTTAAAGTTAGTTCTGAAACTCTTTCACCTCTTAGTTTCCCTTCCAGATGTTAAGACCTGTCAGTCCAGTTAATTCTTATCCTCACAGTAGCAATAGTTACCTTGTGTGAACTTGCGATGGTCTGGGGTTGGGGCAGGCATGCACAGGTCATCGCTGCCTTGTGTCAGAAAACAGCCCACTTGCCCAGCTTTGCTTACTATTACAGGCAGTTTGTAAGCTGCACTGCCAGAAGACTTGCATTAAATGGAGTGGTGATCTGCTGCATGGTGTGAGCTGCACTTTTGATATGGGCATGAGAGGACTAAACTTTAATTCAAAAGGTTGATTACTGAATGTAAAGCTGGATGAAAGCATCAGGGTTTGGGGATTTTTTTTTATAGCATATATATATATACATATATATATATACTTTTTACAGTTTGTAACTGAGTTTTCCAGAGTGGAAATTGTTCTGTGATTCACTTTGATTTGTTTGTTTCATAATTTTTGTTCATTCTGCTGTTGTATTGTTTGCTTTGTTTCTTCCTTTTTGTCTGAGAAAAATGGAATCGATCTGTTTTCTGGTAAATTTTAGACCCACTGTACGGGGCTCTGTCCGTCCACAATCATTCAGATCGAAGCGGAGCAGACGTCGGGCTGCAGTGTTTCTTCCGTCCTCTGCTTTAACCAGACTTTGCATGTTTAAAACCTTTGAGGTGCTGGTGGAACCTCCTTCTATTGAACTCAAACTGTCAAAGCAGCATGGAAACCATGAGTAGAAACACACAGAGAGCATTAACACTGCTTGTTGCTGTTTTTCTCTTGTTTCTCTTGTACCTTTTAGTCATCAGACAGAGAAAAGATCGACCAGCTTCAAGAAGAGCTGCTGCGCACTCAGGTACAGTGTATTGTATTTCATTTTTTGTCCTCTAAATTTACATTTGCTGAAAAAAAACCCTTAATAATCAAATAATTAATGTCTGCAACAGTTGAAAGATATTTACTTTTTTTATTTTCTTTTTACTTATTATCAAGATTTATTTGCAAATCTTACTTTTCTTTTGACCAGATACATTTGGGTTTTAGTCCTTCAGAAATATCTTATGCTAAATGGATGCTCTTATTTCTCCTTTCAGCTAAAGTATCAGCGCATGCTTGAGAGGCTCGAGAAGGAAAATAAAGAGTTAAGGAAAGTGGTTCTGCAGAAAGATGATAAAGGGATTCACCAAAGGAAAGTAAAGGTGAGGTGTTTCTCTACGTTCTCTGTTAGCATTACTGTTTTGTAACAACTATTTTTGTATTTAGGTGTGTTTCAGTGAAGGGAACTGTAACAAATGCTTATTTAAAAGGTTTTACTAGACGTGTGATTGCATTGACTTAAGCTTCTGTTGTATCATCTTTTGCAGAAGTCTCTCATTGACCTGTATTCAGAAGTCCTCGACATCTTGTCTGACTATGATGCCAACTACAACACTCAGGACCATTTGCCCCGGGTAAGAAGCTCCTTCAGCCTCCTTTCTGCTGCAAACTGAATCCATAATGAATACTGATGTTTACTTTATGCCTAATGTGGCTTGTTTTTTTTTAATAAATACATTTGAATTGTCTAAATGCTAGAGCTAAAGCACACAACGTTTTTTCTAGAGTAATTTAGTTTTGGAGCTTTAAAGGGCTGTCATCTTCTGTTCAAAAATCGGCCTTTCTTCCTCCTGTGCAGGTGGTCGTGGTTGGAGATCAGAGCGCCGGGAAGACCAGCGTGCTGGAGATGATTGCTCAGGCCAGGATCTTCCCCAGAGGCTCTGGAGAAATGATGACACGCTCTCCTGTTAAGGTGACTAAAGCTGGTTAACTGTCCGATTTGAAAAGTGCAATGTAAAGAAATGGATATTGATATTCACATAAAGCTGTTTAGTATACAATAAAAGTAATGAAGAAATCTGCAGGTGACCCTAAGCGAAGGCCCCCATCACGTTGCCATTTTCAAAGACAGTGGCCGAGAGTTCGACCTTACTAAAGAGGAAGATGTAAGTCCCAGGTTCCTCTTTAGTCTAAAAAAGTGTGTAAAAGCTTATTTACACTGTGGGGTTTTATCCGATTTCTTGCAGCTGGCTGCCCTGAGGCATGAGATTGAGCTGAGGATGAGGAAGAGCGTGAAGGAGGGGCAGACAGTTAGCTCTGAGGTCAGACTTTTCATTCAGATTTCAGATGAAACTCTTACCTGCTGATCTACTTTGGTTTGGTTTTATGAAGTACTGACTTGGATGGTTTCTTTTTTTAGACAATATCCTTGAGTGTTAAGGGTCCGGGCATCCAGAGGATGGTGCTTGTCGACTTACCAGGTGTCATCAGTGTGAGTACACATTTTTAAATGAATATGATGGAGTTTTTAGTTATCTTACCATTTATTCATTGGTTTATATTACAGTATTTTTGCAGCTGTGTTAGATTATAATTTTATTTATTCTTTAATAGAAACATTCACAAAATATTTTAATATTTGTCTACAAGTTTGGCGTATGAAGTTAACTTTCTCTGTCTTTCTCAGACGGTAACGGCGGGCATGGCATCAGATACTAAGGATACCATTTTTAGCATCAGCAAGGCCTACATGCAAAATCCCAACGCTATCATTCTCTGTATTCAGGGTGAGCTGTGAGCAAATAATTCCAAATTGAACACACTTGAATGAAAATAGAACTGATAAGAGTAAGCAGAGACTGATCGGAGTTTCTTAGCTTTCTTTTATATATGTTCGTCTTTTTCCTCTCTTGGGTTTGTTCTTTTCACTCAGATGGCAGTGTGGATGCAGAGCGGAGCATTGTAACGGACCTGGTGAGCCAGATGGACCCTCAGGGGAAGAGGACTATCTTTGTCCTTACCAAAGTTGATTTGGCTGAAAAGAATCTGGCCAGTCCGAGCAGAGTAAGGGGACCACACTATCTTATTAATGTTCATAAAGGGGTTTTTTGGGGGGCTTAATAGTTTGGTAAAGCCTCTCAGTCTTTTCATCTTGAGATTTAAAAAAAAAAATACCTTTGAAGACTTTCTTTATTTAAAAAATGCATGTTATATTATAAACAAACAAATTATTCACTTTACTTTTTAACCGTTATGCAGTTTCTCCACAAGAGGGAGCTCAATCCTCCTCATATTCTATCACCATGTTATATCTGAGTGCTCTTTAACCTCGGTCCTTGAGAGCAACTTCCCTGCTTTATTTTCCATGGGACCCTGCCTTATTTTTATTAATTTCCTGGATTATAAGTACTTAGGAATCGGGTGCCTGGGAAACTTGCAGGGCGGTAGCACTTCAGGATCAAGATTCGGGACCAGTAGTGGTGAATATAGAGCCGCAAGTTCACCCACTCTTTCTTTCAGATCCAGCAAATAGTGGAAGGCAAGCTGTTCCCCATGAAAGCCCTGGGCTATTTTGCTGTGGTGACCGGAAAAGGTACTTTGGTTAGAAAACGCGCTGCATACACTCTTAAAAATCATAAGGTTCTCCTTAAAATAATAATCTTGTTCATTCATAAAGGGAGCAGTGGTGACCGCATAGAGTCAATAAAAGACTACGAAGAAGACTTTTTCCAGAATTCCAGATTGTTAAGGCAAGTTATGCTGTCAATTAAACATTTCTACTTCTTGAATACATGTGGTATTTTAAAAAGGATGGTGACTTATGAATCCTTCTAGGGATGGCATGTTAAAAGCTCATCAAGTGACCACAAAGAACTTGAGCCTGGCCGTTTCTGATTGCTTCTGGAAGATGGTCAGGGAGTCTGTGGAGCAGCAAGCTGATGTCTTCAAAGGTGTGACTGCCATTTTTATTCCACAGACCATTGATGTGTTTTTTTTTTCATTTTGAATGTATTTTTTTCTTTTTGCAAACCTATATTTCCTATTCAAAAAGTGAATTCCATTGTAGAGCTCATTATTATAAACTGTACAGTGAGCTGACAGCGCTCTCTTGGCTCTTCAGCATACTGGTCTCTCAAGCCCCTCCACCCCCTCTCTACAATTAGTCTAGACAACCACAGCCCATTGCTAACAGCAGAGGAGATTTATGACTGTGACACTACAGTTCCTATAGGTCCATTGTCTTCTGTATTGATCCATTTCCCATCAAATCACTCGCAGCCAGCCTCCATCCTCCCTTCTTGGCGCCACTGCAGCTTCACGAAGGAGCAATTAGACTAATCTGCACTGTGGATAGGGAGTTAAGGAAAGGGACAGCAAGCCTGGTGTGCTAGCGTATAAAGTCTTTTGACTCTGTGTTTATATGTGAGCACTAAAGCGCTGACATTTGATAAAGTGGAGGTTATTGGCCCCACCGCTGCACCTTTTATGAGAGCAGTTAAGAAGGTGAGCGTTCTCAGCCTGTGATTAAAGGATGGGCACCATTAGCAAGCTGAAAGTGGCCCTTATATCATAGCAGGATAAAACAAAGCGAGCTCCGTCTGTGTTTGCTCGTTGCCTGTTGATTTTACAGAACAGGATTTTGATGAAGCAAGTAGATCAGCTTTAACCACCACCTCATCCATGACCGTGTGTTCTTTTAACAGCTTAATTAGATACATATTGTTGTCTTATTATGAATTAAACAGTTGTATTGTATAATATATATTTAAACAGAACAAAATAAACATTTTTTTGTGTGTTTTGCTTCTACAGCATCACGCTTCAACCTGGAGACGGAGTGGAAGAACAATTATCCTCGACTGAGAGAACTTGACCGAGTAAGAACCCGAACAACCTGTCTTTACTGTTCTGTGACTCTTGTTTTTCATAGAAACTACATTTTCAATTATGGATGTTGTTGATAATGCGATAAAAATTAAAATATCAGGAAAAGCTTCTTCAGGTTTGTATTACGGTTTGCAGCAATGATGTCATTTTTTACATTTCAGAATGAACTGTTCGAAAAAGCAAAAAATGAAATCTTGGATGAAGTCATTAGCTTAAGTCAAGTCACCCCACAACACTGGTAAGTTTAGTATCAACTACTATTAGTTACTTTTAGTTATTGTTGGTATCATTTATTTTTATAAATAGTGGTGTTTTAAGGAAATCTTTCCTAAAAAAATAACCCCACACAGATGTCTAACTCCCTGTAATCTGGGGGTGTTTTTGAAGCAGCTATAGGATTTAACCATCGATTATGTAAAATAGCAAACTGCTGCTTTATCACTAAAGAATTTTTGGCGTGTTTTTAATAGCTTAGTGAAGAAAAGCTAGCATAAATGAGATGTTTGCATGATGGTATGGCCATCCTCCATCCTGCGTGCCTTTAGTTCTTTGGGATCAATAATCTGATGAATGGCCCATGGACAGAGTGTGGGGGGGTGCTGTTAGATAGCGAACAGTATTGGAGGGAGCATTTCTCTGTGGTGAAGAGCGCCAGCCGGAACAAAAGAGGAGCTCAGTGAAATATGAGCGTGTTTGATGATAAATGAGAGAGGTGTGCAGCACTGCTATGCTACCGGGGGGGGGGCTGAGGCTCTAGGGAGCGACAGTTTCATTGAAGAGTTGAAGAGTCGCACTGCACTTCAGAGAGCCGGTGAAAGCTGTGACACTGTTAACAGCTAATAGCATCATAGTGGAGCTGTATTGGGATTTAGTGTTAAGAGGAACGACAGTTGTTCTGACTGCGAAAGGCAAGGCATGTTTAAAGACCCACTCCAATGAAAAGGGTGGTTTTAACAAGTTCTTGTGGCATTTTTCTGAGGATGGAGGACATATATAAAATGCTCTCATTTGCATTTTTGTTTATTTCTTTGTTCAAATTGTTGCAGCAAATATGCTGTTTAAAAAAAGACCATGTATGTGACGTCAAAAATACGCTGGTTGGGTTCCTGTTCTGAGCTCTCAGAACCGGGGGTTGTGGGGTTGCTCTGCTCCAGCGGTCCCGCCCACAACTAAGAGGCACATTTCTGCTGCCACTCTGCAGAAACTATGTCCTAGAAAACGACCTAGGTTTTTTGGTTTAGCCTAAACTGTATAATCATAGTTAAAAGACCACAAGGAACGCTTTTACAATAGATCCAATGATGATCAGAGTGGGACTTTTAAGATCACAGTATGATGTTTATTTGAAATGCCTTTTTTCTGTTTGTTTTACTTCATTTTTTTATCTGTCTGAAAAAAAAAGTTACCATAACAGGGCAATTTAAAACTTCAAATAGTGAACATTTGCTCAATTAAAGGTCCTACTTCTTGTGGAGTTAGTAGAAGTCAAAGGTAGAAAACAATATTTAAAATCAACTAACAGCTGTTTGACTTTCTGTCTTGTTGTTTGTGCTAAAAGGGAAGCTATTCTACAGAAGAAGCTATGGGAGCGTGTGTCTACGCATGTCATCGAGAACATTTATCTACCTGCTGCCCAAACAATGGACTCTGGTACCTTTAATACCACCGTGGACATAAAACTCAAACAGTGGACTGACAAGCAGCTTCCACACAAAGCACTTGAGGTGAAGATTTTTTTAATCTCTTATGAAGCGTAAAGTTTAGACTGTTGCACATACAAGTCACATTTAAGTAAAAAAAAAGAAACTTTAGTTTATTGATGAATACATCATCTTTTTCTCTTCTAAAATCAGTAATTTTGCTATTTATGTTGTTCTTCCCAACAATTTTAAACTTATTGTTGAAATGTATCAGTTTAGTGTTTTATTTTAGTGCCAGACCTTCTCGTTCCTCACCACTTTTTTCTCCTCCAGGTTGCCTGGGAAACATTGCAGGAGGAATTTGCCCGTTTCATGGCTGAATACAAAGGCAAAGACCAGGATGACATTTTTGACAAGTTGAAGGAGGCTGTGAAAGACGAGGGCATCAAGAGGCATAAATGGAACGAAAGAGCCCTGGACAGCCTGGTAAACAAAGAAGCCATTCTTTGTTAATGCACAGATGCAGCGAGCACGGGGACTTGTTGATCTGTCCTCCGTCAGCAGGCGCATTTTTATCCAAACGTGTGACTTTCAGATTTGAGTGAAACTGCTGTGTAAATGTTGTACATGTTTGTGGCAGAGGGTGATCCAGCACAACGCTCTGGAAGACCGCTCCATCACAGACAAGCCTCAGTGGGATGCAGCCATCCAGTTCATGGAGGAAACTTTGCAGTCCCGCCTCAGAGACAGTACGTCAAGTATTGAGACAAGATTCCACAGCAGTAGATAAAAAAGTGGAAGTGACGACTTATACTTTAGTTCTATTTGAAATGACATCAGTAGTGAGGTAAAATCTTTAAAAGAAAAAACTAAGAATTTTTTTTTTTTTTTCTTTTTTTACTGTAGCAACACAACTCTCCTATCTGCCTGCAGATTGTACTCAGAGGAAATTATCATTAATTTTTAAGAACAATTCTAGGTCTTGCATGAAAGTCAGCTTTGTGCAAGTGGTTGAGTTTCAGCCACTTTTCAGTTTCTTGTGGACCACATTGTCTTTTTACAACTTGTTTTTTTTTTTTTACAGGACCTCTAAAACTTTTTGGATTTGTCTTAGTAAAAATTAAAAGAAACTTTACTATCTTATATGAAAGTTGGTTATTAGTTTATTAGGTGCCTTCTTTATTTTAATCCAGACTTAAAAGGAACCTTCAACATGTTAACTACTTAACAAATGCACAACATTCTTTCATCTTTCGGCGTTAACATCAGTTCACGTTTACTTTCTTTATAGCTGAGTCAGTAATCAAAGACATGGTTGGCCCAGACTGGAAACAGAGATGGTTAAACTGGAAGAATCGAACACCAGATCAGGTCAGTTTTCCAGGAAATGGTACTTACAGTGTCTACATAAAACTGAAGCTATTTTTTGGACAGAAAAGTGTTATTGACAGGTTAAACATTTATAAAAAATCCCCATGTTTGGCTTGTAATGAGAACCATACATAGCATCATACATGGAAACCCATTTTTCCACTGTAATGAAGAAGCTCACACTCTTCTCTCCTCTTCTATAGCACATCCGTAATGAAACCAAAAATGAGCTGGATCGCTTGTTGAAGCTGCATGATGACCACACTGCGTATTTGGCCAATGATGAAGTCACAACAGTCAGGAAGAACCTGGAGGGACGAGGAGTAGAGGTGGACCCAGTGCTGGTGAGCTCAAATACCGCCACAATTTTCTAACTACGGCAGATTTTTTTTTTTTTTTACTTTAAATGCTGATACCTGTTTTGTATCTGTCCAGATCAAGGATACGTGGCATCAGCTGTATCGCCGACACTTTTTGCACAAGGCATTAAGTCACTGCAACCTCTGCAAGAGAGGTTTCTATTACTACCAGAGACACTTTGTTGATTCAGAGGTAAGAAATGTGATGAGTGATGCTGAACTTCTCCTCTTATTTGGCTGTATCACTTGTCTTTTTCAATGTTATCCCAGCTGGAGTGCAATGACGTGGTTCTATTCTGGAGGATCCAGAGGATGCTGATTATTACAGCCAACACTCTCCGACAGCAGCTGACCAACACAGAGGGTGAGTTCAGGGACCAGCTTATGACACGGGACACAAATATTCCAACTATTCATTCAAACTTACTTTGACAGCGGCTTTTCTGCCATTGTTCTCAAATCTAGTCATTGTTAAAACAAACAGCTGCTCTCTCATCCCTTTGCTGCTTCTATTGACAAAATTACAATTAAACATTATTATTACAATAGACATTGATTATTATCGCTTCCTTGTGTGTTTGTTTTTTATTTCCTCTCAGTGCGGCGGTTGGAGAAAAATGTGAAGGAGGTCTTGGATGACTTTGGAGAAGACACAGAGAAAAAGACCCAGCTCATTACGGGCCGCAGAGTCCAGCTGGCTGAAGATCTCAGTAAGACCCATGAACACTCACGTGGCAGAAAACGCAGCATTTACATACACTTAATCATTTCAATGAATTCAATATATTTCTTATGTTGCTTTCAGCCCTTCCAATTTGCTTACTCTGCTCAATTTCCCAAATATTTAGGAAAACATTATTTTGAAAGAGCTTTCTAGTTCTCTGACTTGTCGGTAGAGGGCGCTGGTGCTTCAGCAATTGTCTGTCCAATCTAGATCTGCTTGATTTAATTTATAGAGCTGGCCATTGATGTCAGCTGACAGTTGCTTGTCAGGGTTACTGTAAAGAATGTTTATTTTGCAGTTTGATCAAACATTTGCAACTAAAACTCGGCAAAAGTGTAAATTCCATTTTTTTTCATTGGTTTGTGTTCTCTCAGATCTTTTTGATTCCCTTGAACACTTTCAGATATATTGATCTTACTTTTTTTGCTTGATTTTTTTCATTTTTTTTTTTCCCTCGGGCAATTTTTCTTTAACATAGTTAATTGTCTCAAGATCGCGAAAAGGGGAAAATCCTAAAATTATCACCATTAATCACATTTAAAAACCCTCTTTATTAACCTTATCTGTTGTAGCTGCTCTTCAATAGTAAATATTCAATTTTTAATTTTTTGCTTATTTAAAATCTGATAGGTTGTCAGAGGACATTTTTTGTGGTTTTTGTTTGTTTTAAATAATAGTATTCTAAGAAAATAAGAAAACATGCGACTTAATGGAATGCACATTTTCACCAGTTTATTCCTTTAGGATTTGAAATTTCTATTAGTCAACACAGATGTTATTATTTTCCTTTGTCATTTCGTGTCTTTGTTTCCTGTCTGTCCATCGTTCATTAAAAGGAAGGGAAAAAAACTGTAATTTACTATTTTTACTGTTTTTACTCTTTGCCATAATATTCCAGGACCTTGGAGATGAGTCTGTCACCACTCCTGAGCTACTTTTTGCTGTTATGACTCACTCTTTTTACTTGTTTTTAAAGGTTACAATTTTGCCATCAATCAGCAACATCAGACATTCATCTCAGCTGTTTATTGTTAATATTGAATTCATCTTACAGAAATGAGAAAGGGCCGTTACATTGGTTGTGGGTGGGTCCAAGCCGTGGGGATGGAACTGTGAAACAACTTTTATCAACCTTCACTTTTAAAGCATTTTCAATTCCCATGGTATCTTCTACCACAGACCACGTGATTTGAATCAAGCTCTATCCCTGTTCATTTTTATAAGTTGTGCAGAGAGAAAAAAAGGAAATCTTTTCTGGACATCTCCTTCTAACTGAAAATGAAGGATCTGAGAAGGAAAAAGTGGTAAAAATGGCAAAAAGAGGAAATGACTGAACGAGGATAGAAGTGTCCTCCTCGGGGCATTCTGCTGTAAAGCTCCGCTCTGCCCTGCTTGCAGACTGACTCCGCTCATGTTACAAACGCAGGTCAGGTGTGTGTGCCAGCGAGAAAGCGTGTGAATGAACGGTACAATGTGAGCGTGTGTGTCTGTCAAAAGTGTGCCAGACCAGCTGTGTGGCACTGGGCCATCTCTGGAGCTCAGCCCAGCCCTAATGTGCTAGAACAGAGTGGTGAGCTGTCACTGCTGTGTCTGCTCCACAGAGTGGGCCTGGAACTAAAGTTTAGATGAAAATGATAAACCAAAACTTTGAATTTGAAAAGACAACTTTGGGGGGGGGGGGCATTAGTGTAACACTAGATCTCAGAGTACCAGCGATACAAATTGGGATGGATTCTTTTTTTTTTTTTCCCCACACATTCCAAAACCCCAAAATTTATTCTGAATGTTGCATTATGAACCTTTCCGTTTGGAGCAAATTTTACTAATGATCTGTTCAGATTTTTTAAACTCTAAATAGCAGTCTGTGGTTCTGGCTTTTTGATAACAGCAGAAGCTCCAGTGGGGGGGTTTCTGCTGCTAAACCCAATGTGTTGCATTCTGATATGGGGCTCTGCAAACTTCTGATTTCAAGACAACTTGTTTATACTGTTGCTGCTCCATATTCTCCATATTCTCATCAGATTCTCTGACAATGACAGCAAGTCTCATAAATGATCTTTCTTTATTGTTTTGTTTGCTTAAATGCTTCCTCTAGGGCAGAAATGGACTGACCTGCTGCCATGGGATGGGCTAGCTAGATTTTTGTGGGTATATAGGGATTTTGTGTGTGCTTTAAATCAAAAATCGTACACTGCTTTGAATCTGTGACCCCTGAAATCAAGTCCATTATTTCCTCCGTTTTCTGTTGCTGGCACGCTTTGGAGCTGCAGCATATGAACACCTGGGTGCTGCGTAACCTCTTACAATAAATCTATAATCTTGACTGCGGGCGTTTTGGCACTGATGAATGCAGTAATGCATAAAAAATTATAGATTTCAGCTTTTGTGTTGTAAGGTTATCAGAGGGTTAAGGGATGAGAGGTGTCAACAGAAAGTGCTCTAAAATCGGTGCTAATGCGCGGATTGTTTGCATGTTTGCACATGCACTCACTTTCTCCTCCTCTTTTTCTTTCGGTGTTGAAGCAGAAAACAATAAAGCCGTGGTTGTCCGGGCCTGTTCGGCGGAATGTCCTCTCAGGCTCACACTCGCTGCGTTTCCTTTCATCTCCTCCCCCTCGTCCTCCTCACAGCAGTTTCCTTCAGAGTGATTAGTGAGGCTCAGTGGAAAAGTTCTCTGAAAGTCCTGCGATGACATTTGGAAAGAAAAATGTTGCACCAAGTGTTGATGATATCACAAAATGCTTTTTTTTTAAGGAAGCATTTACTGAAGTTTGAAGTGTAACGAACCAGCAGACAACAGCCTAGCAGCATAGAGGCTTGATTAGTTTATATCCTGAATCTTTCTTTCTTCATGTATTAACAAGTTCGTTAAGGTCAGCTCTCGTTAAGTTCAAGAAACTCCAGAGTTTTGGCAAAATGAAAGGTTTTTAACTTTTTTTTTGTGTTAATCAAAAGATAAATTCCAAATGTGTGGATTCTTCCACTCTAGTAGGACTTAGGGGTGGATGATACAACCAAAAAAGAAAATCTCAATACTTTTTTAGACCAAATTCAATTTCTGATTTTCATTGAAAAGTTTTCCCCTTTCTTTAACAAGAATTACAAGGATATAATTAACAAAAACTATTGTATTTTAGCATCTCCTTTGGGCTAGACACAAAGTACAGCTACATACTAGCTGTAAAAAGGTTTGCAAAAGCAATGCGGCAGGCAGGTGTTTTTGAAGCCACTGCCAGCTTGAGCGTCTCATAAAGAGAAACACTTCTCACACTCGACTTCTGGGTTGAAACAAACTTGTCGTACTCCCAGTTTTGGTAACAACGGCCTTTAAACAGATTTTGCAGTGTATGGTTTGTTCCTCCAACTCCGAAGTCACGACACCACGGGCCAAAATTTCGCTTTTGACTTGCCGGCCAAGTTGGCCAGTAGATAAACAAAAAATACGACGGTTTTCACCAGGAAAACTGTCCTCAATGTCAGAGGGAGGGGTAAAACGCGTTAAAAATCAGCCACTTATATTTCCTAAAAAAAATAGATTCTACTAATGTCTATAATCCTTTTTCATAGTATATCCATATTTGGTCATTCCCAAGATTATGGGAATAATTTGGCACTTTCATGGTAAATCACTCATGTAAGCAGATGATGCAACTCTTTATAGAAAACAAAAACCTAAACAAAAAATTCCAAAAACATATGTCTGTTCCATTTTCCCTCAATTAACCCATCTGTTAGATTGATAGATACTAAATGCGTTATTTTGTGATTAAATAGGAGTTAAATTCACATAGCCGATTCATTCATTCATTTTTTTTCTTGTTTCATTTTTTGGAAAGAGATTTGCTGCATGAACAGTCAAGCCCCCTCCTCTCTGTCTTTCCATTAAATTTCTGCTCTAAAACTTTTTTCCCAATTTGATCTCATCCGTCTCCGTCTTTATTTCTCCATCCATTTTCCCTCTTTCCCAACTTCTGTCCATCCATGTATCCTTCCTCATATATCTAGAATCAGTAGAATATTATGTCTAATTAAACTCCTGTTACATTAAAACACATTTTTTCCACTAAAAATTGTCTTAAAAAAGGTTCCAAAGGATTTGATAACTAAACGGCTAAAAGATTTTTAAAAATACAATTTCTAAAAGAGGTTTACACTGCTGTTGGTTATTCAGTGTCTCTAAAAGTGATTTCACTTAAAGTGAAGTAGTACATAAAGTAAAGATAGATTTTACTCTTTTAATGTTTTATTCTACTGTACACACCTATTGCCCAGCAATTTGAATCATAGGTCTAAACAGGTGTCTTTGCTGGGGTTTAAAGGAATTTCTGGCAGGTTTGAGGTCCAGACAGGATTTCATGGTGCTGAAAGTGTGGATTCCAAAACAGCTGGCACACATGTGGGCAGAAACGGACCTATCAAAGGTCGTTGTCATTGTTTGATGCACTCCTGGTGGTATGCATTCATTTATTGAACGATGTCAAGTTCAGGCTATCAGCGAAAGCTCTTTCACAACACTGAGCAGGTGTGATCCCGAACACCGTTAGATTTTTTTATGTATTTGTGACGGGGTTCTTCTCAGCAGCGGTTAAATAAATTACTCTGAAATAAGATGACCAAGCCAAATTTCAAAATGGGGTTTTATTGATCCCCCCCAAAAAATAATCATACAATAAATTCAGCTAATTCTGGGAGAGCCTTTTGCCACCACTGCAATCAAGACGGCTCTCCCTCAACAGGGAAAAGTTCACCCCTTATAAAGGCTTAGCCCCTCCCACAGGCCAATCATCCAAACAATTCCTTAAAACAAATTACTGGAAGAATTATCAACATAACTCCAAACTTACAGGTATTTAACAGAAAAAAACAAAAACAATTGAAATACAGAAATAGGTCTGAAACAAAATCAATTAGACAGAAAGGGAAACGAGGGCAAAAAAACAATTCTGACATGTGACATCACTTCCTGTTTCTTGTGGATATAAATGCTGATGTGTCCATTGCTCTGGTTTGGCTGTTGGTGGATGAAACCTAGATGGTGAATGAGATTCTGTTTAAAACCAAGCGTGCACCCTTAGATTAATTTGTAATTGTGTCCAAAAACTATAAACTGTTACTGGGCTGGGAGAAAAGAGAAAAACAAACAATTTAGTCTCATGTTCTGGCGCTGTCCTGCAACCTGTGACGCTACTTCGTCACTGTATTTTCCAGGTTTCTGTTGGTTTGCATTTGCCACTTAAATAATTTTGGGAGGTTTTTGTATTGATGTTGAGTGGGCGTAGTTGAAGCCCAATGCATCCTCTAATCATGGTAATTGAAACATGCTTAGGTCTTAACAGGCTAAGCTCAATGATGACTAACACAATAAATTAGACTGAGGTTGGCTGCTTTCTGGTGGTGATCACACTAAACAAACAGCAGCTGCAAATATGCAGCACCGCACTTATGATGGCAGGAAAAGGAGGAAATCCCTCGCCTACTGTATTTGCTATCATTCCTGCAGATGCCTCCATGCCAGACAGGAAGCTTTTTGACTGAAATTCTATGTCCTAAAAAACAAAAAAAGACATTATTCGTCTCAACTTGTTTGATCAACTTAGAACTTTCCAATATTGAATGCTCATTATGGGGGATTTACTAGAAATCTGTGTGATTTGTCATTAGGTCATAGGTCTTCTTTAAAAAAACAAATACGATGACCATAATCATAAGTAATTTGACTTTTTATTTTTATTTTAGGTATTTGTGGTTGTACATTAGTACACTAAACTGAAGGGACATCATCTAAATTTTACAGATATGTTTTGACCAACATTTCGATTTTCCCTCACCTGTGTGTGTGTTGGTGGGTGTGTGTGTGTGTGTGTGTGTGTGTGTGTGTGTGTGTGTGTGTGTTGTCAAATGTACAGTTGGGTGTACGTGTCTGTGCTCGCTACAGAAGGTCATCGGCAGTTAACCCATTTTTCAAACCCTTGTGGAAAAAGGGTTTGTCTGAGAGATTATGACAAGATCTCACTTTAAACCCGAGTTGTCCGTCTCACATCCCCGTGTCCATGTGAACTCTCAAGATGGATTACCACTTAGCCTCAGTCCAGATTTCCACTCGAGTGCAAAAGGTGATTCTTTCAAAACTTTACACCCTTGATCTTCTATGATTTACACTGTGAGTCACAGGCAGACTCCCTGTCTGATGCTTGTTTTTAGAAGGCACAAATGATGATGTAGTCTTGTCTGTTAATACGTGTATCATGCCGCCATCAAAGTTAATGTTTTCTACTTCCAACCCAGAAAAAAGTGATTTATGATTGTGAGGGAAATGTGGTAGATTCAAGACAGTTGACGCCTTTAGCTAAATCTTCCTTCATTTTTACCGATTCCTGTAATGAATTTTTAAGAACATGCAACGGTTGTAAACATTATCTGACAGTCAGCAGAACAATAGTCTTTACCTTGATATTTACAGGGTAACTTCTGCTTAAATGCTGCTGTTTTTATTGAGTCTGCCCCCTGTCTGACCCCAAGCTTTGACCCATCCAGACTAATGTATACTTCTTACCAGGTTGGGCTGCTTCTACACAGGCATCTGTTTTTTAGATAAAAAGGTCTGAGGAGCTAAATCATCACCCCCGTCACTGGCATGGCGTTTCGACCGTCTTCCTACTTTCCGTTTCTGAATCCACGTCTCCTGTTGCCTTTTTTCTTTTTTTACTTGAGCGATCCAGATTCAGTGACAAATCAAGCAGCACCCTGAGGTAAAAGGCTCCTCTGTTTGTTACATTAAGAGGTCAGTTTTCCAGGTCGGAAACAGCGCGGCATATAATCGCTCAATGTCCCCACCCACACTGCAGCCTTGGCAGTGAAGAGAAATAAAAAGTGTCTTCGTGACTTATGAGCAACTGAGACAGGAAGTCAACCTCTCACCTGGACTCTCTCTTGAGTTAATGTTGAGAGCTGCTGTTTCCTTGTCAGCAGGACTTTATTTGAGCTCCATGCCAAAGCTTATCACCAATTTTCCTCATCCCATTTTTTACTCACCAGCAGAATCATCATATTTCTACTCATTATTCTTTGTAGCAGAACAGCCTTCTCCTGTAAGAACCGCTGGCAGTCGTCCCTCTTTCCTCTGAGTGGGTCACTTGTCCTGCAGGGCTGCAGTCTAATTGTGGATCAGTTAAAGGGTTTCTGGCTCAGTCCTCCTTTTATCCGTTCTCTGGCCATGGCCGACTTACGGGACCCTACAAAGTGTCAGTGAATGAGATATCATTTCATGTGGAGATCACCCAAGAGAAGGCCCTGAAAGAGAGGATTTAAGGAAAAAGCTTCACACTCTTTCTTTTGGCCTGCCAAAGTCCCTCCAACCTCGGGAACTCACACATCACCAAGCATGTTAGAGAAGGGGCCTCTGGGATAGAGGATAGGGGATTATGGGAATATTCATGGCCACATAAAGGGGTGAGCAGTTGAATGACTGTGTTTCGGGGCTCATCTTTTAAGTAAACAAGAGCTTAAATAGAGTTTTAAACCGCTACTCACACTGCACAGTATGGAAAAAGCAGTGGTGACTCTGTCCACTGTTTTTGTTGCATTTCCACAGGATGGTGAAAAGAAAGCCTTGTCAAGGCCCTCTCTTTGTCATGCTGTGGTCTTTTGGTAACAAACAGATGGTGCTGGGGGGGGGGGAGAATAAGTATCTGTTTCTCACAGTTTTTATCCCCAGAATTTTGGCTGTTTAGATAGATGCTATTCACGCTCTGCCTTTGCCTTCTGGGCTGCAGAAAGCTGCTGAGGGCTCATCGCTGATTTTGCCATCAATTCTACAAATATTTGCTCTGTGCACGTGTGTCCATAACAGGTTAAAAAAAAAAAAAAGATTCTGCAGCTCATTGCAGTTACTGAAGCCAACTCTCAGAACAACCTGGCAGATAAAAACTTGAAAAGAATGGCTTTGCAATATTGTAAATAACTTATCTAGAGACAAAATTAGGAAATAAATGTCAAAATCTGCTGCAGTTATGAAAAAGTCTTTCTGTTTCTGGATGGCTAAATGGTTAGGAATACGTACTTGTAAAAATCTTGTTTTCTTGTACTAAAGAAAGCATAAGGCAATACATTGCTTTTATTTCACAAAATCAAATTCAGGGGCTGTGATTGAAACAAGTTAGTGAAGTAAGTAGACCCTGTAAAACGGCAACAGAATAGTTTTTTGTTGTTGTTTAGTCTGGCCAGCATTTGTGTTTACATGACACCATTTTTTTGTTTTTGTTTGTCAAGCTTAGTGTTATCATCAGTAACCATGTATAGATGTACATACTTTGAAGTACTACTATATCTTCATTTCTGTCAATGTGCTCAGTAGTGCAGTTCTGTTGCCTGGCCCGGTTCTAGATTAGCTTAAGCAGTCAGAATATGAAAAATCTTCATCACCATCTCACTTGACGTCACTTACATCACCATAGTTTTTTTTTTTTTATGTTTGCTTTTTGAACTTTTTGCCTTATTTTCCGCATCACAAGTCGATCTGTTTCTTGTAGCTGGTTCACACAGAAATATTGGCATTTTTGATAACGCACTGGTTGAGGGATTCTAGAATCAGTTGTAATGTATTTTACAGTTAGCCCTAAAGCTCCTTTTTCCTGTCATTTAACCTCAAAAGTCAAACTGCCCAGGTAAACCAGATTTCTGCCCATAGTTGCTGGAATCCCTCACGTTTGACCCCGCCTCTTAACGGTCTACATTTGAAATCTATCAAAGCGTTATCAACCGCCACATTTGCACTAGGCGACAAACTTTGAAGCTGGAAACCGGGGTTTTCCCGTGTTTTTGAGAATCTGACAATCACAGCTTGTCTTTTTCTTTGCTGTTCTTCAGGTCAGACAGATGTTGGTAATCCTGCTCTGATTGGTTTTCCTTTAGTCACGTCGTCATGTGGTCGGGACACATAGTCTAAGCTGTTAGCCGCTTTTGAGCCTTGCCCTCCGGTGGGCTGGGTGCAGCAATGAGGAACCGCAGGGTTAAGTTTCATGCAGCCACACACCTGCTGCACTAACTTGTCAGCATTCCCCCCACAGGCCCCTTTTAATACCTCCATTAGGGGGAGTAATCTCCTGCTTGTGTGTTAACAGAGTATCAAAGGCTGGGAATTTTTCCTTCCTGCCACCTACCAAAGGGGAAAGGTGAAAAGAGCTTTCTTAAATTGGTTTTCAAGACAAAACAGTGACTTTATTTTCCCAAATCTCCATAGTTTTATAGGTTTGTTCCACATGTTTTTATGGCTTTTGAGCTCACCTTTTGGAAAAAAAAAAAACTCACATCCATCAAAGAGGACACCTCTGCAGCAGTACTCCCATCAAAGAGGGCTGCACGCAGGACCCCTCATATGATATTTTCTTTCACTCAAAAGCACCTAGTTATCACTTTTGTCCTGGGGTGAAATAGATACCACGCTGTTGCTCCAAACCGCAACAACTTATCCTCCCGGAAAAGTCTTTCAGAGCCGTGTTTTAGTTGGTCTCCTCGTACAAAAACAGTGGTTGTCTTGTGGATCTGGGTGCTCCTGATTAAGATAGAGCAGCGCTAGTTTGTTTGAGTTTGTGCTTGGGGTTGATCCAGACAGATTAGCGAGGGTTATGAGGAAGCCAGAGAGGGAGCCAGGCCCGGAGGTGCAGCTGGCATTGGCGAGGCGCAGCTTCTGCTCGTCTGCGTTGGCCTCCAGACTTGCTTCAGCCACTGTTTGATCAGCGATTAGCACTGCTTTAGACGGCTCGCTCTTCTCATGTGACGGTACACGCCGCTTGGAAGGACTGCTGGTTTTACGCAAACTTGGGACAATGGGAGATTATGCGCCAAAAGCAGTGCAGCCGCTTTTCCATTTGATTCCCGCCTCTTACGGGAAACGTTGTCTGTCCTTCAGCTAGAATTAGGCCCAGGAGGTGGAACAAAACCCCGGGGGAGGCGGGCAGGATGGGAGCTTTGATCATCAGGTGATGTCTGTTTGGAAGTTTTGATGGGAACAAGTTGTGTTTAAAGGTGCATTCCCACCCGACGCAATTTGCGCCTTATGGGCATCAAGTTTTAATTTTAAGTCAATGTACAGACGAGATCTGAGGTGTGGCAGCGCGATTTGGGTGACGAGCGCAGGGACTTAGCATTGGCCATGTGATGTTTTCAGTGACTCGATTAAAGGGTAGAGGAATTAATCCAATATGGCTACTCAATGCTGGGATTTTTGTCCTGGACTTCCATCCATTTTCCTAACCCGCTAGGGCTGCTTGGTTGCCGGAGGCTGTCTCTGTTACTGTTGGGTGAGAGCGGGATACACCCTGGACAGGTTGTCAGCAATCAAGACTACGGCACCCGCGGTCCGGCTGGACCAAGGGCAGCAGCGTTCGCTAGCTCCAGCTCCATGGACTCTTTAACAGACTGGTGACCTATCCGCCTTCACCCAACTGAAAGCGGGACAGGCTCCGGCAACTCAGCATAGGGAGTGAGCAAAGGAAGAGGATCGAATCCAGCTGCTCAGGTTCGGCAGTCGGACCCTACGCTCCAGCTCCATGGACTTATGTTTTCTCTTATTTTCATCGAGACAATAATAAAACAATCCAGTTTTACTTATTTTTCTCCCAGTAGGTTAATCTTCAAACTGGCCCACAGACAGACGGAAGTAGCTCTTAAAATGGCCATAACCCAGGCGCAGCTCTGCAGGAGTGAAGAACACCAGTAGAAACTCTGAAGGATCTGGTGAACCCAGACACGGCGACCTGCTTGCCGGCACCTCTGTAGAGTTCTCTAAAACATATAAACCCAAACTACTCGCTCAACATCATCCATGATTTCCATGATGTGGCAACGAATGAAGTCCAGAAAATGTTGGCGGTTGCTCCGCGGCCGGGGCGCCAAGGCGTCGAGCAGTAAATTTGAGGCAGCAGACACAAATTTGATGCGTGGATCGCATCCGGTGTGAATGCAACATTAATCCGAAATTTGAGAAAATTTACATGAATACTGATAAAACACAGAAATAAATTTATCATAAATATACATCAACACAAAAAGCACTTTTTGTATCACATTTCTCCATGATTGTCTAAATTCCTCTGCATTTATTTGCTGTTATTGGAGGTTCTGCAGATTCAGATTCATTGTTCTGTGGGGAGTTTTTGACGTCCCGTTCTTTCCTTTCCTCTTTGCAGAGAAAGTTCGTGAGATCCAGGAGAAACTTGAAGCTTTCATAGAAGCACTTCACAAGGAGAAATGACAGAATGGGTAAATGCTCTGTTTCTATCCTGTAGTTGTTGTGCGATTCATTTGCCGTTTGTGTCATCAGTGCTGTTGACTGCATGTGTTTGGATGACAGTGGAGGAATGCACTGAACAAAGAACCACATCTGTAAATGACTGTCGCCGCCCCGTGGCCCTGCCTCAGCCCTCATCTCTTTCTTGGCTTCCTCTTCATCGTTGGGCACTGATGAAGTGATGGATCTGAGGAGGAGGAGCAGCTTCCTGGCTTTTCTCTCTCATTTCATTCTCCAGTGTTTTTTTGTAGTTTTTTTTTGGAAGGAGACAGGAAATTCAGGCAGTTTATTGAGAAAACAGAAAGCTCCTATAGTGTTATCATCTGAGCTCTGGTTCACAATAAATGATGATGGTGTTCATGTCCACCTTCCCATTTATTATTACAATTCGACCATCTTTCTGCTGTTTTACTCTGATGCCACCGCACAAGTTTCTGCATTCACTGATCTTTGCACTAAACCAGTTCTCATCGTTGCTTCCAGTCAAACCTTCATTCTGCCAGTTTAGTACATAGCAGTTTATCCAGTTCTGATAACAGAAGTTAAACTGTTATCACACAAGAACTATCCCACCGTTTTGCTTCTCCAGCCAGTCTGCATGAATCCATACATTTTAGTACGAAAGCTGAGTTTAATGTTAAACATTAAACTGAGAAACTCTGGTTATAAGGAGGAGCAGCGACAATGATCAGCTGTTTTTGGAGAAAAAAAGATCTTCAAATGTAATACTTCAAGGTTTTTCATCTGCCAAATCGTTCTGTTTATGTTCTGGTTTATCTAACAAAATGCTGCAAAGGTTTCAGATGTTTAATTTAGAAACATTCATTCGGTGATAGATTTTTAAAAGGAATTGAGGCAAAAAAAAAGTTTTAAGCGAGTTGAAATGAGAACGCTACTTTTACCAAATGGTCCCACTTTTTTGTCATATGGAGTTTGGTACTAATGATGGTTAAGACCCAGTCTGATCAGTGATTGCAGTTGCTCCTGAGTGAAGATTATCTTCAAAGCGTTTTGTTACTTCCAATAGAAATGTTTTATTCCTGTGCATGTTCATTACACAGGCGCACCTCCTGTTATCTGTGAGTAAATGGAAGCTCAGACACAGGAAACCTAAGGAACCTGTCTTTGAAGTCCATAAAATATCCACATTTGTAAACTCCCTAGTTGTCCTTCGTCTCACAGCTGAGGACCGAAGTTTCTTCTCACTCCCAGTTGTAACTTTCGATGCTCCTTTTACCATAAATTAAATTAATTTGCCTCGATAGAGGGGAGAGGCAGTGTTGACCCCGCTTATTCATATCTGTATATTGGAAATAATTATGTGCATTTTGCAGAGAGACAAAATGGGCTGGCATGGATAGATGTACAGCAGAAGTACGCTGACGGACGCTGTGAAGGAAAATGGGTTAAAAACTTGTCTTATGTTGTAGAAAGTTTTGTGTGCATGGTGTAGCCCTTCAAATGTGCTTTATTTATTTAATTTGTGTCTGATTTAAAATAAAATTGACACATATAAAAAAAGACTTTTTGTGTTCAGTTTGTCCCGTGAAGCAAAACTTTTTGGCAGAGTAAGAGTCATTTCAGTCCGGATTACTGTGTCACAGCAGCGTAGGAGCTGGACCTCTTCCAGAGTTTATCCATAAATGCAGGCAGATATTCAGCACCCATGAAAACCTAAGAGTTTTCACTGGATTTGATCAAACGTGATGTGAAAGATGACAGTACAGGGGAAATTGGGAAATAATTCAGTGACAAAAGCAAATGTCAAACACTGCAAGGATAAAATTGGAAATTAATAACCCTTTGAAGCCTGAAGAACAAATCAAATTTTTCTAAATATTTACTGAAAACTAATCAATAAAAACCAGACTCTGTTTTTGAGCTGTAATTTAACTCAATCATAATAAAGTATCTGAATGATAGGGAACCTATAGAACAAAACACAAATAATTTTGATATAGAGACTACCTTACTGGAATAGAAAAATAACTCAAAACGGTTTTCGCTTTCGACTCTTGGGCTTGTTCTCATTGTCCATCCTCCACAATAAGAGTTAAGAACAAAATTGTAGTTAGCTGGAGGCAAAATCTGGCATATTTTTGAAGTTTATCTTTATAGCTTGTTAAGGATTGAAGTTTACATTTTTAACAAGTAAATTTATAAGGATTTGATTTTCATGTGAAGCTGAAGGAACTGTAAGTGCTCCAATGTTGCTCTGAACACAGCAAAGCCTTTTATTTGAAGATAAAATAAAAATACAAAAGAAAACCTAACCGGGTCTCCTTTGAAGTTCCTCTCCACCCCAGAGACCTTCACTGTACAGATGTGTGTGTGTTTGTACATATAGCCTGCTTTTATCCCACAGCTGGATGCTGCTGACTTCCGCGACCTGCGTGCTGATGAGCTGCTCCGAGTCTGGGCAATCAAACCCTTAGAGTAGTTAACTCTGCAGGCTGTTTCATGGTCCCAGAGCAGGCTGAAGGCACGCAGCAGCCCCAGGCAGGCAGGCAGCTGAGGGTCTGACTGATTAATAAGTCAAGAGTCCAGAGGTCCTCCACTGGCGGGCATCATCTCTATTTTCACAGGAGCCTGGCTGTTACTCCATGTCTACATTACTTAAAGGGGGGGGGATTAATGTGGGGATGGGCCTCATCCTCATCACCTGAGGCTTCAACCTTGAAGATAACTGCTTCTTGTCAGATTGGCGCTTTGTGTGCTGCTTTCTATTTTCCTGTTTTCTTAAACACAGAGTGAGAAAAGGCCTAATGACTTTGTAGCAGCCATGAAAGGAAAAGGGGGGAAAAGTCAACCTCTAGCGGATGGCCTTTGTGCTATCAGATAGCCGCGTTCTGTGAGGAGGGAGGCCACACTATGATCCATTAGCATCTGCAAAGGCCGTCACGTTGACTAATAGCCAACGCCACAAACGGCACACTGGCTCAGTTTGTGTTTTAGCTCAATCCCCTTTATTCTCTGACACAAAAGCCGCCGGGCCAGACCTGTCAAATGTGCCACTGCGGCCGACGCGCACAAAGCGCCAATTCTAGTCTTTCTGAAGAAAAAGAATAGGAAAATCTTGTTGCTTCATTTTTTTAATCCCCCACCTAATCATAGACACATTTGGGGTATTTGGGCATGGGGGGTGTGGTGGGTCAGTAGAGGATGAAAACTTTGAATATGTTTTAGAAAAAAAAAAGGAAACATGTTGTGGGAAGATTTTAGGTTTTTGGCAGCATTGTTGGCATGTTTTTGTTCTGGTTGACACCACTGACTATTTTCTCTCTCTGGTGAAAATGGGTTTTTGTGGAGGAAGCACAATTTCAGAGAAACTGTTCTATAAGATCTCTGAGGCCGGAAAGATGTTTAGAAGTGCTGCTTGAAAGCAATGATAACATTTTGTTAAAACTTGTTATGAGTCTGCAACATTTATCTGTTATGGGCAAGGATAGCTGAGTTCCCTCCATCTATAAACCTAGTTTAGAGTTGGGGAGCAAAAAAACTAAACCTACATATTTGCTCAGATGCCATGTGTCTTGGTTTAAAACTGAACCGTAAGTTTCATCATTCAATCGAATCGTGAAGAAAGGGAATCGTTGCATCTCTAAATTGAAAGTGTCAAATATATTGTGCTGAATTTAAGTAGAATATATTATTTATTTTATTCCGGTTTACCGAAGAACACATGAAAGGTTTTTCTTCATTGTTACTTCATTAGTGGTAGATGAAAAAAAAAGATTTTTCTGAAGTTTTAGTGTTTTGTTGTTATTTTTTTTATACATATATCAAACAAAACAAAAAAACTGTGACCCAAAAAAATCAAGGTTTGATCCGAACTGCAGGGAAAGTCAAATACTGCATCCCGAATAAGTTTCCATTTTAAACTGTTAAGGTTGACTTTTTGATGCAAATATTGCTGCAAAAATTTTCAATTCAAGAGGATTCAACCAAGTTTCCATTTGTTTGCCACACACTTTATTTGGTGAAAAAAAAATAAAGGATTTCTGTAAACAATTGAGTAAACAGCAGTTTGTCTTAAATAAATTGATATTTTGCCTTTTTTTTTAAGGGAAAAGCAATCACGTTTGAATAATTAATTTTCAGCCTTTTTTTTCTCCCACTTTTTCATTTAGTTAGACAGTTGTTTTTTTAACAGTTTTCTAAAGCAGTCTCAGATTAATTGATTGAAAACGTTAAATTACTCTCATTATCATGTGCCTTAGCTGATCAGGTTTCAGGTTTATCTACATGCATCAAATATAGTTTTAGTAGGGAAAAATAAATAAATAAATAAATAAATAAATTATATATTAGTTGTAATTATATTATATTATATTTCAGTGAATTTCATTTGTGGTATTTGTTTTTTATTATTTTAAAAAAGAAGATGGAGTGTAATTTCCTCTGCATGTGCAGTCAGCTGAAAATCCTGCAATTCTTTTACATGACACACCCTAGGTCTCAGCCTCTAACTTACGCTATAATTCTTCCTGTAAAAGAGACAAATTTGGCCCCTGAGAGTCACTTATCAGCACTTCAGTCTACAAGTGTAGATAAATACAGTGGATGTGAATCTAACACTGCGTGCCCCAGGAGACAGCACTCCACTGTTGAGTCACCGCTGATGAATCTTATCAGAGGCTTGTGGAAGCAACAGGCTTCCTTCTCTGTTACAGCCCACAAAACCCTGTACTGTCCCCGGGGCCCGCTGCTTTCTGCCCCGCAGAGAATGGCTTCACAATTGGCTTTTGTGTTCATTATGCTGCAGCCATCTTCCCATTGCGCTGTGAGGTCCATTCCAAAGCTGAACTAGGCCCATGGGGATTTTAGCCAAGTCACAGAGGTCGCTGACCTACTATGTCACCACCACGGCAGACACACACGCACATACACACTCAGAGGCCTGTTCTTACTCTGTGAGAGCTATAAATTAAGGTGGTGTTTAAATTTTAGGAACGGAAGAAGGGCAAGGCGTGTGAATCCTGTGGTGGTCCTGAATCTCAGCCTGTGTGTGTGCGCGGCTGGTTGTCACCAGTCTGACATTCACCCTGAGAGCATCCATAAAGTGACCTCATCGTCTCGCAGCGCTGGCCGTCATTGATGAATCAGACCTTTGTGGAGGGAAACAGACTCCACAAATAAGTCCACGATCCCTAATTTATATTTTCTTTCTTGTTCACACACAGACTCATATTTATTATTGCAGAAAAAATATTCCTCCATTTAAAACATGACAAATATTAAATTTTAAAAGTAAACTGTACTTCAGATAAAAAAAGCAGCTAACTGACACTACTTAGACTGCTAGGTAAACCGTTTTTTGAAATCCAATTTGTCATTTTAAAAGTAAAATAGTTCGCAGTTTCCACTTTTTTCACTGAAGAATGTTCATAAACTTTCATGGTTGACAACACTCCTGTTAATTTACTGTGGTCACAATTTTATAATATACAATATGTTGCTTTCTTTCCAGGGAATTAACAAGACTTTCTTGGAAATATCACATTTTAAACTGATAACACATTCCTTTTTAGCGAGTGTTGATGCATCAGTGCTAATTATATCCATAGATACAGAAGCTGCACCAGAAAATGCAGCAAATGTGATTTTCATAATAGTGTTCATATCTGTTTTAACCTCTTTGCTAACTGCAACTGAGTGCTAGTCCAGAGGAAATGCGATAAATTGTCAAAACAATCATTTTAATATCAGATAATAAAAAAAAAAAAAAAAATTTGTGACCTTAAAGTTGAAAAAAAAAACCACAATCAAACTCTGGGGTCACTGCTCCAATCAAAAATCTCATTTTACCACTATGTAAAATGAAGTTCACAAGTAAAAAGAAATAAAAAAATAATATTCCTTTTTAACTTAAACTTTTAATTTAAACATTTACTTTAATATATTTTTCTGTAAATAAATCTGAGTTTTATATTTCTTCTTTTTCCTTTCTTTATTTTGAATTTGACGGGAAAAAAGTGTTTTATTTAAGCCCTTAACTGCTGTTTTGAGTTAATGCATTATGTAATTACCATAAACAGAAATAAGTTATTCAAATGTTTAACTTGGGACTCGTCTTTATCCTAACTCAAACGTTGTGAAGAATCTCGCGGATGTTGTGTTCTCGTCTCTGTTCCTATAGAGACAAATGCAAAGTTTCCATGGGAAAGGCGACCGCTGCACAAACTGTTTGTGAATCGTGTGGAGGACTCAGTCTTGAGGGAGGGACTTTGTAGCACAAGAAGCATCTCTGGGCTTGCATAGTCTTAGTGGGATTGTGTGAGCCTTCATGGCAACCAGCAAGGCCAGCAGGTGAGGTCTGGACTCAGCTGCTTTAAGCCTTTAGGTAAACAGAGAGGAGGGTTGCCAGGTCCTGGCTGCGTTGCCAGGCTGAAAGTGTATCTGTCCACACTACTCACATCAGTCAGGCTGATCTGCCTCCTCTTGCAGGGTGACAGTGATGCATGGAGTGGGGGCTGAAGACCACCTTTCATCGCATAAGTGCCGCAGCGAGCAAGTCGAAAAACGGTCGGCTGACATTACTTGACTGACCGTCAATAGTGTCTTAGCGGGCACTAAAACCAAAAGCAAACATTCAGTGAAGGTTAGTGTGAATGTTTGGGGCCATGCAGGCTCAATACTGGATGCAGTCCTGCATGCTAATGTAGCAGAAACACATTTGGTGAAGAGACCAACATTTGTCCTTTTTGGGAATTCCTAATCTGATTTGGAGTTTATACTTTAATAAGATTTACATTTCTTAAAAAGCTGTTTTACATGTTTTCAGAGAATAAAAGAGGAAAACATGCTTAGGAAATGAATAAGAAAAACTGCAAATTCACATACAAATGCTATTAGGAGTGTTTTTCTCATGACCTTTACACAAATTACTCACAAATTAAGGCAACGCGGCTCAAGAATTTGATTAAAAAAATGTGTTTAATGAGAACAAGAATGAATGCAAAGAGAGGGGTTCTTGGACAAAAAAAGTCCCTGTTTCAGGTGTTTTAGCATAGCTGTTTTAGTTCTTTCCTCTGTTTTGTTTTTGAATGAATGCCTGAAGCCATCATGCTCACCTGTGAATATTTAAAACCAACTTTGCAATTGAAAGCACCTCTGGGTCATCCCTTCAGCCTCCCTGTTTGCTCACCTGCTGGTCAGTCGGGTCCGGGCTGAAAGGCCACAGCTTTGCTCCACTGACCTCCTGACCTCCTGCAGCCTCCACACGCCTCCTCTCTGGACTAGCAAATATTGAACCCGTCGGATAAGGTTTCCTCTCTGCCCACTGAGCGTTCGGATGCTGCTGGAGAACAGCTTTGCTGCCACTGGATGTCAGCAGGCTGGGGCTAATCCCTGATGGCAGACACGACAGGGAGGTGAAGTGTAAACTGCATCAATCTGAATCACATTGAAAATGTAGATTAATTGCATTCAAGATTTTAGTTAAGACTGATAATTTACTTAACATTTTGGAACCGAAACATCTATTTAATGTTTTTCTACACTTTAAAATATATGTGCAAACAATTAATGACAAGCTCTGCTCTGACGTCCATCAAAGACAAACAGAAGCCTGTTGGTGCCTGTCTGTCTTTGAATATACGTCTGTTATGCGCCTTAAGTTTGCATCTTAGTTAAGTAGGTAGGTTTTGTGTGCTGATGAGATCACTTCCAGACTCGTGTGTCCTGTCTCTGCAGTGTGTGTTTGCACGTGCACAAGTGTGACTGCGGGTGCTCAGGAATGTTTGCTCTGCCAACAATCACTGACTGTAGTCGTCGTCGTCTCTCCAGCCTGGAGAGAAGCAGCCACTCGGCAGCCTTTCATCAGCCAGACGCAGAGTGGCCTTTTCACAGAAGGAAGGTAAATAGGGACTTTAATAGGTGGATAATGTGGTTGCAGGCACAAGACTGACTGTCCCTGAGTAAACAGCAACATAACAGCTCACACACGCCAGGGGCCAAGCCTGAGAGCAAGCAGTCAATACGCAGAAAATCCATGCAAGTTTTATTTAACACATTTATGAGGATGGTCAAGCAGATCTAAGTCTTTTGTATGGAGTAATTATGATTTGATGCTATAAATAACACGTGTCGGGAAACTGAAAACTGATATTGCATCTAATAATGCTACTAATACTTAATTGTTTGCCAAAATTTCACAAAATGTCATACCTAAAAACACAAGTTTAACTTTGTTTTAAATTGAACAAGTATTTTTTTTCTTTCAAATTCTCCTTCAAAATGTCTTAACAATTCATAAGATTTTGAAGGTGGGTCTTACTTTAGCACATATTTTCAGCTATATAGATTTGTCTTGCGTTTTACAGGAAAGAGGATATTAGTCAAATAAGTAACTAAAGCTGTTAGAGACATTGGTCTTCAGAGACTATTTCTTAAAGAAAGATTAAAGTCACTGATTTGATGCATACAGTTCTGTATTTAAAGTCCCATTCAAATCATCTTTTGATCTATATTTAAAGTATTCCCAGTGGTCTCTTAGTTATAATTATGCCGTTTTAGCCAAAATCAAACTTTTTTTTCTAAGACATAGTTTTAGTTAGAAATGTGCCTCTGAATTATGGGCAGACCTGTAGACATGGATTATGCTGCCCCTATCCATCCATCCATCCATCCATCCATCCATCCATCCATCCATCCATCCATCCATCCACACTCTGTCTCGCTAGCTTCCAGCATCTTGCAACCCTAACCTAACATTAATGGTGCAACACAAATGGCAAGCAATATTGGGGCTATCCAGCCGTACAGTTTTGAGGCAGATGCCAACTTAAACGAGGAAAACTAAGACATACATGGATATATTTGATTGGTCTGCATATGGATGCACCAGAATGAAGCAGCGCAGGGAGCTTGTGACCCACCGACTGTAGCACCTACATCACTGCAACAAGTTTTTTTCAAACAGCATTTTAAAAGCACAATTTTCATTAGAGTGGGTCAGTAATAAATTCTAAAGTTAGCTGGCAGAACAAAATATGTCCCACCTTGTCTTATTTTTCCTTGATTGTATGAAAGGATCTGCCCAGATGCTGCCCAGGACCACCTCCCCTCCTCCCACACACAGACCCAGACACACTTACACATAATGACTCGTTCGAATCATATCCACTAAGATACAGCGGGTTCATCTTCCATCACAGACGTTGCCCCTGTGGTCTCTAGAGGACCATTAAGTCAGTCTATCTACCTTAAGGCATGTTTGCTTCCACCCCCACCCCAGAGCCACCACAACCTCCCCCCACCCCTCCACCACCACACACTCAAGACCCTTTGACCCCTGACACACGACCTCTGTGCTGAATGAGTACACACATGAGCGTCAGAGCAAGACCCCCAGTGATTATTGCTCTGCCGTGACACACACGCACAACAACATGCACACAAAGCCCTCCGGGTGTGAGCATTGAAATGAACAGTGAAAAAAAAAAGATCACTGATCAGTCTTAAGGCATCTTGATGCACCGCCTCCTTTTTGCAGGTATACGCAGCTGAAAGCTGTGAGGTTACCTGAAGGTCGCAGGTTAATGTAGTTCTAATCAGCTGGGAGACGCTGTGCAGTGGGGAATTTTTCAAGCATGGGCATTCATAAAGTAAAAACATTACAGATACAAACTGTTCAATTCTAAATTGTTGAATTTTACCTAATAAAGTCAGTGAACCAGTGAAATGAAGGTATGAAGATTTGAAGTAGGCAGAAAAACGACAACAACCAGTGAACGGCTTGAAAAGATTGATGGAGGGAATTTTCAAGAAAGAGTCAATTTTGGGGCGGCCGTGGTACAGGGGTAGAGTGGTCGACCTCTGATCAGAGGATCACAGGTCTACCTCCCGCCTCAGGCAAAACACTGAACCCCATTGGTTCTGTTGGTTTCAGTGTAGGATAGTGGAGCTGCCCTCAGTGTGTGAGTTTGTGAATGTGTATATGTGTGTGGGTGTGTGTGTGGGTGAAAGGGAAGTAACTGTAAAGCTTTCTTAAAGCAAGAGTGTCCAAACCTTTTTATAAATAGGGCCGAATTTGGTGAGCTGAAATCTTTTAAGCCTGCCATTCTTTGACCCATTTTAATACCAAAAAAATGCAATTGATTTATTTAATAAACATTTTATTGCAATGGCATACTTTACATTTCTTCACATAGAAAACAAATAGATCTAAACATGTTTTTTTTAACCAAAATTACTGTCAAACAAAAGGAACAATTTCTTTGGGACTTTAATCACACAAAAAATAGGCCAAGCTACTCAGAAAATGACTCAAAAAAGACTGGCCTGCAAGGACTGCAACAGATCATGTGGTGTTGAAGTCATTTTAAAATGCGAACTTCTTACTGATTAGGAAAATTTTCAGATCCAAACAAATAACTGAAAGTCCAAAGAAAGAGATTTTAATTTCCCAGAAAAATCTTTTAAACACAACTATAGGCCTTGAAAAAATGTAAACTCCGCCGATTTACAGATAAAATGAATCTGATTTAAGGCAACCTGTCCAAGGTGTAACCCACCTTCACCCAACAGTAGCCAGTCTGATGCATTCATATGCAGACTGATCAAATAAATCCATGTAAGTCAGCATCTGGCTCATAATTGTACGGCTGGATAGCTCCAATACTGCTCGCCATTTTTGTTGCACCATTGATGTTAGGTTGGGGTTTTAAGAGGCTGAAAGCTAGCGGTCTAGAGTGTCATTGGATGGATGTTCTATGAACTCGTTACATTGTTCTGCATTTGCACCAAACGTGTTTGTATTCTGCCCCACATTTTGGTGTAGAGTTACAAGGTGTCGTGCAACATTGCTGCAGCAAAAATTGAGAACCTTGTGTCTTTTCAATATTTTTGATTGTTTCCCTCCCAAAATTGCTCTCAATAAAATTAATATAATTTTTACACCAAGATATCAAAGAATATCTTGTTTTGTAACCGCAGATGCCACATCTTTTGTTTGGTCTGTCTCCTTTTCACCTATTCTGACACAATCCATTCAGATGTTGTCAAAAGACGAGAATGTGAATTGTTGCAATCTGCTGGTCAGTGTATGAGGACATCAAAGAGAGCAGCTCAGCTGCGGCGACACAGAAAGAAGAGGAAAACAGAGCACGGGCAACAAAAGTAAGCTCAACCTTAAAGGCGGGCCGGCTCGGTAATACAGGATCATCCCTGGTGTAATTCCTTTCCCCTGGCCCCCAACAATAAGACATTGAACAAGAGATGCACATCTGGGGTAGGGGAGGGGGTTTCAGTGAAGGTCCGGTGGTCTGACAGCCGCTGACCAGGTCGCCATGCCAACACTGTGCATGCACACCCACCAACAACTGTTTGAACCCGTTCGAAGCCCTCTTGCCCTCTTTCATCCCCAATATTCTAATCAATCCCTTTGGGCCACGCTTTGTGCGTTTACGTGTTCAAACATGGCGGGAGATCAGAGGTCATCCTGGCCGCTGACCTTGGCCCCTGAGAGGAACCTCTTTGGATTGCGGGTGGTGTCACACCGCGGCTCTGCTCCTCTGTGGCAGGTCCAGCTTCTAATCGGCTCAGAAGCCAGTCATAGGCCGGACGCCAGTCGGTATTGTCCAGTTGGATCTGAAAAGCCTGCCTCCAAAAGGCCAGGGTGAGGCGAGGTCAGACTGGCCACAGCGCTCCATCGCCTTTCAAATGCCATCGATACCCTCCTTCATTCTGGGCAGCTCTGCGTGCCGAGCATCCGCCCATTAATAACCATGTCTGATGGTCAACAAAAGGTAACCTAACTTTGATTTTGGCAAAAAAAATGCATATTTTTGTTTTTAAATTTCAATATCATTTTTGTTAGCCAATATTTAAAAGAAATAACAATCTGATGTAAAAAGCAAGAGCTTTTATCTTTATTTAAAAGATTGTCATTCCTGATCATTATCTGTTTCATATCTTAACATTTTTAAAGGAAAGATTCAAGATAATTCCAGTTTTTGCTCTTGCTGTAATGATAAATAAAGTTACTTAAATGTGCATCTTTGTATCATTCTGATAGTAAACTGTTTTTATTTTTATATAGCCAAACAGTGTGCATGCGCTGTGTTTAGTTGTCTGCTCACAGTCACATCACCCCTGGATTGGTTTTAACCATCTCAGGTGTCTCTTATTTAGTTAATTACCCTTCAGCTTTGTTTAAGTCCATAGTCTATGTTTTTCCCTGTTTGTTTTGTCACATCCTGTCCACGGTCCTTATTTGATACATTTCATTTCGTGTTGCCTTTTTTTTAAAGCCTGCTTTAAGTTTGTTTAGTAAATTACGTTTCCGTTCACAAATCGTGTTTGCTTTTTTTTTAGAGTCTTCACAAACCTCCTTCCCAGACATGAATGGACTCCTCAGCTTCAGCTCGACAGCTATAAGGAGACAAACCCACATGAGGTCATTTTATCAGAACCGTCTGCCAGACTAATTTTATCAGGTGTTCCTGGCTAACTTCAGAATCAAGTCCTTTTTACTGAGGTTAACAAGGGTACATCGTGTTAAAGCTATTGAGCAGTTCCACCAGAGAAGCAATTGCAGCAATGCAAACTATTCAGTTTTCTTACTGGGTTTTTGTTGTTTGACTGAATGTAAAACTTTAACCTAATCTGTAGAGGTACTTTATGTTGTGCCTCAAATTTATGATTCTCCAGTCAACAAAAAACACTTGGATTATAAAATCTTTTATTCATTGTTAAAAACTAATTCTGTCAACATGCAGTGCCCCCACTTCTATTCCAAGTCCTTGTAGGCTGTCAAGTCTAAAGACAGGACAGAATCTAGGAAATGTCCAGTTGCCCTAAATGAGTGTACTTTAACAAAGTGTTCTCCGCCTATAGATCCTTGCGACATCCAGAACTCCTCAGCTCCTGCCCCCTCAATGGCTAATAGGACCTGCCAATTAAACTGTCTCTTTTCCCTTTCACAACCATGAAAGGAGAGCAATTAAATCCAATTGGTGCCTACAGTATTGCTGGGACCCAAGACCCAAGAGGCCCCTGCAGTCCGGATGTTTAATCATCATAAGACCTGGTTGCTGGTTCTGATAAATGGGTCTGGGAAGGGAAAGTGTTGGCTGGTCATTAATCTACAGTCAGATTGGGACACACTCGGCTGCTGCCAAGTTAATTGGCCACTTATTTTAGCACGGGCACGAGACTACGGTGAGATGAAGATGGATGTTTCTCCACTAATCCATGATTTGGCCTTACGGGGTACTGTACTAACGCAAAGAAAAACGCGCACTTAATGCAGAAGTGCGTGTTTTCCAAATATTGGAGAAAACATTTTTCAATTTGTTTTTATTCTGTTTTTTTTGTTTTGTTCCATTTTTACTGAGTGTGAAAAATATATGCAGGAGGAAAATAGCACTACTTAACCTCTCCCAAAAGCATGAAGGTAAAAATGTTCTCCTGCTCCTTATCTACTTTATCGCTTCCACTCCTGTGAGTCGTCTCAACCTGGCCGTCCAATCAGCTCGGAGGGTCAGCAGTTGTCCAGGTGGCTGCTCGCCTGATGGATGATGGGAGCAGAGGGGGCGGCCCCGGTACTGATAAGGACTCTAATCTTGAAACGGACTTCCTCTCGGAGCCGGCGCTCAGTCACACACTGTCGACAGAGAAAGATGGATGTGTGGGTGGATGGACGGATGGATGGATGAGGAGGAGACAGACATGGGGGTGTCTAATGGAACAAGACACACCCTGTCCTTGTGTGTTATCAGTTCACCTTGTAACCCCAGCAGTTTTTTTTTTTTGCCTTTTCTCTCAATGTAGCCTGTCCTGTTTCAGAGGAGCAGACTGGCTAAAGCATTTTAATGTTTGAGTATGTGTGGTCAATAGAAACTGACTATAGAGAAGGCAGAGCTCGTCACTTCAATTTTTGTATTCCAGACTAAAACAGATCTCCAGATGATAAATCCTACTGAGCTTTGGGGGTCAAATTAGGTCAGTTAAACACTCAACTAGTAACAACTTTAATGGACAATGTATACTTACAATAATGAGCCATCATTATCATAATTTACGACTCCATTGTATTGGAACTAGCTTGAATGAGTATTGCTCCTATACACCTAAAGCTACGTTCACACCAAGTGCAGTTTGTACAACAGGGGCGTCCAGTTTTAACGTTAAATCAATGTTCAGATGCGATCAGAGGTCCTGCAGACTCAAATTTTTAGTGTCAAGCACCGCAAGGTGGTCTGGTGACTGTGTGCATTTTGGTTGATGCAGCACCATGTTTTCAGAGTTCAAATTTCAGAACTTTGGCGAAGAAGACATGTTGTCCCATCCAATCAGGTACTCAGATTTGGCCTGTGACATGTTGATGGCTCTCCTTTAGTGGGTGGAGTCCAAAACCAACTTGGAGGAGAATCTGATAGTTCTCCTTCTGAACTTTATAATGATTTTCTTACTTGTATCAAGACAATAATAAAAAGGCCCTCTAATTTGATTTAGTTATTCATTTTCCTTGGATTAATGCGGGGCAGCAAGTCGTCAAACGGCGGCCTGACCTGTATGGGAGCAGCGGGAAGGTCATAGACATGAGTGTGTCTTGCAGTTCCCTCAAGGCTCTTGCAGCCACCTTAAGGAACATTATGAAAATGCAATGTACAATTGTCATGTGTAACAGTATTTTTCAGGATAATGTAAGTTATACACATTTATGATGTACAGGTGATGCTGGTGTACGGTGCTCTTTATGCAGCACTCCAGTTGTTAGTGAGGTGGGTACACTGCCTCTTTACTGACTGAGCGCAAAAGCTGTCTGCACGGGATGTTAAGGTGATATGTAAGTTGCTGTAAGATGCCTGTAGAATACCAACACAAACTACACTCTGGTGTCTAATTTTCCAGATTCTAAAAGCCAGGGTGCAAGCTAAAAATGCACACTTATCACTTCAACAGCACCAACCAGCTCTGTGCACAGTGTGCAGTGTTTGAGGGGGTTCAAAAAATGAAAAATCGACTTGCCTGCGTCTCACCTACTTCACCCTTACTTATCCTTACGTGTTGTTTAAGTTAAGCTACAACGTGTCACCTGCAGCAAAAGAAAAAAAACACGCATGAACATTTTTGTTCAGGGAGCTCCCCGAGTGGTCTCCGAATTTTGTGCGGGCCACCAGTGTGCACTTTAAAAGTTTGCCCATTTTTGGCCTGCGGACAACCTGTAACTAATGCATAGATATGACAGTACAAAGAGGCAATTACAATTTTGGCAAAGAAAAATGTGCAGAAACATTTGAAAACTTCAGCAAAAGGGGCTTCAACTATACCTAATGAAAAATTGATATTTTCCAATTTCCTCAGAAAAAGAGGGGTGTGAGAAAGAAAGCAAGTATAAAATATGCAACTAGATATTTTTTTTGTATCATAGATTTGTAGTCTAACAATACGGTACACTGTTACCGCAGCCTATTCACAGATACATGCAGAGAGAAAAAGGAAAGTTGAATTAAAAAATAATTACCAATTAAAGACACACTTAAATGTTAACACTTAAATGTTTTGTTGATTTTAAACTGGAGTTTATTTACATAATCCATTAAAGTGATCAAAGTGTTTTTTGACTTTTACAATAAGGAAAAGAGCATTGCAGTAACACAGTTTTTAAGGAAAAATTCTCAAAGTTCTGGAGACAATAGACTCCAAAACACATAAACTGCCAGCTGTTCCCTCAGAGGCTGCAGATGGTGCTCTCAATTTTTTTCATTAGATTTTTTTTTCTGAGCTACAAATATTGCATTAACATTTCTTGGATTTCTTAATTCCGGAGCTGCATTACTTCAGCTGCTTCTTCTCACCTCATTGACTATGACCAATTGCACAGCAGACCGAGAGTCTGATCAATATGATCAATTGACGAGTCACTGCTCCGTGTAACCTAATTCCAGCTAATTGGGACTTTTCACACATATCTCTGGTGCAGAAAGCCTTCGCTAATGAGCGTGGCCTCGTGCACTCTGATGTGTGGCCAGCAGCAGGAGTCCGCTGCATGGTCCAGGCGGTCAGCACAGAGCGGGACACAGCTCCTGGTTTAGCCACACTGAATAGTTGCTCATCCACTGCTCTCTGCAGGGGATCCGTTGTCTGAGCTCCAGGCCTGACCTCACAGAGAAGAGTGAGGCCGGGTCAGGTACCAGAGTCAACAACTCTGGTCTGACCTCCACACCAGGCCTGTGCCCTCCGGCCAGCAGCCTAAGCTGATGACCTCGCGCAGGGCTGGTTAGCCTCCCTGTGGTGAGTCAGAGGGTCAGTCTCCTGGTGGTTCAATGTAAAGGACGCTGGCCAACGATGAAAAGAGTTGTGGTTAAGCAGCAGGTTTCTATGGGAGGTTGAAAGCAAAGAAGAAGGCGCACCCCTGCCGCTGCAGTCCACATTTTGCAGGATGCTGATGCACAAGCTGCAGATGCTGAAGGAACAATGGCTCTATGCTGGTAAACAATAATGTTTGAGCAACGTCTTTATTCTGAGGTCGATCTAGTTCTTACAAAGCCCATCTGGCACCAATAAGATGCCCTGAATTTCTGTTCAACACATCAGTCTTCATATTGTGTGGGTTTTTCTGCAGAGATATTTCCCATTAATGGCAGATATTCAGCAGTGGCTGACACACACCAACAGATGCTATGAATATGACGTGTTGAAAATACACATTTAAATCCATCAGTTTGCATATTTTAGTTTTATGATGTGCTATTTGGAGGTGTAAAGGGAACCAAAAACAAGGGGAAAATTGAATTGCCCTATATTTTATACATTTGCATCAACAATTTGAATTTGCTGTGCAGTTAAATTTCTGAACACCTGAGTAAACTTTGGCACCTTAAATTAGCACTGAAAAGATGATGGGAAGTTTAAAAAAATGAATGAGCACATTCAGGAATCAGAATCAGAAACAAAAACAAACAGAGGAATCCTTCAAAGAATATGGTTCTTAGGAATAAAGCAATAATCTGCAGATCTACAAGCAGCTATAGATCTCCACTGAAACAAATATAATGAAAAGCTTGTCTTGAATAACAAGTCATTTTTGCAGTTAAATGCAACAAAGAATATCATATTGGGTAAAAAGTTGTACCCACTGTTTTATAAGGCATTCACGACTATAATCTGAATTATGGTTTCCTTTTTTTTCTTCATTTCAAGAGTTAGAATGTCAAAAACATGTATCTTTTGACAATGATCAGGGTGCTCCATTTCCAAGAAAAAACGTTTTTTGTTACAAAAAAAAAGTCTGGAAAAATTGGATTAAATAAATGTTTAAAAGGTCCAAAAAGGTTTTCCTTTGTTGAACCAAATCTTTCAAATGATTCTCAAATGATCTGAGGAAAAAAGACAAATGTTTTTGTTGACATGATTGGATGAACAAAAATCTTTTTCTCTTTTATTTTTCAAAAAGCGTTCAGATTTTTAGCTGGAACGATTTGTGATTCATCTGTCATCAAACAGCAAAATAAAACAAATTAATTTACTACAGTGAAGGAAAAAACGGTAGAAATAATGATGATCCAATGCAAAAAATGAAGTTAAATTGTGCAAGAAGGAAAAATTAATATTTATTTTTAATGATCAATGAATTTCAACAGAAACTGTATGCTTATTGGTAATGCTCCCCTCCTTCATAATTGTAAGAAAATGAAAATGATAGAAAGTCATGGTCTACAGGTGTCATGATGGTATCTATTTTCTGTAAAAATCTATGAGCTGTCCATCTACAAGGAGGAACTGTTTCATTATTTTGAAAGTTACAAGCCCTTACAAAGAAACACAGATTTAGTTTCTAGCGACTGATCCCCAGACAGCTTGCTGCCTGCTCAGGTGTTAACTCCTTGCCAAGCTATCTTGAGTAAGCTGACAAAAAGTCCCTCACATAAAAACCCTATTCATGAAAGATTCAGACCAACATGACTCACGTCTTCAAACAGAGGAGTGTGGGAGGAAGTCTGGAACAAGACTGAAAGTGACTATTTTGTTCCTAGTGCTGAGCCGGAGCAGGCTGAGTCGGCTGGGCCGGAGTGAATAGTCAGGAGGCTAATGAATGAGAGTGAGACTCAGAAAGTGTTAGACTGAAGGAAGTGAACGCAGCAAGTGTCTGAAAGAAGCCATGACTTTCTCTCTCAGAGGTTCTGCTTGTGTCTGTTGCCCCATCCGGGACAGGAAGCAGGATTGTTTGTGATCAGCACGTGTGATCCGAAGCCCAGCATGCTCTGCTCTCCTGAGGGAGGTCAGGCAGGAAGTGACCAGGCGTGGGCTGTGACCTCTGGGTAATGAGCAAGAACCAGCGGGGGGCGCTTCTCACATGTTACCTCTTCACTTACACACACACTGTAACCGCACATTCACAAAAAGCCTTACAGCTCAGCACTAATGTGGAGAAAGTGGTCTCTGGAAAATGCAAATTATGATCGGATACTTCCAACTCTGTCCAGTCTGTGTTATTAATAGAGGTGTAACAATTCATTGTAACCCTTGTGCTATCCTAGACACTTTGATATTGGGAGTTGGGTCATCTAGACTCCACATGACAGTGCCCTGAACTTTTTTCTTCAATGATTTGTGATCTTCACTGGTGTCCATGGATTACATGAAATCCTCTCCACCTTTATCCACCTTTGTCATGGTAGGAATAACACGTCAATGTGGTGGGGTCATAGGATAGCACAAGGGTTACAAAGATTCGATTCATATCATCATTAGTGGTTGCTGATACAATTGATAGTTGATATTGGTTCATTTTGAACGATCCAATTCACTGACCTAAAATTGATTCAGGGCATTTTTAAAAGTTGTTTGTGGCGCAAAGACAAATACCTTAACTGTGCAGGTGTTTTTCAGATTCCTTGGATTTCTTGCAAGATAACAAGTGTAAATTGAATATGTGTACAAACAAACAAGTAAACAAGAATTATTCCATTCACATTTTAGTTTCATAAAGTTGTGCCACTGTTGTTTTTCCACATGAAAATAATCCAAAGGGAACATTATTAGAACATTATTAGAACTGTATGGTCACATGTCTTTGTAAAATTCAAAGTGTGTCCACACATTAGACTGTGATGGCTTGATCGTTTTTTGCTGTCATCACATTGTGTGTTGTCTGCTGTAATGTCATGTTTTTCGCTTATAATAAAATAACATTTAGAAGATGTTCACACTCAGGCGTTGTCTTGATTTTTTTGTAGTTCAGCTTAATTTTAAAATGAAATGACGAAGTTAGTTTTATTTTATCTCATGTGTTTCTGATCTCTGAGTAATTTTCAAAGTCTGAATATTCAATGTTCCGTTTCTCATAACTACATCCTTTTTTCACTTTGTAAGAGATGAAGAGATAAATCAGCTTGTGAGTCAGAACCTGTGGCATTCGCCATGTGTGTACGTACGTATCTGTATGTATGTCTTCCTCTACAGGCAGGAAGTTCACTTTGCTCATTTCCCATGCCTCTTGACTTTTATCTAGCAAACTGCTTGTTAGGCTCTGGCATTGTTAGCTCTGTGTGTGTGTGTGTGTGTGTGTGTGTATCTGCCACCATCCTAGTGCAGTTACAAGCCTGCTTTCTATGACACGGTGCATGCTGATGTCAGTTTGTGCACTGACAGAGGCTAATGCAGTGGGCCATCCTTGGAGGAGGGGGGAGTAAGGTTTGGAGGGCTGTCAACGAGGCAGCCGGCCAGGTTCTCAGGGCGCTCTCTGCAATCCACTTGAGACGAAAAGAAAAGGAAAGAGAAGGAAAGAGAAGGAGCAGGGGAGGAGGAGAGACAAGATAGGAAAGACGTTTCCAAAGCCAAACACAAAAACGAGAAGCCACAAGTCAGCCAGGCAGGCACTCTGATCCCACGCAGGTAGCCGAGCCACAGAGAAGCCAAATTGTCCTTTGTGAAACAAGAGCCATTCAGTGGGAACAGGATGCTGTCTGCAGGGTGTCCCAGACCCCTTGGCGCTGTATTGTAGTGTGTTTTTTAGTGCGTGTGGGTGCACGTCTGGCCCAGTGTTGACTTTTTGGAAAGATTGTCGGGGGGGAATTTGCTCTCTTCTTTGACAATGAATGACGGCCTCATGGACAAACTCAATTAGCCAGAATAGAGGTTTGGAGGAGGTGTCTCTTGTGACCACATAAGGCCTCTATTTTGACATAAGGCCATGCTGAATACATGGCAAACATATTTCTTTGGTGGTTCTGAAACACTGGCAGACAGATTAGGGACAGACTGATTCTGAGAGTCTGCTGTGCTGAGGGGGAGGAGGGGTAAGGGGTCACCGTATATTTCCAGGTGTTGGAAAAAAAGACATAATTAATTACCTAGTGATGGATTGAGGAAATACATCTGAGAAACTAAAAGGCCAAAAAAAGTGTAGTCAGTTTCTAACAATGTTCTAATACTAATCCACAATATTGGCGAAAAGAAACAACTTAACACTGTAGTTAATTATCTTTTGATCTATTTTAAAAACTCTCCCAGTGGTCTTTTAATTATGACAAAGACTTACATAGATACATTTGTCTGCAAGTGGATGCATCAGAAGGGAGTGGTGCAGAAAGCTTGTGTCTTGCTATAGTAATTTGTACATAATGATGACAAGCTTTCACCAACGGCATTTCTGTGTGTGCTCCTGAACAATTAAAATTCAGAAAAAACACAGAAATACAATTTTAAGATTAATTTCCTTTATTTGTGCCCTCCATCATAAGAAGAAGACTTTAGGGGCCTGTTAAAACCACCAACAACAAATTTTATTGGAGTGGGTCTTTAAGATAAAAACTACCGTATTTTCCAGACTATAAGTCGCCCTTTTTTTCATAGTTTGGCAAGGGGTGCGACTTATACTCCGCAGCGACTTACATTAGAAATAAATTGAAATAAATACATTGTTAACCCTCCTGTTATGTTCATTTGTGAGGAACAGAGATGATGTTCCTGGGTCAATTTGATGTATGAGGTATGTTAAGTGACTCAGAGAATCTGCAAACTTTTTTTTACAGTAAGATCTTGAAGGCTAACAACATAATATTCTGACACATATGATGACGACCCTGATGAAGGTGGAAGACATGAAACATGTCGGTACATTTTACATTACAAAACAAACCAGTGTCTGATAAAAATTAATTTAAATATGCAGTATAATTTTATAGACACAATGAACTTCATTGAATCAACATAATATTCTATTTTCCAATGATTTCATAGATTCAGAAATGCAATAAAAATGACAACTGTTTCTACAAATACAGGATGAAAACAGAGTATTAGTTGGCCAATGATGCTTCATGAAAGGAATAAGTAAATAAGTATGAGAAAGAATTACTGTGAAATTATGAGATAAACAGTCTGCTATGATTGTGTCATATGAGGTTGTGAAAGTTATTAGTTCTTGGTCTCAGATTTTGTCAAATCAATTTCCCATCAAAATGCGACTTATAGTCCAGTGCGACTTATCTGTGTTTTTTTCTACTTTATAATTCATTTTTGGGATGGTGCGACTAATACTCCGCAGCGACTTATAGTCCGGAAAACACAGTAATTAATAACAAAGACTTTATAAAGATAAAGAAAAAGGAGAGGATATGTGACCTATTAGTTTGTATTTAGAATACTTTAAGATACTTTTTTGTTCCATGTTTTCCAACTCCTTAACTTGATAGAACTTAATGATTGACTGTTTGGTAAATGGTTGAACAGGAAAATTAGACACTTTTAAAGCCACAAATTCGCATCGGCTGCCCTTCGTTTGCTGCACGGCGAATTCTCTGCTCGCCGCCTGTCCAAAAATGTTTTCTTTAGCTAATGTTTTTAGCCTGATACTTGTCTGTGTTTATCTAGTTTACAATGCATTGAAAACACGGATGATGCTGAGAGATCAGGTTTATTTATTTTAAAGACTGCTACAAAAACATCATTAATCATGTCACCATGTCTGGGTTCATGAGATCATTCAGAGATTCTCCCAGTACAATGAACTTTAATCCCACTGTGTCTAAAAGACGGGGACTTCCCCGGTCTTTTCTGTCTGACCGAATTTGAAGCCTTGCTGTCCTGTATTAAGCCAAGAGGGAAAGCCTAAATACAAGAATAAAGTTAGGGGACCTCTTTTATTATTGTTTCAATAAAAATAAAAAAATGTCATATGATTCTGGAGGCCCGAGCAGCCTGCATCTTTAATGCCGCAGCGGCTCTCTGTCTCTCAGCAGCCAGCATAGTGAGCGTGATTGCTCTAGCTCCATGGACCCTGTGACAGTCTGTCTGGGGAGTACCTGTGTACCTACAATAGCAGTCAGGATGGGCTCTGGCAATGCTGTTGTCCCAAAGGGATTAAGCGGGATTAAGAAAATGGATGGAAGTTCAGGAGGAGAACTACCAGATCGATCCACCGTATTGGTTTTTATGTTTTACCTGGCCACTGAAAACATCACATGCCCAAAGTTAAGTCCCTGGTTGACGTGACGCAGCGACCTCACCAAAGTTGACATATTTTGACTGTGGCCGCACAGCTCCAATCCCGCTAATGCCAGACCTTCACGCCACACCCATTGCTCAATTCGTGCCGCAGGACCTCATCTTGCATTTGTACCATTGACTTAATATTGAAACTGGCTCCTCTGGCGCACAAATCGTGTTTAGTGTAAACGCAGATTTAGATACGTCCATGAGTCATTCTAGAAAAGATTTTGTATCACCTGTCAGTCTAAAGACCACACCTCCTTCTGTGCATCATTTCAATTAAAAAAAATAACATACTAAAGTTTCTAACACATCACTCTGATAATTTTTCTGGCAACAGAAGGAAAAACCTTTTCTCAAAGTAGAACGTGAATGTGTAAAAAAGTTGGACCAGAGCTTAAAATTGGGGTAAACAGGAGTTTCTGCTACAACCCATGTTTTTGGTGAAATGGTGTGGCTCCATTTACATTTATTCCTAATGTAAACTAAAAAGTTGCCTTCTTTTGATGCTGTCAGGAAAGCAGAACTTGATTTAAAAAATGTAGTTCATTCAAACATTTTTGTCATGTATAAGAAGATTTTTACTCTCAAAAAACATGAAAGTAGATTGAACATTGATGGATTGATGGTGATCTTTGCAGTCTGTGTCTCTGTGGATGACTTTGCAGCTCCATACATCATTCATTGAGTGGTATTATTCTAATATTTCTAAAACTTTTCCACTGCATCCAAAAGAGTCAAAGAAGTTAATGTGGTAAATGGTGTGGCTATGCCAGATACTTACAATGTTTTAAAAGTTCAAACCACATTTGAAGATAAATATTCACATCATGGCTTCTTGTTTTTTTAACTTTTTGTTGAGTTTTGAATTTAAGATGGTATTTACTGTTAGAAAAGAAATCCATGTTTTGCTTGTTTGCCTCAGACTTCACTTTGCTGTGAGAAAGTAAAGAAAAAACTGATCAAAGGAAAAGTTTCTGGTAACATTTTAGATTTAAAAAACAAACACAAAAACCTTCATGTTTAGGTCTATGAGAGCAGCTTTTACTTGATAATTCCTCACCACAACTGACAACTAGCTCACTCGGTACGTGAACTTGTCCTTCCAGGGGGATTTCCAGAGCTCCTATTAAACTGTTCTCTGCAGTCAGCTCCATCTCTCATCTCTGTGACTCCCCTCAAAGCTCAGATGAATAGCAGTCGCAGTTTGCGGTGGCACTGGCTGAGGTATACTTAAGACCTTCCTCACATGCTTAAGGCCCACATCCTTATAAAACATTTTTGCCACTTAACCCCCCCTGTTTTTATGACAGAAATTTCCTGGTTCACATTTTACAGTTCAGGTGCTGAAAGCAGCTCTAAAGCAGGATACGAGAGGCCATGATTTACACAAAAGAATTAATTTATCTCTGTTTAAAGCAGTACAAGAAAGACACTGTCCATTTCCATGACAACATGAAGGAAAACATGCACTTCCTTGCACTGTGCACCCAAAAGCTGCCCAACAAAACCTTTAATGTCATAGCTCAGTGACTGCTCTTTGTGAGTGTGGCAGCACACTGCGAGCCACACAAAAACTCAAAGGCAAAATGGATTAGAATATGAGAGAAAAGATGACTGAATCAAACCCAGTGGATTGGAGGAGATTAGCTGAGGGGATTAAAAGAGAAATGACACACTAATTACTTTTTAGGGGCTGAATTTGAGTTTAAAGGCTATTTCTTTAGGTTTGTGAATGCAGGATAGATGTTTTGCGTTTGAGATTGTTCCCTGCTGAATTACATGAAGATGAACATGGGAAATGTTTTATGTATTAAGAGACGCTCCTCCAAGGTTTCTTTGAAGACTTTATGTAATTAAAGAAATAAACCTTAAAAATGTTATGGCATATATTGTTTTAATTGAATGTGTCAAATTTAGAAGTATTTTTAGTTGAAATTGAGCACTTTTGTAGGAACAAAAGACTATAATTGAAAACTTAAAGTCCTACTCCGATCATCTAGTGGTCTATTTTAAAAGGTTTCCCAGTGGTATATTAGTTATGATTATGTTTTTTTAGACCAAAAAAAGCCTGTGTAGTTTTCTAGGACATAGTTTCTGCAGAGCAGCAGTAGTTCATTTGAAATTTTCCTCTAAGTCTGTTGGTTCAGGGCAAACCTGTCCCCATTTCCCATCATTGCTTTGTTTGCACTCTCTACCAATAGCTTACAGCTCCTCACAACCCCATCCTAACATTATTGGTGCAACAAAGATGGCAAGCAATATTGGAACTTTTCCAGCTGTAGAGTTTTGATCCAACTACAAGCTGTTTCCAATGGCATTTTTTCTTTTGCTCCTGATTCACAATTGGAATTAAAAAACTGCTCAGAAATGCAATTGTAATCTTAATTTTCCTAATATATGTCCTCCATCAAAATGTTACAAGGGGTTGTTAAAAACACCCAAAACACAATTTTCCTTGCAGTGCGTCATTAAAGATGATGTTAAATACTTGTTGAATTGTACTTGAGTACTATACTCAATCCTGTCCTGTTTTTGAGGAATTCCAGCTTAACTCAAAACTGTGAAAGAAAAGACAGCCGACCACTCAGACCTGCAATTTGACTTTTTGTTACCTCCAACCTTGTGGTCTGAAAGCTTGTCTCACTGTTAATTATTTGACCAAACTAAGGTCGACGATCTTGGAGGACGTCCCATCTTCAGTTTGCTCTGCTCTCCAGGTCTCCAATTAGGCTTATAAAAGGCCCCAGCAAGAACAGCAGAGACAAAGGAGGAGAAAAGAGTGGCCAAAAGAAAAACAAGACACAACAATAAACCTGGTGTCCATGTGGGGGGAGGACACCCACATCAACGCCTCCTCCCATCCCTAACAAAACTGGTGTTTTCCAAGCTGGAGCTGTCACTGTGGAAACCTGGAGCTTCTTTCGTTCATTTCATGCGTTCACTTCCCTTCCTCCCTTGCGTTTTTTTTTCTCAACACATGCACACAACCCCCCCACCACCACCACCACAGAATCCCCTCCTTCGCCCGCCCCTCCATTCACGCCCTCCCTTCTTCCTGGGCTAAAACAAAGCAAGGATCTGAAAGGACTCTGAGGTAGGTAAATGTATTCAGTGACACTGGCCGGATGATTCCATTCTGTGCCAGCCCTGTAACATTTGTTTCAGGCCTTGTCCGAGGGCAGGGACGGCGTGTTGGGCCTTTTGTCCCACGCGCCCTCTGCACAGCCCTGCAGTTAATGGTGGTCTTGTCCTAGACTGCTGGACCAGAAATCTGCAGCCACACAGGACAGGCGGAGATGGTGAAATGGAAAGAAACAGGGGAAACTGAGGTGGATTAGGTAGCTGTCAACAAGTGAGAGCTTCTCAGTTTTCTTTCTTTTCCTTTCCTTTCCTTTGCTCCATCATAAAACTTTCTCATCTATTTTTTGGATCTGTATGAGTGACAGGCCATCCAGCCAAAGGCCCAGGTGCTTGTGAAAAGGGTGAACTTGATCACTGGTGGGGGTGGAACTGAAGGCAGAAATCCTGCTGATGTCGGTCTGAAGAGGGCCCCCAGCGTTTAGCAGAGAGGGTCTCCTCGTTTTCACAAACAGCTGCTTAAGAGAGCATCTTCAATCTAGTTTTGTGCGACTCGCTCAGGGAGGGTTGAGTGGACTTCAGGGCTAAGAACTCCTCACTTGACTCTGGTAATCTGCTGAACACTAAAGGACCTGAGACCTCAGTGAGTTGCAGCTGCAACCCTCTGTTGTGTTTTACATCAAGTTATTGCATTATTTTTGTCCAATTAATTCTACGAGACTAAGGAAAAAAGGATGGAAAAGTCATTAAAAAAGTGAATTCAGTATCATTTATTGCCCACTGATCTACATTTATTTAACCATTTTCTAGGTGTTAAATCTGAGTAAGATTCTGATCAATCTATATTTTCATACTCCCTCCAGCATTGAAAGGCTTGGCTGCTGTTGTTCTAGGAGTCCCAGCATTCCCACCAGAGCAATTGTGTCTTTGTGTAAGTGTGGGTGCGTATATTCATAAGAGCAAAAACCCAAATCCACCCCCTTCTCTTTTGGAATTCTGCAACAAAATCAGCTCTTGTATTGGGGGCCACCACTACAAACAGTGTATGAGAGGATTAGTGGCTCCTTGACCACTCCTTCAAACACATACCCAGAATGGCCGCCTCGATTATGACCATTAGATGCCCAGAAAATGAGAACGACATGAAAGAGTGGGGGACACAGGGCTTTTCCCATGGTTGAATTTGACCACACGTCCAGCAAAAATGAATCTATAATCCAGAAGCCAACAAAGACCCGAGTGGAGGCCGTCCTGGAGTGTTGTGCTTGCTTGCTGGGAGAGGCTTTATGTTTCTATTGCTTTCATTGTGCATGGAAGTGCCATAATAATGATTCAAGACTTTAAAGGCTAGATTAGTGTGAGGACAAGGGCAGCTTAGTGAGTGAAGTAATTTTAGGGCAGTTGAGCTGGTTCACTAATGGGAAAATTCCTCAGAAAAGGATGCAGGATTTTGGTCTGCTTTGCCCTGGGATCAAATCAGTGCTTTCAGTGAGAAAATTAAGTTATACACATGAAATGTATGCACATACTTGTCCCACTTCTGAGGACTCCGCTCACTCTCAGGCAGCTGTCAGCAGGCAGGCCAACATTGAGCGCTGTGTTCAGTGAAGCTGCAGGCGCTGCAAGGTGATCCTTACTATCTGGGGCACCTTTACTCAGCAGGTGAAAGTGCTGGGAGGCAGACGGCCTCTATGTGGCTGCTGTCTGTTCACCAAATGGGTAGGAGCGCAAAGAAGATCTGAAAAAAAGGGAGACATCTGACAATAGCTGTGTTTACATGGACACAAGTAATCGCAATGAACACCTGATCAGAATAAAAATGCGTCATGTAAACACGCCATTCGGAATACTCTGCCCCAATCAGACTCACCCGGATCAAAATTTCTTTTCGATCGAGATAGGTGGGTTATGCCGATTGTTGATCCGATCGTGGTGCATATAAACAGTTTATTCCAATCGTGGGTCACTACTGCACTGGCTTTGTGTCATACATAGATGGTGTGGCACAGGACCGGTTGCCTGCTCCACCCTTGCAAAGCATGTTTCTGAGCAGAGCAGTCAGACTTGCTGCTTCGTGTTTGAGAGTAGGGGAGGGTGCTTTGTTACGGTGTGCACTCCGGAGGAGGTTTCGGACTTGTTGCTGGACTTAGAAGGACCGTGTCTCCTGGGAGGACCGTGTTTCTGAGCAGAGGAGCGGCTCTGGGACGGTGTGTGAGCTAACGGAAGCGACTTTTGAATGGAGAAAAGCCGCGTAGTCCTGAGAAACCGTGTAAATAATCATGTCTATTCATATTTCCAATCGTGTCCAAAGGAAATAAAGGCTGATTTATTCCCACATATATCACATAGTCAAAAAGCATATCCACGGGTAAATGTAAATGTTGGAACGTATTAGCCTAACCCTACTTCCAGGTCATTGCTGCCAAGAAAAAAGCACGGCTTAAAAAAAATTATAAGTAGTCAAGCACTTAATTATAATCATAACAAAAGCACCTTTCAGAAGATCATCTTGCTCTATGCTGCATGCTTGATTGTTTACAATGGAATTCAACATTTCTGCTTCATTGTTCGTTTCCAGTATTTTAGAGAGTTCTGTGCATGTCCAAATGACCAAAAGTGCGGCGTATGTAAACGTTTGTTATAATCGGATAAAGTTTTTCTGGGCCCGTACACAGTTCAATTCTAATCCGATCTTTGATCCAATCAAAGATATTTTGCACATGTAACCCCAACTAATGTTGTAATCTCACAACAGCAACGATCAGTCAAAACTTCCTAAATGTGTTCAAGTTTATGTTCATTTTGTACGTAAAGATTTATTCTCTAAGAAATTTTACTTACCTAAATAATGTGTGCACCAACATAAAGTCATGATGAAAATATGTAAAAATTGTCGAATTTGAATAATAGTGCCTAGCATTCTATGAGAATCAATCTACAAAGGGAAAAAGGTTTTACAAATGCTAAAACGTGTTTCTTAGAGTTCAACTTCGATTAAAATTGTGCTGTTGGTGTTCTTAACATGTTCTTGTGGCATTTTTCTCATGATGGAGGTCATATATGTAGAAAATTCTTTATTCGTTCTGAATCAGGAGCAGACAAAAAAATCCCAATGGGAAAAGCTTGTAAGTGTGACACACATGTTACTATGGCTGGCTTCAAGCTCCCTGCTGATGTGTCCCCATGCAGAAAGATAGATTCATGTACATGTACATCTTTGTTTTTCTCGTCTAAGCTGGCATCTGCCTCAAAATAGTGAAGCTGGATAGCTTACATATTGCTAGCTGTTTTTGTTGTACCAATAATGTTAGCTTGGTGATGCGAGAGGGTGTAAGATAGCATAAGAGCATGTACACAGATGGATGATGGAAAGGTAGTAGGGTTACTGTGCTCCACAAAAAAATTAAAAAAAAAATTATTTTGCCTAAAAACGACATAATCATCATTAACAGAACTACTGGAAACGCTTTTAAAACAGATCAAAAGATGATCGGAGTGGGACTTGAACTTCAAGTTTCAACTAGAACAAAAAAGATTATTTAAAATCAAAAGCAATCCCACACACTCAGCAAAAATCCAATTTTTTACTGAGTCTGAACGCAAATCATTATTTTATGTCCCACAAGTCAACACTCCCATCAAACATCTGCAAACTCCAACCTGGAGGTGATATCAAAGCATATAAGATGCCAGCAAAGCCCCAGGAGAATCTCCCACAACCAGCTCCTTCTTTTCTCAGACAAAGTAACCTTTTCCTTCCAAAATTTCTCATCTGTTCATCCCAGAGCAGACAATGCTGGAAACTCCATGCAGATCTGCCTTCAGGGGCGTGTGCTCATCACAGCACTTGTGGATGCTGAGCGATCGATTGTCAGAAGGATGGTAATTTAAGCATGGAGAGAGGCACCCAGTGGCTCTGGACCCAGATCCCTCTGCACGTGGCTTCCACACCTCACGGCTCGGGTCTCTTTTTCCCCGCTGTTGTAATATTTACAGACTCTGGGGTCAGATTACAGCCATTTCACTGAAATGCAAGGGAATTTACACCACAATGAAAACCTTTCAAAACACATTTTCTCTATATTTTAAATTGATTCTAACATCAATTTTACATGTTTTTTTTTTTTTTTACAGAATCTAATAATACAGGGGGTATATTAAAATATTAATTTATCCATTGTTTTCGTAGATCATAGAAAGCCAGTAACTATTTTGGATTTCAATTCATGATGATCTAATGTGCTTGTTTTTTTTTTTTTTTCTTCCGTTCTGTCAAAACTTTAAATTGCCTTGGTCATTCCAGAACAGACCTGCTTCTTTTAAACCAACAGCCAATAAAATAGTAAAAAAAAAACCCAATTTAATCATCTGTTGTCTTTAGATTCAGGCACCAGGCTGTTGAGATTGGGATGGTGGTTAGACCTCCACCACTAGAGGGAAGTGTAACCTCTGAATGATATGTTGGAAAGAGGAATCAAAACACTAATGGACTTTATGTGAACAGAGCAGACTCTTCAGTGATTACAGTGTAGATACATTCATGTACTAGGCAGTCAGATGGGCCAATAAAATGAACGTTTAAATTATTATTTTTTCCTTATTTATTCTTCTTTTGAGACTCACTTGGTTTGAGGAAACATCCATCAGATGATCTTTTTAGCTAACACTCTTCCACACAGTCCTATATGAGAATGTGTTAACTCATGCTTTTGTCTTGTCCCACAAAGCTGTATTTGTGTGGCTTTTAACTACAAGTATGCATTGTCAGTGTACACTTTCAAAACAGTTCACCTTTTCCTCACAGAGGTAAACCTTCAGTGTGTGCTTCTACAGTCGGCATACCGGACCATTCAGAGACTAGGAGCCTGTGTTTACTCCAGGGATTACATTACCACTACAGAGGTCTGTCACAAAGACTATCAATCATCCACCGCAGCAAAGCTCCTGCTGCCAGCTGCACTGATTCACGGAAGGCTTGGTGACTCCATGGTGTGCTCCTCTTTTCGTGGCGTCTGTCCTTGCGAGGAGTGTGTTGACTCAGATGGGACGTGTAAACAGAACCGGGGTGAAGCCATGTGGGCGCTTCATTCTCATGGAAGCCAGGACCAGTGGATTAGGCTAATACCAGCCCACGAGGGGTGTTGCAGCACGGCATTCCCTGACAGGAGGTGATGGATTAGGCTTTTGTCAGGGCCCATGTCAGCCCGAGAGACCCAGTGATGAGGGGAGGCAAAGGGGGAGATCAGGGCAGCCCAATCCCAGGATCAGCAACATGTTGACAAGGGATTATCCCAATCGGTGTGTAGCTACAGGAGCTAAGGTATTACCGGCTTCCAGGGCGAGAGTGTGCAGGTACTGAGCAGTGATGAGAGAGACCTTTAACTGATGATGTGTGAGAGCCCTGTAAGAACAGTGCTCATTCACCTTTTTGTGGGTTCAAAAGCAACAGGTCTCCAAAGATACCAACAGGTTAATGGCTTTTTCAGGTAGAAAAATCAGTAACATGTGCACGAAGCTGCTCTAAGAAATGAAAACCTTTATCACTGTGACTTTAGCAGCTCCGGATTGAGAACTGCTGATTTTACAGAGGGCATAAATCTTTGTGCATGAGCATAGACTTGACTTCCAGTGAGAGCTGGCGATAGCACTCCTCCCTGGACGCGTCAGCGGCACGATATCTCAGTCATATTTCCTTCTTTTGTCGAAATGCGAAAAGCAGATTGTTTCTTTTTTACGGGTTCCCTTTGAAATCCACCATTCTTGACCCTCCGCACGCCTGGATTTTACAGCCTGCTCTGGTTTATTTCTGGAAACCTACTGCACTCCTCATTTTCTTAAGATGCCTGCTCAAGTGTGCCTTTTGTTTGTTTTGCCACTTTGGACAAATAGTAAAATGAGGTGATTAAGCATTTGCATGAGATTCCCTTAAACCCCCAAAGAAACCGCAGGGAACATTTGGGGGGAGAGACTTGTCAGTTGAGGGTATGGGGAGAATCAATTACCAACACTTGGCACTATAATCCACTGGGCCAGAATTCACATCTGTGTTTTGTCTCATGCTATTTAATCTAAAAAAAATGAGTTCTAGGCATGACGTTACTGTAAGAGTTGCAGGATAGTTTGTGCTACAAGAGCTCTTTATCATCTCTGTCAGGAACATAGAGTGATTCTCCAGATATTTGTCATTGAACTCTGGACATCTTTGCCACGAGCACAGATCCCAAAAGATTTGAGTTGATCTGAAACATTGCAAGTGATTTGTGCTTTCCACAGGATAAGGAGGCAGCTGGGAGAAAAGGGTGAGAGTGAGACGTGACTGACATGTGGCAAGGAGGCACCAATCCGTCTCTTGACGAACTTGTCGCCTCACCACGCTCCATGTGTCAGGGCCTGGCGTCTTCCCTGTGTCAAGCGTGGGTGGCCGCCTGACACGCGTTTGGATGTGCATGTCATGTCCGTCTGGGGTGAAACCTCTCCTGAACACACACCCATGTAATGACACTGACACTGTGCCATCAGGCCTGCCACTAAGCCAGACGGAGTCTCTGGCAAGTTATGTCTTCTCTCTCATTTCTCCAACCTCTCACCCTTCCTGTTGTTTGCTACTCTTCTCCATCACTCTCTGCATTCCACCACAGCCATTAAGTTGCAATTTATGCATAAATGATTGCATATGATTTAATCTTTTACCACGAGTTGCAAAGCGGGACCTTGGGAGCCGGCCCAGCTCCTGGACCAAGCTCATTTGCGAAGAAACCCAGAGCTGTAAATTTAAAGAATTGACTCAATGTCAATGAGGAGAGTGCCAGGCTAGGCTGCACTGGCGTCGCTCAGAGCCCCAACTCTGTAATTGCTTCCTTGCTGGAGCTGCTGTGTAATTTTTTGACGTGGCTGTAGATTTAATAGTTGGTTCTGAACTTTTCTCAATCGTTTGAGCCTCACTTTACACTGTATTGGTAAGTTTTCTGTTTCTTCTGTCTTTAAAGCCCAACTCCGATCATCCTATCTAATATTAAATCTAAAACACTGTGTTGTTTTCTAGGACATAGTTTCTGCAGATGTGGTCGGGACTGATCGCTCATTGTAAGCCTGCCCCCGTTTTACATCATCCATCTGTTTATTTGTGAGCACATAAACAGATGGATACGTCAACAAAGCTTACAGCCCTTACAACCCCAACTAAACATTTGTTGAGCTATATTGGAGCTATCCAGCCATATAATTTGAGTCAGATGCCAGATAGGATGAGGAAAACGAAGATGTGCATCTATTTGTTTCCAAGTGGAGGCATCAGAATGGAGCAGAGTAGGGAGCTTGTGGTCCGCCCATTGTAGCATTAAATTGCTGCTACAGGCTTTTTCCAATAGAATGCTTGTCTGCTTCTGATTCACAACCATTTGAATATTACTCAGAAACACATTGTTAAGTTTATTTTTCTGTATATATGTCCTCAATCATGAGAACAATTCCACAAGAACATATTAAAACATCAAAAATACAATTTTCCTTGACGTGGGTCTTTAGCATTGCACTGGTTTCTTGCAGCTCTGGTGCAGCTCTGCAAGCAGCTCTGGTGAGAATTCAAACCAGTTGAAGTGTGAGGTATGAAGCTGGATCTGGGCCTGTCAGGTATTTCAGGCACATACTGTAATTTTTGCTCCAAAAGGCACTACTAAGGTTGCATTAATGCAGTGGGAAATCTGTAGCGATGTCATTGATATTCACCGAGGAAACCCGCGTGTCTTCACATAACAGATGCTGGTCCATTTGCTGTCATGCTGCATATTCATTCCAATGCAGGTGTGTTTGTTGGCCGCCATTTTTCTGTAATGCACACTCTGCATAAAGATTGGAGGTGGGGGTAGGAAGACAGAGTGGGGGGAATATTTGGTGACAGAAGCCTCCACCCTCTTCTTGCTCTTTGTGGGTATAGGTAAGGGATATTTAAAGGAAATACAGCCCCCGGCAAGATCCACCCCCTAGGAGCTCTCTCTTCCCATTTGTACCCTCTAGAAGCTGCAGGGGAGTCCCTCCTTATGCCTCCTTCGGCGTGGTGCTTCTGGAGAGACAGCAGGCTACCTTACTCACGCAAACAAGTGGGTGAATGCCGACTCAGCTCTGAATCAGGCTGACAGTGCAAACAAATGGGGTGAAGAGTGCGTATGTGTCTGTCCCTCTGCTGCACTTGTGCATGTGGGAGTTACTTAGTGGGTGATTGAGCTTTCATTAGTCTTGATGGATGTGTGTGGGCGTGAGTACGTAGGAGGGAGAAGTTGTGTGTGTGTGTGTGTGTGTGTGGGTGGGTGGGTTGAATTCAGTGGGTGGCCATGGTGTGCAAGGTGGTGCAAAAACAAACAGGTGGTTGGATCAAAAAAGTCTGTACCCAGATTCAGTTGTTGTTTTAGCAACAAGAAAATACTTAGTCAAGTTACAGTTCACTATTCCAAGCTGAATAATTCAGTGTTTTTATGCACTCTATTTTTTTGATACACTTAAATATTATTAAAAATAAATACAATTATTGTCTGCAGCAGTGTCTTTGTTTTCATCTGCTGTTTTCTGCATCTGAATAGCAGTGATATAATTTCAACATCCAAAGACTAAGACAGCTGAAGTTTACTGCAGGAAGAACCACAATAAAACATTTCTAAATAGTTTTATGCAGGTGAGATCCCAAATAAACACTGATATTTTTCTTAGCAGTGCATACATCTTTAGATGTATTTTCATGCATATTCACTCGTGAGGGATCTGACTCGACAAATAGAGAATAAACCCTATAGTTTAACCTTTAATGAATATTTTATAGCTGCTAAAATTATCACCTGCATTTTTCTTTGATGTTTTAATACCCAATGGTCAGAATTTTAAGTGTTGAGGAAATACGATTCCAACAAATTCCAGACTTAATACGATAGTTTTTTTAATCAAAATAGTGCCAGTCATTTTTTGCTCTTTCCAATAGTGTCATTTATAAATGGTTTGCACCTTTCTTGTTTGGTTTGTTTTCTGAAATTATGTTATTTGAAACACTGGTCCCCAACTATCGTGCCACAAACTGGTACCGGTCCGTGGGCCACTTGGTACCGGGCCGCAGACAGAAAAAGAGCATACTTTAACTTTGATTATTTCTGTTTTGTTTATTTTCTGATACTACAGGAAGTTTCGGAGGAGAAAAAAATTACTTTGAAAAACTACCGGATTCTGTTTACTACATCCGTCTGTCTTGACAGGTCATGTGACTTTAAGCAGTTAGTAGCTCAACGCTTAAAAGTTAACAAACAACAAAACGTATGCGGAAGGTTTCTTCCAGAAGAAAAGTGTCAGAGAGAAAACCGTCAAAAAACATTTTTGTCCTTAAACATCCAAGTCTTATGGTTTTAAATACTGTCTTTAATTTGAAATTAAGTGTCCTAAATCAAGTAAAAGGGTTTGCAAATGTGTTTTTATGTTTTTGGGCTGGTTGGGGTTGGTTAAACAATTAATATATAAAAAAAGAAAGAATTCAGTGGCATATCTGCACACTTATCAAACATTTGTATGTCTGCTAATTCCTTTAAATGTTCTTTTTTTTCTTAAAAATATCTGAAAGTGCTCTGAAGTTATCCTAAATACATACTCTGCTTTAATGAAATCCTATTGAATTGACATTGGTCTAAATTACTGGAACATTAGGCACATTTTTGCCCAACATAAATATTTTATAACATTTACAAAGACACACACAGGTGAGTTTGTAACGTTTCTTCCATTTCTGCAAATGAGCAGCAGTTTGGGCATTGTTTTTTCTTAGTGTGGCTTTAAGAATGGTCTTGGTGTGACCCTCATTCCCGTCTTGGTCTGCTTAGCCCATTAGTCCAATTTACTCAGCTGTCAAACTCCAGATTCACACTCTCATCCTTTCTGAGCGCAGGAGGTTACAAGAACAGGAGTGTGCATTCCTTTGGACCGTCCGCTTCCAAACCCCAACCCATACACACACACACACAAAATACCCTAAATAAACTTCATCTGTGCTTAACAGCAAGAAACCAGACCTCATCCCCCTTATTGGTGGGAGGATGAGTTAGCTAAACACTTTTCTGGCAGGCAGGCACACAACCGGCTGCAGGCCTGCAGGCGTGGGAAAGACCTGAATCTGAAAATAAGTAGGTTTTGGCCTCTCTAACCCCTGCTAGCTTTGGCCTGGGATAGTCATCTCTTTCCTCCTCACTTGTTTTCTCTCTGTTTCTGTGCACGAGTGGAGGACTCACAGGAGAGGAGGTCAACCAGGGAGAGGCCCACAGCTGTGGCTGCGAAGTCCCTGTGTGTTTATTTGGGCAAGGAAAACCATAATAAGCTCCAGCCAGGCATTGCTCCTGAGGACTGAGGCCACCACCGCTGCGGCGCTTTTCATCCTAACAATGGGAAAGTGCTCTGACCGAACAGGGAGCAGTGCGGCAAAGTTTACCGTATAACAGCTGCCTCTGTGGTGGTGGTGGTGGGGGGGGGACACTGCAGATGTGGACTGGATGGATAGTCTATGTTCCTGTACCTACTCCTGTCTGACAGTTTTTCACCTCTGCTCTTCGTACACTGAATGAGCTCCTTTGTTCAGTGTGGCTACTAGGCTCTGAATCCAAAAAAAGTTAGAAATATTTTCAAAAACAGAGACAGCATGCTGGAATGATCAGGCAACCTGAAGGGTTCATTGCTGAGTAAATGATCCATCTTCAACGAAAATGATCTCACTCCAGTGAAAATCATGTCTTTGGTGTTTTTAACATGTTCTTGTAGCCATTTTCTCATTATGAGGGATGTGTATAAAGAAATCAAAGTTGCAATTTCTGAGTATTTATTCAAATCGTGGCGAATCAGGAGCGGACGAAAAAATCCTGTTGGAAAAAACAGGCCACAGTCGACAGGCTGCAAGCTCCCTGCTGCACTCTATTCTGATGTGTTTGCTTGCAGACAAATAGATCTTAGTTTTCCTCGTCTGAGCTGGCATTTGGCTCAAAACTGTACGGCTGGATAACTGCAATTTTGCTTGTCATTTTTGTCACACCGGTCATGCTAGATTGAGGTTGTGAGGGGCTGTAAGCTAGGAGGAGAGATTGTAATCATATGTATGACAGGAAATGAAGGCAGGCTCACTCCACGGTAACAATCTTGGCCAAAATTCAGAGGCACATTTTTAATGAACTCCTTTTTTTTAACTCTGCGGAAACTTATAAAAAATGACTTCTTGAAAATGTTTTTGCTAAAAACACCATAAGCACAAAAGGCCCACTTGGAACGCTTTTACAATATATCAAAAGATGATCAGAGTGGAACTTTAAAAGATTTGATTTTGCTTGGATTAAAGTGTTGTCATTCTCACAGAAATATTAAATCTATTAAACAGTGGCTGCTCACTGACCCGCTCTGCTATCACTCTGATCTACTCAGAGAGTCTGCTCCCCTTTCATATGCAGAAAAACAACACCCTATCTCTGCTTTACTCACCACAGTATTGTGTAATGACCCCTTATTAAAAGAGTCAGTCAACCCCATGAAGGAGAGCACAGGTGTGCCTCAGGTTTTGCATGGCTGGAAGACGAACAGCTGCCCACCCACTGCTCCTTGAGGTCACCAGCTTCCCCTTGACACAGGTCGGCTCATCTGTTAGGGGTTGTGAAGATGACAGGGTTGTTCTGATTATCCTGTGTGTCTGATCCATCTAGATTGCCATTTCCCCTATCTCAACCTCATTTTCATCAGTTTCTAACATCATCCATGCACCCTGTTAGTCAGCACCCAAGAGTCCCGAATGTGTTTGTCTGCTGCCTCCCACTCTGCTCTGACAGTTACAAACCGCATGGGGCCGCAAAGAGAAACACGTCAGCAGGACCGACAGGCCAAGCAGGTGTGGTGACCAGGAATTGAGGTGGAGCAGCTGTCCGTCAGACTTGGAGCACCCAAACAAAAGTCCTCTTCACACGTGGCCACCAGATCTGCCATGATTTATTGACTTTCAAACCAGTTAACAGTGGCAACATTATTCCAAACAAGGAAAAAACTGCACAATACTGAATATAAGTTATCATGCACATAGAACTATCAGGTAAATCTAAAAGTCCTCTTTTCTGCTGCTGTATGACTCATTTTACGTACACAACTAAAATAAATCAAATGTTTGCAGTAACAGATGCCCCAAACAAGACCACATCTGCCTCAGTTTGTCCCACCTGCAGGATCTGTCCTTCAGGGGGGCTTCAACCATTACCCCCCCACCTCAAATTAAAATGCAAAAATGCAGACAGCCCCATGACATTCCTCTACATAATTTGCCTCCCCACCCACTCACCCCAAGTCCCCCCCCCAAAAACCCCTAAAACATCACTCTGAGCTTTGACAGCAAGTGGGTGACATCTGACAGGCCGCATTGATCTCCTGGCTGGGAAAGAGATGGGGCTGACAATGGGGAACATGTGTCTGGTTTGGGACGTGCCTCAACTTGTCTGACCCCCTCATTTGGGATGCGCTCGCAGGAAAGCCCCCCACCTCAATAAAAAGAAAACATTTTATCTGCCAAGGCAGCATCTAGGCCTCTGGTGGGTTTTCCTGCTCAGACTTGTTTAAATGAGAAGAAGACATGAATTTGATGTTGTCCACATAGTAAATAGAAACACTTGTCTTGGATTCAAGGATCTGCACTGATGTGCTCTTTGTGCTTGATGGAATCTCTCCACGCATTACTTTCTGGACTTTTTTGAGGCGTGCATTCGGAGGGAAATGTATTATTTTCTGTTTGTGATTATTTCACTCTTTGCACTAAATAAAAGCCAGTCTATCTCTGAAATGACTTTGATAGATGATATGGATTGGCAAATTGAAAGAATTTGGATCATCCAAATGCTCTAGCAAACTTTAGACGGGCCTGCACATGTACCGGCTTTACCAGGGGAACACGTCTGGCACTGGAGGGTTTGATTCTCTGGCGATGTAGTGTGTTACTGATGGTAGCCTTTGTTACTTTGGTCTCAGCTCTTTACAGGTCATTCACTAGGTCCCCCCGTGTGGTTCTGGGATTTTTGCTCACTGTTCTTGTGATCATTTTGACTCCACGGGGGGAAATCATGCATGGAGCCCCAGATGGAGGGAGATAATCAGTGGTCTTGTATGTCTTCCATGCAGGTCAACAATTTTGTTTCTGGTGTCCTTAGACAACTTTTTGGTCTAGTGGAGTTTGGAGTGTGACTGTTTGAGGTTGTGGACAGGTGTTTTATGTAGATAACCAGTTCAAAAAGGTGCCATTAGTACAGTTAACAGTGGAGGACAGAGGATGCCCCTACAAAAGAAGTTTCAGGTTTGTGAGAGCCAGCAATCTTGCTTTTTTGTAGATGATCAAACATTTATTTTCCATCATCATTCATTCATTCATTCATTCATTCATTCATTCATTCATTCATTCATCTTCCACCGTTTATTCCCTTTCGGGGTTACGGGGCTGCCGGAACCTATCCCGGCCACTTGTGGGCGAAGGCAGGGGACACCCAGGGCAGGTTTCCAGTCTGTCGCAGATATTTTCCACCATAATTTGCAAATAAATTCTTTAAAAATCTGACGATGTGATTGTCTGGATTTTTTTCCTCAATTTGTCTCTTATAGTTGAGGTTTACCTCTGATAAAAATTACAGGCCTCGCTCATGCTTATAAGTGAGAGAACTTCCACAATTGGTGGCTGACTAAATACTTTTTCCCCCATATTCTTTCTTTCTACCAGTAATAATCACTATTTATAATTTTAATGTAATTCACATTTTGTCACATGCATAAATAAATACTTAAAAAAAAATAAAGTAGTACAGATTTGCTCTGGCCTGCATCCCTGTGGTGTCTGCATTCCTAGAGGCATCATCTTTCTGCTGACTGCCTCTCACTTTTGACATGATGTTTCTGCGTGCTCATGACAGCAGGCTAAACGGGTCAAATCCACTCATCAGTGTTGACGTCTGTTAAGTTCTTGCTGAAATATCCATTCATTCCTGCAGGATGAAGGGTGACAAAGTCATGCATGACATTCAGTGCCAGACTGTTCGTGTCGTCAAAATGATTTCTGTTGCTGTGATGTTCACAATAACTGCTAATCTCTCTGACGTGTGACGTATTGATCAATTATGACTAAAATCACAGCATGTGTAAATGCTAACAAGCACACCGTCTTTCTCACACACAAACACACAAAAATGAAGAAAAACATGTTCATTTGAAGAATAAAAGCAGTAAAATGTCCAAATTACCACAAATAAAGTACCAGCTGCTAACTTTTTCACTACGAGGATAATGGCAAAGGCAAAGAATTTAAACTGGCAAAAACATTTTTTTTAAACATTAACATGGGAAATTCAACACTTCAACAAAGTGTACCCAGTTTTTTTCTATATTTGATCAGGAAAAATGGTTTTCAGCCATATGTTTTTGTATTTGCAATGTTGGGTTTCAGAATGTAATAATCTGAATCTGTTGAGATAAAATTAGATGATATAAGATAAGGTGTGTATTGTCATTGTCGTTACATGAAAAACAATTTTTTTAGTAATAGATGGATGAACATTTTAGGGTTCAATATATTTATAAACTTATTATGAACACAAATGTAACCATTCAATGGAATATTCTTTGAACTTTAATATAAAGAACAACAAAATAAAAGTTATCCTCATTATTCGACTTGTTTTAGAATGTATTCAATCTGGAAAAATCTGTTGGTACAGACTCAGTCTGTTTAATTTCGAGTCCTGAACCTTGCATTTGGTCTGTATTCAGACTGCTGTCAATAGGACTGTCCTGATTCAAACAAAAGCTTGTAAACAAAACCATGTGACTAAAGATCTCTTCACTCATTGGCCAGGATCACGAGGGTGGGGCAAAGCTACTAGAAGCAGAAATTATGGAAGTCGTAACCTTTTAGTTTATTCAAACTTTATATTTCACTCACAAGTTTTGAGCTTTTGTATCAACGTCAGGCTCAACACTTTTTAGTTGCTTCTTTGGTCCGGTGGAGGCATGCTGCAAGGTGATTACTGGCAAGAAGACAGCGAAGAAGGCAAGCTGATAAGTGTTCATGACATATAGATTGTCTGGAAAACAATGAAAAGTAATGTGTATCACGTCAAAAATGTTTTGTTGGCTCTACATTTATCCGATCTCATTTCAATGAGTTGCTGTGTCTCATTGTTGTGGTGTTATGGTGTTATTTTAAGAGAATTCTGTTAAAGAACTACAAAGTAGCTTTTAGGATGACATCACAGCAGCGCTGGTTGGTGACATGGAAAAGCATGTAAGCAGCAATTTTCAGTTGTGTTTTAGGACAACTAGCTTTTGGAGCCACGTGCTCTGTTATAGTAAAAGGACTTTGAAGTGAATAGATGTAATGTCCAGTCGAAAGTAATTATCTTCTTGGAACTTTAAAAAATGATTCTGTCTAAAATAGAAAAATTACACGTGTGTAAATGAAAGCTTAATTTGGGGTAAGGAAACAACTTTCTGCAGCTTCCTCCAAGGCTGAGAGGTCTTACTTTGTCAACAGATGTGCAATTTTACCATCAGATCTCATCTTGTCTCTCACAGTTCTTCCTATCTGCCGTTTCTTTTTTTTTTCTCTCCAGATGGCAGACTTTTGAGTCTGTTTGGCCTGTTTACAACCAACGGAGCCAATGGTTGTTGACTTGTTTGAAGAAAGAATTTATCAGAACTTCATTACAACGGTCTTGTATTGTCACGATAAAAACCATTGTCAAATAAGTCGTGAGACTTCCATCAACACCACCTAATAAAGTTGTTAAACATTTTCAAAGCCAACAACGGCAGTTTCTTTTCATAGAACAAAATCTTTGGGACTGTGCATGCTGCACACATGTCCATGTCTGTCTGGACTGTGCCTAATTTCAGCAGTTTCCACCACAAATTAGATTTAATCAGTTACGTTCCTGTTGCACTGCAGCTGCAGCTAGTTGATGTCGTCCAAGCCAATATCGGTTTTCAGCCCGTTAGGCTTTCATATTTGGATTGTTATATTTCATTACAAAATCAAAGTTTAGTAGTCCAAACCTCAGTATATGTGTCAGCTCTTCTATGCAAGCTTGCCAGCAAACAATATTTAGATTCATCTTGTCTCTTAACAGACTACAGCTAACTGACAACATCCCTCTTGCGTCAAACACGACAAACAAGTGAAAGTGTAGTAACTGTGAGAGTGTGTGTGTGTGAAAACACCTGCAAGTGTGGCAGTGAGAGGTAGGAGGCGTGATGAGAGCTCCTATCATCCTTATGTGGAACCAGTTTGTGTTGAAATGATCACAGTGCAGCTTGTCTGATGGAGTGCTGCAGAGAAGTGGAAAAAGGATCACACAGTTTACTTGGATGCTCTTATTAGTGCTTTTAATTTTCATATGTGATTTTGGGTTTGAAATGTACTAAAAAAAAAAGATGTGTATCAACAAACTAAATATGACTATCTAATCTCAGGTAACATGAGCACATTATCTGCTTGTTCATGGACTAATGTTCAAATAAATAACATAAAAAACGTTGTTCTTTTATTTTGTTTATGTAAGAACGTCTTTATCTCAAAATTTTAATGCACGGTCACATACAAATTACATGCATCGTCTTTTCTTTCTCCTTCTTTCTTTCTTTCTTCTTGATACTTGTTTACCACTTTTCTATTGTGCACATTAGTCTGTTTAAACAACAGTGTAGCATGCAGTCTGTCCAGTCCCAAGAAGAGCCATTCAATAGGCCAATTTTGCGATAACCCCCCCCCCCCCCCCCTTTTTTTTAAATCATTGTTTTTTACTGGCGTATCTTTGTCTAATGGGAAATTGGCCAGAGGTGAAAACAGTCACAATACAAAAACAAAGATAAAACTAGAGCAGGAAGTAAATATTACAGCACTGCTTGACTAAATTGGCTTGGCGTTCCAAGCTGCCTTGTAAAACAATAACTAAATAAATAAAATTGTCTTAAAATCCATTCATTTTTTAACGTTAACATTTAGACGTGCATAAATAGTTATACTGTAGTATGTCAGCGATGAATTGTCACAGCTTCCTCTCTAATCAAACATAAAGAAAAATCTTTTCCTTAGAATCTAAAGGTGACATTTTACAGTGCACTGATGCACAGTGTGTGTATCAGTCTACTTCAAAAAATTTGAAAACAAGTAAACTGTCAGCACAAACTCTCTGTTACATTCAAGCTCATGAGTGCAACATAAAAGACTCAACCAAGTGCTTAGGGTTCAAAACAAACAGTTTTATTCCCACTAACTTGGAACCGCTTACAACAAATGTCTGGGGAGGGAAAAAGGCTGCTGTGACAAGCATAAGTCATTCTGCTGGTGTGGCTGCCAGCCAAATGGGAGAAGGGAAGGGAGGAGCCAAAAAGGGCCTTTTAAACCCTCCTCAATCAGGTGCTTTTGGGGCAGGCTGGGAAACCCAGAGCTGGAAAAAACCTCTGAAAAGACAAGAAAGGTCATCACATAACACCCTCTATAAATCTAAAATCGCAGGTCTGGGAAGGTCTGCCTAAAAGAGTGTACCAATGCTACTTCTTCCACAACGAACAAGGAGTTTTTAGTGTTTTTAACATGTTCTTGTAGCCTTTTTCTCATGATACAGGACATGTATAAGAAAATTAAGCTTAAAATTGCATTTCGGAGTAATTTTTAAATTCAAATTGTGGTAAATCGAGAGCAGAACAACAATGCCATTGGGGGAAAAAAATAAGCTCCCTACTCCTCTCCATTCCGATGCATCCACTTGCAGATTTCCATGTCTTTGTTTTCCTTGTCTGAGCCGGGATCTGGCTCATAACCATACAGCTGGGTAGCTCTAATACTGCTCACCATTTTCGTTGCACTGGTAAATGTTAGGTTGGGGTTGTGAGGGTGTAGGGGATGATGGAAAATTGGCTCAGGCTTACTCCAGGCTAAGAGTCCTGCCCACAATTTGAAAGCAAAATCTAATAAACTCCTAGGCACTGCAGAAAATGTCTTAAAAAAACGACACAGATTTTTGGATTTTGGTTAAAACACGACAGTTAAAAGACCATGGGAACGCTTTTACAATAGTTTAAAAGATGATTGGAGTGGGACTTCAAGGAAGGGGCAAAGGCTTTATATGTAATGAGAAAATATTTGTTATACCTGATGCTTGAAAACAAAAACACATATTTCCTTTTAAAGGAACTGTTGGCAAACAGATTTAGAAGTTGCATGTGTTTGAATGAAGACAGACCTTTTCCATTAGCATACAATTTATCTCTAATTATGTCTCTGGTGGTTTCCCATTGACCCTGTTACACCTGAGCAGATCTGCCTGAGCTTTTTCAGGTCTCACGGAGGGAGAACAGTTCTTTTGAAATAAATCCACTCTGAACCTTCAACTTAACTGAGAGGAAAAAAAGAGGTTATAATGCAGCCCATTTCAACATCAGTGAGAAGACAAGACTCCTTACTTAATGATACCGGTTTGAGTACCTGGGATCTGTTCTATATCCCTCACTCAGCAATCCAAAAGAGCAACACTTTGATGGCTTAAAATTAATTACCAATCTACTGAGTCTATAACTTTATCATTAACTCTGGCTAAACCTTCATGGTGATGTCTAATGCCAACCTAAGGTTAACATCAGGCAACTTTAGTGTTAATTGGCAAATGGCATCAGGCCAGTTTGGAAAAGACATTGCCTGAGAGAAAGGAATAGCTCTACATAAAGAGAACTTTCCGTCAGTGTTCTTAATTAGAGCTTCTCTTTTATCTTCTTTCCTAACATTGTGGCTATACTTTAATTATGAGCAGGACTGTTGTTGAGCTTGGGAGTCTTCTAACAGCAGGCTCAGCCAGGGCTTTTGGGAGCAACATGCCCGGATCATTCAAAACGCCGGTCTCCTGAGGAGAGGTTAAGGAGGAGAGTCTTTACCTCCCTGCGAGCTGCAGACTTGCTTGCTGTCACCTTGTCATCCATCCTGCAGTCTAATCGAGTTATCATATCAACAAATCTCCCATCAGGGGCCTCACAGCTGACACTTTCAGAAAGGCACCCACAGGGGAGCAACAAATTTTGAACTGCAGGGCGTTGCTAAGAGAAGTGCTGTGGCACCTGTAAGGAGCCACACTCTTGCCCATGATAAGGCTGCTCCCGCTGGGCATCACACTACTCTCTGGCCCCCAGTCAGTCAAGGAGCGAAAGAGCGGCAAAGCATGACCCATGGTTAATGCTTTTTTCAACAAAAGCATGAGGAGAACAATGGAGGCAGTATATCATCAAGACTGCCAATAACTTTAAAAGCAACCCACAAACAATTAGCTGAAAGGGCAGTAAGGTTTCGTGGCCATAGGCCTCACAGCTCTGCAGGTCAGTGGAGACAAACTGTCCACCCACGTTCTACTGGCAGCTGGTGATTCTGCTCAGAGAATAAGTCCAGAGACTCCTGTGGATTGTCGCCTGACCTTTAAGCGTGTCCCCCAAAAGTAAACCACATGCTGGGCCATTCCGCTGGTCACAGGATGGTTTATGGCTTCTTGAATGTGGGAAATGTCTAATAGTTAGTCTCTGTGACCATATAAAATTGTGTAGTTTGTTCCTGTCAAGGTTGGCTTCATTTAAATTTTTGACCAGCTGCTTTGATCTTAGCCAAATGTTAAAACTGAACATTTATGGAGGTTTGAGTTGATCATTTTGTAATTTTAAAAACTGAGGAAGCCGGCTCTTTAATGAAAATGTATTGGTTTGGTGGAAAATATCAAATCAACCCAGGATATTGGAATATTCTGTCATTTACATATAACAGTGGGATTGTTTTACAGAATTAAATTTGTTTGTATCATCTCGCCAGCTCCAAAAATACTCCACAACAAAAAATGCAAACCCATATTTGATTAGTTAGATATATGAAGTTCATCTGTTCACAATAGCCTGACGGGAATAAAAAAATACCCCTCAGGCGCAATCTAAGCTTTCATGTCTGCCATAACAAGACCACCTTTCAGACTCTAAATGTGCTTTTGAAGAGTGGTGGTAAAAGACCTTGAAAATGTTAGAAAGTAATGAAGTTTGGAACAAGATTGTAATCAAAGGTATGTTTCGCAGTGTACAAAACACATTTTTAGATGCGAAAGATGTAAAGGATCCTTTATGGAAATTAAAAAATAAATAAAAAAAGAATTAGATCTGACAATAATGAACAAAAAGTCTTTAAAAGCTGAACATTCACATCAAATAGTCAAGCTGTTGGCTCAGCAAAAAACAAACATATTGTGCCTTTTGATAATCCAAAGAAATAAATGGCCAGATTTGGTTGCAGCCCTTTTGGCATTCTAGCCTTCCAACAACTCTATAAATCATTTGTCTGACTAGTTCTGCTCCCCACTGCTGACCATCTCCAGCCATTGGCCAGGAGCCAAGCCCGAGTCCGGACGAGGCCCTGACCCATGAACCTTGGCCGGAGCCCTTGGGCCAATGGTGCGGGGCCATTTGGAGCCACGACCCCTTCCGCCAGGGCTACCTGCTGCTCGGGCATAAAGCAATTGGACACAGCCATCAGAATGATGAAGCACACTAAATTTTCCACGCTGACCACTCCAATGGCCACTGCTGACCATAGCACCAAAAGTGGCTTCTGTGCCTATAAACTGAAAGAAAGTTACCCCTTTTATATTGTCACAGATGCTTTTTTGTGTTTTCTCATTACTGCTGTTTTAAAGTTTAAGGTTACTTAATAATTTAGACCTCATGGAAATCCCAAAAATTGTTTTTTACTGAGGTACAGCCAAATAACTGGGTGCCAGAATGGGTTTTTATTAATGCTTAAAAAATCTTAAATACATTAACTTTATTTTATGTTCACTTTGAGTAACACTTTTCACTTATCAGACCATAACTCTGCTGCCATGTGCTCCACTATCACCACTAGGGTATTTTAGGATGCATGGACTCTAACACTGGCTGCATAACTACAAACTTTCCACAAGTCCAAAAAAGAATCTGCAGGACACTAACCGTGTGAAGCCAAGACTGCTATTTGACAATCAAGAGAAAAGGTGTGTCAGGGATTTTCCTGCTTAGCTCCGTTTAAATAGCAGCCATGCAAGTGTGCCCCACCTCCCATCACCAACAACTACACCTGAAAGACCCCCTCCAAGTCAAGTCAATGAGCACCATCCACACCCTGCAGAGGTAAACTATCAGTGCACATAAATGTGTGGGCAGCTTAAGCAAATGACTTTCTTTTGTTAATATAAGTGTTTTCCTCCCATAATGATGACAAAATAAAAGAATGTAAGTAGGACATTTTGTAAATCTAAGTGAAACTTGCCCCCCCCCCCCCCATTTACCTTATATTCTTCATTTTTGAGAATATAACTATCTTCAAAGTACTAAAGCTGCTGCATTACAGAGGAGGCAGGTGTGTTGTCATTGTCTTACAAATCATTGGTGCAACAACAAAGATCATATGTTATTATGCAATGATCATTTGATCCTTTAAAGTAAATAGTTTCTCATTAGCAGACACATTTATGAAATACATCAGCATTTAACTTTCCTAAAGACTCACTCCAAAATAGAATTGTTTTTGGTGTTTTTTAAACACTTTGTTGTAGCATTTTTGTCATGATTGACATATCTAAAGAAAATTAAGATTAAAACTGGATTTGAGTATTTCGTTATTCAAATCATTGTTAATCAGAACCAGACAAAAAAAATGCAGTTTGAAAAAGCTTGTAATTATGTACAAACTACAATAGGCAGAACACAAGCTCCTTGCTCCACTCCATTCTGATGCATCCACTTACAGAACAAAATGTCTTTGTTTTCCTCGCCTGAACTGGCATCTGGCGGAAAACTGTACGGCTGGATGGCTCCAATATTGCTCACAATTTTTCTTGCACCTTTAATGTCAGGTAGGGATTGTGAGGGGCTATAAGCTAGCAGGAGAGGATGTAAACTAAGGGATGATGGGAAATCAGCCCCACTAATGGTTCTGCCCCAAACTCAGAAGGGAATTTTTAATGAACTCGTGCTGCTCTGCAGAAACTATGTCCTGGAATTTGACACAGGTTTTTGGATTTTGGCTAAAAATATTACTTAATTCTTACTAATTATGATTAAAAGACCACTAGGAACGATTTTGCAATAAATCAAAAAATGTTAGGAGCCCCTTTCGCATGCCTTTAACTTGCCCTTGATATGTACTGAGTAAAGCAGAAATGGTACTGGTATTGAATAGAGTTGATAAAGTGATATGAAATTAAAAAGTTGGTGTGCATGTTGAACTATTTAGTCTCTGATCATTTTTATAATTCAATGAAACAAAGTAGGGAGCTTTTCCACTTTAATGAGGTTTCAAAACCCTGCTGTTGCTGTTCTGTGTGTTTTGATGTGTGTGTAAGTTTTCTCCTCTTACTCCACAACAGCATCAGTTGCGTTTCAGATTTTCATGGCTTGAGAAAACGGATATGTTGAGTGAGAGTATGAGAGAAGTGTGAATTGCGTAAGTCTCACTTTCAGTGTGTGAAAGATGGCAGCTCTGGCTTTATACTGAAATTTCTCAGGATTGCTTTTTTTTATAGCAAAACATGAAATGTAAAGAGCATACCCATAAGTTCTGACTCACTTATTTTCCTAAGTGATTTATCTTGGTCTTTGCTGGGTATTGCTGGGTTTGATTGTTTAACCTTTATTCTGTTTGACCCCGTTATGTTTGTTTCTCACACCAGGTGACTCTTAACTGGCCCAACCAAATCTTTCTTGATATTTAATCCATATTCTCAGAGTCTGCACCTTCAGCACCAAGCTATGAACAGCTACTTTCAGATAAATATATAGTATATATATAGTATATTTGTTTTTGTTTACATTATTCTATGAATAAACAATATATTTACACACAAAAAAATAGAAAACAAAACTGAGCATAGCACTTGAACTTTAAAATAAGACCCAAAAAAATGTGTTTGCTGTGCTGCTAGTAATTTCATTATACAACATTTGCTTAAGATGTACGACAAAAAAACATGTAAGTGAAAATTTGTAGAACAGTTTCCCTTTGGACAACAGCTAGAATCTGCAATGTAGCAGAAAATAAGAAAACACTTTAAACTTGTTTTAATAATGGGCGAGGTTTCTCAGCATCTGACACGTGTGCATTCTGGAACACCCTTGACTAGGCTTATGTCAGCAGCAGTCTTTTAAATGTAAAATTAACTACAATTAATTTAATGTTAATTAATGCAAACTGAATCCTCCTTATTCTCCTGCTAATAATATAATTTTTATTCAGAAATGTGGTTTAGAGCCTCTGGTTGCAGACCTCTGCCTTTTTCTCTGTAAAGTACAGGCTTTTAACTTGCATGTCAAATTATCAAGAAAGAAAAACGTTTAGAGTCATGTTATGTCAATAACAATCTTCATATTATTTTATTTTTGAATATAATTGTATTATTTTCTGAATATAATTGTATCTGTGTTTATTAGAGCTTTTTATTTGACCTTTTTTATTATAGACTGATTCAAACATGTTTAAAAAGAGCCAGATTTTCTGATGTTTGCCAAAGTTTAGTGCTTCCTTTCATAATAAAACTGACCATTGACTTTAAAAAAAAAAACTCCATTTTGTCATTAAAGAGGCTTTCTCTGTGGGCCAGTAGATCCCATTACTCATCTTTAGAGAAGCATAGTCAAGGTCCTGTCACACTGAAAGGCAGTAGTTTGGTTCAAAGTCCTCTTGAGTCTTTGGCGTTGGGCCTGGATGTCAAAGACAGAGGAAGAGAGCGGGAAGTGGGTGTGGCGCTCTCTGCCAGTGGGCCAACGTCGAAAAAATGATGGCAGCATCTGCCTGCTTTGTCAGAGGAGCAAAATGTAATGAAAGAATTGAGCTCTAAATGTTCAGCAGGAGAAGATGACAGAGATGGATAGGTAGGAGGTCAAGGGTTTTATCTGACCAGTAGGTCCAGTTTCTTATCTTTAACCCTTACTGGCAAATTGATTGGTTGTGGGGCATCAGTCATCTGCTAAACCTGGGTCAAGGCTTTCTTCTTCATTCCAACCCACAATTGAGAAGTTGTCAGCCTTCATGTAAGCTAGCATATGGAGATGGATGGATGTACATCACGTGCAAATGTTCAATGAGCAGGGAAGTTACATTTTAGACATTGTTGTTTAAAATTTGAGAAATATCACAGATGTTAGATTGCATGACTATCCTATGGGACGCAGTAGTATTATTTTGAGCTTTTGAGTTTGTGAAAAAAGAATAATCTGGAATTTCTCACTGGCACAATTACTGGGTCAAAAACTAGTTTGGGAAAATACCAAACAAGAGGTTAATTAGATTCACATTTTCAGTATTACGTCTAACTATTTAAACAAAAAGAGAAGTCTTTTCCCCTCCAGGATGTGTTGATATAGGAAATGACTCAATTTTATTTGATTTTTGATTGGCCTGAAAACATAAACATCAAGATCATTATTTTACCTTAAGAATTGTTTGAAGCAACAATCTTTTTTTTTCTTATTTAATTCTTATTAGTTAGAAGACCATCTTAGTAAACTTTTTACAGTCTTACATACGTTGTCGTGCAGAGACTGACTACTGTACCTCTTAAAGTCTCACTCCAATCATCTTTTGATCTATTGTATCACTGTTCCCAGTGGTCTATTAATTAGGATTATGCCATTTTTAGGAAAAATCAAAAAACCTATATCATTTTCTAGGACATGGCTTCAGTAGAGTGGCAGTGGTTTGTTTAAAAAAATACCTCAGAGTTGTGGGCGGGACAGTTGGTGTGGAGTGAGACTGCCCTCATTTCCCATCATCCATTTGTTTACGCTCTCTCCCGATAGCTTACGGCCCCTCACAACCCCTAACATTAGAGGTGCAACATAGTAGTAGGCTTAGGGGCTGTCATCTGGACTTAGTTTTTAAAGTTAGAAGACGTTTCACCTCTTATCCAAGAGTTTTATCCAAGTTTTCAGCCAGTTCAGCCAGATGCCAGCTCAGACGAGGAAAACAAAAAAGGACATGGATCTATTTGTCTGTCAGTAGATGCATCAGAATGGAGCAGAGTAGGGAGCTGGCACCCTGCCCAATGTAGACTTTATGTTACAACTACAAGCTTTTTTAAAAGGCATGCTCCTGATTCACAACAATTTGAAAGATCTACCTTTATTCTGTCAGTCTGCCCCAGAGCAGCTGAAGCTACATCAGCAGTTACTATCACCAAGTATGAATGAAGGGTGAATGAATAATGGACACGTTGTAAGCGCTTTGAGCAACAAGAAAAAGCGGCGATAAATCAAATCCATTATTATTAATATTATTAATAAAGAAATACTCAGAAGTGCAGTCCTCCGTCGTGAGAGAAAAAAGCCACAAGAACATATTAAAATCACCAAAATTACAAATTTTATTTGAGTGGATTTTTAAAATAAAACTTACTGTATTCAGAGGTAAGGTAAAGCTGCCATTTAAAATATGCTAAAAACTACAACCGTCAGTAGCCACTGTGATGAGAGCACCTCAGAGCAGCAGAAAGTAAATCCACACATTGAAACTTGTACATGTCACCACTAGATAAACCTAAAACTGCGTGTCCAACAGGGTTCTTTGTGTTGAGTCAGATGTCCTTAAAAGGGGGATGGGGCAAACTTGCCATAGACAGAATTGGAGTACCCAGCAGGGTGTCATTAGGGCACAAGACAAGGGGGAGTCGGGAGGATGTCCGCACTCCAGGGATCTAATCTGGTGCCATAGCCTCTGATTAGAAGTAGATGAGTTCTGCAACTTCAGAGCTTCCTTGGATTCCAGCTGGTGTTTTATTTTTCCTCCTTGGTTTGGCTACTTTTGAGGCCAATTTAAACCCATGTCAGCATTAGCTTGGCTTCTTTAGTTTGAACAAAAAGGTCAGCAGGGGCTCATTTTTTTGGCTTAGTTACATTTAAGTTTCATGGTTTTTGTTGGGACTTTAATAACATTCAAATTCTGATTTTTGTTCTCAAAAAAGAAAAGAAAGTTTACGTAGACATTCCAGGTTCTTATGCTCGACTGTTATGCATATCCAGATAAAAGCCAGTAGTAAACACTGATCAAGTTTGATATTTACTTTTGATTTTTCTTTTTTTGGCCCAAACACTTGCGCACTATACCCTTTCATTTCTTTCTTATTAGTGTTTTCTCTTCTTACATCATTGCCATGACATGTGCTCCATCCAGCACAGCTTCTGCTGCCTCAGTTTTAAAGTTTTGTCTAAAAATCCTCCTCTGTCTTATCTGGAAACCTTTCATCTGAGTGAAATTAATGGTGGAATTAATGGCTTGCACTAAGGCCTGTGGCCTCAGCTGGCTTAGCTGTTTGCAGATCCACCTGATCCTACTTGTTAGAGGAGCTTGCCCATTGTGGAAGCCGGATGATTGTGTGGTATCAGCCTCTTGTCTCTGTCTCTTTTGTCTTTTTGGGGTGCACAGGTCTTTTCTTTTGTCTGCCCCCGCGTCCCTTTCAGGTGGTATCACAGCTGGCCTTGTTAATTCACCCAGGACATCATGTGACTTTACCCCCCAGCAGGCTACTGTAAACCCGCAGACACCCTAAAAACACAAACATCGTTTGAAAAGTTTTTATTCACTTACAAAGACACATTTATGACCAGGTTTTCAAATGCAAGGGGATTCCTAAACAAGCCATCTGTTCCACCTAAGGGTGGTGATCCACACGGATCCCTGCACATATATACAGTTAGACAATTACCCTTAACATCTAGTTAATGAGTTTATGGTGTCTGGAATGATGGCTTTTTAAATAAAACTACAGGATGCCCACAAAAACCTGACATGGCTGTAAAATTGTTTTAACCAGAAAATGTGCCTTGTGTGGGATCATTTAGAAAAGACAAAGAGTAGCCTTTGGACAAAAAGGAAAGATTCAGTCAGAAAAAGCCAATTCTACTTAGCTAATGAGTTGTTTCATAGAAATGTAAAAAGGTAGGTCTTTAGCCAGAGCTGCTGTCCTGCTGATTGGGTCTGATGGACTGAAGGGTGCAGAGGTCTAACCACTTTGTCTGCTGTTTATTGTGGCCATGCTAATTCAGCCAAAGAGTCCTGTTATATCACAGAGAGATTTTATTGAGGCATGAAACAGAAAGGGGCACAAAGTCATTAGAGGAAAGTCTGAGGTAAACCGAAGTGCAGAAGTAGGTTTTGTTGAGCGGTCGTACTTCAGGATTCCCAGAGAGGCACTTGTATCAAACACAAATAAAAGCAAAACTTCAAACTTGAGCTTTTCAGGATTTGCCTGCTTCTCTCTGGGTCCTTCAGAAACAACTGCTGTGAGACGGTGCTTTAACTTATGAGGAGTGATCAGCCTTAAAGAAGAACTTCCTGTGTTAACTGAACGTCCTGTGGCATGTTTCTTTTCCAGGTTTGCAAATGAACAGAGGGTCGTTTGAAAAACGAATATATAAAAACCCTCAAAAACAAATTGTATTTTATGTTGAAAAAAAAATTGGGTTTTAATATACAACCTTAAAGCCAATCTGTTCATTGCATCTAAAAGCTGCATTAGGGGTATCACTGTTTCAGTTGCTTGAAAAAAAAAAAAAGACTTTGGAGATCATAGTGCTCATTGAAATGTAAAAGAACTGTTGCCCATAACCTCAGTGAAAACCTTGCCTGAAACAATGCAATTAAGTTTAAAGGCTAGGCGGTAGGTGTATCCCTAAGAGGCAGAACTACATAACAGGAAGGCGTCAGTAAAGGTGAAGTAAAATGTTTTTGTCTTTTTCTTGAAAGGGGTGCATTCTGAACACAAAATCTTTGTAAATCTTGCAGTAGTAGGCAGTGCAATCAAACGGGTTAAAAGCAACAGTCTTGTCAATTATATATTTATTCATTTTCACACAACAACTGAAGCCTTTAAAAGTAAACAAACAAATCATATAGAGAAAGAAAAACGGACATTCTCATTTGTGGTAACAGTTGGAATTAAAATGCACCTCCCTGAACTGCTACTTCAAAGGTCTGCTTAAGCCTCAGACAGAGCTGGATCTCAGTTATTTGCATGCAAATGTCCCCATGTGGTACAATCTGACCCACAGAACAGATATGGGATAAGGGCAAAAAAAAAAAAAAGAAAGACCCCCCCCCCCTTTTTTTAATTTACCAGGGAGGTCTTTTCTTTTTTGAAAGCACCACCAAGCTATTTTAGCTTGTATTAGAGGGGTGAAGGGTACAAACAAAATACAGTACACTGAGGACGGCTAATCTCACCAGACTGGATTCGTTTTCATGGTTCACATGTTTGCTGCTCTTCCCTTAATTCCAACCATAATCGCTCTGCGTTTCAGCGCACTGACCTCAGCTTGGCCTCAGCCCACTTGAGAACGACCTCGGCCCTCTTCAGATCTGCTACACTGGCAGCCCAAGTATGAAGGGCAGATGTGGGACATGAGCCAATCTGCTCTCGGAGGTGTTTGCTGGCTCCATCCTCTCTGTCAACACGCTGCTTTCTCTGTCTCTCTGTCACTTGCACAATAAGAGGCGGTGTTCTTTTGTCTAAGGAGAGTTTAAATAGAGAATGCAAACCCCAGATTGAGATGGGTGGATGTCAAAGGGGGTCGTTTGATCTCCTGATGCTGTTTGAGAAAGGCCTGACTGTGCCTTGATTTGTGCTCTAAACAAGAACTCTTTAGTTTGCTGTTGGCACAGATTTGTGTCCTAGTCATGATTTTCAATAAAGAGGTAGGTTTGGGTGCATTTAAAAGGGGGTGTAAGGTTCATCTGCTTCAGCTGTAGCTAACTTGTGTTATGCAGTTGTCATGAACATGAAAAAAGAAAAAAGGAAGTTTTGTTTTCAAGACTTCAAATATATTTTGAGAATGAGTATAGATAGTTTCACAGCACTGGGAATAGGACACATGTCTGATACAAGGTGAAAAAAAACTGCCCAAGGCTAAAATAAGAAATAAATACAGATGGAGAAGTGTAACACTACATTCACATCTCCCTTGGAAACACGCAGTCAAGCTGCTTCTTCCAATAAAAACTCTGTCAGGGGTGTCTAAACTTTTTGCAAAGAGGACCAGATTTGCTGAGGTGAAAATGTGTGCGGGCCAACCATTTAGGCCAGCATTCTATGAACCCTTAGTTACATATATAATGCACATAAAATGCAAACGAACAATTTCATGGAACATTTTTGCTATCTGTTACTTTTCCTAAATTCACATAGAACAAAAATACATCCAAATATATATGACCAAAAATTACTGTGAATTTCATGTTTGAAGACCAGTAATAAAGTGATTAAAAAAACCGTCTGGCTGAAAAAAAACTTTTTGTCAACATTAAACCTGGTTTTGAAATGTTACTTTACACTGTTAAATGCTCAGTGTAATCTCCTAAATATAAATGATGAGGACACGTAACACCAATATTTATTGTAAAAAAGGTTGTGGTTTAGATCAGTGGTCCCCAACCTTTTTAATGCCACGGACCGGTGTGACGTCACACAAACTTTCACGGAACGGTCTTTAAAATATAGGCGGGTGATTATTGTAGCAATACTAGGATGATGGAGGATCAAATTCATGACGAGACGAACCCTGTGCTTTTATTTTGACACACTTAACAGTTGACATCGTACAGGTCTCATCATCCTCCCCACTTCCCAGACTCATGGTGCAAAAAAGAAGTACTGTCTATTAAATGTAGCTTTCTGTTTTTGGAAGTGGAAGGCTCCTCTTCTGTCTCCGGGCTGGGCCTTTTCCCCTCGGCAAAGAAACCTTCCAAAGACGTTTTGTTTTTTACTCATTTTGCTAGTTCCTTGGTTTTATTTTAGCGGTAACTTATCACGTGACCGAGAAGAGCGCCTTGGAATGCGTCAAAAAAACAGGGGTGCTCGCACTTTTTTGCCATGTTTGTTGCCAAATATTTATTAGTTACATGCTTATTTGTACACTGTTGTTTATATACTGATGATTAAAAACTACACAGTAAGATTACACAAAAATACTTTTGTATTAACAGATGAGGCGTTTTATTACAAAGACAGAACGAAAGCAGCGACTATCATATGTCGTGCTCTGTTGTAAACTGTGCAATGGGGGGAGCATTTCAAATGCGCTGATGGCTCCGTACGAAGCGCGTGGCACGAAAAAAAACAGCTTTTTTAATGAGCTCGTATTATTGGGCAAGAACTGCAAAGCCGATAGCAGGAGGACACACGCGGGGCGGCTTCAATGAATACTCCGGTTGTCCAGAGGTTTTCTCCTGGGGACTTGATGAGCTGTGGTCAGAAAACACCTTTCTAATGACAGACAGAATTTGCGCTCAGTGAATTTGTAGTTTCTCAGTGCAGTGACGTATGTATTAGAAGATGTCCGATTGGCCGTTCTACATGTCAATCAAGTCCCGTACTTCTCGGTGAGGATTTTGATTGGCTGGTGGATTGTTTAGAAGTACTTTTTATTTTCATTTATCTTTGCTGGCCTGCAATCTACCCTCATGTCTTGAAGATCTACCGGTCGATCGCGGTCGACGTAATGAGCACTCCTGAATAGACTGATGTAACAGAGAATTGGGCAATTTTTCAAAATAAAACATCTTTCAGATTCCGAAATAAATCAAACGGAAGTAATGCAAGTTATTTATTCCTTCTGTGCGGCCCGGTACCAAATGACCCACGGACCGGTACCGGTCCACGGCCCAGGGGTTGGGGACCACTGGTTTATGGAAACAAATCTGTTCTGTTTGGGGCTTAAGGCTCTGAAGGTGAAGTGACCACAGGTAGACACAGGTTTACAACAGCTTCTAGCATAATTTGGTCAATCATAACCAAGGAATTGTAGTTGTTAGAAAGTCTTGGTGGTCGCATATTATTGATTTTATGTTTATGACAGGAGCCTGCAGGCTGGTAGAAAATTGAATAAAAAAAAGTAAGAAATAAGAAACCGGAGAGATAGGTATTGTGGGACATCACAGATTGGATGATGGCATAAATCCATCATTTCAACGGAGTCATTTGACATGAAGTAATACTGCATGTCATCATTAATTTAGCAATGTCCTGTAGTACCTATCTTTGATATATTTTTTTCTCCTGGAATTGTGTTTTTTTTTTTTCTAAAATGTAACGCTGTTTTTTTAAATATTTGTTTTGCTTTTTAATTCTTGTTGTGGTCATTCAAATGTTTTTGCGTCAAGTAATTTGTTGATATTATTTGCTCTTCAGGGCCACCATAGCTAACACAATATTACTGTGCTCCTTTTTACTCTGTGGGTAAAAATGAAATCCTGGTTCTTTCCTTTCCAGCATTTTCTTCACATTTGAAGATCTAAAACTACAAAATACACTCTGATATGTAATGGGGCAATATCACCTTTTTGGGAGAGAAATCTGCATGTCAGTTAGATAAAGAACAAAGGATTATTATTATTATTATCATTATTATTACACAATCACACGAAAAATCTGATCACTTAAGAAATCAGATGCTAACTGGATTTTTGATGTGTTAACAGGCTCAATGATAACTACACTCTTTACATTTGATCCCACATCCTCTCAAAAACATAATCTAATAGTTCAGAAAAGATGCAGAAATTAATAGGTAATGGAGATGTTGAATGTGAGATCATGGCTCTAGTCAGGCTTGCAACTGTGACTCTTTGCTCGCAGGGCAGCTTGAGGGCATCACTGATATGAACAAAGCTTCAATTGAGAAGATGTGTGCCACTGTTTGCAAAAGGATGCTGTGACGCAGACCACTGCCTTTAGCCCCAAGGTGTGAAACACATTAACACATCTTAAGCTCAGTGACACACTGCTGTGTGAGTCAATAATGTAGCAGCATGTGCATTTATTTAATCGAGCCGCTCTGTATTGTGCCCCATCATGCTCTTTTGCTGTATCAGCTGACTTGTATGTCATGGTAATGTGACAGGCAGGGGTTAGTGTGTGATAACATCTGCAGTAATGAGCATTTGGATGATGAGCTGAATCCTGTGACCCATGCGGCTACTTTATGGCCTCCCCCTGGCAATGCTCCAGCGTGAGGTTTACTTCCCTTGCGGTTGAAGGCAATAGGGTCTGGTCATGCGGCTTGGTGTTGTGATGCAAGCAAGAAGAAACAATACAGGGGTTGAGGGGGTGCCAAAATTGCTGTTTTCTAAAGTAAGTGGGTTATTAACTTATGAATAAAAAACTTTTTTTTTTTTTTTTACCACACATTTTATTTTTCTGATACATCACCTTAGTGATTCAGTACATTCTCCGGTATTATTTTTGTGCTAACAAAACTAATTTTGAAACATAACCGTCAAGAAATCCCAAGACATAACTACATTATAGAAGACAATTTGTCCAGGTATTGAAGGATGAATAAATAGTTTATCAGCTTTATTTGGCTTTCCTCAAGGAACCACATCACTCTTTAGCCACTGCCACGACTTAATTTGCAAGTGTAAACAGCTACCTCCCTACAACAGGCATAGATGTATCTTCGAAGGAGAGCTCGAGGGGCAGAAACACTAACACACACCTGCGGCAATTAAACCTCACCTGTCTCTGCCCTCACACACTAACTGCTGGCTGCATTTCAATCATGCAATCTGTTGGAAGTGTTGGAATTCAATATGCATTGATCTGTCTACCAAACTCATTTTTCACAACGTACACAAATGCTTAAGTTGATCAAATTTGGCATTAATAGCTGGGTCAAATGTTTTGAATTTTGGAGTGAGATTTCTTTGAAAAAGTGATATTTATTATTATTTTTTATTGTGCCATATGTGTGAGAAACATGGATTTACAGGATTGAAGATTTGAAGCCTGGGTATGTGGATCTATCCCAAATAAAAACGTACTAGATCTGCCTTTAAACAGTGTGTGCAGACAGACATATGACTGGACAGACAGTAGTCTGTAGAAGAAATATGAACGGTTGCTCTTCATCGCAGTTATGGCCAGCCATAAAACCTTAAGTACTCCTTTATAGTAGAGCACATTTGTACTGTTGATGTAATGGTTGTTTAATGCCTATACCCACCCAATGTTCCGTTTGTAAATGGCTGCTGATTGCCAAATTCAGGACAGGTCACGTCCCCAAGGATGCATGTACAGGCTGCTCCAACACAAGGGCAGGACCTGCTTTTTATTTTTTCTATACACCGTCTTTAACCACTATTTTCTTCCTTTCAGTTTTTTATGTCCCTTTATCCCTTTCTTTGTCTTTCTGTTTTATGATGTAGTGTAGAGATGGTCACTTTGGGTGATAGGTGGCCGGATCATGAGGGGAGAGGAGTGTGCCGTCCATCAGACTGCCGGGCCCTGGCTGTCTCCTAATGATGATATCACTGGAGCCAGGCATGTGGAGTGCACACTCATCTTGCGTTGCCTCGCCTCTGGCCGCTTGTCTACCAGGCAGTGCAGGTGACTCATTGTGGCCCTGATGGAGTGTGTAACTTTGGAGTCTGGTGCCTGCCTGAGTCTGGGCGTGTTGCGTCAGTACAGCTGAATACATTGGTGAAATGGAGCATGATTAACTCAGCGACCCCTTAGAGTGCATCTTCCATATGAACTCATCTGTGACTCAATGACTAAATCTGCCACAAATTTAGCTTTAGTATTCTCACCTTATAAACCCGCTACAGGTATGAGATACAAAAAATACAGGACATCTCAGTTCAGCTGGCATCTACAAAGCAGTAAGGACTCAGTTACTGTAGTCGTGTAAACACTTGTAGATTTTTTTGAAGGTTGCAATGCAAAGTTGTTTTGAAAATCTAGTGATAGTAATTAAATCTAGCAGACACGAATGATCTGTTTGTCAGGGGGCTTCAACACCAGGCACAGCTAATGAGGGATCTGTCTGTTTTACAGCCATCTGGTGATGGGACATTTATATGACTAAATCTCCTGGTGAGCAGTGTGTGTTTGAGTAGTTGAAGCAGCACATCTTACTTTGTAGGCTCATATTAACCGTGTGTGTGAGATTTTAAATGGTCGGTTAGTCTTGTGAAGGGTCAAAGTTCTGTCTTATCGTCTAGTGTGCGTGAACCTGTCCGCCTGCTGTTGAATGATGTTTATAGTCCTTATCAGGCTCCACAGCACCTAAGTGCACAGATACCCACACATGCTCAAAACACACACGCCTCTGCCCTCTTGATTGCTTTAGTGGCAGAAACTGCACACAACCTAAACAAACAGGAGTTCAAACACACTTGCACATAAACACACACATTTCATTTGGCCTCCCAGTCTTTTCCCACACTGATAGAGATCAGGAGCATGCCATAAAGCAGTCTTGCAGGGCACAACAGAGACCCTCCTCTCATCTTTCAGCCCACTTAGATCACACAGGGCTCATACAGCTGATAAGAAAACCATGGTTCCTCCCTTAACCCTTTATGGAAACTCCTGCCTCTTCTCAAGCACTGCTCCTCTCATCGCTGCCTCGCCTTCACTCTTTTGTCATTTTCTTCAACATTTTTCTAAGAAGCTTTTGCATAGCTACAGCTGCCTGCCTGGTATTCCACTATTTCCAAAATGAAATTTAAACTGACCAGACATCATGCTGGCAATTGTCAATGTTGTAAATATAAAGCTGTGGTGTGAATCACCAGCTATAACTCTTCTACTTCCTTGATCTCATAGCCACATAGTCTGCATGACCTCAGCTTCATAGAAAAAATAAGTTTCTGCTCATACTGACATGAACTGACCTCCCCATGGGATTTAGAAGTTGAAATATCTCAGCTATCTCTATGATGTCATGATTTAATGTTGAATTAATGGCTAACATTGGTATCTAAGGTTGTTTAAACTCAGCTTGGCAAATTATTTACTGGTGCTTGAACGTGTTCAGCTCTTTACCACTTATAAATCACGTGCCCTCACTTGACCTCTGCAGCACTAAAAAGCCAAACTTGCTCTTGCAAGAAAGCTAAATGGGCTTTATCAGAAACTGCAGTGCAAGTTTAAGCCAGTACATGCCAGGATCCTTTCATCCAGTCTGATGCTTTCACTTTGCCAAATATTGTACATACATTATTATTAACAGTCATTTTTACACCATGTCAACTCTCAACTAAACCGGAAATACATTTTTTACATTAGTATATGTTTTTTTTCTTGCAAATTTTTCTAAGTAAGGAACTAAATAGTAAACGAAATGTCTTACAACTCAAATCAATTCTGAGAAATGAAGACTTTGGGGTAAACAAAAAAAGCAAAACAGTAATCTGTAAAAACAGTAAAACTGTCCAGGCATTGAGGGTAAACGAGTATTTTGAGTGCATCCAGAGGTGACGAGGAATTGACCCTCTATCATGTTTTGAACACTGGTACAGATGATGGGGCGTGGGTTGGTCCTTAAACATTGCTTGGTATTATTTGCCATTTGGGTAAAATTGGACTGTACATCAAGAGAAAGGTTGTTGTTCTGAAAGGATGTCATTTAACTCTAAGTCGGTTCCTTAACTCACATGAAACTGAAATTAAATTTTCTTTGCCAAAGTAAGTGAGCACATTATTTTTGAGCTTTCATCTAAGGGACAAAAGTCCATTAACCTATTACACCTTCAGCCAATTTACTTTTTTATTGGGTCACTGTTGATTGACGATATAATGACAAAGATTTCCAGAACCATAAGAAGACCAAAGAACTAATGCACTAAGAATTAAAGCAAGTACATAATGTTAGAAATCAAGAAATTTCTTCCCATTAAACAATTTTCCACTCACTACTATTGCTGTGTACAAAGTCCTCAGGTTTCTTAGAGAAATCACCAAAAACTATTATTTATCTTTTGGACTGTTCTGTAGAAAGCAAGGAAGATGGGAATCTGAACATACCACATGTTTGATTTCCACCCCCCACTTGAACATTAGCTAAGAGTATTTAGAATATCGCAGCACTAGGCAGAAAAAAGAGAATAAAAATCCACATTACCTCTGGCCCGATATGTAGAAGATCAGGCTTGAAGGAAAAACCTCAAACATTTAATAAATAAATGTAAACATGAAAAAACCAAGGGAGCAACAAAAGTGTGACAAAGCCGATTACTTGACCATGAAGAACTGAAAGCCAGGGACTTGACATGAACCATAAGCTGCCGGCGGGGACAATTCAGATCACAACACAATCAAAACCAAGAAACATGACTGACAAAACCAAATTTGAGAGTCCAATCTTCACAGTAGTGACTGACAAGGAAAACTAGAACATGACAAAAACCAAAGAATTGATCACAAAATAAATCCAAGAACACAATCCATACAATCAGACCAGAACTCACCGGTTCACCTCCACCTTTTGAAAATAATAGTCACATTCTGAACAGTGAAAACATATGGTTTGAAGAGGACTGAAGGAAGCCCTCTTTGTCAACACAGAGAAACCTTCTCTCAACAGAGGTGGAGGCATTTGCTTTCTCCTATGTCTTTGTCCGGTTGACTACAGTCTCGTTCACACCTACAACACAACAAACTACCACTGAGTTCCTCCACCTCTGTACACAGACTCCCACCTGGTAATACTGTAGAAGATTGGCCGACCACTCAGATCATTGACAGTTGTATCAATTCACACAACTAAAGGAGTCTGCATATTAATGCCCCGAATTCCCCAATAACAGTTAAACCCAAAATGCAATTTTTAGTTGAGCAGTGTCCCCTAGATCAACCTTTAGAACATGACATGCCCTGAAGAACAAAATCCAGTGATAACAGGAGATGGAGAACTGAGAATCTCCACAGATTTCAAACTCTGTTAAATGAATAGGCAAAATATGTATTGGATTTCCCAACCAACTCATACCAACTGCATGCTGGCAGGTGGGAAATAATCTAAACAGGTTTTCTGCTCGGGTTGTTCTACAAGCCGTTTATGCTGAACAAGAGGGGAACAGTGAAAGGAAGGGGAAAAAAGTTAAGAAGTCAAAATGTCAAAATGTCCTGCTTTACAGCAGAAATAAAAAGTTACAACTAGGTCATTAACTACTTGTTGTTACTGTAATAAAGTACTTTATAGGTTCCTTTATTTTACCATGACTTTTCTAAATGGTCTATCTTGTTCTGCTTTGACTAAACAAAGATTTATAAATTAAAGATGCTCTCCTGATTGTTTGGCATCAGTTGTGTGTGATTGGAATTTCTGTGCATGAATGTGTGAGACTTAATGATATCATTTTGTGCCTCATCAAAGGTTTTGCTGAAAGAAACATTTTAACTCCTGGTAAAGAATATCTGCAGATAGAGTTGTTTAGAAAGACTGCTGTGAACTCATCTGCAGAGACTGATGATGTAATTAGAAGTTGTACTTTATATGTTTTTATAAAACTAAAGGCTTTCGATTACTCAGACTCATTTTTTTTAACAAGGGATGTAATCCATTTTGCGTTAATTGTCATCATTGTTATTCCTTGCCCTCTGAGACATTAAGCCTGAAGCCTTTCTGTGATTTCCTATTTTCTTAGCACTACCTGAAAACAAACAAATTAACTTGCAAGTTGTTAAGTAATCAATAATATTAGGTTGGAGTTTGCTTCAGAAGCGATGCTGTAGTGTCAATCTGTTTTATTACACAGTTATTTTAGCTGTTTTGAATGGCTGAGATATCACACAATAATTCACTTTTAATCACTATTTGATTATAGTTTATAATTTATACACATTATTATTTCGTACTTTATGGGTTTAGTTTCCAACGCACCGTTTCTATGTATTGCCGACATTTTTATTGTAAATTGATGTTTTAGGTTTATTTTTTGCCTTGTGAAGATCTTATCATGTTAGATATTGGGTTGGGGTATGTAAAACCTTTTGATTGAACTTTCCTTTGCACATGACCATGTGTGTGTGTGCTCGTGTTTGCTTGTGATGATGGGGATTCCCAGTACTGGTCACAGAGCCAGATATGAGAGTGTGGGAATGAGACCGAGGGCTGGCAGGCTAACAGGTCTAACACAGAAGTGGGAGGCCCAAACCAATATAGCACAGAGACTGCTTATTCAACCAGCAAAAAGAGCCAAGACTGCGTGTGTGTGTGTGTGTGTGCATTTGTGTGTGAAGCCCTTGACCACTTGCCTTCTCAACAGATTCACATAAATTGCACCCATCTTGTAGTGGAAAAAACACACACACTTTCTTCTATGGGCTTTTTTCTTCTTTTTTCCCAGCAATGTTTGTATTTTACTATGGTGGAGGTATTTGGCACAGTTTGTGCATTGATGTGGTGAAGGAAGATTTAGAAAAGTTGTGGATCCGCATTTGGCGCCTGCCTATGACCCAGGATGGCTGTATGTGTTTGTGTTGGTGATTGCTTAGAAATATTATTACAATGACATGAGGAAACTGCTTCTGTTGATAAATCTGTTCAAATTAAAGATGTTGGCATTTAACATGGATAAATAGATGTAGCTGCTCTTTGAGTGCTTGATGATGATTTAAGAGAGAAATTCAGGTAAGTGGCGTGACAATGGCGCAAGGACAGTCTGGTAGAGTTCATTCAGTTGAACAAGGAATGTCAAAAGTAATCAGAACTTTATTTGGTTAGCTTCGGTTTCACATCTGACAAACCACACTGCCTGCAAATGTCACACAGTTACAATGGTTGTTTGTTTGCAGTATTACCCAAACTGAGCAGGGAGAAGGAAAATCATACAGGAAGAGAACCCTGGTAATTCTGTAAGCTTTAGACCATATTGAGAGATCCCATTACTTCACTTCTCAATGTTTACCAATGATGCATTTCCCAACTGTTGATTTTGGTTTGCTCTGTAGGCTGGAATATGTATACTGTAGTTTGTTTTCTGGCAGACAAAGGTTGGCTTTTTTTCTGCCCCCAAGTTGAGGTAAAATTCTACATTTGTCAAACAAAGAGAATTGTCAAAGAAAACAAACAGGTGCAGACCAAAAAGGACAGAGGGATTGTTCCTCAAGTATCCACTGGAATAAGGCATTAATTTGAAAAACTTGGATCAAACCATTGTAAAGGAGAACTGAACTGAGTGGTCCCTTCCCCGTTGCATCTCAAATGGGAACTGCCCAACCGGCTTCAAGAAGCCAAACCCCCACAGACTTTTACTGCGACAGAACAGCTACTACTCTGTCATTATAGTAAGTAAGTAAGTAAATTTTATTTGTATAGCACCTTTCACAGACAAAAGTGACAAGGTGCTTTACAGGTTAAAATATGTATACATACACACATAAAAACATAAAAACATTATATTATCAGAACAGCCATTCTGGCTCTGCTACCTTTATTTTTAAAATGTTCTGGCTAATCCTATATTTTTTCATGATATTTTTTTTCTGTAGTGCAAGTTATTCAAAGTTTTAACTGACCAATCAGATGCCCAAATGAAAGTGAGGTACCCGCTGGTCCGAAACATTTAGAGATTCTCCTGAGCCCAGTTTCAAGTGGTAGGGGTGCGGACTTACAAAAAGAAATGATTACTCAGAAAGGCTCAGGCCAATCAGTGCTTACTGACATCCTTTGGTATTAAGAAAAGCTGGAACTGAATTTACTTCATTTCATTGAAGCAGGAAGTAAGCCATTTTCTATGGGTGACATCACACTCACTCACTCAGTCCAGTTCTCACATACAGTCAATGAATCAAACGTGAGAGAGCAGAAGTGTCAAAGATGTAAAACGGTGGATCTCCTTGTCTTTCAGTTTAAATCATGACAGTTGAAAATTGTATGGCATTAGCATCTTAACTGACAACTTTCTGACATGTGAGCAGGCAGGTTGAAATGCATCAGGTGTAAGGAGAATTATTTTCAGTCCGTGTTACAAAGAAGTATTGGTATACACACTTAAAAAACAAGGTAAAACTGAATTAGTGTCTGCTTAGAACTTTCAGTGTTGTACTTTGTACTTGTTAGTTCTTCAGTGAATATTTTAAATAGCATCAGAATGGCCATTTTTACAAAAAAGCGCTTTGAATAATATTCCATCAAGTGACTTGGGTATTCGCTGATATCAGGAAACAAAGTGTCTGGTATTAATGCCTATCCAGCTAAAATACTAGAAAAAAATTTTTTTCAAATAATTCTTAGGAAATTCTTCAAATTCTTCGAAAACTTAAATGACTCTATGTACACAAACAAAATAAAATAAAATAATAATAATAAAAGTGACCACACAGGTTGAAAATCTGGGGTTTAAGGAGGTGAGTCTTGGATTTTATGTGCATGTTGAATATAAACTTGCATGTGAGAGCGGCCGGACGCTGGTACTTGATCATGAGCTGATTTACAGTTTGTAGCTGGATTTGTTATTTCAAGCAACTATTTGGTTGTTTTTGGCAAGCAGCAGAGAAACCCTGAGAGCAGCTCCTTATCCTCAAAGGGATGAACGCAGTGTACACACTGCGAGAGATGTCAATGCTTGTGTTCAAGAGGAAGAAGCCGATGCAGGGCAAGGGACACGCGATAAAGTGATAAACACCCACAGCAAAAGAGTGAAGAAGGAGCATTCTCCCTCCATCTTTTGACATCTTGGCAGTTCCTCACGAGGAGTTGAGGAGGTTGCCTGTGTGAATGTCTGCTTGCTGTTGGCATGGACACTGTTTTGCAGGAAGCCGCAGTTCCATGCCGCTGGCAGCCGCTCTTTACTCACTTCCTGTGTGCTGCAGGGCACGCACGCACATAAACACGCTCAAACACACATGCAAACACTCGCAAAAGGTTGGAGTGGGGCAGGGCGCTCGCCTGGAGAGTGCTCAGCATACTGGGAGAGCAACGGAGGGAGGCATGGAGGGGAAGAGAGAGGGAGGGAGGAGGGAGTTCAGCAAAGAGCAGCACTTTCCCACAGTCTGGGGATTTGACACATGGCTCTCACACATTCCTCAGCCCTGCGGCCGGCCGAGCACCAGCACTGATGGGAAGGAGGGAGAGACACAGACGGGCTGAAAGGAGGGCTCCCACCTTGGTGTTTGCATGCAGAATGCTGCTGTGGAGGATTGTGTTCACTTCTGTGTGTGCGTTTGTTTCAACATGTGTTGGCCTCATGCACCAGTGTTTAGATCCGTCTGAGACAGCGACCAAACACCAGCCGTCTGTTTTAGTGACCTGCACCTGTTTCGATGTTTAGCCTGTTACCGCAGCCAAAGGACAAAGAAGTTAATTTAATGCTTTTTGCAGACTTCCTCTGAGCCCGTCTGTGTGGTGGGATTGTTATGCAATGTGTAATTTTGGTGTTTGTGCTAAGACTCCAATGAAAAGTGTGTTTTTAAGATGTATTTTTGAGTATTTCTTTAGTCAAATCTAGGTGAATTAGGAGTAGACAAAAAAATACTGTTAGATTAAGCCACTATAGCCAGGTACAAGTTCCCTGTTCAGCTCTATTCTGATGCAACCACTTGTAAACAACTAGATCCGTGTATGTCTTTGTTTTTTCCTCATCCTCGTCTGGCTCCATATATACAGCTGAATAGCGTCAATATTGCTCGCCATTTTTGTTCCACCAGTAATGTTAGGTTGGGGTTGTGAGGGGCTGTAAACTAGTGGAAGAGTGTGTAAATAGATGAATGAAGTGGAAGTGGGGGGGGGGGGGGGGCAGGTTTACTCCATGCCAAAAGTCCCAGCCACAACTCAAAAGCAAGTTTCAAATCAACTCCTGCTGGTCTGCAGAAACCATGACCCTAGAAAACGACACAGGTTTTTTTTTAAATTTTGGCTGAAAATTGCACAATCATAATTAAAAGACCACTGGGAACGCTTTTACAATATATCAAAAGATGATTGGAGTGGGACTTTAATATGAATCTCCGAGCACCGTAACGTTAAGTTTCTTCTCTCCTTCCTCTTTTCAGTCATTAATCCTTCCGTTCCACATGTGTGTGAATGGAATCTTAAACTCCTTCATCTGGCTGCACACCTGAGTTCTATTAAACAATTAAAGGGAGAATTCCTAAATGTGGTTCTGTCTACAGAGAAAGTTATTTTTATCCTCTATATACATATATAGGAATTTTTCTATGGCATAAGTTTGCACATGAAAGACGAAAAGAATTTGATTCCTCTGCCATGAGAAAGTTTGGGAAACATCTGCATTACATCATTCTACAGTCTAAAAGGATAAAAAACTATTAAGTACCAACAGGAGAATATCACACCACCAACTTTACCACCCATCACAAAATCAAATCAAAACAAAGCAAGAAAAACTTTCATAATGGAGATGACAGTTGTGAGAAAGCTTGGAAAGACACATGCCGGAATAAAGACAGTAAACGGCTAATGCACACTAAAGACCATCAACAATCAAAACACAGCAATGACGTCTTGTTCATTTAAAAACATTTAAAACCCTTTTATGCCAGAGCTTCCACTCTAGTGTTGACATTCCTTCAATTACAGTAACCCTTCAACTTCTGAAGTGGAGAAAAGCAGCTCCGCGCTGTGTAACACTGTACAACAGTTAAGTGCGTACGCAATCGACATAAATCAGCTGATTCTGAGGTGGAGAAAAAGCAGCTTTGTGCCATGATGCAACACTTTACATTAGTTATTACATATTATACCATGGTCCGGGTGAATATTCAATTCTAATTGGCTGCTGGGTGTGCATTAAAAAGTGATGACGCACAGTGATAACAAAAGAAGTTCCGGTCACATAGCTTTATTGTTCTATATCACTGAGCTGGCTTCTTTAAAGCAAACCTTTTGCTTCATCATCTGGACAAAACGAGCGGTATGAGGTAAACTTTCTCTCTGATCTGATGCTTTATTTAACCCATCATGACGATCAGCATAGATATCGCTGTCCTTGCCGCTGCGCTCGAGGTCTGCGCCGGCGGAGTAGGCAAAGGCATTGTCGTTTTGTCACGGTATCGTGCGCACCACATAGCAAATAGTTCTTTTTTTGTCAAAAAAGCGATCCAAACCGAAAAAATGACAAAAATAAAGTAAGTGACAAGGTATAGGCAGGTTAATGGCTTTTGAAGTATGCATTATCAGCACTAACGCAGTTCGCCGGAAGCAACCGTCCGACGTGAAGCGGAGGACGGTTCAGGCTTCCACGCCGTGTGTTAATTTCTACTTCGTCAACCATTAACCCTTACCTGGTGCATAGCTACTTTTCTGCATTTCAGAATCAGCTGATTCATGTTGATCATGCAAACAATGAGTTGCGGTATGTTAAACAGCATGTGAAGTTTAAAATGGATTAGAAATTTTAAATATATAGATATATATTTTTAAAATAAAGGTAATTTGTCAAATTATAACTGAGCTTTTCAAGAAGAAAAAAAACTCCAGAAACAAGTGTTGGCTAAAGACTTTGCCATCACACAAAATATAAATAAATAAATACAAACACAAAAATACATACTGGCAACAGAACTGTATAGTCACATAATTCATGATCAAGGGAAGCAAGTAGAACTACTCAATGCATATACGTGTATCCTAAAATCAGCAAAGAAGAACACCAATGAGGAAAGGAAGGGAGGACCGAGCCACTGTTATTATGGACACAAAAACATAAAAGCTCTATGGCCATTTATAACATTTTGACTAAATGTCCCTCAGTAGACAGAGAACCAATGCTAGAATTTAATAACATAACAAAAATACATTTGTTGTCTTCATGTCAGTGGCCAGAATAACTCCAAGGAAAAAGGTACACCCAAAATCCATAAAAACTATGCTCCCCTGTGCCCAATTGTGGATATTATTGGATTGGTCAAATTCAATTCATTAAAGCCAGTGGTGGAAATAACTCTGCTGCAAAAACTGTAATCAGCTGGCACAAGAGCTCAAAACCAAAAAGAGGAAATTCTCCTCTCACACGGTGTCATCTGACAATCCACTTAAGCCCCGGTAGATGTCACACTGAAAATTATTCAGAAAAAACTTTGAAAGGATGAGATCATCAAACAGTGCCTTGCAGTGGATTACAAATCTTTTCTTTAAGGTTTCGTGGCAAATTCCATCCATTTCTGCCTCTTCTTTATGGAAGACAGAACAAACAACAACCAAAACTACTCAAAAAGACAGAAGGGTGACATGAAAAATGACAAACACAACAGCTCACTGATCATCTCAACACTCTTGACTCTACACCACTCCACCCATGAGGAAGAAACTGAAAACAAAATAACATTCCTGGGCATTAAGATCCAACAAAGAGAATGGCAACATAGAAATAATAATTGAAAGGAAACCCACACACTCAGACAGTACCTGCTATGGTCATCAAAACATCCCATTGAACACAAACTGTCAGTTGTCTGGACACCTTAAGAACAGACCAGGATCATCACAGACGAGGGGAACAGACAGAAGGCGGAAAGACCTATCCAACTCAGACCAGACTGGAATGCTGCCAGTATCCAGGATGCTACAAAGGATAAACAAAGGAAAAAACAGGTGGAAAATAAGGAAACCCAGAGAAAAACAACAAAACACAATACTGAGGAGAAAAGCTACCAAGAAACTATAAAGCTGCAAATAACAGAGCCATACATTTCCTACATTTAAGTTACTCAAGTATATTTGATTTTACTTGGTGTATCTGTAAGACGATGATCTTGTTTCTATAGAAGTTCATTTTTATTTAGACATTTGAAAGATGTTTCATTTTCTGCCAGTATTTTTGATTTGATTTATTGATTTATTTCAAGCATTGTAGTGAAAGCAATAAAGAATTTACACATATTTATCAAACTCATTACAGAAATGTTGAAATGCATTGTTTAAAACAATAAAACAAAACAAAAAGTCACTTAAATCACATTTTGCTTAATTAAATATAGTGGTCATTAACTAAAGTCAAGTAGAGCTTGATTTGTTGCTTGAATAGGAGTGGGAAGAAGCGAACTTGTATAATCCCACCCCTACTGAGTTAATAAATTTTATAGTTTTACAGTTTTTGTAATCTGGTTCTGATCCGATAGATTCTTTTCAAGTAACAAAATGATTGATTATTTTTGGAAAACATTTATTCATGATATTTTTCAAACTGTAAATCCCAGAAGTTTAAACTGGCCTTCAAAGACTAGAATCCAGCGGTTGAAACATAACTTATGTGAATATGGTTACAATTCTATCTGTATCCTTTTGTTTGATAAAACAAAAATAAAAAAAATCTGCACTTCATGTTGCCTGCATGCCAAATATAAATGTTCTCTCATTGGATTGTCTTAAAGACTGATTTCACTTTGACCCAAACTTTAGGTCAAAGAGAAAAGATGCACCAAGCCAGTCAAGATAACTTAAACACCTCATCTAAATAGAGGGTTTTATTTTCAACAAATCTTTAAATAGCACACATTTTTATGTTTTCTGCTTTTCCCTCCTATCTCATTTTAACTATTCACATACAGATGGCTTTCTGTGGGCTGCCTTTTACTTGCATAGTTTGCTCAGACCAGACTCATTAAATGGTAGTTATGCTAGTTATGTTATGCTTGAAATGTCTGTTTTCACCTGGGGGGGGGGGGGGGGGGGGGGGGGGGGGGGGGCTGGTGCATCATTGTCCTAGCATTTCATAGTTGGAGGTGAAGGGGTGGGGGGGTGGGGGTGGGGTGCCACAAGCTTGGACAAGAAAATTCTTGCAACGTATTGCAGCAAACAAGTCCATAGTTTTCTTTGTGTGTTTTACCCTTTTCTATCGATCTTGAGGTATATTTGTTTATTTTCGTTAATTCCTAACTGCTGCAATGGCATTTCTTTTGACTCAGATGTTCCAGGAATGTTGAGTTTTTTTCCTATTCTTCATCTTGGGCTGGTGGAGTTAGTTATATATCTGTTTCTCTCCCTTTTCTAAATTGACAAACTAAAATGAAAAAAAAAACCAGACATTGTCTTTGTTGTTGCAGTACATGCAGTTATTTTTTTCATTCCATGCATAACTTGAAATGAGACTTGACTCTTGCAGCAGCTGTTTTTCTCATTTATTAGAGATTCATCACAGAGGAAAACATCTGGATCCACAGACATTGATGTTAGGAGACTGACATCAAGTTTTGCCTATAGGGAATGAATAGGATGGACTGCCCATGCTTTTCCGCATTACATCCTTGTGTTACCTTGACACTGCAATTTCCTGCTAATTGAGAGCTGACAGTCTTTTGCCTATCAGCACATCCTCTGCATGCCTTTGTTTATGCGTGTGTGAGTGTGTCAGAGCTTGGAGAGGTCAGCTGGGCTAATGAGCCAGGGCAGTCAAGATGGGAAAGGATGGGTGGGAATGAATATTTGAGTTTTGTCTACGTGTGTGTATGCACGTGTGTGTATAAAGATTTTGTGAGACTGTGGTGATGTCATGAATATTGAAAAAGACTGGCAAAAGTAAGGCACACTTGTTGCAGATTTGCACCTCCAAGGAATACCAAGCTCATTTTTTGGAGATGTTTGGCCTCATTGTTCATTACTGTATTTAGCAAGAAACAAATCTTAATAGCGCTAGCATCTCTGTTAGGCACAGCATAGGAGGTTTGATGATTTAGGCTGTTTTTCCAGTCAGAACCCCTGATGGCATTGAGCAATTTATGAAACGTTGTTTGCAAAAGAGGGAGCCATGATGTGACGGGGGAATCTCAGTTAAAACTGAGTCTTATGACATGATCATCTCACTTCTAAACTCAGTTGAACTGCTTTCGCAGACCTATAGAAAAGCAAAGCTGTGCACAAACAAGTGGTTTTAATGTGCTAAAGCATTAAAAGAATATTTAAAAAAAAAAAACTTTAAGAAAAAAAAAGGTATAAAATAATTTTGTTTTTCACCTTACGTGTTTAAAGAACTTTTCGTACCTACCATGTTTTGGTGTGCTGCCATGCAGCAAACAGCAGCTATGGTGACTCAGGATTTGCCAGATTCCCTTCCTATCAGCCTCATGGTTACCTGGTCTGAGCTTAATGTATTCCTCTGCTGCACTCTGCTTCTCTGCTAGTGATCTAGGTTTTGTCCACAATCAAGCCTAAAGCTACAGACGCATTGGACGTTGTGGACATGTTTTTTTGCCCGTGGTGTTCACACTGGAAAAGGAGGGATGGGCCTCTTTTTTTTCTTTTTTCTACTGTTTACTAGTGCATGTCCGCCACCAACAGTTGGAAGAGGCTAACCCCAAAATGTCAAGTTAGTGCTAATCTCATGATTTGGTCATGAAATGGAAACGGTTCAGTTCATTGCTGGAGTCCTTGCAATGGTGGATTGGATTACCATCATGTCAGGCCATGTCCCCAGTTCATCTTAATTTGAAAAATAAAAATAGACGTCGCCAGGCTTTTTAACATTTCCGGGTTCACCAGATAAACCAAGTCCATACCTTCCTACAAAATCTGAATGCCTGATTGTTCAAAATGCCATTCCATTCCATTCAAACGCCTACATGTTTTGTACGTAAAGCTGGAAACAGTCTTAAAAACTTGCGTTGCTACTCGTGAATGTAAAAGTTTTGAACACGGAACCCCGAAATGCACTTTTACGCGTGTTTACCTAGACCTTTCATTGGAAGTAGTGGCTTGAATATGCATTGCCGAGGGTGGTGTGCACATAGCTTTGATTCTCTTGTCCTGTTGCCTTTCTGTTGCAGAGCGATTTTCTGACTTTGGATTGAGAAATTACCTGTGGATTTACAAGTGTTCTGACCTTTGCTTTTGGATCTGGATTACCTCTTTGAATGTATAGTTGGATTTCCTTCTCACTACCACCCAGTCCACAGTAGCTCTTTAACCTGCACTTTTTTCCCATCATAGATACATCTATTCTCCCGAACACTTTGGAGACTAACTTCCTTGGTTTCTTCTCTCTATCGGCTGAGCTTCCTTAATAAAACTGTTAAAATGTTCCAGTCTTTGCCTTCTTTGGGTAGTCCAGTTTAAATCCTTACACCACTTTTTCTTTCTCATAATTTGTTATCCTTTTAGATGTAAAGTTTTACAGTCATTACCTTAATTACCTTAAGCTTGGCACTGGTTTAAGATGTTTGAAAATGGGCAGTGAAGAGACTCGACTGTTCAACATATGGCAAATCACATGATCAAACTCAACAAAAATGCAATGTTCTCCTCTTATCTCTCTCTAAAAAAGACAAAAAAACAACAACTTCCCATTTGTCTCTCGGTGTGTCGGCATTGGAGTGGTAGCATTGGTCATTTCCATGGTGTCAGAAGGAACATCACAGTGGCTTCATTGTAGCCAAGTGGCAACCACTCTCTAGTGATTTCTGATGTTTTCAGAGACAGCCTAAGTGCTCTTTTGTTTCCAGATGACTTGACGGCAAAGAAAAACGTCTGACTTTTTTTCACAGTCACCATAAATTGATAGCAATGACGCACAGTCACACACACACTTAAGTCTTAGGTTTGGTGGATTTGGCTGAGGAGTGCTTTGATGTTTTCTCAAGTTGTTTTGCTCGACCAGGCAGACACCATAGAACACAAAACCATTCTACCCCCTGTGTGTGAAGGCGAGAGATTAGCAGCTTCTGGAGCTCTTCTAATGAAGCCTGTTTGATGTGAGGACCCAATTACCGTATTGGAGCTTTGAGAGAAGGTTCGAGTCAGTGCTGGAGGGGGTTCATCCTCTGTGACAGAGATGACCTCGCCGTCTACCCCTTTACTCATTTACACCACCGCTTCGGTGAGATTTTCTCTTGTCCAATGCCAGATTATTGTTGGGCATTCAGAGATAAATTCTAGCCCTTGATGTTTTTATTAGGTAAGACAGATAATAACAAAATCAGTTTTTGTTAAAGAAGGTTAACTAAAAATCACTCGGATGTCTTAGGCCATTCAATAGTCATTTGATTCGGTGAAGATGTTCCACAAGGTCACAAAGAAGTGTATAAAAAAAGAAAAATTGGATCAATAACCAAGTGCCAGGGACCTGAATGAGTGGTGCTAATATAAGCTGCCGTTGTTTAAAGCAGACTGATGCTTCCCTTTTTGTGCAGAAAGAAGTCTGTACCAATGCTAAAGAGCACAGTGTGTTTTTACCCAGCTCTACCACAAATAACCAATTGTTAAGGCTGCACAATTTGGCCCAAAAGGGGCATTTAAGATGGAGGTACAGCAAAGGTCTACAAATGATTTAGGTTCATTTCCTAATTGAACAAATAATCCTCCTCAAACCTAAACAGCTTTATTGACAATTTCTTAACTGGTGTTTTTTGGTGTTTTTTCCTTATTTGTACTTTTGAAAATCAACAAAAACCAACAAAATGCCAAATAATATTTTTTGTCCAAAAAACATTTCTATTATTGTAAGAAATATGTTCATATGGTTTTTGGTGTAAAGTTTGGTTTAAAAAAAGTCATTTTTAGGAAACAGAAAATGCTTGTCAGTACAATTTGTCCAACTCCTGATAGAACGGTACTCCTTTTTTAAGCAAGTTTTCCTGTTGACACGATGTCCTTATGTATGTATGGATATGTATGTCTGTGTTTTTTACTGATTCATTCAGTAATAAAAGATAATAAAACAAAGACAAACAAGACAGAATCCAACCTGAGTCAAAAAGTCTTTTTTATTTATCTATCTGAATATCTGAATATCTGAATGAAAGTAAATATTTGGTGTGTGGGAAGGGAAGGAGTTGAGCTTGTTATGGGTGTCGTCAGTCTGTAAAGCAGAATTGTTCTTCGCTGTTTAAATAAGAATAGGACAAAACAAACTGCAAACGTCTTTCAATGATGAGAGACCTGCCACACTTTGCACCTTTTATTCCTTTAATACGAGAGATGTCACTGGCGACACCTAAAGAACACTTGCTCTTTGACATACCATACTATTTTGACCATTTACTTTTTTTTTTTTTCCATTTTGACCCTTTACGCATCACCCTTAATCAGCGGATTCTGATGAGCAGAAAGGTTGCTCTTCATATCGCTGTGGCGCTAACTCTCCACCCGTAAATGGAACTAAGGTAATTCTAAAGCAGAAAAAAGCAGCCTTGTGCTTATATGCAGCACTTTACAGTAAAGAAGTGCTGACACAGTCAATGTAAGTCAGCTGTTTCTGTCACGGAGAAAAGCTAATTTGTGTCGTTATGTGTTTTGCGCCATTTACAAACGCAATGTGTTGCCTATTGATGAAAAGCTGCTTTTTCCTGCATTGATTTCATAAGCACTAAAACGTATTTCAATTTTATTTATATAGCCCAATATTAAAACAATAGTCATCTCAATGGGCTTTATACCGGTAATTGTATAATGAACATGAAGTCTTATAATTCAATATACTAAGCCTAAACTGAGCATCCCTGCCCTTAGACTCTCCTTCCCGTTAAGGAAAAACTCCTTAAATAAACAGAAGAAACCTCAGGGATGTTCACATGAAGGAGGGATCATCTCCCAGGATGGATAGACAGGTAATGCACCAGAACTCTCAGAGAAGGTTTGGCTTATCTAACTCTACAACGACATGTTTAAAGAGTCCAGCAGAGGGGCTTCATCCAAAGCCCATGCATATGAGATTGAAGAGTAACGGTAGTTGAATGTCAACACAGTAGCTAAACCTGCTGTGTTAAAAGGTTAACTGACTGTGAGCACAACTGAATCTTTTTAAAGAAGCTTCAGGGGGAAACAGTTAAACAGCTGTTAGCTTTTATAATAGCTTAGTTTAACCTGACAGACACAAAAGATGTTGCACGTTGTCTCCTCAGAGACTGCACTGACCCCCCAATGTTTAAAAAAAATCACTAAAAACTCATCTTTTTAAAATTGCTTTCCATCTTTATTCTGCCATCTGGATTTTTATTGTATAAGCTCTTCTTTTGTAATGACTATTTTAACTCATGTGTTGTAAAGCATTTTTGTGTGCCATTTAAAGCGCTATACAAATAAAATGTATTATTATTATTATTACTATTATTATTATGGGTCTGCAGACTGCTGATTCCTCTCATGTGTAACTCAACCCTCCTTTGTTTGTGTTCACTCTTTATTTTTCAGTTGCTCATCTCAGTTTTTGTTTTGATGATACTCTTGATGAGTATCATCAAAACTTAAAGATCAACCAAAACTAATCATATTAAAAAGGGGGGAAAATTGTCAAATTGCAGTGAAAAAGGCTCAAGTAAAACTTTTTTAAATAAGATAAAATATCTTACACATAATTGATTTTGTAAAAAGGACATAAGGTTTTCAAAAGAGTTAATAGTAGATGGGGAATGTTTAGATTTATAGAGAAGTCTCTAAATGCTCTCATTGTTTGGATTGTGGGAGTGAACTACCCAGCTTTATAACCAGTTCACTATTCAGCAGCACAGGCATATCAGACGGGTCTAATGCAGCTCTTAGAGGTTTTCTATAAAATAAAAGATTTTGTTTATATTTTTTTCCTATACGGGTGGCTTTGATACTGAAAGCTGAAACCTGAGGGATTCATAGTTTCATCAAGACAGAGGAGGGAAGTGGATGACACCATACCCAGTATGTAGGGTTAGGACGGCCAAAGGGGATGTGTGTTTCTGAGTGTGTGTATTTGGGTTAAGGTTAGTGAGTGTTTATGGAAGTAGAGGTGGGGTGGGGGCAGGCTAATACGTGCCAACAGGGTCCTGTTTGCATCTCCAGAGAGGCACAGAGAGGCGAGATCTTATCTGGCGCGTGCCTCGGCTGCTGTTTCCCACACTCTGCATGCTCCATTGCCAGGAAGGGAGGGAGGGGGGATGAGAGGGGAGACTTATGAGTGTGGTATCAGCGGGGGTCCAGTCCTGTCAACTCTACACTGTTTTGACTGCCATGACATAATGTGCCTCAATACAGTGAAACCCCCCCTCCTTCACCCTCCATGTGCACATAAAGACTTTCCATTTTTCCTTTCTTCTTCAAAGGTGCCGCGCGTCAACAGAGGCCTCCTTTACTGTTAACGCAGCATATTTGGCTTTTCATCCAGTTCTCTTTCCACCACCCCACCACCCCCGTGCTTTGGCTTGCCCACGTTTTTCACTTTGATTACAGCTTTGCTATAGAAGAACCCCCCCCCCCCCTTTAAGTACCCCCAGCATAACAACCCAAGCATGCTTTCTGACATTGTGCACCGTGAATGAGTGTGGATCATTCGAAGAACATATTGCAGCGATTAGACGATGCTATTGGCGTTCTTCTGTGACTTATATGCACTTCTTTTGTACTGTTTTTTGTTCGCAACCATTATCCCTTTTTTATTTACATGGCGGCACACTCTACAAAGGATGCTTGCTGCCATATGGTTTCTTTCATTTCTTTGAGATGACTTGTTGTGAGAGGCAGATGGGTTTTATGCAAAGTGCTTTTGGTTTCAAAAAGACTAAAACTATTTAAGTTTAATTCATGCAATGCTCAAAAATACCTTCAACAAGTGTCGCCAAACTTGTTTGTTTTACCTTGTTAGTTTTACCTTGTTAGTTATTATTTAATTCACTTATCAGTTTTGCAATTGTTCTACAGCTCACCATTCCAAATATGAAGTTTATTCAGTTTTCTAAATCTTATTTAAAGTTCCACTCAGATTCTCTTTTGATCTATTTTCAAAGCATTCCCATTGTTTCTTTTTAATTATGAATATGGTGTTTTAAGCCAAAAAAATAAAACTGTCATTTCCTAGGACATAGGTTCTACAGAGCAGCATAAGTTCATTAGAAATGAGCCTCTAAGTTGTGAGATCGTTCGTGCCCGCAAATTCCCTGTTCTGCTTTAAACCTTTCAAATCTGTATGAACATATACATTTGCATGAATGTCATGAACTGTTTTGAACCATAACAGGGGTTATCTGGAAAAATCATAGCAGATCAAGACAGTCAAGTCTGAGCCCTCTAACTGTACATCCGCTACCATCAATTGAAGGTGAAGAAAATGCTGCTCTTTTGTTCTTTTTAATGTGTGTGCATTTTCAGCCACCCCCACTGTTGGGAAAGGGTCGATGCAGCATCCGCCAGCAGGCACCTGGCCCCTGGCTGCTACTGTCTGACAATGAGACGCACGGGGGGGTGGGGGTGGGGGTGGGGGGGACTGAGGATGGGGGGAATGAGAGCAGCAGAGGGAGTCATGAGGAAACAAAATGTGATGGGAGGAAGAGGTACAGCAGAGAAGAGACAAAATCTGCCAAAGCTGGCTGACTCAGCCCCCCCCCAACCCCCCCCCACCACCACCTCTTACTTAAATCACACATGCGCTGTCTCCCCTGAGCACACATGAACATGTACAGACACACATTCGCAAACACTCTTCCTTTACTGAGCGCTCCTGTGCTCCTGCTCATCTGCGTGGGGGGCCCTACAGGCAGTCTGGGCTCCTATGTGCCCTCTCTTTGCACACAAATGTATTTGCACACATTCATGGGTGCACGGAGGAGCTGCTGTGTAAGACGCTGCTCTGATCCTGCATGTTGATGATGAAAGACAGGCGGCCGGGCTCCTGTCTTAGTGCCAGAGGGCCAGACCTGAACGCGCTGATTCTTTATCCTCCTCCTCCGCCTGTTCCACCTTCATATTCATTGAATTAATTTTAGTTTTAACTGCTATCCTATTGTTGCTATTTACCACTCTTATCTTTAATGCCTCTCAGTTACTTTTCTGCACTTGCCATCTAAGTAATCCAGCAGACTAAGACAATCAGTAGGTCTCAAGGGACATAAAGCAAGGAAAGGAAAAAATAAATAAATAAATAAAGTAAGGAAATGAAGCCTTTTCAATGGAAATGATCAATAGAATTGTTTTATTGTGCAGCAAATCACCACATACACAAATGGTTCAATGAAACATCTTTACCGGGGGAGGGCTTCACGTTTTTACATGCATAGCCCCGAGCATCACACCTGGCCAAATAAGAGTTGTGATCCCACCTATCCTCTTCTCGCCTTTCTTTAACCCCAAGTCTGGCATTGAAGGACAGTAGGAACCGTCTGTTTCTCCAACCAGGGCAAACTTGCTCCGACTCCAGTCGCTTAGAGATGAAATGGCCTGATTGATGAGGACTTGAATTAGCCTGTGGACAAAAAGGAGAATCCCCGTTTTTTTTATGGCTCTCTCTCACACACACACACACACACACACACGTAAATGCACGATGCCCTGTGAGTGTGGCACAGGCAAGAAGATCACACACTCTGTGTCGTAGCCGCTAAGATCAGGCTATGCAGAGCTTTCTGTAATCCCCCTGGTACAACATTAATGATAAACTAGTGCTTTGTGCCCTACACACCAGCTGCGACTTTCTCAGGACAATTAAAGTTCCTCAGAAGTAGAAGGGGAATAAAGTAGAAAAGAGGGAAGGAGAGTCAGAGGATTTGACTGAGAATACATCTAAGAGTGCTAAAATGATTTAGTGAGGAGAGGGTTGGAGTTTGGGGTAAGACGAACAAAATGCTCACAAAAACTCAAGTTGAAAAAAGGATAAGTCACAGGTGCTGGAGCCTTTATATTGTTTGGTAAGTGAGGCTTTTAGCATAAGCCATGCAGCTGAAGATTTAACAGCACAAGGTCTGGGTGGGCAAATGCCTGTGTCGGGGCTGGAGGCAGATTAGCTGCCATCTCCAAGGAGTAATTTGACAACCTGTGGGAAACATGCCTGTGTTGTGATTCCACACCATAGTAATTTAAGGGGGGGGGGGATAATATATATATATATATATATATATATATATATATATATATATATATATATATATATATATATATAAATGTTTCAAATGCTTGTTTTTCTTTATACATGTATTTTATCTTATTTATCTTTATACGTAAAAATGCTTAAATACTTTTCAGGGTTTGCGATAACCACTTGAAAGTTTTAATGCGTTGGCTAAATCCTGTTTGACATGCTTTTTATTTCCTGCCAAGCTTGACTTACTCTGCTGAAAGCACCTGTGATGCATTGTTTGCCTTCAACAGGTGTGTGTGGGGGGGGCATGGAAGTATACTGCTGTGACGTGGCAAACAGTGTCCCTGCCCTGTGCCTTCTGCCTCAAAACAACCACATTCTGAAGCTTACAATGCTAAAAAAAAAAAAAAAAAGGAAAATCCAGTTGCTCCAGATCTGTTAGCAGCATGAATACTGAATTACAAAACAAGTGAAGGGAGGAGAGTTTATCAGATCAGTTAGAAAAGAGGTTGATTTGGCTGAGGGTTTTTCAAATGGATCTGATAGGCTGTTCTTTAATCCTTCTAAGGAACCTTGCTCCAGGATGCGAATCTCATCAGCGACGCCATTCCTATGAACCCTTGACCCAGACTAACAAGCTGCACTACTACAAGCCTTGATCTCTTTAGCATGTTTGATTGAGCTGTTCATCTAGCCTTCATACATTTTTCAAACAGTGATCCTCCTTAAAAAAAAAGTTCTTTAATGATTTTGTTTAGAATCTCCTTTAATATTATTCGTAAATCTAGTAAACTAACTTTAGGCAAGGATTTTTAATTTGTGTCAGCTGAAAGCTTTATACTTAGTCTTCAAACACTCATTTACAGTTGCTGAAACTATTTTTAAGCGTTTACATCATGGTGTATGCAAGTAAAAACTCGTGTTTAGGTCACAAGCCATCACTCAGTTCATGGATGGATGATCAGTCAAGGTGAGTCGGTACAGATGAGGGTTAGACGTGGATGCTGGAGAGATTACTAGAATGTATATACCTTCTGCATTTTGCCCAATCTGCCACAGGCAGAAAAGCTGCACAACCACAAATGAAAAAATCGTATTACTTGGTCAAGCAGAGCAAGGACAAGCAGAGCCTCTGTCCATGAAAATATTTAAAACAAGGCCTTGGAAAAAAAAAAAATCTTGGCTGCTTTTGTTCCACCGGCTAGATATGCTGCTAAAAAAGCCGTTTTTTAGCCACAAACAGAAGGTTAATAGTCATTCATTTACAATTTGCCCCCAACATCATCTGCAAGCACAGCTTTAAGGTATGCCTTTTAAGTGGGATTAGCCTTTATACTCCACTATATGGATTCCTTTGTTCTAAAAAGTTAAACTTAGTATTTTGATTATGCTCTCATCATCAAAAGTACAGGCTATTGTAACTTTATAACATGAGTTCTGCAAAATGATTGTTATTGCATTAATCTCAATTTTAATCTATATTATGTAAAGGAAAATTCCAGACAAAGTGTCAGTTATCACAAATTAAAAGACAAAGCAAAGGCTATTGTTCCTGCAATGTCCGTTTATTTAGGAAAATGGACCCCTTGAGGGGCATTATAATCCCACTTATATGATGCACTTACCAACGAAATAGATATTAAATCTCCAGAAGCGGACTACTTGATAAGCGGTGCAATGCGTTATCATGGTAACGGCTACACAGCCTGCACCGACCTCGCTCTGCTGGAGCAGAGGAAAGTTGTATATATTCTAAACATCATAAATTATACAAAGTATCACTTCAGATGGAAAGTGGGCCTTTTAACGCTTGTTTTTGTCCAGATGATGAAGGAAAAGTTTGTTTCAATGAAACAATCCCAAATCCTCATGTCTCTTCCCCTCCTTTTTTTATTCTTTCTCTTTTGCTCCATCCCAGTCTTTGAAATAAGAATTGCCGAAAGGTAAAGGAAACTATAAAATCACTCATATCTCTGCTGTCCTGCACTTGCGATAAAGTGTGGAATACGGTATGTCAGCATGTGTGTTGGTGGCCTATTAATAAAAGGTTTGTGGTCAGTAGTTTTTGGATTGCTTGGAAAAGTGTTCCTGTTGTTGTTTGATGTGTTAAATTAGAGCATTCTGGACCTAATGTTTTGTTTTGTTTCCTTATTGTTCAAAATTGAAATTGATCCCCCTAGGTGATGTAAAGCTTAAGGTTGGAAGTCTAAACTCAATAAAGCCACTTTTTAAATTGTATTTTGATTTTTTTTTTTTACTGTGGCACAATGCCAAAAATGTAAATGAAAATACTTCAAAATGAGGCTTTGACAGCAATTATTAGGTTGGACTGTGGCATAGGTAGATGAATTAATTTCAGGTCATAATTAATTAATCTCTCAAAAGAATTAATCACAAGAGAGTAGATACATAAATGAAATCAATGTGAGCATTATGGCCTTTAGTGAGTTTGATTAGTTATGTTTCCTTAGTTTATGCCTTGTTCTGTTTCTGATTATGCCCCCCATCACAGTCACACCAGCCTTAAGTTGCTAATCATCCACAGCTGTCCTTAGTTAAGTTATTCATTCCTGAGTATCTAGCTTTGTGCAGCTTTGTCAGGTGCTGTTCTTTCTCTGTTTTGTTTGTTTAAATCATTTATATGGTCAGTTTATTCAAGTTTTTCAGATTTTCTCATTTCTTTTAGAGTAAAGCCTGGGTGTAGGACCCAAAAAGTGCAGCAAACATTTCAACTAAAGTTTCCATTTTTAAACCATCTAAATAACTTAAAGGAGCACAGCAGCAGGCAATTTAATCTCCATGATCTTTCCTAAACTTCTGTGGTCAGAGGTTACATGTGCAGACCTGAGTGGGTGGAGATGAGACACCGATCACTGAAATCAGTGTGAGGCCGAGATTCTGCAATGTACTAACTCAAACATAGAAGGGGGTAGACTGGATCATCTCTGAAAGCCGAGAGTGAACCTGAGTTGGGTGTGGCAGTGGGGGGTTGAAAGGGTGTTAATGCGGCTGAGGGCAGTACTTTGTTGGGATGGGTGTGCAGCAAGATGAAACCTGGAATGTGCCAGTGATGAGGTCATGTGTGCGTGTGTGTTTGTGTGTGTGGCCTCAGAGAGGATTCGGTTCACAGCCCCATGAGGCCCCCATCATTAATGATGTCATGGGAAACATCTTAGCTGTTTGTAAACTGTCTCCATTTCCTCTTACAAATCTGCAGGCCACGTGACGGACTAAAGTTTTGAACTCCTGAATAAAAACACGTCTCGTCGGTGGGGAATCTCTGAGGAACAGGGGCTCTCCTGCTCAGACAAGACGTAAATCATTACATTCCCTTTGATGTTCGTCCGTTTCTTCCTCGGTCTGCGTCTCCCCCCTGTCTTCATCACTTATCATTTCTCATGACTGTAAACATTGTGAAGTGATCCTTGCTGCTGTCCTGCAGGGTCCTGCACGGGCCCCCTCTCTGTGCGCTGCTTTGAAACGTAGATGAACTTGGAGGAGCTGGTAAAATGAAAGAAGCTGGCTAACACCATGGGATAAACACATTCCTTTGCAACCCGACCTGCTACCGCTGTTGGCTGGTGGTGCGGTGGAGCAGGGAGGCTTCAGGCAGATGCTTTGTTGCCTCTAAGCTAGATTGGGGGGTGGTGTCTGAATATCCCTGAGCTCCCTCAGATCTCGCATGCAGCAAGCAGCACTTGACCTTTCCAGCGCTAAAGGAATATGACAGCCGTGAAGCTGACGGAGAAAATGGGGAGAGTGGCAGAGGGGGAGAAGGGAGCAAGAGACAAAGCTGCACTAAGTGCCGGCTGCCACCGAAACAGTTAGTTTGCAATCAATGTCAGTCATCCCTCCTGTCGGGACAGTTTGATTTTCACTTTTCAAATGAGGCGTTTATTTTTGGCCTGATAACAGGCCTGGCTAAATTGAAATTGGCAGCTCAGCAATTTACAGATAATAGTCGGCTACGCAGGAGATCATGTGAACAGCCCTTTCTTTCGCTTTGCACGAGGCCCCCCCACCATCTTTCTCCTGTCGAGGATGAGAAAGGAGGAAATGAGGGAGGGAGAACGAGAGAAAAGGGGCTAATCTTAGCAACAATCAGAGGAGGCTGAGATGGCAAAAAAATAGAAGAAATGTAAAGATGAAGGAAGAGAGAAAAGAGGGTGCGGGAGAAAAAAAATGGAGCAGCGTGTTGGTGATCATTGTGGGTGGGGGGTGGCATTGAGGAGGGGTTAGGGTGTACAGGAGAGGTGAGGATAGAAAGAGAAAAGGAGGGAATTCCTTTAATGTTCCTGGCAGCCGACCAGCTGAGGTCTCAAGGTTATCCTGGCTTTGCAAACTCCCACGGGAAAGGTGCAGTGCTGAGGGCCGAGGAGGGGGGGCTAGAGGTGAAACAGAGGAGGGAGAGAAAGCTGGCCTTTCTCCCCCCAGAATGAGAGCTAATGCTCAGGGGGAGAGTATTCCTCGGGCCATCTCGTCTGATAAGGTTGGCCTTGGCCCAGGTAGGAAACGAAAAATGGCTCGCAGGCCTCTCAAGGCATCTTAGCAGCACAGCGGTGAAAACTTTGCAATTGACAATCCAACTCTCACCATGAAATCCTCATTAAACTGATAACGATGTATTCCCTGCTGAGTTCTTGCAAAAAATCTTTTCTGCAAACAAGGAGATGCAGCTTTTTAATCAGGTTGAAGGGCAAGCTCAATGACACTTTAGAAAAGATGCTGACAACCGCTCTGAACAACACAAACTAATTATTTCAATAAATGTCTTTTTTTTTTTTTTTTTTTTGTTAAACTTGTCTTGTACAACAGCTGGGCAGACAGATGAGAACTGAAGGCCTCTTGTGTTGGACATATTTTACTTTAACAACAGGGATTATGAATGTTCTGACAAACCAGAGGTATGTCTGAATAAACCCCTTTTTTAATCGAGGCCAAACTGGGGTGGGGCCTATCTACACACACACACTCAAATGTCGGAAACATACCTGTTGTCTCCAAAAATGTCCACATGTCAACATGTACACAATACAGATATTGTTCACACACGCATACTTATGCCTTCAAACCAACTAGTGTGAAATATTTTATTCAACCACGCAAAATATTTGTGCAAAGGTAAGCAAATACCTGTGCTCAAGTGAGTGTTCATGTTCTTCTAAATGGATGATGGAATGTGACAAGAAGGAGGGAGAGTGTCCAGTCATCCCCACACCAAGACTCCAACCGAAGTAGCTGTGGCAGCTAGAACCTCCCCAACGCCTGCACGGCAGCAGATGGAGAGCAACCGCCCCCCCGGGTGATCGCATCTGCCACCCAGGCCAGGGCCAGCAGGACTGCCCACGGGGCCCCCAGAGCCAGAGAGCAGTGAGGCATGGGGGGGACAGAGTGCAGCTCCAGCCCAACCAGGAGAGTAGCCCCCCCGCCACGCAGGGAGGGCCCAACGCAGGGCCCCGCCCCAGAAGAGTGTCCACAGCCCCAGATGAGCACCTCATCACCACCCAGGAGTTCTGGGCATCCCCCAACCCCAGGTGCGAGCCAGAACTCCCCAAGGGAGACCCGCCCCGCGCTCCAGGCAGCCACCTACCCAGCCCACGGTTGGTCCAGGAAGGAGCAAGGCAGGGGCCAGCCACCCCCCGCCCAGGAGGAAGTTATCCAGGAGAAGAGGGGGTCCACAAGAAGTGTTGAAAACACGGCCCAACCAGACTCGTCCACAGTTGGAAATTTGGCGAGGCCCAGCACTCAGGGGCAAGGACCAGAACCCCCACCAGGGACACGGATGCCCCCGGCTCAGACGGGATGTGATCCCCGGCTCTTGGCCTTGCCAGAGAACTCAGGGATCTCTCTCCCTGCGTGGAGAGAGTTGTTTTTAGTGAAACTTCTTTTGCATTTATTGTAATTCATGTCAGCAAATTTTAACTTTGAATCCCTAAATTAGTTTTTTCCCATCAATATTTAGTCATCTGTTAAGATGAAATGTCAGTTTAGATTTCACCCCCTTCCTCACACAGCACTGCCACTAAGATTTTAAACTATTAGATGGAAAAGGCTGCTCCTTTAGCCATCAGAACTGAGTTTCCATTTTCTGCCAATGCATTTTTTTTATCTTCACTTTACATAAACAGTGGTACACCCTAAATTCTAAAGAAATAGCAGGACAATGCTAAAACATATTAATAAAACAACCAGATTACCATTTGTGGATCTGTAAAGAATGATCTAATGGTTGATTAAGAATACAATTTATATTTTGATTTTAACTAAAATGAGATGACCAACCAAGGATTAAAAGAGAAACGTATTTTTTCCAACATTGCAAAGCATCCAAAAATGTCAAAACAAAAAGTCAATTAAAAAAAGTATTACTTGAAAAACGTACACAAGCAATGAATGAGCACTAACACAGAGTCTAACACTATTAAACATGTGGTTTGAAAACCGTAAAATTGAATGATTATTATTAATATATGATCTAACCATTTGGGAGGTGGTTTAGCTCGTGCTGGTTTGCGGCGCCTTCCCTCCGTGTAACCCAGGTTCGTATCCGGGTTGCTCCTTGTTCCCTTCTCCGCCTCCATGCCGGTCCCAAGTCCAGTTGCCTTGAGAGGATTGCGACAGGAAGGGCATCTGGCGTAATACATTGCCAAGTTTCCCATGCGACTCGTTCGCTGTTGCGACCCCTGATGGGAAAAGCTGAAAGTGAAACATATGATCTAACTGCATAAAATAGATATCTGCAGCTTTGATCTTTTTCAGATGTTTGTTTTGGATTCATCTAATAAAGGGGAAGGACTCTGGCATCACCCTAGACTCCTCCTTTGGACTTCTGTTGACCTGCATATATTTGTATATCATCCATCAATCCATTTTCCAAACACATTTAATCTCCTTTGGGTCGTGAAGTGTGCTGGAGCCTATCCTAGCTACTGTTGGGCAAAAGCAAAGTTCACCCAGGACAATCACACAGAACCACATTCCCACCTGGGGACAGTGAATATATATCAGTATATTTAATTGTTTTTGTGGTGTCATTTAAATCTTCAGATATTACACTACAAGGCATTTAATGTAAAAAAAAAAAAAAAGAAATTAAATCTCAAACATTCTAAACAAAAAAGCTGAATTGTTCAAGTAATTTGTTAAACTGAAGAGGAATTTTGCACTGCTTGATCCTTGAAAACACAAAAATTTCGAAAATCTATCTGGGAAAATATTCCTCATGTGGCCCAAATCTGGCAACATCTTTGGTCTCCCTTTTTTCTCAACAGTGTGAGCTCTGTGCAGAAGTATGGCCATAGTCAGAGCATCCAGTAAACGCTGGCTCATTTGCATGAATGGCCCTCACCCCCACTCACATCACTAAAAAGCAACAGAAGCAGTATTCCCAGATTGCTCCAGCCTCCGGCGCGCTAACTAGAGACTCAGGCCAACACGCTGGTCCTCTCCCTAACTGCTTCCTCTCCACTGCTGCTGGCTTTGACTCACCATGACCTCTCACCCTCGACGCTACACTGCCTCCTCCACACATGCAAATAGCACTGGTCTGGTCCAGGAGGCATTGGGAAAAAAAAGATGGAGGGAAGGAAGAGAGAGAATGACGTGGATGGATGGAAGCTTGGGAGCTCCTGGTGGTGGGGCTTAGTGAGGGGGAGGCTGTACAATGAGCGATGGAGACCCCTAAAGGAAGCATTTTGGTCTCTGAAGTGGAGGGAAGCGGTGAGTGCCGTCTGGGGAACCTCTGGTCTACAGACCAGCAATGAGGCCTTAAAACATCTCTCTCCGTTTCAGCCAGCCCAATCGGACCCCAGCGCCTGCGAGGCTAACAGTGACCCATGCTGATCTTTCTGTGTGTGTATGCCTGTTTGTATGGGGAAACGGAAAGTGTGAGTACATTTGCTGTACTTATTGTTTTCCTTGCTCCCAGGCTGCTCCAGGCTCCTCAGTATGTGTGTGCGAGGGGAAGCAAACGATGTGTGCGGTTGTATTTGGAATGCCTCCAAAAAGCCCTCATCCCCTCTTCTCACTGTTTTCTCTGCTCGAAGGATCTGTCAGTTCTCCTTCTCTCTCTTTGTCCTTACTTTGATCCTGCTCTCCAAGCCTTGGCTGGCCTCGCTAACAGCAGCTGAGCACAGGTCCTACTCCACTCCCACAAACTGCACACATCAGTGCTTCAGACCATGCACATGAACACACACACACCCACACACACATAGTCTCCTTTGCTGTTTCCTTGTACTCACTCACACACACTAGCATCAGTAATAGCAGACTCTGCTATCATATTCTGTAAGTTTTAGAGCTAATCGCTTTCACACGGCTCTCTGTAAACTGTAACCCTGCGCTCACACTGCAAGCAGTTGGGTGATGGGTTACTGCAGTATGACTCCTTGTAGGTGGTGTTTAAGCCTTTAAATTAACTATACTATATATATTATTACTAGGAACTGTAAGGTTTATTTCTTTCTTTCTTTCTTTCAACAAAGTGTAAGCTTGTAAGTTGTGATTGAATTTCTCAGCATGTCACTACGCTTTAAGCCTTAAAAGCTGGATGAATTAATTTAAAATACAATGTGAGTTTAAAACATTCTAAAATGTCCTTTTGAATTTTGAGGATTTTTATGATATATTTTTAAAAACTGATCTTTAGAGTCCACAACTAAGAATAAAAATTTGCTGCAGGAAATGTGACTTTTAATCCATTTTTTTTGTCTTTTAGCTTTTTATTGTTAAAGTCCCACTCCGATCATCTTTGATCTGTTGTAAAAGTGTTCCCAGTGGTCTTTTGGTTAAGATGATGCCGTTTTTAGCCAAAATAAAAAAATATCTTTCATTTTCTAGGATATAGTTTCTGTGGAACAGCAGGAGTTCATTATAAATTTGCCTGTGAGTTAAGGGCTGGACTGTTGGGGTGAGTAAGCCTGCCTCCATTTTCCATCACCCATCTTTTTACACAGTCTACTGTTAGCTTATGGTCCCTCACAACCCCAACATAATATTACCAATGCAACAAAAATGGCAGCAAATATTGGAGCTACCCAGCTGTACAGTTTTGAAACGGATGCCAGGTAGCAGGGAGCTTGTGGCCTGCCGACTATACCTACGTCCCTTCTAGAAGCGTTTTCCAATGGCGTTTTTGTCTGCTTTGATTCACAACAATTTGAATAAAGAAATACTCAGAAACACAATTTTAAGTTTAATTTTCTTTTTACAAGTCATCCATTGAGAAAAATGCTAGAACATGTTAAAAACACCAGACAAAATTTAATCGGAGTGGGTCTTTAACACTCTCTTGTAGTAATCAAAGGTGTGTGGAATGCAATTATGTTCAATGTAATTGTCATTAAGTAGCTGTTAGGTAAACTTATGATGGTCACCAAGAACAAAAAGTTCAAATGTCATAATCTCATCAGAAAAAGAACCAAAGGGGAGGATGGTTGAAACACATCAAGTTGAAGGTTGTTTTATTCCTCAATAAAACTAAATATCTTAATAGTCACATGATTTTTTCTGCAGGACAGCAAATGGTATGTTGTGATGTAAAATGAATTGAATTTGAAGAAAAAAATTACAGGAACACCAACCTATTTTGCTCATTTTAGTGAGTAAGGTTTTTTATGGAGAAATTCCTCCTTATGAAAACTAGAAGTGGTTTGATATTTTAAAAGAGTAATGTGGAACTTGTAACTATAAAAATGTGAGTTCATATTGAGGAACAAGAAGAAATATTGGAGATAAACTATTCAGGCATATCATTTCACCTTAGTTTTTTTTTTTTTTATAAAAGTCCTAGACTGTCACTTCTGAATGAGATTGAAGGATTTCTGAAGTGTTTTCAATGTCCTTAATCAGAGTGTTGACTGTCACTGCAGGTTAGATGGGTCACTTGGCCACCTCTTTCAACAGTGATGTCATGAAAGTGCTGCCCTCAGTTTAGTAATGGTATCTACAGGAAACATCCAGGACAGAGGTCAGACAGCAATGCAATGTTGGACATTGAAGTTACTCTGCTTTCTCAACTGAACACAATCAGTGGTGCCACTCTTGGTTTCACCAGCAGTACCTCCTGGTATCCACCAATGGGGTTAAAGACGGAGGGCACTGGGTGATGGCATGCCACACTTTTTTTTAATCTCATCTTCACACATGCACATAGTCACACTTTAGCCCCACTATCTCTTTCACTGATTGCATTGTTGCAGTGCATGGCGGTGCATTAACAAGAGGCCAATAAAGATATGAGGGCTGGGAAAGAAGCAGAGGAATGAAAAAAAGAGGAAGCTGGAGATAAGAGTAGTAAAGGAGGAAGGGTAATATAATAGGGTTAATAAGGATAAGAAAAAAAGTAAGAAAGAAAAGCAATTGTTGTGAATTAGCATGTTGTTCCTATATGCTGCTGCCCTTACAGCTGCCAGATTGTGTTTTGCATCAAACTCTATCTTTCATGTGATCAAAAGCTTGAACAAAAGACAGCAGAGTTCAGCTTCAGTCGTTTCCCACAGATTTGTGTGGGACACCCATCAGGAACACTCCCGGGACCTGCCCAGGTGCACCCAACAAGACTCGCAAGGAAAAGGACAGAGCACCCTGACTCAGTTCACTGCTGGAAACCTCTTGCAACATGAGCGTGAGAAAGTCATTCAGGCGAAAAGAGTTTCAAAACCTGCACTCTGTCTACAGACCATCAATGGGCTTGTTTGGGAACTCTGTCAGTGCCATTGTGTGGGACTAAATGACTCAGGTGTGCAGTCCACAACAAAAGGGAATGTTTGTGATGTGTGAGACAGAGAGGCTCATGCATGGAGTCTGCCAAAGTTGGCATTTATGCACAAGATAGGTGGACTCAGTGATGTTTCTACATTCATTTGGCTGAAATATAGCAGATTAAAGCACAGATGCCTTCTAAAATTTAAGACTGACTCATGAAATTAGCATGTTTAGTCATAGCTATGGCAGTCAAGTCAACCTTCAAACAGAAAATGTTAATGCATCTTTTTAGCATAGAAGTGCTTTATCAGAGTTTGAAGATGACCCTGAATCATCGTTTCCTTAAATTTACTGCAGCCTTCGAAGCCCCTCACACTCTTTAAACACAGTTGTTCAACCCAATTATTGGATTATTCATGTTGGCATTAGGATACTTTTTGAAGCAATACACATTTTTGGGGTTATATTTTTGCGGTTATATTGGTTTCATTTTAGATCTATTTGTTCTTTTTCTAATTTGTGCATTTTCCATAGTTAAAATAACCCAGAAAAATGTTGGGAGTTAAATTAAAAACAGCCCATTTTGAGTTGTTGTTTTTTTTTTTTTGTAACCATAGAGTTTTAACCTACGGAGCCCCTAAAGGGCCATTGATGAAAAAAAAAATGGAGGAAAAAAATTTTTTTTTTTGAGTAAAAAAAAATTTTTTTTTAAGTACAAAAAAAAAAAAAAAAAAAACTGGTGCGCACCTACGGAGCCCCTAAAGGGCCATGGATGAAAAAAAAAAAATGGAGGAAAAAAAATTTTTTTTTGAGTAAAAAAAAATTTTTTTTAAGTAAAAAAAAAACAAAAACTAACAGGTGCGCACCAGTTAGTTTCAGGTGCGCACCAGTTAGTTTCAGGTGCGCACCAGTTAGTTTCAGGTGCGCACCAGTTAGTTTCAGGTGCGCACCAGTTAGTTTCAGGTGCGCACCAGTTAGTATCAGGTGCGCACCAGTTAGTTTCAGGTGCGCACCAGTTAGTTTCAGGTGCGCACCAGTTAGTTTCAGGTGCGCACCAGTTAGTTTCAGGTGCGCACCAGTTAGTTTCAGGTGCGCACCAGTTAGTTTCAGGTGCGCACCAGTTAGTTTCAGGTGCGCACCAGTTAGTTTCAGGTGCGCACCAGTTAGTATCAAATATTAGCAGCCGTAATGTAGCTTACCTTGTCTTCCACAATCTTTTTGATGGCATTGTCAGTAATATTTTGTGTTTTCAGAAGGTTTACAAGGTCCATATCCTCAACTTCAGCCATTCTAAAGAAAACTGTAGCTACTTGGTGCACAAGAAGCAAGCAGGTCAACTATCTGATATCTGCTGATACTAACTGGTGCGCACCTGATACTAACTGGTGCGCACCTGATACTAACTGGTGCGCACCTGATACTAACTGGTGCGCACCTGATACTAACTGGTGCGCACCTGATACTAACTGGTGCGCACCTGAAACTAACTGGTGCGCACCTGAAACTAACTGGTGCGCACCTGATACTAACTGGTGCGCACCTGATACTAACTGGTGCGCACCTGATACTAACTGGTGCGCACCTGAAACTAACTGGTGCGCACCTGAAACTAACTGGTGCGCACCTGATACTAACTGGTGCGCACCTGAAACTAACTGGTGCGCACCTGAAACTAACTGGTGCGCACCTAATACTAACTGGTGCGCACCTGATACTAACTGGTGCGCACCTGATACTAACTGGTGCGCACCTGATACTAACTGGTGCGCACCAGTTTTTTTTTTTTTTTTTTTTGTACTTAAAAAAAATTTTTTTTTTACTCAAAAAAAAAAAATTTTTTCCTCCCTTTTTTTTTTCATCAATGGCCCTTTAGGGGCTCCGTATTAACCATAGTGCGCAGCAGTGTTGTCTATCACTGTTAAATCTCGCAGGCAACCGCTTGGCGACGCCCCGCAGATCCAGGCGGCAAGCCGGCGAGCAGAGCGCCTTCCCCCGGTCGCCTGCGCGCCACGTGTCGCGGTCTTTCCAGCAGCTGGAGGTGCGCGAGCGCGCAGAGCCGCGCGCAGAACGTCAATGTGTGACTGTTGCTGTGTCACTGATAACTTCACTTGACTGGTCTGCTACATCAGCAACAAAAAGCCCAGACAGTACCTCCTATTGTTCCACTTTTATTCCCAGGGAAGCTGGTTAAAACATTGACAAATCCCCTGAACTCATGGTTACAATTTATTGTGTTAGATTGCACAACTTTAAGAACACAAAAAGCTGCTGCTCCTCAATAAACCTTCAGAAGGCAATGTGCAGAGTTATTTCACTCACTTTTGCCTGTCTGCTCTTACGTCTATCTAACAATAAAGATAAGGAAATGAAATTATGACCTGATATCTTCAAAAGCCTTGAACGCCGTGGGGCGGCTACAGGCGGGAAGGGGGAGGAAAGGGGGGGGGGGGCAGCGGTGTGATCGTGTGAGCTCTCCAGGCTCAGAAATATCTCTGCTCTGGCTCACATTCCGATAAGGGAGCCCGATCCAGCTCTCTCCGTAGGCGTGGTTTTCCCAGGCTTTTAAAACAGCAGCTGCTATTTACCTTCCCCTCTAATGTAAACCACCGCCGCCGCCACATGCCCTCCCCTGGCCCGGCGGCCCCCCGGCAGCCCGGCGGCCAAACCTCCAACCACCGCGCTCATAAAACATCCTGGCACGTGCTCCACATTCGCAACACGGACAGATGATTAAGTGGCAAACTTTTAGTCAGTGAAATGTTTCTGCAACCAGCAGAGAAATGATGATCCCGTGTCACTGCGTGCGTGCTCACCCCCTCATGTGCTCCCCTCGTGGGCTTTTGGAGATGTTTTCTTTACTAAATTGATTATGGCCGCAGCCTAAAGCAAAGCCAGGATAAGAGCCCTATTTTCTTCCCTTAAAAAAAGCGCACCACTTTTTCAATGTTTAAAAACATAAAGCTATTAGTCATTTTAATGTATCTAAACACAAAGATTTTTGTCTTGTTATCACAAGCCTTGCAGACTAAAAGTCATGCCCAGTCAGCGGCTCCACTGTTAATATGGAAACGGCGCGATGATTGAAGACTGAAGGCAGTTTCCTCGGCTGCGCCCTGAACTCGGGCCGTGCGCCATTGGCCGCCAGCTCCGGCAGCCAAACAACCAATGGGAGGGCGCCGACCACGAGCCGTCCTCTCTCGGGCCGCGTGTCCCTCGCCCTGATTGGTAGAAAGTTACTGTGGGAAAGAAAGTTTGGGAAGTTTCACACGAGCCGTTCGCGTGCAGGGTGAGATATAAATACATGCAACAAGGAGAGTCTATCAGACAGATCTGCTTCTGGTTGAGGCGCAGCCGCCGCGCGCATCGCTCTCTGACGGATACATACCTCAGGATTTTTATTTGGTCCTTTTTGAATTCAGAGGAAAGAGGGACTTTTTTTGCCAGTTTGAGCGCACCAATTCACTCATTTCCTACACCAGTGGATCCTAATTGTGGGATATTTCTAATAAGAAGATGCCTGCAGATATGATGGAAAAAAACTCATCCTCTCCGGTTGCTGCAACCCCGGCAAGCATGAACACAACTCCCGACAAACCCAAGACAGCCTCGGAGCACAGAAAGGTTGGTACATTTCATCAGAAATGCGTCCTCGTTCAGCTGGTGCGCATCGATCCTGAAATGTTCGGATCCGAATCAATGACGTTTACTTTTTTGTTTTATTTAGTCCTCAAAGCCAATCATGGAAAAGAGAAGAAGAGCCAGGATCAACGAGAGCTTGGGTCAGCTGAAAACACTCATCCTGGATGCGCTCAAAAAAGATGTAAGTGTTCTGGTTATCGGTCGATTTCAAAGCGTTTCCTGTTAGATAGTTGGCGCGTAATGCTGACCAGGTGTGTTTCCGTCGCCGCAGAGCTCCAGACACTCCAAGTTGGAGAAGGCGGACATCCTGGAGATGACGGTGAAGCATCTCCGGAACCTCCAGAGAGCTCAGATGACCGGTAGGTTTAATTTTACAATCCGATCTGTTCCTGAACGTAATCATCTGGACTAGAAAACACGACTCCAGACTACATGCCTGTGCTGACTCAGATGTTTGTCTCGCCGCAGCTGCTCTGAACACCGACCCTTCTGTTTTGGGGAAATATCGCGCCGGATTCAGTGAATGCATGAATGAAGTCACCCGCTTTCTGTCCACGTGCGAGGGGGTCAACACCGAAGTGAGGACGCGGCTCCTCGGCCACCTGGCCAACTGCATGACCCAGATCAACGCCATGAACTACCCCAGCCAGCATCAGCACCAGCATCCGCTCCCATCCACCGCGGGGCCAACGCACCCGTCCTTCAGCCAGCCCATGGTGCAGATCCCCAGCTCGTCCCCGCAGGTCCTGCCCATGAACCCGGCGTCCTGTAAAGGGGGCTCATCGCCGGCCGCACTGCCTTCAGACGCCACCAAAGTCTACGGGGGCTTCCAGATCGTGCCAGCTACAGACGGACAGTTTGCGTTCCTCATTCCCAACGCGGCGTTCGCGCCGAACGGCCCCGTTATTCCCGTGTACGCCAACAACGTCAGCACGCCGGTGTCTGTCCCGGCTGCCGTTTCCCCGGGAGCCCCATCAGGAACCACTGATTCAGTGTGGAGACCATGGTGAGAGGTGGAGGAGTGACTGAAAACATACTCTCTAGTTCAACATTTCATCAATGATAGACTTTTCTTTTTTTTTTCTTGTAAAATGAAGAGTATGCACTATATTTGTACAGCTAACAAGGGACTAAAGTTCATATTGAAATGAGATTTGTATTGTGGAAGTTCGTTCACTGCATTTTTATAGGCTATATAAATATATATATTTGAGTTGTCTTTTCTACTGTGTGACACCAAAGACATGTTTGATGCTGTCCTGTTCTTCGTTTTGGAAGACAAATAAATTTGTAATAAAAACAACATGTTGAAAAGTCCGTTTTTTATCATAATGCTGCAGCTTAATCAGTGGAACAGACTTTAAAGTTCACTTCTCTGTCCATTTCTCCAAGTTAGAGCTGAGATTTTAATGTGAAAGTACTGGTTTTGTGCATGAAAAGTTTCCAAAGTGTATTTTCCAGCACAAAACCTGAGTAAAAAAGTTGAAATCTTAGTTTGTGACATCAACCAAACTTAATATCTTTGACCATAAAACACATCTGTGGACAAAAATGTAAAATGTTGTCAAATTTGTGCATATAAGAGCTTAAAAAGTGAATTTTGGGGGGCGTTTCTCCACCAAGAATGTCCAAATGTTTGAGGGACATCTTCATTCTTGTAGTAAGATAAGGTAGTGGAAATTGAGTGAAACTTGAAAAATCAAAAACAAACTTAAAAGTTTTTGTTTCTTTATGCATGGAGACTTTTTAACCTAACAGTGGGAAAAAACACACGATTCTTTATCCCAAAAACCTTTTTTTATTGAAAGGTTCTTTTTTTTTTTTCTTTTAGTGTCAGACAAACACACTTTAAGTTGGACTGTCCTGGAGTGCCAGCAAACAGGCTCGGTGATGCCATTAGCTGCATAAATGAATGGGAACCAGAGGAACTGCATGTAATCAGTAACAGGAGGGAGATCATCTGTTGGCGGTGTTTCCCTCTGATTTCCAGCTGTTCAGTCTCTTGAAAAAAGTTGGAATTTTAAGGGAGTCACTGGCGCCATCTAGCAGCAGAGGAAAATACTGCAACAGAAGGGGTTTGTGCAGGATCAATGGTGTTGATGAGGAGTGGATGTTTTATAATCAGTGGGGACTTTTTGACTTGTTTTGTGGGGTAAATTTACCCAAAGGACAGTTTTTTATTTTTGTATTTTTTATTATTTTATTTTGTAATGTCATTTGGATCACTATTAATTGATAACCGAGCTGCCACTATAGCAACAATGCTGATCCTCTGCTGTGTGCCACAAAGAGAAGCCTTAGGATGTGTCTTTAATCAGAGCTTAGAGAGATCCTTGGTGCTGGTTAGGGGCTTGACAGAAGAGGATACATGTTTAACACATTGCCACTGAGCCATGTGGTAGTGCTCTGCTCTGCCCAGGTGTGCATGCCCCCTCCAGCTATCTGAGTGTGGCCCTCCTTTGAAGGTGGTGTGTGCGTGGGGGGTGTTGGGGCACAGGTGTTTGCAATTATCAGTGTGCTAAGAGGCAAAAAGTGTGGATAAGTGCCATCATTTTGAATTTCCATCACACCTTTTTATAGGGGGGCCATGCATCACTGTTTGATTGAAGCCATGTGTGTGCCTGTGCCTAAATGCATGGATGTGTTTCTGTGCGTGCGGGACGCGGCGTGTGGACACGAGGCACGAGGGAGGTAAAATGGATTAAGGGGGGGGAAGATGTTTGAGGAAAGGTCTTCCATACAAGGTAGCAGTCAGCATCCCATCTTGGAACGAGCCCTACACGAGGCTCCCACAGCATTCCAGCTGCACCAATGCAGAGCTTCCTGCCCCTGGGGCCACAGCTGGACACAGGACGTCTGGGAAGGCACGTGTTGTGACCCGGACAACACCCAGCTGCTGAGCCGCCCTCCCAACACAACCAGACGTTTTCTGGTCTCCCACTCCTCCTGGGAGCAGCTTTACGAGCCTCCTTAGTTCCCCCTTGCAGTGGCCGAGCTGTTGGAGTGACCGCACACATGTCACAACACGACTTGGGGGTTAGCCGCCAAGCCTGTCCATTAACTTTTCCCACACTCCGCATGCATGCAGGGAGCGCAAAGAGGAGGTGGGGGGATCCTATGCTTCCTCCTTGCCTCTGTAAGTGCTACCATATGGTCCACTCTCTTTCTCTCCCTACTACAGTCATCCTGTGTTGCTCTGCCTCGCTCTCCCAGCCCATCACTGGGGCTGTCTTTGATTGCGGCCCAGACAAGCAAGAGCTTTATGATTTAAGTCCAGGGCTTGCTGTACCAAGCCCTGGACTTATTTTGAAGCCAAACTGTTCTCCCTCCCAGCCCTTTCTGCTCTCCCTCCACCCCCTTCCTCCTTTTGCAGTTGCAGGGGAAGGCTGTTTTCTGGCAGGAAATGAATAGCTCCCAGATGAGCGCAGGAACCTGAGAGGTCGTGAGAAAGAGGCGAACCCCCCTCCGCAGGCCCGGCTTGCTGCCAGCCGCCGGGGGAATGTGGGAGAGCGCCTCTCTGACACACGCATCAACCCCTCTGCCCTGTACCACACCGCCTGCCTGCCTGCCTGCCTCAGCGCTGGGCCTCAAGCCTGGAAATAGACTGACAAACAGGGCAACCGCCACCAAGCCAGGCTGAGAGACTTGTCAGCTATTCAGGGACAGGAACCTGTGGGAGGAGTTGGAAGAAATGCTGCAGCTGGATCAGACTGTTTGTGAAGTTTGAATCGCAACACAAGCATAAGCACCACAATAGAAAATGAGATGTGTTGTTGAAGTTCACTTGTTTTTGTCTCATTCTGACACATTTGCAGAGATTCTAGTCAGACAGACACGTGTGCACACTTGCTCACATGTGCTCCTCTCCGTGTCCCAGAGGCTCCCATTCATTCCACCACATTTACTCACTCAGACAGGTGTTCCGTGTCAAGAGAAAAGGGTTTCCCCCTCGGATCTCCTTGTGCTGAACTAACATTTATTCTGTCTGAAGCTGACACTGCTGTGGTTGGATGTGGTTTGATGTTCTTTCACAGCTGTCCGGGAGTATTTTAGGGTCTTTATAAATCATATTTCTTCATCGCTGAGACATTTTTGAGATTAAGTAATTAAAGCTTGTTCTCTTCATAGCCTTGTAAAAACAAGTGCAGAGGTAAACATGCTTACTGACTCCTGATCATAGCAGCTTTTGAAAAGCATTGATTAGATAAATCTTTACAAAATAATAGTCTAATCAAATCAAGCTTCCTTTAGAAAATGTAATGGCAAAAAATGAACAGTTTTTGCTTGGAATTTCTTTTCTTTAACCAAAAAATGTTTTAATTCTTTATATATATGTATATACATATCTATCTATCTTTCTCTCTATAGACAGACAGACAGACAGACAGATAGACAGATAGATGAAAAGGAGTTCCACTTGTGTTCATTTTAGCTTTGTGTAAAAAAGAAATTGTGGCTATTTTGTTCAGAGCGGAAATTAGAATGGTAAATCAATCCTCAGTCATAAATTATCAATATTTGAGGGTATAATATTTGAGAATTTCATTATGAACTGATGATTTGAATTGAAATGAATCAAAATCATACTGATTCAGTTATTTAGCAATGATTGCCAAGTCTAATGTAATGACACATTTATCGTGGTTAATTTTTGTTTTTTATGTTTCTCAAAGCAAAGCAACAAAAACGGTTAGTGCTCTAATAATGAAGAAAATTACCCATATAGGCATTTTACATTGTAAATGGAAGAAGTAGTCTCAAAGTTCTATATTCCTATATTTTGATTTCTTGTAAAAGCATTCCCAGTTATCTTTTAATAATGATTCTGCTGTTGATTTGATGGATTATGCATGTCAAAAAATGTAAACATGGCAGCATAGAAGTGAGAAAAGATATTTTAAAGTAAGTCTTTAAAAAATAGTATATGTGTTCTTGGTAGCAAATTAAAAAAAGCCTATTATCTTTATACCGATGCATTAGGATAATGATAGACTTTATGGTGCTTGTTCTGGTTTAAAAGCAGTCAGACATTTCAAATTTATGTGAAGTTTTATTCAAAGGGGACCCAGTTGTAACAGTTCTGAGTCAACCCTCTGTTCCTTTATTACTGCCTCACTCCTCAGAGTTTTGGCCCCCTAACAGCTTTACTGTACCAACTCAGTATACATCTTGCAGTGTTCCTCCATGCTTTCATTTCCCAGAGTCCCTGTCGTTCTTTCCCATACTCTGTCTTTGTCTGTAAAAACTCACTTTTAGCCATGCTCCTATGGTAACCCGTGGGCTCAGGAAACAGGACAAGCTGTGTGCCCACTTTCCTTGGCTCAGCCTGCACGAAAACAAAGCCCCCACCAGAGGCTCCCACCACTAGCCCATTCAAATGTCAACCACCTCGTTTGAAGTCACAGGCTGCCATGTAAATCCACGGTGTTTCTCACCAGCCCAGCTACTCAAATGCACACAGAACAAAAGCCTACAGCAAAGGTGGTCCTGAGATGCTGGAAGGGTGCTTCTTTTAATTTGCAGCCTTTAGACGGGTTTTCTTGAAGCCAGTCCACCTTTTTTGTTTGTAAACATGCTTTTTAGTTAGATTTTGGTGGATGGTTTGAGAACATTGTGACTTGAGGAGAGTAGGACATGGCAACCATACGCTGCTGTCAATTACATGTTGGCACATCCTGCAGCTCTGGGCGGCGACAGTGATGACCCCATCACACTGTGCCTTTGTGTGACCTATCCCGGGAACCAGGGGCAATTGAGTGGGAGGGACCCTCTCCCCCCTCAAAGACCATCACAACAAGCAAAAATATGAGGCAAACAAGTTCCCACCAAACTCGAGTCCAAACAAATGCCAACGGTGACAGTTTGGTTGGTTTTGATAATGCACAAAGACGCCCTTCATGAACACTTGAGCTTTGACTCATTTACCTTTTTAAGCCAAATATTCCAACTGTGGGATGACCCCCCCATATTTTCCCATAAAAGATAATCGGAGTCTAACATTCATCATCAATATTTCCATCTATCTTATTAGTCATTTTTGCAGTTGCACAACTAAAAATATGAACAATTTAGCAGCTTAAAACAACAGAAATGACTCAAACTGGATTTAGAAGGTATGAAAAGTCAGCTATAGGGGCACAAAAAGCACATTTGTTTGGATTGTTGTGTTGCTGGAGATTTATTTTTTCTTTGTGTCAAGCATTTTGTCCACAAGGGCTCCAACCAGCTTTAGCAAAAGAGAAGCGTTTATGTTTTTTTCCTAATTTTCTGAACATTTGTTTATGCTTGCTCACGTAGGTTGAGATATGGGGTTTACTTGAACCACTGTAGCACTTTGATTCCCATCATGCATAGCTACCACCCTGTGGTATTTGCAAATTAATTGCTGATTTGAAATTTTTGACCAACTTTACCTTCTTTATTGATTCTTGATTAATATTGTGACTGCAAGATGTCCAGTAAATTACTACTAAAATGAGCAGTAACCATCACTCTCCCACCACCGTGCTTTACATTCAAAAGCTCAGCATCTTGTTGTTGGTTTTAAGGTCAGACTTCTTTTGGCCTTAAACAACTGTTAAAATATTCCTGACCTTGTCGAAAAAGTCTTGAAGTTAATTTTTAACACAAAGTTTTTTTGAATTAAACATTTTTATTTTAATATTTCCAATCCAGTAAACTTGTTACTGTAATTGAAAGGTAGAGTAGTCTCACATATCAAATTATTTTTAATGTTATAAAACTATACATTTAAAAAGGTTTTTGACACGAAATAGTAGTATAAGAAAGGATTGTGACTGTGAAATTTTGCTTGAATTTTTTTATTATCACTTTTCTCTGGACATCAGCATTGGATGATCTCTGAACTCTCAACTGAACATGTTGGCAGACATTTAGGTATACAGGTCTACAATTGTCTGGAGAGACTTTTATGTAAATGTATTATTGATTCTTAACATTTTATTGACAGAGACTTCCCTTGGATCTTGATTTCTCAGTTTCTTTTGTTTGCCTTTGTTTTGGTTGCCATTTGTTTCCTGAGGACTTCACTCCATTGAGTTCCATTGCATCATGTCGGTATTTAGAGACATGAAATTGCATTATCCCACTTCCTTCTACTCCATCCAAGCAAAAGCTGTAAAAGTGTGACGTGGACCTGCAGTTAATCCTCTTTCCCTTTTTGGAGGCAGTGGCGGGAACTGCAGAGGAGCTGGTCGCAGAGATACGACCACAAGTTGCCGAAGACACAAAGCAGCCCCTGTGAATGTGTTGCTTGATGCACTGCATAATAAGGAGTTAGTCCATGTCATTTGGATAGTTTGAGTGTATGATGCAGTGGGCATCTTGTTTCCAAAAACAGCCAAAGCCAAAATGTGGGTTTTTCACCAGACTGATGGTGTTTTTCTTCTATGTGTGTGTGCTCCATGCCTCCTACCTTATCTTTCTTTATAGCCTCACCTTTGTGTCGTGTGTTTCCAAACACTCCCACAAAAAACCCTGTTATCTCAGCTTTGGTTTGCATCATAAATGAGACCCACGTCTGTGTGTGCACAGCGCATGTTTGTCTTTTTGGAAGAGGGGTTCTGGCAAGCCTGCCATGGCGTTTGAGCATGTAAACCCGGTTTCTCTGGGAAATGGGCCCGAAGTGATTATCCCGGAGACTGCGATGAAGCCACATGCTGTGGGTGGAGGAAATGAAACCTCAGAAGAAGAAGTGTTTCCAATGGCATTGTGTTCTGTGGTCAAATACAGAAAGCATTCTCTTCTTTATAAAAGATACCTCTAATGCCCAACGTTGTTGAAACAGCTGTTCTGCTTCTTTGCTTTGTTTAATCTGTGGTTTTAAGTAGGCTCTAACAAAATGTAGCTATTCTAGTGTATCAACAGCTAGTTTATCTACCATTTAGTATTTACTTTAGCAGTTCAACGATAAAAAGAACTTCTTTAGGCATGAGTTGTTAATCTTCAGTTCAACCTGAAATTAACTATTAGAAGTCTTTTTTTGCAGGAACCATGTCTTATAGTTGCAGCTTAGCAGTTATAATCAGGTTGATCTATTGTTTACAGTCTTGACTTTAGATCTATTTTTGGTTTGTTTTTAAAACTTTTTATTAAAATCACTCAACTATCCAGTGAGTTTCTTTTCTGGTTTTTTAGAGGATGTAAAATCAATATACCTGTTATTGGTAATAAAAAAAATTTCATGATCCAATAAGATAAGTATTTCACCATTGCATGCCATTTCCTATTCAGAAAACAGAAGCAGGATTTGCATGTGGTCAGTGTTTGGTTCTGAGGATCACAAAATCTGTCTGATTCACACACAGTTGCACACATTTGCTCTGATTTTCCCACAATCTCCCCCGATTTGATTGCAAGCCTATTTCCTCCTGCAGCGCAGGCCGCATGCGACCCTCCACAGACGATATCAGGATAATTGACAGTGACTGGAAATATGCAGCATCATTGAGCCCCACCCGTGTGACTAACAGGGTTAGAGCCTCCTCCCCTCGGAGACCGAAGCCTTGTACGGAGCCATCACTGATATTCAATTTGTGTTAAATTTCCCTTCGAGAAGCCCCCAGGGGCCAGACTTGATTAACATATTATATGGTGAACTCTACGAAGTAGGTGGAAGTGCTGAAGGCAGTGGTTTAATAATGGTCGGGGCATATTATGACTGGAAAGTGACAGTAGTGACAGCGAGACCTGACAATGCTTAGCAAAGTTCTCTTTAGGGGGACAAAAAAAGGCAGAAAAGTGACTGGTGTTCAATGGAACGAAGAGTCCTTCTGTGTAATTGTGCAGCTTCACTGACGGCTCGGCCATGCCAGCTTGAAGCTAATCAGAAGTGATTCATATAAGCGAGTCACAATGCTGCGGTGGATTGAATTTGTTTCATCTACGGTTCTCTCCATCGCTTACTTATCAGTCCAGTGAACCGTTCTGCAAATAAATGGTGTGCAGACAATAGGAGCTGTTTGTAAGGGCACTTTTCCCACAGTCCTATCTGACATGAAAATGGACACACACTGACACATAGGCAAAGAAACAGACAGACGCACACTCAAACCCAACTTCTGAGAGCGTCAAGATTGAGGACATTCCTATGCTCCACTGCAGGATCATTGTCTGGTGTAGTGCAGTGCACAAAGAGGGGTCCATCTGTTGACCCCCCCCACACACACACCACACTGCAGTAAAATGATGCTGTTTTTTTTTCTCCATAAATGAGACTCCCTTTTCTTCAAATTTTATAGATGCTTGATGGAATCTTTACTTGTAAGGGGCTCCTGTTACTATCTCTTGTTAAACTCCAAAACCTCTTCAGTAAATTCCTAAACCAATAGGTTTTTTCAATGGAGTCAAAGAAAGGACAGCCTCCTGTAAATTGGTGCTTTTCTTGAAAAAAAAAAGAAGAAAGAGCCCTCCAAAAGCTCTTGTGGTAGTCATGTTGAAACTGTAAGACCTATAGACTTATAAGATAACCCTTTTCTCTGTTTTTCATTTCCTCCAAATGAGAAAGGACACATTAGAAGCCTCTGAAAGGAGACTATATAGGTGCTCATACATGGAGTAGTGAAGGAGAAATTGGCAAAAGCTTAAGTTTCACAGTGGGTCTGTAATGGTTTGAAAGAATGTAAAGCCCATGACAAAAGCAACTATGAGGAAAAAGGCAGAACAGGTGGTCATCACTGAATGCCCCAGCTACACAAATCAGCCAAGAGGTTTAGATTTCACTGATAGAGACCCAGAGGTTTATTTGCTCTTCATGTCAGCAGAGATGTGTGAAAAGATGCTGGACCTCTAACCCCAAAAGACAAAAGTGTCTGCGTGGCCTTGAGGATTAAAATGAGAGGTTAATGTTTTTCATCGTGCAGGAAATTATCCGTCGGCGCTCTTTGGAGGAGGACATGTTGGTTATGTGGGTGGACAAGGCCTCGACTTCTGCTCTTTTCCATAACTGTTCCATTTAGAGATCCTGAGGCTGAGCCTGGAACGAAATGCATAAACAAGTCTGTGTGTTGAGTAAGAGAAATAGAAAAATAAAATAGATCTGTTTAGAGGTTAGAGTTTTCTAAAATCATACTTATAAAATATTTATTTAAAATAAAAAAAATTGTATGCAGTTTGTGAAAAATGTGTCAAATTTCTGAGCTGAATAATAGGACTTTAAATATTTTGAAGCCTAAAAAACAAAAACATTATTTTTACAATAAGGGATATTGTGTTGCTGTATTGAGTGATGGGACTAAGATGGAAAAAGACATAGGGCTGCTTACCCCAGGTTGGCTGTACCTGCAGGCTGAGACGAGCTGTTGGCCGGCGGAGGCATGCGGTGTTTAACTAACTGTGCATGTGTTTGGCGGAGTATATGTTTGTGTGTTTAACCATGTGTGTCCACTGCTTATCTGATCCCATCTGTGAGTGCATGTATGTGTGAGGTTTAGAGTTGTAACCATAGGAGCACGATGACAGATGAGCAGAGCGGAGAGCAGGATGGGTAATGGGGCAACGGGGAGAGCTTCAGGTGTGTGATAAACCTGAGGTGGGATGGAAAAGGATACGGTGGGGCATAAGTGAATTTTATGGTTGTGGGTGGTGTGTGTGTGTGTGTGTAGTGGAGTTCTGCTTGGGTGAGCCTGAAGAATTCCCATGTAGATCCTGGAAGAGAAAGAAGGAGCTCCTTTCATCACATGAAGCTCAGTGCCCCTAACTCCACCCCAGATGTTCCTGTGACCAAGCACGCGTTCCCTCATTTATTTTTCCTGTGCACTTCCTCCATCATTACAGGAGACGTTCTCAGGAATGAACTGAGATTTTTTTTGTCGTCCCTCCCCTCTGTAGCGTGGGAGCTGTCAGTGGGGTTTGCTCTGACTTGCTCCAGCAGCAAGCAGGTCCTTGTGCTTTAAAGGGCAGTGGCTAATTTGCCATAATGACTTCTACTTTGCTCTGGCCATATGTCATTTCTTTGATGCTGTGATTGGGAGCACCCAAGGGAGAATACCAGACAATTTTCTGGTCTAAAAGGGAGGGAGGGGTTGGGTGGGATACGACAATGATATCAGATGAAGCAGAAACAATGTTAGTGTTTATTCAACTTACTTTTTAAATCAATTTATTCGTATTAATACTGATGCAGATATAACATTTCTTACAATTTTGTTTTGTTCAACTTGATGAAATTTCTTCAATTCAAAATTAGTTTAATTTGTCTGTAACTGTTTAATCTGACTGTTCAAAAGAAACTACTGTACATTTTTGAAACAATTTAGAGACCTACTCTGATAAAAATCATGTTTTTTTGTTTTTAACATGTTCTTGTGGCATTTTTCTCTTGACAGAGGACATTTATAAAGAAATGTTTTATTTTAATCATTGTGAATCAGGAGCAGGCAAAAAAATGCTATTGGAAAAAGCTATTAAGTGTGATGCAGAGGCTACTATGGCAAGCATGATGCATCCATTCAAATGCATCCACTTGTAGACGACCAGATACATGTACGTCTTCATTTTCCTCGTCTGAGCTGGTATCTGGATCAAAAGCTCTAATATTGCTTTCCATTTTTGTTGCACCGCTGATGTTAGCTTGGGGTTGAGAGGGCAAGAAAGCAGATGGATGATGGAAAAGCAGATGGATGATGGGAAAGGGGGCGCAAACCATTCGACCCACAACTCAGAGGCAAATTTCAAATAAAATACTGCCGCTCTGCAGAAATTGTGTTCCTAGAAAAAACAGTTTTATTGATTTGGGCTAAAAATGGCATAATCATATTAAAAGGACACTGGGAACAATTTTACAATAGGTCAAAAGATGATTAGAGTGGGACTTTATTACAATATAATATATTTTCAAAGTCTTTTTTTGTGCAGTTTTCTAATTTCAATTTGCATGATCAGAATCTTAAGATTTACACCCGAATATGGGACTGTTTTACCAAACCAGTATTTAACAGGGACTGAAAGTTACTTATAATACTTAACAGGAAGTGTAGATAGCCAGCTGGAGATTTCTTTCTCAAATGGTTCCCAAGCAAATATGTTGCATTTTGCATCTGAGCTGCACCTTTCATCTTTTTCCGTCTGTTTCTGTTTCATCTATTTCAGTATTTACAGACATTTAAGATGTGGTTTCTGCTGTTTTTTTGGAATTGTTGGATTATTTCAATGAGAATGCATATTAGTTAAATTGCATATTGTTAATTTGCCTTGTAATAACTTTATTTTAATACTCCTACATTTTGAATACATAAGAATTGAAAACTTTATTCAAAAATGGTTTCAGAAAAGTAGAAAGTTTTATTATGTACTCAATTGATTAATGATCTTTACACTCAGTAGTTAATTAGGTAATTTGAATATGATTTGATTACACCTCACTGTATTTCAAACCAATGATAATGGTGAAGCACTGTGACCTCAGCTTTAATTCTTAAAGTGTTCCCTTCCCTTCTTGGTTTCCTTTGGATCAGGATGAGCTGCAGAATGAAAGCTGAGTCCTTTGATCCCCGTCAACACATTGAAAAGTCAAACACACATAAACCTGAAAATGCACACGCCATTGTCGCACTAATGGTGCCTGAAGGCCAGTGCAGCTCAGCTCTCCCTTGGAGCAAGAAAGTGAGAGAAACAGGAAAAAAAGGAGGTGTGAGAGCGTCAGTCCCCCCCTCCTCCACCCCTAGCATTTCTAAAATAGGTTTATCTCTGCCAGGGAGGTGTCTCTTTGTGTCACTGTGCCGGGGGCTGAAGAAGAAGAGGATGCAGGCAGCCAGGAGACACAAGGAGACAGCCAGGGAAAGAAAGACCATGATAAGGGACGGAGGGGGAGGTGAGCCCTCACTGAGATGGGACCACCTGCATCGCCCTCTTTTGCTGGGAGATTATGCGGGCACACAAAGAGGTGCCGGGAGTGCACTGGGGAGCGCCGCGTCAGGAAAGTGAGCAGCGTGGAAAGTGAAGGTGGCGTGCGTGGCATGGGTCTGCCACATGCTGTACCACCTCCCAACTGCTGCCTCGCAGGAAACGTCCCGTCCTCCTCCTTGTCCTCCTCCTGCCCTTTCTACCATACCACCACAGAAACCCAATTACATGCAAAAAAATCTGTATTTTAAAAAAGAGAAATTTTAAGTTATATCTATATGGAAATTACTGGATGTTTGCATTGCAGCAAAATGTGTTCACTTTTACTGATTTCACTCTTCAAATTAGTTTTTATTGGAAAAAGTGTTCCATCTCCATGCTTTCATAACAATACAGGTTGTAGGGTCTTTATGGATTTAATTGATTCCATATTTTTGAGTATGTTTTATCAGCATACATAGCCCCTCCCTGCAGATTTGTGACAGCTTCTGCTTTGAAAGGCACTGCTCTTCATCTATCACTGCTCCCTGTGTTTTGTGAAGCTGATTCATTCAGGTTAAATTGCTTCAATTTCTGCTCCATGGTGCCATGGATGGTTCCACAGCTGTGGTCTCCAAGTGTGGACATGAGCTCAATGACCGGTTAGTCCTCATTGTTTCAGGCACAGTCATCTGGTGAGATTAATAGCTCCTTCTGGTTAATTATTTCAGGCCTATTCATTGGTCTGTAGATGAACCTACTCTAGCCTCCAAGCCTTCCATCCTGGTACAATAACTTCATTTGGACTTTCCTTTTCAACAAATCTAATAATTAAAGAGTCTCTTTGTCTATTTTTGCTGATGTTAGCCATTAGATCAGGTCTCTGTCACAACAGATTTGTTAAGGTTTCCTGCAAAAGTGACCCCCCCATCCTTTCCTTCTTTTTATTATAAAGAGCATCCCAAGAAAGCTGCAGAGCTCAGCATAATATAGCCAAGGTAAGGAGGCGAACAGAAAGAATGATAGATCAGAGGATGGCTGACCACTGAGCAAACCGGTGATTCTCAAGGACTCTCTGAATGGGCTTTTTTAGGCATTCATTGCTGCCTTTATTTTCACCTTCTCTCTATTCTTCAAAGTGCAGTCGGAGTCCTGGCTTGGCGTGGGTCTAAGCTTGCGTCCTTCCCAGCAACAGCTCTGCAGGCCGCACTGATGTTCTAATCATAATGCTGTGGCTGTGGCTTTGTGTGCATCAACAGGGGAACTGAAGACAGAAAATCTACTGCTCCTGTTCCTTTATGTGGCTGGAATGTGCCACCACTCACATTAAAACTATGTCACAATGCAGGTCACATCAGAAAAAATTCTTCCCCTTTCAATTTCTGCATCACAAAAGGTTGTCACTTCTGAATCCCACTTCATTGATACAGTTTTAGTGCATATTTTTTTCTTCAGCAGCCTTTTGCAAACTTTCGATCAAGCTGTGTGTTTTGAGTTCTCGATAAATTATTTTGAATTAACCATGTAAAGTAGCCTCTCAGTTTGAATATTTTTCTGAATAATAATAAATATTTAACAATTAAAATGTATAACTTGCCGAACTATGTTGCTACAAGAGGGCCTCAGTCTGGGGCTCCCTGTACAGGTTCCCATCCCAGTTAAAATACAGGGTCGTGTCAGGAAGGGCATCCAATGTAAAAATCTCTGCCAAACCACCTGTACAAATCAGTGAAACGTGTTTTGGTGTGGTGAAAGGCGATATGCCAAAAGGTGAACAGCAACCTGCTGACCAACGTCACTCTCAAAAAATTGAGAAACACACGACAACTTGTTCTTTTCAGCGATTGATCTTTCACAAATGCATTACTGAACAGCAATAACTCAGAAATGGAGATAACAGAAAAGAGAAAACATTGATTTGTAAATCTTAAAACATTACAGTTACAATTCTCACACACTATTCTGTTTTTTTTTAACTGTATATGTTTATATTAAATATTGGCCCTTCCACAAACTGGTGACCTGTTGAGGGTGTACTCCGCCCTCCCCAAACAGTAGCTGAAAGGATTTGTCAGGTTCTGAAGATGGATGGATGGATCGATGGATGGATGGATGGAGGGATGGATGGATGGATGGAGGGATGGATGGAGGGATGGATGGATGGATGGATGGATACTATATCATTGTATTTATTTTTAATTTTATATTTGTTGTTGTTCTTAGGGCACCTAAATCTGTTATAGCTTACTAACTATAGGATAGATAGTAATTGGGTTCCAAATTATGCAGTACATTAAAAGACCACTGAGGACATGTAAAAGCTTGATCAATTAAAAAGGTTCAGCCTAAACAATAAACTATACTTATAATAACAATAAACTAAAAAACAATAACTCTTATGAATTAATGAGTCTACATTAATAATAAAGTATGTAAAGTGTAATATAAAACTATTGCATTCACAAAAGTTTTTATATTATTTTATGAGTCTTGCAGATCGTGTCTTTAAAATGTTTTTGTGCTGTGGTATTGGCTTTTTTGAGCTTCTGTGAGGGATCCTGAGACTGTCAAGTGTCTGAAAAACCCTTGAGAACGCTCTCGTTCTCAACCCACGCCGTTTTAACTCTCTGCACAGACACTGGTGTCATGAAAAAGTGTTTGGTGAAACAACACATGATGACATTATTACATGCCGCTGTCAATTTTTGTACTTAAGAGAAAAAAAAAGGAAGTTTGACTGAAGAAATACTGATTTACCCTCAGTGTCATACTGAAGGTGTATCATTATAGTTTTCTGAACACTTCATTTTTTTTCCTATGAGAATTATAATTTATCATCTTTTTGAGGCAAAAATGACAACAAATAAATTGTGTCTTCACGGTTGGGCTGTTCCATGTATGCTTTCTAGCTTTGTGTTAATAAGTACTTCAGCTTCTTCATTCATTCCTAAAATTGTATTTGTCTGACCTCCAGCTTCATACACAAAAAAGACAAGTTAGTTGTCTTTTTTGTTTACTGAAGTTCCAGCTTCCCTGTGAAGCATTCTTGTGCTCCTCTTTCCCTCCAACACTGAACCAGTTCCTGGATGAACCCAAATGCTGCACCACAGACACTCCCTCTCCCAAGAACCTCTGCCATGGCGACTCCCAGCTGTCATGTAATAAATGTTAGGTGTCTTAATCAATTTGCAATGCTTGGGGAGCATCTCTGCTGATTTAGCCTGTAAAAAAGGGAACAAGTGAGAGAAAAGGATGAGACAGAACACAGAAGAACGGTACTCGTGAATGTGGTGAGAGTGTGAAGTGAAAAATGGGCAGCAGGAGGGGTCTATTAAAAAAAAAGACTTCCTGTGGCGTAAGTAGTATTCATGGGTGACAGAGTGACCATGAAGGATGGAAGAGGGTCTTCTTCTTTGCACATTTTGAGGTTGACTCATTCTTTGCTCGGCTTTTCTTCCTGATGCGGCACACCACGGGGTTCCTTTGTGCAGTAGCAGCAGGTAGCGATAGAGCGGCAGGTCAACTCCCAGGCCAGCACCACAACCCCCTCATCCCCTTGACCCCTGCTGAGATTTTCTCTGTGCAGGAGAGAAAGTTTTAAATCCAGAATGGGTGTTTATGAGAGACAACTTCAAAATAAAACTTAGGATCAGGGGAAAAGGGAAAAAGAACAATTACTTCTGTTTTTCAGCTTTTTGATTTTTTCATACATTGAAACATATGTATTTTGTTTTTGTTTTGTTTGTTTGTTTTTTTTTATAATTTTTTCCTTTTAAAAATGTTAAGAATCTCCTTTTTTTAGAACTAAGACCCAACTTACTTAGAAAACATGAATAATCTAACTTTTTTCTTTTTTTGCATCAATACTTTTGCGTTGCAGTTTTTCAACAGATTTGATGTTTACTTAATTAATATCCCAGGCTGTTTTCTTTGTCTCCCCATGGCAGCTCAAACTTATTTCCCAGTGGGTGGTTCTTTTTGAATGGACTCGCCCAAACAGCACACTACCTAATCGAATAACTGCCTCAGCAAGGCGCCCAGCGTGAGTGCCGTCCCCAGAAGAGAGCTTGACCGAAGGCTGCAGGTACCTTTCATTGCCGCCTGGCATGTTAGCCATTTCCCCAGAGTCCTGCTGCTAGAAATTTGTTAGCCTAGCCCCACTGGCTTTTCTTTCTTCGAGTGTCATTTGAGGGGCCCCCGATGGGAGATTTGTTGATATGATAACTTGATTAGACTACAGGATGGATGACATGGTGGCAACAAGCCAGACAGGAAATTGACAGAGAGGTGGTGACTCCTCTCTTTAACCTCTCCTCAGGAACCTGCACTTTGCACCTGCCCTCGGATAATCAGCTTCACTGATTCCAGCCGATGGAAAGGTTTAGAAACCGAGATGTTACTAGACATTGGACTGTAAGTTCCTGTCCTGTGGGTCTTCAGAAGATTGTGTTGAACCGTCTGGAAAGTCTCTTCCAATGTTCCACATTATAAACAACAAAAAAAGAGTGGATGGGTGCACTTTTTAATGAAGCTCATCTTGCAAGGAGCATCTTCAAACTTTGTTGACAATAATTCCATCTTACATGCTGACCTTTACAAAAATCTTCATCTCATCCTCTCCCTACATTGTCATCAACAAGAGATTGAAGTTCAAGAAACAAAATACTCCAGGGTTGATTAGATTGGACCACAGAGGCCATAAAACTTTCTACATACAGGTTTTCACCTCTTTTAGGACAGTGACGGATACCTTCGCTGTGTCTCTTCTATTTTATTTGTTGCATGGGGCACTGAGGCCACTCAAGTCAATTAAGTTCACATCTCCACATTGCCCAAACAAGAGATTGTGGTAAAAAGAGGAGCGCTAAAGACCAACAGGAGCCTCCCCTTCTCAGCCCCAGCATTGAGGAGCAGCAAAAAGGACACCAAACAAAGGGCGGCCCCTCTCTGTCTCAATGACTTCTCTCTTTGTTGGCTTCTTGGGCCCCATAAAGGAAGAGGGACGCTCTTGTTTGCCCAGGAGGTGGTTTAATAGCCCCGGGTAGAACAATGGCACCACATTCAACCCTTCCAGAGGGGTTCATTATATGGGGCTGTCCCAAAATGCACGGTCTCTGGACATTCCCACTAGAGTGCTGGGTGAATGGTTCTGATGGGCGGGGTGGGCCAGAAAGGGCATAAGGGGGGAGATTGGAGACCATTGAGGTGACAAGCAGGTTCCATCTGCCCCCAGTGCCTCCTCACCTTGCATCACGGCAGCTAGGGGCCTCTTGGTGCACAAAGGGCAAATTTAGTGTGTCGATGGGGTTTTAAGCACTCACTTTAGACCAGACCATTGAGGGAAATATCAACACTGTAGACCAAGAACTGGTGCATTCAGCTTCTGTTGCCCCCTTCCCATTGACCAAGTTCCTTTTCCTTTCAGTTCGTTTCTCCCTTTTTCTTCATTCAAGCTTTGCTTTTCTCATCTCTGAAGCTCTTCTGTTCTTACCATTTTTCCCATACCTTGCAAAGGGGCGGATGACAAGAATTAAGTTAGTTCTGGCCCGGCCCAAATGTTTTGTCTATCCTGAACAGTGGCAGGTAGCTGTGGCTGTGATAAAATGGATCATCAATCAACATCAAATCCTCACTAGTCAGGAACGTTGTCCCAACCAGCAAGTCGGATGCTAAACTAAAAGAAAAGTCTACTTTTAAATTTAAAAAATGTTTTACACATGCATGGAGAGATAAAGACAATGTTTTTGGTCAGTTTACTGAAACAACCACTGATATATTAAACAAGAAAAAATTGTCTTTAGAAAGATTAGATGCACTTAAATGACTGATTTCAAGGTACAGAACTTTGAGGAATATCTGTAATCTCTCCAAAAGTTCTAAATTAAATTAAAATTTATGACCATTGGTGGCTTTAGCTGACTGCTCCTCTGGGATTATACTCGCTCGTCTCACCACCTGACAAAAGGAGTCTTCAAAACAAGCTCAGATTCATCTCAGGTGCACCTGTAGCTTTGTTTGTCTCTGCTGTCTCCTCAAAATAATCCAGACTGATCACAAGCAATAAAAGTGTTAAAAATTCTCTGATCTGAAGAGGATGTGTGTGTCTATCATGTTGAGCGTATATGAGCAATAAATACACGCAGCCTCTCTGTACTGGGATTAAATGTGTATTTAATTTCATTTTAAAATGTAAATTTGGCTCAAATGTATTTCCTCCAATGTGAGTTAAGACAATTATCTAATTAAATTTATGTTAGTGAGTAAGTTAACTTTAAATGGCTAGTTATGGTGAGATTTTTGTTGACTTGAGTCACTTTGAAACTGCTTTTGTCAAGAAACTGCTCTTATCAAGGTAACTAGCAACATCCCCCTAAACACTGATGCTGGCAAAGTCTCTGTCTTAATCCTGCTAGACCTGAACGCTGCTTTTGACACTGTTGATCACTGGATCCTTTTACACAGACTCCAAGAGATGGTTGGCATTTCTGGCTATGCTCTAATTTGGTTCAAATCCTATCTAGAAGACAGGAAATATTTAGTTGAAATTGGGGGTTGTGTCTCAGACTGCATGGCCTTGACCTTTGGTGTGCCCCAGGGATCAATCCTGGGACCCCTTATGCTTAACCTCTAAATGCTGCCACTGGGTCAGTTAATTCGCAGTAATAACATATTTTATCACAACTATGCAGACGATACTCAGATTTATGTGTCACCTACAGCCTGTGATTATGGGCCAGTGGATTCACTCAGTTACTGCCTCTAACAGATCAGTGCTTGGATGCAAAACAACTTTCTCTAGCTTAACTCAGACAAGACTGAAGTCATTGTCTTTGGTCCACATAGAAAAAGAGAAAGTGTCAGCAGCTACCTTCATTCTCTGTCTCTTAAACCTTCAAATCAAGTCAGAAATCTAGGGGTAATCATGGACTCTGACCTGAACTTTAACAGCCATATCAAGTCAGTAACATCAGCAGCATTTAACCGTCTAAAAGGCATTACCAAAATCAAAAACAGTGTCAAAGCCAGACCTGGAGATACTTATTCATGCATTTGTCGCCAGTAGGTTAGATTACTGTAACGGCTTGCTCACTGGCCTCCCCAAATGAGCTGTAAAACACCTTCAGTACATCCAAAATGCTGCTGCTCGAGTCCTGATTAGAACCAGGAAGTACCATCACACCAGGCCTGTGCTCAGGTCTCTGCACTGGCTTCCTGTAGCTCAAAGAATAGACTTTAAAGCAGCTCTGCTTATTTACAAATCTCTCCATGGCCTTGCACCAAAGTACATCTCTGACATGTTAGCACCATATGAACCATCTCAGACTCTGAGGACCTCATGAACCGGCCTCCTGCGGGTGCCTAGAGACGAGACTAAACAAAGGGAATCAGCGTTTCAATCTGATGCAGCTGAAAGCTGGAATAGTCTCCTTGAGGTTGTGAGACAGGCCTCAACTGTGTTAAGGTTCAAATTCACCTCTTTTCATTTTCTTGTCTCTTTTCTTTCTTTTAAATTACATTTTATAATGATTATTTATGTTTTTAATCTTTGCACTATTATGTATTGGGATTTTAATACATTTTCCTGATTTGTGAAGCACTGAATTACTTTGTGAATTAATTTTGCTATACAAATAAACCTGCCTTGCCTACTTTTAAGGACTAAAAGAAGATAAGTAGTTGTATACTCACAGTTTGGGCCAAATAAAGTTGCCAAAAGAAGCGGGGGTCCTGTCCGCTTCAAGAGTATAACACGTTCAGCATACTACAAGGAATATAATCCTGACCAAATTAAAGCTGAACACTTATGAAGAGTTATAACCAGAAAACTTTACACTGGACAACTCTGATACTTATTGTGCAATTATATGTGGATACTAATTTAGGAAAGAGTAAATGTTCCTCATAAACCCACTGTTTTACTAGAATACACCTTTTACAAAAAGTTACTTGAGTAAACCGAACTCACTGAGCCATGTAGTACTCATCTGTCTTTGTAAACATTAGTCTCAGTAAAATGTCCTAAAGTTATACATTTTTTTGGAAAAAAAAAATGTTCTCTGCATCCATATTGGTTTCAGGTTTGTAATCCTATTTTCTAATTCTGTGTCAATGCTGTAACTTTTTAGGAAAGGCTAATTCTTGTTTTTCATTATAATACAATATGAATGCAACAGAAATGAAAAAACCTCTCTTTTTTAGGCATTTAGAAGTTCGGTCTTTGAATTAAAGTGGTTTATCCAAATATTTTAGAAAGGAAGACATTTCTGAGCAGACAATAAAAACACATTTTGTGTCTCTTCAATGTTGAGGTTTTTTCCATGGACGTTTTTGGACGAAAGCAATGATCAACACCTCTAAAAATATTTCTCAGGACCCTTTAGCATGAGGCCATGGGAACAGAGGCAGCAAAGAGCTCAACACAATCATCCATGTCTGAGAGCACACACATGTGTCTGAAAAACGGGCTGTCTGAAGGATGAGGCCTTCATTACACCTTTTCACTACACCAATCCTACCCCGATAATATCCAGGATCACATATCCCAGACACCCCACTGTGCAGTTATCAGCTAGCTGTGGAGCTCCCACTGGGTTGACTCAGCAGGGGCCACGGGCGGCATGCAGACTCCCCGGGGACCAGATTGCACCCATTTTGCACCAGGCTTTTGTGTACATGTCTGCATATGTATGTATGCACTCCTAAATGAGGATCACAGTGCACATAAGGGGAGATCTGTGTTTTTTTGAGAATCTATGAGTGAGTCTGAGTGGTCAGTTTAGCCAGATGCCTCCACTCCCAGAACTCTTAGCGGGGTGCCAGGGAAATCCCGCTGTGCTGCCACAGTAGGAACACAAACTCGCCACGGGGAAAGGCCAGCAGACCTAATGATGAAGCACATCAGTCTTCCTCTCAGGCTGCCCTGACATGCCCAAATGTCTATGTTCATGGTGGCACATCCATGGAAGAAGAATGTGTGTGGTAGGGGTGCTTTATGAAGCCCTGTGGGAACCTGTGTTCACTCTCAGTGGTGGAGAGCATTTAAAGACTGCTCATCACAGTTGGTGCAGTTTACTCGCTTGGCAGGAGGTTGTGATCTTATTTCACTGCGTGTGGTTTCTCTTCTGCGTGCAGTTGGATAACTCTTCTATGTAGTTTGCAGTGTGTTTTATAAAACCACTTGAATCTGAATGCTGTCAATAACTTCTCAGGTTTCTTGTAAAAATATAAATAATCATTCCTGAGAATAAGTTTGAGGGGTTCATTACTTTACCACAAATAGACAGGTTATGGGTTAAAAAAATGAAGCAGCCTGAAATATAGTGGAGTTTTAAAGAGCCTCAGAATGGGCCAAACGAGACGGCAGGTATTGTTTGAAACCCGCCTACGAAGGCTTCACTGTCTTCAAGCCTCCAAACATGGATGTTTCGGGTTTTTAGAGATGATACCACCGAGACTGTTTTTCCTTCCAAAAAGAGCAGGAGACCATCAGAGGTCACAGTGTTCCGCCTTGCCAGCATCTCCCTCCCCCACTTGGCTTTCAACATATCCATCACTGGGAGCAATCCACTGCTGCAGATTATATAAGGACAAGGGCTTTACTTTACGTGCAAAAGGAGATCAGAAAATCAAGCAAACTGAGCAACCTGATGGAGAAGCGGAGAGAAGGAATGAAAAGGCCTGTGCGTGGCTAAGAAGGACTTCAGAGGTTGTTTTTGCATGGAAAAGGTTTTCCTTCAGTCCTTTGTTTCAGCTGCTCCCTTTTTTGTTTCTCGCTTGCTGTGTGGAGAGTGAGTGATGCTTCACTTGCCTCCAGCCAGAAGGTAAAACTGAACTGCAGAGCCAAGCTGCCAAATGATGAAAGACTCAGTTATCCAGGGATGCTCTGTGCCTGGACCGAGAGCTCAAAGCTGGAGAAAATGCTCACTTTTCAGCTTAACACATTTTTTTAAACCGCTGTTGTTTTCTTTTTTTTTTCTTTTTTTTTTGAGGGATACTGTTTTAGAGTTTCACGAGTTTCATGAATGCTTGCAGCAGCAGCTTTTTGCTGGAGAAGACTGGTGGATGGCACTAAGGTTTAATTGAAGTCTTCAGTGCTTTTGTGGGTGTACATGTGTGTCATTTTCAATGTGGGTGTGCTGTATTTAATTTATTATTTTTGTAATAATATTCACAAATAGCTCCTTCTGTCTTCACTTTTTCCTCACAGTACGCAGACAAAACACTCATAACACTCTTGCCCAAATGGTGATTCGAAAGACTAGCAAATTCTGTCCTAAATGCTAAAATGTGCTTTTGACTGCTGCGGTTGATGTGTTTTGTATTACTGAGTTGTTTTACCTCTGAACCTTTCTTTACTCCTAAACTCTGACAGGCATCTGGATTCTTGCAAGATTTGTGAGAACACCATCATGAGAGAATTCATGTTTCCAGCTTCCCAGCTCTAGTTTTGTGGTTAAAGCACGATTGATTCAAATGAGTAACCATCTCATTGGATATAACTAAACTATATAACTAACTATATATAACTAACTATAAATAACAGCGCCTATGGAGTTTGGGATGGATCCTCAGATAGGGTTTTTATTGGATCAGATTGTATGTTTTTAAATGAAAATTGTGTTTTTGGTGTTTTTTATGTTCTTGTGGTATTTTTCCCACGATGAAGGACATATATGAGGAAAATTTATCTTAAAATTGTGTCTCTGACCATTTCTTGATTCTAATTGCTGTGAATCAGGTGTAGATAAAAAATGCAGTTGGAAAAAGCTTTCAGCAGTGACTTAGGACCTAGAATGGCAAGCCACAAGCTACCCGCTCAGCTGCATTCTGATGCATCGACTTGCGGATGACTAGATCCATGTATGTATTCTCAACTGAGCTGGGATCTGGCTCATAACTGTACTGCTGGATAGCTGCAATATTGCTCGCCATTGTTGTTGCACCGCTAATGTTAGGTTGGGGTTGTGAGGGGCTGTAAGCTAGTGGGAGAGATTGTAAACAAAGGGACGATGAGAAGTGACGGTAGGCTTACACTGCACCTACAGTTCCATCCACAGCTCCAAGGCAAATTTCTGATGAACTATTGCCGCTCTGCAAAAAAGATATCTAGAAAACGACAATGATTTTTTGGGGGGCTCAAAACGGCATAATCATAATTAAAAGACAACTAGGAATGCTGTTACAATTGATCAAAAGATGATTGGAGTGGGGCTTTAAACATAATAACAAAAAATAAGCAAAACCTTTGAAAGCCTCTTAATGCAGTTAGTGAATACATTCTCTCTAGGATGGTCAAAAGCACATTAAAGCTCAACTTTGGCCAAATATTTCAAAAGCAACTGAAGTGTGTGGAACCCCTTTACTTATAAAACGTTTCAGTCTGAACAGTTTCTGGTTTTAAAATTAATTAATTAACGATGTTTGCGATGCATTTTTCTCATTCCTGCAAAAAAAAAACTCATGAATGTTGTGTCTGGCATTCTACAACTTTGCACTAACCGAGAGTTTTAGTAGATTAGGTGTTTCTTTTTTTTTGTTGACAGAATATCTTTCATTTAGACAGAAACAGAGGAATCCTTCATTCTCAGGTCAGGATGCAAGCACCCTGCAAAGACTCTGGTTCCCCACTGTAATCCCACCTCAAACAGAGAGAAAATGTGATGCAAGGTGTCTGCAACACCATCAGGATTGTATTTTTCTGTCTTTACTGTAAAGCTACTCCCTTCAAAATTCCATCCAGGGGTGTAATCCTGCATCTTACACCATTTCTTCTATTCATCACACTTCATTTTTCATCCCTGTGTGAAAAAGGAAAGGTGAGGAAACTGGAGGAAAGACTTTGCTCTGTTTGAATGAGCAACAAAGAGAATGTCGCCAGCTACATAATCACAATGAAGAGAAAAGAGAGAGTCTATATCTGTCAGTGCAAATATAGATGTTTATTCAGTACAAGAGAGCCGGGCTAAAGGACGCTCTTGCACTATTCCTCAGTCAGAGTCAGTCTGGTCTTCTTTTTTTTTTTTTGTTCACAGTATGATAATTGTGTGTGTCCGCAGGAAACGTGCAGAACTTTGCGTATTTATTTTGTGCCTTGAGCAAAGGCCAGAGTCCAGATCCAAAATAAAATCAGTCTCATATGTGAATCTGGAAGAGGACAGGGTGCTGATAGAAGGGTCTGAACAGTTTATGTGTGTTTGGGTGTGTGTGTGTGTGTGTGTGTGTTTGTGTGTGTGTGTGTGGGTGTGTGCGTGTGTGTGTGTGATTCACTGCACTGTGTCCATGTTGAAGTCTTAAACTGGAGCCATGCTGCAGGGGATTAGGTCATTATTATTCAACAGTCTGTCTTGTATCCACCAAAGTAATTACAAATCACAAACTTTATCTTAAACAAGTTTATTTTAGGAACACCCATTTTTCAGTTCAACCTTTAGGAAAATAATCCCATTATAATTGTTTTTTTTTTAATTGTCTTCAAAGCTTATGCCTGATGAAAATTGTGTTTTTGGTGTTTTTTTTACATGTTCTTGTAGCTTTTATCTTATGATGGAGGACATAACAAAAAGAAAATTCATCTTAGAATTCCACTGAGTATTTTATTATTGAAGTCATTGAGTTTCAGGAGCAGACGCAAAAAACTGAAAAACGCTTATAAGTGTGATGTACAAGTCACTACAGCAATCCACATTCACCTTGCTCTGCTCCATTCTGATACATCCATTTGTAGACAACTAGATCCATGTATGTCTTCATTCTCCTTGTCTGAGCTGGCTCAAACTGCTCCAATATTGCTCGTCATTTGCTGTGCCACTAATTTTTGGTGGGGGTGTGAGGCGTCGTAATCTAGTGGGAGAGGACATACACTGATGGATGATATGAAGGGGCTGGTCTTACTCCACGCCAACAGTCCTGCCCACAACTCAGAGGTGATTCTAATGAACTCCTGGTGCTCTTACTAAAACTGTATCCTAGAAAAGGACACAAGTTTTTACCTAGGCTAAAAACAACAAAATCATAATTACAAGACCACTAGGAATGCTTTTAAAATAGATCAGAACATGATTGGAGTGGGACTTTAAATAAGAAATGTGTCTTCTGTGTTTTTTTTAACTTCAACAAGATGACTAATTATTAAATTACATTATTTATTTATATATTTATCTGTTTTTTTGCTTGTTTATTTACATACTCAAGGTCCAAATATAAGTACAACAACCATATATAAAAGACGGTGAAACATAGAAGACAGTCACATAGAATAAAATCACCAGTAAAAGTACCACAAAAGTACGTAAATACGAAAAACAATAAAAGTGGTTGATGAGCTTATTCATCCTTAATTGTTTCATGTCATGTTTCTCATCCTGTATGTTCATTTTCTCGAAGCTGACTGGGGCTTTGGGATAAATGCAGATGTGCACACAGCTCAAATGTTGTGTTGATAGGCAGCAAGTCACACAGGGCCCCAGCCAGCCAGCAGCCAGCCAGCAGAGACTGAGGGAGATCACCACAGGCTGCATGTGCAGCGGATGTTTTCCACAAGTTGAGCAACCAGCTTGGCTGCAGCTGTCCAAACCGCAAGCCTTGGGTGAAGATGAGGAGGAGGGAAGACCAGGGATGGAGGAAGGAGGCTCAGGGTTGGGGGGGTGAGAGAGGGGTGGCAAGCTTGACAAAGGTCAGACGAGCTGAGGCGGCCAGGAGTGTGGGAACTGTCCAGGAAGGCATGTGTGAAATGCTCATAGACTGAGTATCATCTTACAGCCAGACCGCCTGAGGGAGTGGAGCGCAGCGTGCCTGCATGTGGAAGTGTGTGTGTGTCCTCCACATGCCTTTGTGAGTTTGTGCTTGCCTACAGTGTGGAGACTGCCGTGATGAGAGAAGAAGATGAGCTTTTTGATATGAAAAGATAAGAAGTAAAGAAGGGAAACTTCCACTGAAGCACGGAGAGAAAAGGAAGTGACTCTGAAAACCCCTATTGCACACACAGACACACACCCAGCTGTGAACATTCCTGCAGCTGAATAGATTTTTAAGAGCAACTCATGTCAACACTACAGACGCTGTATGCAGGTATGTAGCGTATGTGTGCAACAGGATTTCTTGTCCTTGCAGTGACATGGATTTGACAGTCCTAATAGCCCTGTAACAAGCAGATTACTGCGCTGCACTGTTCATTTTATTGTGGTGTGAAATAATGTGCCTTTAAACTTTGTTTATGTTCTTAATTGCTGTGGAGTGATCCTTCAAAGCTGCAGCATTCAGATTCCCCCACGTTTTTGGAGAGGATACTCATTTCATAATAATTTTTTTGCAGTATCGGGAGCCCTGGTGCTTTCAACAAAACACAGACTTTCAATGTTGAACTTTCTTTGCACTTTGAGCAAGGATGCAGAATGTCCATGCTCATCTACAAACACTCCAGCTGTGGTGCCGCAGAGATCTCAACCAAATGTGGAGCTTACAGATGATCCAAAATGAGCTAAAGCTCAGTCTGCTCATTCTACCAGCATCTTTTCGGTCAGCGCCCTCAGCCTTTTCTTGTGCTGGTTTTCCATCTGAGAATAGGTCAAATGCGGACCCAGAAATCCCCACCTCAGCTGAACTGGCTGTTGTGCACAATCCCATACTTCTATGTGTGTGTGCCGCCAACTCCCACCTCTGTCTTCTCCTCCCACTCCCATCTTTTACGGAAAAAAGGTCTTTGAAGAAGCTTAATCCGCGTTATTTGCTTTCCCATGCTTGTGTCAGGTCTCAGTATGAATCGACTGTGGAGAGTACACTCTAGTCTGCCGGCCTCTCCTTCCTTCCTTGATTTATCCGAATAGGATGCGGTCGATGGGCATGCATAAAACAGCCTGAATAGTGGGTAAATATGATCTCACGCTTTTGCTTTTTATCCACAAGGCAACACTTTTGGAGTTGCTTAAAAAGTTTCATGAAGCCTGACATCCATTCAGGCTTGCTGCTTTCAGGTGTGTGAAATTCTCCAAGAGCAGCATGCTTTCAACAAGCAGGCTGCAGCCCTTGCATTGTTTTGCAAGCTGTGTTGGTTTAGCCCAGTTAGATGGTTAATTGCATAGGGTAGCTATGAACTAGACACCACTAGGTGTATTGCAACCGTCCCTCTAAACTTTATTGGAAATCTTTTTGTATGTTTCTCTACTTAATAATATTCATTGCAGAGATCCCAGGTGTTACAATCTATAGTAGTCATCCCACTCCCACAATCACACCATGGCCATGTCTGCCAAGTTCTTTGTGGTCTTCCTAGAGCTGATCATTTTGTGTTCCCATGGGCCCCTGCAGCTCCAGCCTGTCTTGCTCCAGCCTGGCTGCGGCGTGCCGCGTTTATGTCCTGTGTAATTGCGGACCTCAATCTGAGCAGGAGGCCAGCGTCTGTCAAAATAGCTGTGTGTTCCCTTCCAGCGAGGCCTAAATCACATCAACTCCTGCAGTCTGACCGCATTTCCCACAATCTCCTGTCTGACCAGGCAGGGGGCCTCTACTGCCTTCTGATTGGATAACGAGAAAAACGACATGAAACCTTTACTGAGAAACCTCCTTTTACCCTTGACACTGACCACATATGTAGCTACAGTGCTCCGACAATTCAGAGTGAGGATGCATACAAGTCTTATGCAAGAAAATCCACATTAATCCTCTATCATACCCCCCTCAATGAAGCAAGAGGCCCACACTTAGTCACACACCTTGTGCAGGCAGGCATGACATGGAGGCCCTCCCTGGGAGTTGTTGGCAGGCCTGGTGGAAAAAGAAAAAGCTTGGACCTTGTTAGTACCAGTGATGCAAGGCTGTCATATCTGGGTAGAATGCTTGGCTGTAAGGAGGCAGCAGAGAAACAGGGAAAAATAATAAAAATCTGAGACCAAAAATGAAGCAGACACACTTTATTTAGCTCATTATGCCAGTGTAAACCCTTTGTTTTATAACAAGTCAATCTGAATCTGGAGGGATTTGTTTTGTCTGACAGTACCAGCACCTATTGACTGAGCCAGAGTTTGTCCAACCTTCCTGTATTGACCAGGGAGGCCAGACCATATAATTCACTTGACCTCCATTGCGTCTCTCCCCTCCCACTAACTTTCTCTGCCCCTGTTGGGAAACAGAAGCAGATCAAGGGATGGGTGGGGTGATTGGTGGGATGGTGACAGGGGAGAATATAAATAAAGGAAAATTCCTGAGTGCTTAAAATCCTTTTGCATCTACCCGGGACTGAGGGAATCCAACGCACATTCAGTGCACACAAACCCAGCTCATGTGAAACGGATGGAATGCAGAGGCTTTTATTTTGCACACAAATTTAGGTAATTACCGCAGCAGTCATGGGCGCACAGAACAGAGCCCGTGACCCTGGGCGGTGTGGAGTGACAGTCTATGTGACTGAGGCGGCCCTCTGCATTGTAATGCAGAAACTGGACCTGCCGACAAATTCATCACTGACTTCTCTGCAGGAGCTCATATGGTGGGTATTATCCCCAATGACCAGTGCTTGAAGTTGCAGCAGCGAAAGCTTGCTTTCCTATGGGGAATATAGCTTGTTCCTTATGTTCATCTGAAATGTTTTAGTCAAAGTTTTGTTTTGTTTTTTGTAGCAAATCATCCAAAGTGAGATGTCCTTGATTTTCCTTTTCTACAAAAATATTTTTAGTCTGAGTAGCACTGTCGTTGTGTACAAAACATTGTCGCTTTCAAAGCAGTGAATATGGGGGGGGGGGGGGGGGGGGGGGCATCTATCGTTTGCTTTAGATATTTTTAAATGTATTCATTTAACTCTCATGATAGAAACCAAAACTTTGCTTAAACCTTAAATGTAAATGAAAACATAAAAAAGGAGAATTCACTGACCCTTACTGAGATCGAATCAAAGTGTGATGAATTGTCTTTATGGACAGCATCACTTTATACTGAGTTACCCTTGTGCCATCCAAGGCACTTTAACATTGGAAGTTGGGTCATCTAGACCAGTGTTTTTCAACCAGTGTGCCGCAGCACACTAGTGTGTCGTGGGAGATGGTCAAGTGTGCCGTGGGAAATTGCCCTCATTAACTGATCTAGAAACATTTACCATCTCCAGGATATCAGCTCTTTGTTCATCCAAACAAACCCTGATAAATCACTGAGAAGTTAGGAATACGAAAGATCGTAAAATACTTTTTTCGTTGTGTTTATTTGATTCTGTTAAAGACATTTTGATAAGAATGAGCGTACCGCGATTTAGCCGCAGCTTAAGCTCTACTTACTTACTACTTACTTACTTACCTTTATCCACCTTTGTCATGGAAGGGAGAACACGTCAAAGTAAGGATGGGGTCATAGGATAGCACAAGGGATATTATCCCCAGGGAATGCTGTGTTACCATGAACTAGATAAACTGTTTCTTTCCAGAAAAATGTTGCACTGGATAATTGGGTTTGTCTACTGAATCCAACGGGTGAATCCAAGAGCTGCTGCCACCTTGCAGCGGTGGACACTACAGCAGAGTGGAGAGGCGTAGCTGTGCTTGGCTGCATTTCCCTCGCTGATGCTGAACGAGTTTCTGCAGTTTCATTGTTACATCACTGTTTATGCATTCTGGGTTCCCCTATCTATTTTATTTGAGTCAAGTTCCATTGTCTATTTTTAGAAATGTTAGGGTGCAACAATACTGAATGTGAAATTCTTGTCCTGGGGGCCTGATTTGTGGATGGGTGGACCTGGCTAGCCCTCTGGTATTGGGGTTGCATGGGACTGCTGTTTAACAGTTAGTCAATATTTTTATATTTTTCCCTATCAAAGGGATCTAACAAATAAATAAAAAACTTCACATATGATACTACCTTAAAAAATGGGATATATTTTTTTTATATTTAAAAAACGAACTCAAATAAAAGTAGCCCCAACCGTGCAATTTGGAGCAATTTCGTGCTGTGTTGTTTGGATCTTATTTGACTTTGATTTGATATGGTTTATTTCAAGCAATCAAATAAGAATAATGCACAAAACAATACAATCAGCAGTTATACATTCATACAAAGACGTGTCAAATTTAGGATAATTAGACATAAAATTACATTAAATTAAATTGTGATGAGATTATTCGTAAAAATAAAAATGCAGGCATTTGAGGGACAAGCTTTTTTTTCTGCAAGACCTTCTTCCACATTGTTTGAATCAGTATAATGTACGTAGTTGAACCAGCTAACTTGTCTGTTTTACCCTTCAGTTATTAAAGAAGCTGGCAGTATCTGTTACATCTCTGCTTGCTCATCAGGTTCTAAATAAGCAAAAAAGCAACTCTGCTTTTTTTTTGTTTTCAGCTGATCGTTTGATTTTCTTCCAAGTAAAGCAGCTCATATTTGGGCAACAAAGAAGATCTGATGTAGCACATAACCATGAGGGTATAAGGTTAAATGGGATGACTAAATGTTTTATTGTGGTGGTAAGAACTTCTACATAATATTGTGTTTTTAGTGGAAATTCGAAAAAAAAAAAACATAACCTTTCTTCTTGATTCTCACTATACAGCTTAGTCTCAAGTCAAAGTCAAGTCAAGTCAAAGTAACTTTATTGTAAAAATATACAATGTTGACACATACATAGAAGTTGAAATTGCGTTTTCTCTTTATCTTTAGTTAAACGGGGAGACACCTTCAAAGTGCACAATAAAACAAACTATAAATAGTAGAGGCATAAATAGTATACAAAAATAACAATGTAAAAATGAGGAGAGAATAAAGTGACAAAGTCCTGTTTAAAACATGTTACTTTGTCCTTCTCACCACTTAAAGATGTGAAGAACCTGGAAGATAAAACATTAATTTTTGGGGGATAAACTTTTAATTCACTAACGGTGAACCCAGACACAAATCCAGACAGCTGTTGTTCACAGACTCTGTCATGGGTCTCCAATGTCGTGCGTTTATCCAGTGGGACTAACATCAACATTATATTGACAACAGCCACATGTTTTCATCTTCAAAGCCCACAGCAGCGGCGTGCCTGGAGTTTGGCAGCCATGCTCCGTGACTGTTTCCACCCTTCATCTGTGTGCGGCTCAGGTTGCAGTCTGACCAGTAAAGATCCCATTTCACTTCAGGTGGTCCATCAAAGTTTTGGCTGCTGCACCTTTGGACTCCTTTAAATGTCTTACTGGCTGCAGGGAGCCAGCCATTCATTTAACTGCATGCAAGTGCTGGGGCATAATGCCAGGGTCTTTTCTGCAGCATTGAAATCTTCTGGCCAAAGGTGTCATGCAGGACATTTTGTGTTTGTTTCCTGCCCCTCTTCCTCTCCTCACTATTTCTCATTCTTGTTTTCTTCCCTGATGTTTGTCTTTGGAAACAATTTCATAGCAAAATCAGAGCCTGGGGGATCTGCAGCTTGTGAAGATGGGTTGAGGTTATGATGCAGAGTTTGGCTCTTCCTCTTATCTTCTCTGTCAACTTTGTCCTCTTTTTGTTTACTGCTTCCTGCATGACCACCAAGTTCTTCTGTTTTCCTGACTTTTAACACACAGTTTTTGTTCCTTTTTTTGTCCTCTGCATCTTTTTTTCTTTGTCCCCCTTTTTATCATTATCGATCAAATGTGGGCCATTTTAATGCAAATTAGTTGACTGATACTTGCTTGGTGCTGCCAATAATATTTAGCTCTTTAAAATGTTTTGTTTAGTTTAAATCCTGCCTTTGTTTTTTGACACAGCAAATATAAACAAAAATTACTTAAAAATGAAAAAACAGAATAACAGTATGCTAAAACTCTTATTGTTTTAATATCACACTATGATGAACTATAAATGATAAAGCAAAATTAAAAGGTTGACCTTGCACTTTTTAATCAATTTTTTCTTTATTAGCATTTTATAAAATCCTTTTTCATCTGGTGAACTGGTTATTTACATTTTATTTTATGTTAAAAACTGTGTAACTTGTGGTGGAAAGCATAAACTGTCCTCACATTTTACAATCAAAGACTGTCAATCCATTAAAACCCATTCATGCTTGTATTAACTTTAAAAAGTGGCTGGCAAAGTATTTTTTTTAAAGGATGTAAAAAGAAAACACTTGCATTGGATTCCAAACACAATTACTCAGTGATTCAAAGTGTTTTTTGTGTATACTTTTGTCCTTCACCTTCATTGTAATCTAGATCTGAATTTAGCTAAAGATGATGAAATAAATGTCCCCTTTTTTTTAATTGTCGTCCGTCCCCTCCAGCCCTCTGATCCTCATCCTCTTTGATAGACACTAATCTATTTATTAAAGCATAACTACAACACGAAACAGACAAGGGATCCATGTAAAGTGGGATTATGTTTTACGAGGTCTCCCCTTTTTCCCAGATTTATTTCAATAAACAGAGTAGAGCAATAGTTGAGCCTCCCTGCTTTTTAAGCCTATGCTGGCAACTTTTTGCCCACAAATCCTCTTTGTGCTTCAGCATGATTTCGACATCATCTTAACCCTTGTGCTATCTTGGATGACCCCACCCTTACTTTGACATGTTCTCCCAACCATGACAAAGGTGGATAAAGGTGGAAAAATTTCATGTAATCCATTGAACCAGTGAAGATCACAAAAAATTGAAAAAAAAAGGTTCAGAGCTCTGTTTAGTGAATCTAGATGACCCAACTCCCAACGGTAAAGTGCCTAGGATAGCACAAGGGTTACACATGTGGTGTATGAGTCCACAAAGTAGGTTGAGCAAACTTGCATTTGTTTTTTCTTTTGGAATTTGATATAGTCTACGAGCAGCACTAAATAGCAGCAACTACTTCCAATACTGCCACTGTTATTATTATTATTTTTTTATTATTTTTGTGAAGTTGAAGTGTACACAAAGTATGCACAATTATTTATGTATTTATCTACTTTGTTGCTTGTTTGATCCTATATCTGGTGAGTTGTAATTGGAAAATCAATTGTTTTTTCTTTGGGCTGCCGAGAGTGGATTTCTTCCTTTGATATAGGCAAAGTTCAATTCAATTCAAGACAGTGTTTTATTTCCTTTTTTATTTACTTTTTTGTTTGGAGAAGGGCTAAATGATATCTTAATGGATATTTTATAAATCTTTTCTTTTCTCTTTAGATTGCAGACTCAAAAAAAAAGCTAGTGCAGATGTAGCAGGTTTTACAGGTACGAGATGTTCTCTACAATTTGCGTTTGTGTTGTTGGCACCAGGAAATGCTACAGGGCTTCTTTTCTTTGCCCTATTACCTCTCCTTCCTAACATCTGTCTCTATTTTGGCCCAGTCTGTTGCTAAACAAGTTAAAAATCATCAGCAGGGTCTGCTTTGCTTCTCTTCTTTCATTAAAATACTGGCACATCTGCAGTAAAGGTTGCAAAATGTGTCCCTTTTGTGGAGAGGTACTTGGAGGGTAGCTGGTGCATGATTGCATGCCTTGAAATCAACCACAAAGGGATTGAAAGCACAGCAGTAGCCCTTGGCTGGGGATGTTTATCGCTTGCTGCCACAGCCTTTACAGGAACATTGGCTTAAAAAAAGCACTCCTGGAACCTGTCAAATTGTTGATGGAGATGAGGACACAATGAAGAACCTTAAAAGCAGAGTGGCTCACAGAAAAAAGAAATGGACAGCTGGCTGGTAGCTTGCAGAAGGTCCTCATCTTGGCAGAAGGAAGCATGACAATGCTATTTCTGAAATAAGATGTAGAGCCCACACCATAAAGAAATGAAGGCCTCTAGCATTGTTCACGTAGCAATTCTTTGACTTCTCTATGACGAATCCCGGTAACACAGACACTTGGCAGAGCAAAGTGGGGCACTTTATAAGGCTCCCGCACATGAGAAGCCAAAGGGAACCTTTAAAAATGAAGCAAGATGTAATGCAGCTTTTTATGCTCATTCTGGCCCTGTGATAGCTGCAGTGGCATGGATTTGTATCCCAGCTACACTGAAAGGAGCGCTGAACTGGATGGAGCTTTAAAGTGAAGCAATAAAGCTCTGGAAAATCGGCCCTCAAAGGCACATTTCAGCTGGAAAGCATTTCTTTTAAACTGTCGCTCCTTGAAGGTTGACAATCCTATTATGGCACCAACTTATTGTAATTAAGAGGGAGAGGAGATGTATGGGCACAAACACTTTCATCGCATCGTTTAGGATACAAAAGAAGCTTGTTGGTTTCTCTGTTTTGGGAGCAAACGAAGTTCTGAGCAGCAAAATGGTCTTATTTGCATTGACAAGTGAGTGATGTAAACAGCATCCAGAAGCCAATTTTCTTTTCTCTCCCTGTCCCTCCATCCCTTCACTCACGGGCAGCACTTTAAAGAGACGTAATGGAAAATAGGTTTTAAGGCTTTTCTTCTCTTTCATTTCTGGAGGTCAGGGATGTGGAGGCTTCAAAAGAAAAATGCAGAGAAGGTAACGACCGCTCACCTCATCAACCCCTCTGCTAAAGTCTAGATACCTTTTAGGACTGAATTTGTGCCCAAAGCACAGAATAAAGACCCTCCGAAAGCGCTGTGAGCTGCAAGTCCATATGCTTCTATTTATTAGTGCCATAATAAGAGGATTGAGTTCCTTTCTTCCCCACACTGTCCACAATAGGCAGCTTTTGCAGCAAGGACAGACGATAGTCCTCCAGAGGGCCATCAGATGCCATTGTAGTAACGGGGAGATGTCCTTGAATTTAGGACTGATGACAGTGATACAAAGCCCTGAGTGAATGTGGGGAAAAAGTGGGAAGTTGTTGGGTTTTTTTCAGTTGATGATTTATAAGGGAGAAACAAAACCTACCCTCTAATTTTTTTTTTTACATTTCCAATAGTAAAATCAGAAAAAAATGACTTAATTTACATGATACTTGCATTAACAAAGTGTGTAAGGATTATTGCCTCTTTGTCTGCAGTGTAAATGAATAAGGCTACTAAGGTTAAGGGTCACAACCTTTGCAGGCTGCAGATAATTTCTAGTCTGCATATCTTTGTATCTGATACTCTCCTTGGTCTCTTTGATCTCCATTCTCAGCTCTTTGTCTGTACAGACCTGTCCTGAGTTACAAATGAAGGTGCTGAGAGGGTCAGAATATTTAGGGCCAGATTACTGACATACAAATACTCACCAATAGTCCCTGAGCGCGTCTCGACACCTCCAGCAGCTGTGCTTCAGGCAGTCTCCCTCTGAGAACCGTGTGCCAAAACCTGCAGCTGTCTGACAAATCACATCATGTGAGTGTGTGTGGGGTGGGGGGTTTATGATACATCTATTTTATGCTTGTTGTTAATTTTTCGCTTTTTTCCATTCTCACCGTTCTCGGCAACACATATTTAAGTGGCCACTTCCAATAAAAAGTCTATATAACCATGCGTATTGGGCTTCCATGTTTAAAACTTGCATTCAAGAAAGTTTCTACAACCATTTTTGGGCCCTCCATGCAAAACACGTGGCCACGGAATGTGCATCGAAAGTTAAAGCAGGTCAAACTTTGATCAATCAGGGAGTTGGATATGGTACTGACGTACAGACGGTGAACCTTTCAATTCAATTCAAGTGCCAACCATTTTAAAATTGATAATGAAGGAGAAATTAATGTTTGTGGTTCGTGCCCGGCATTAATTATATGACACCAAGTCTTTCACATATGTGAATAATAGATGCATATCTGTAGAAAAAGCCTGACGATCAACCCTGCTTCAACATTTTACACCAAGCCCCTTCCAACTGTAGGTGGCAGACATGCGCTAGTAAACAGTAGCAAAAGAAAAAGAAGCCCCTCCCTGCTTGTCCAGTGTGAACACCATAGGCTGAATTAATGTTTAAGAACCCATGTTCTTAAAAGCGTGTCACATGCCTGGTGTGTCTGTAGCTTAAGAGTTACATCTTTTGTTTCAATTCACATGTGTCAAACTCAAGGCACGCGGGGCAAATGTGGCTCGCCATGTCATTTTATGTGGCCCGTGAGAGCATACAAGTTTTCAATTTCTTACAATATTTTGTTGTTGTTGATTACATATTATTTATGTGTAGCTACTGTTGTAATTATTCAATGTTTGCAGGTCTTATGTGTGTATGCAGACAAATTGTTGTCATCAAACCATCAGTTGGATGCAAGGCTGGGTGCAGCCTTTTTTTGTAAAATGTTACACTTATAATACATGTTCTTTTTTAGTTCAGTTTTATGTTATGTAAAAGGTTAATGGCCGAAGAAGTGTGCATTATCACTTTTTAACGCACTTCGCGGAAGCAACATTCAGGCTTCCACGGTGTGCGTTACAAAGTGATAACGCACACTTCGAAGGCCATTAATCTTAACATATACCATGGCCACTTACAAAAGCAATAAATATTAACCAGTTTTTCCAAATAGTCCGCGTCACGCCGCACCACCGCTGCAGTCAAGATTCAGCGATATATGTATGCTGATTTTCAGATGGGTTGAATAAAGCATCAGTTCAGTGAGAAAGTTTCGCTTGTTTTTGTCCAAATGATGAAGCAAAAGGTTGTTTTAAAGAAGCCGGCGCAGTGATACAAAACATTTAAGCTAGGTGACCGGAACTTCTTTTTTCAGCGTGCGGTTATCCTGTGGTATATCACTTTTTAATGTACACCCAGCAGCCAATCAGAATCAAGTATTCACTAGAACCATGGTATAATTTTCTTTATTCACTTGGACAGTTTGATCCTTCATTAATGGAGTTATGTGGGTTTTAATAAGTGGACAAAATTTAAAAGAATTTATGCTAGAGTAACAATCTGTGTTTTCTATGCAACTGTAATTGTCACTTTAAAAAGTTGTAATTAATCAATATTGAGTAATTTAACATTAAGGAATAGTTACGTTTGTTTTTCCGTGCATTTAGATACATGTATTAGTAATATTTGGCCCTTTGAGGACAACCATTATGCTGATGTGCCCCTCGATGAAAATGAGTTTGACACCCCTGCCTTAATTAATCTCATAGCAATTGTCCCTTTTTTAAATTTACAGGAACTTTCTGTAGCCTGTTTATTCAGGAAGTTCTTTATTTGAAGAAATCATCTATGTGTTTACAGTTTTGTTTAGTTTTCCATGAGTTGGTGTCTTCCATCAGCTCTTTTGTTCTTTGCCCCATCAAATTCTATTTCCTTTTCTTGTTTGGGAAGTTTTTAATGTCATCCCCTTCAGTACTCTTCTTTTCTGCTTCTTCCTATTTTTGATTTTAGAGCGCCCATCTACTGTCCTTTGGTCATTTATTTGGGTATGCCAAGAGAGCTGTAAGACAAGAAAATATTATTGGACAGGAGACAACCATAAAGCTGTCTTCTGTGGCTTTTATTTATGTGTCAATGGGATAAACCACATCTATGTTAATTTAAAAACTGATTTATCTAAACTACTGAAAAGTTTTGTCTCTTTGTACATTGGGGTTTTTTTGTAGACCACTTAAATGGCAAAAACTCATAAAATAAAAAAAAACTATCCTTTTATTTCTGCTTATATTTTCTTTTTTCTTTATACATTTTTATTTTCTTTACTAATGTGCTTTAAGTGTCACCAATTTCCAGTTAATCATTGCACTTGTGAATAATCTTGCATATCCATTTCATACAACAAGATTACATTATTGACCTGTAACCCCTATTTGTTGGTGGGTTAGACCCGAAGACTGTGGAAGGTTGGACCCCAGTCGTTTTAAATGTTTGCTGTGTCTAATAACAGAACACTATGTGGAAAGTAGAAGTGGCCTGTAATGAATTGCTTTTAATGAGCTGTTAACTCAGCTCCACCCCTAAACAGAGCAATAATGGCTGCTGCACGCCTTCCAAGACAACACAAAAACAGACAGCTTCGAAAACTCCAAAAGGAATGCACTGCCTTCCAAAAAATCCAAAACAGTCCGAGTGCATATACAGATGTCACATTATCAGGAGACAACACATTCTCTCTCACACTGGTGTCCACTTTCACATTCACAAGCGCACCTCCGCACACGTCCTCCGCCTCAGCACATACTCCGTTAATCAGAATCTCACTCCTCACCATGACAGCCTCCAAGGCTGTAAATCTTTCTCACGCTGACATGTTCTTGTGGATGGCACACACCCAGCTGAGCTGCTGAGCAGATCAGAGTCAAGTAACATTTGCAAATCATTCTCACGGTTTGTTTTTTCCTAACTGTGAGCCAGGTGCAGGAGTTACCACATTTCACTGGAGGTCAAATGTCAGACATCAGAATAAAATGTTTAGGCCTCTAGTTCTAAAGTTATTTCCTGCCTACCCTAAAGAGATTATTTTTCTCTCTTTTTTTAAAATGGGGTTAAATGAAAAACTTACAACTAGTCCTACCTGTGATGACCTTAAATAACCATGAATAGAAAACTTTATAGGGTACTTAAAAGAGCAGCATTTTAAAATAGAGTTCACCAAATTTTTGTTTTGCTATTTAAATAATTAAAACTCATAAAAATGTTTCTCTTTATGAGTATTTATTTAACTTTAAAAGCAATTTTTGTTATAGGTCACACTATTTTTCAAATTAGTTCACATAAAGTTTCAAATGTATCTTTTTACTCACAGACTGTAGCAGAGAAACTATGCATTCCTTTTCTGTTAAAAAGCTTTTTTAAAGCCTCATTTTAAAGTCTATAGACTACAACAACTTTGCTTTGTGGAACCAGTAACTGTTTGAACAAATTGACGTCTGCTTTTCCTAGAAAAGCAAAGACATATTCTCCTCATCTGTACAAGAAGGACTGTCAGAAAACCGTCCTAACAGCGATGCTGAGCCTGATTAGCCTTCTTTGTGTAACATCCGTTTTTTTTCCACACACGCATGTGGGCTGGTGACGTAAGAGATGCGCGATGGAGAAAAATAATAAAGAGTGGACTGGATGAAGAAGCCTCTTGTAATCTCTGCAAATATGACAAAGTATTACAATATATTACATGGTGTCAGAACGGATCATGCCCACATCAACTTGACGATAGACGATGGAGAGCGCAGGAGCACCGATGCCGAGGATGGATTGGGATTCCACCAATTTACCTGATACGTGGAGGAAATTACGCCAGCACGTGGAGCTAATGTTTTCAGGCCTGCTGCATAATATATTGCAGGAGGAGAAATGCAGCTATCTGCTGTTGTGGATTGGGGAAGAAGGCAGAGATACAGCGGGGAAAATAAGTAATGAACACGTCAACATTTCTCTCAAAAAACTTATTTCTAATCGAGCTATTGACATGAAATTTTCACCGGATGTCGGCATCAACCCAAGTAATGCACAGATAGAAAGAAATCCAAACATTTATGTCCATAAATGAAGTTATGTGTAATAAAGTGAAATGGCACAGGGAATAAGTATTGAACACACTTACTGAAATGTATTTAATACTTAGTGCAAAAACCTTTGTTGGTGATTACAGCCTCAAGACGCCTCCTGCATGGAGAAACCAGTGGAATACATTGCTCAGGTGTGATTTTGGCCCATTCATCCACACAAACTGCCTTCAAATCTTCAAGGTTCCGGGGGTCTCTTCCGTTAACCCGGATCTTCAGTTCTTTCCAAAGATTTTCAATTGGATTCAAGTCTGGTGATTGACTGGGCCATTCTAGCAGCTTTCTTTTCTTTTTCTTCAACCAGTTGAGTGTTACCTTGGCTGTCTGCTTGGGATCGTTGTCTTGCTGAAAGACCCACCCTCTTTTCATCGTCTGCAGCCTGGCAGATGACAGCAGATTCTGATCAAGAATGGCTCGATACTTTTCTCCAGTCATTATTCCTTAAATGATATGAAGTCTACCAGCACCACATGCTGAAAAACAGCCCCACACCATGATGCTCCCACCTCCAAACTTGACTGTTGGTATGGTGTTCTGGGGGTGATGTGCGGTGCCATTTTTCCTCCAAATACGTTGTGTCTTATGACATCCGAAGAGTTCAATTTTGGTCTCATCTGACCAGAGTATCTTCTCCCAGAATGTCATGGGTTTATCCAAATGTTGTGTCGCAAACTCCAAACGAGCTTCAACGTGCATCTTCAAAAATGGAGTCTTGCGTGGTGTAGTCGCCATGATAATGTTTGTTTATTATTCCATTTCTGGTCACGTGATTAGTTAGGATGTCATTTAGGCACACCTGTCACCTGTGTTAGTTTGATTTGTTGGTTTGACACAGAGAGGGTGCACAGGGCCCAGTATTTTTTGTTGACCGCTTTTACACTTAATTATGTACAATACTTTTCTGATGGATCGTACCACATGTGTCATCTGAAGCAATAATGTAGTGGAATAAATCCCGACACACAAGCAAAGTGGATTTCATGGTCATAGTTTTTTGTGGAGCGCGTCGCAAACAGGACCTGCCGCAGCCTCTCTAGCGGCTCATAAGCCCGCAGCTGCTACACGTGGTGTGCGTGCATGGAGGCCATGGTGGTTGAGTGCATTACTTATTGTTTTCTTTGAAACAAAGGTACCTGCTGATTCCAGATCTTTCTGAAGCTCTCCACGAGTGGTCCTGGGCTGTTGGAGAACCCTTCTGATGATTGTTCTGACTCCTGTCTGAAATCTTGTGAGGAGCACCTGGCCGTGGCTGGTTTATGGTAATGCCGTGTTCTTTCCACTTCCGGATGATGGCCCCAATGGTACTCACTGGAACTTTCAGAAGTTTAGAAATGCGCCTGTAACCAATGCCTTCAGTGTGTTTTGCAACAATAACGTTGCGTAGGTCTTTGGACAGCTCTTTGCTTTTACCCATCATGCAATGCTTCTTGTCTAACACCTTGCTGGTGAGAAACCTTTTTAAAAGGCATCAATCAGGATTATACCAGCTGATATTACTTTGCACTAATAGGGGGCAGGTTAACCTTCTGAATACTGACAAACTTCAACTGCTTTCTTGGCTTGCCAGACCTTTTCACCCCTCCTTTTCTTCATGTGTTCAATACTTATTCCCTGTGCCATTTCACTTTATTGCACATAACTTCATTTATGGACATAAATGTTTGGATTTCTTTCTATATGTGCATTACTTAGGTTGATGCCGACAGCTGGTGAAAATTTCATGTCAATAGCTCGATTAGAAATATGTTTTTTGAGAGAAATGTTGACATGTTCAATACTTATTTTCCCCGCTGTATGTACAGTACGTGGACTCTCACATCTGATGACAGAAAGGTACCGCAAACTTATATTGATAGATTTGAAGAATATGTCACCCCCAAAGCAAACCCAACCTTTGCACGCTATGAATTCCATAAGAAGATACAGGGAGAATGTGAAAGTTTTTTATCAGTTTTTAATGAATTTAAACCTCCTAGTCAAAGACTGTTATTATCAAAAAGGGTAGGATGATAATAGGATGATCAGAGACAGAATTGCAACCAACTCATCATGAGTTCGGGAAAAACTACTGTGTCAAGGCCCCAGCCTTACTCAAGAAAAAGCGATCAACATCGTGAAATCGCATAAGCTGTCTCAGCAGCAACTAAAAGTAATGGCAGGTGCCACTCCCAAAACTTCCACTAAGTCTGCTCATGCAATAAGTCAAAAACTATACACGCCAAGCTCGTCTCACCTCCGATTTAAAGGTCATAATGGTAATATGACTGCTCCAAACACATAATGTGGAGCATGTGGAAAACATCACAGCCGCATGGAGGACTGTCCAGCAAAGGGACGCCAGTGCAACAAATGTAAGAAGCTTAACCACTTCGCGAAGATGTGCAGAACGCAAAGACAGCATAAAAACTCTGAATACAAGCCCAGAAAGGTGCATTCGGTCATGGATGATGAGCAGCAACCAGAACTGATCGTCGATTCTGTTACTACATGTTATAAAGATACGGACAACGACAACTGTGCAACTATACTAAAATTTGTTTTTAAACAAAGGGGATGTAACATCCGGTGTTATTCCACGGACGTAGGCTGATGACGTAAGAGACGCGTGACAGAGAAAAATGAAAAAGAGTTGACTGGATGAGGAAGCCTCTTGTAATATCTGCAAATATTACAAAGTATTTCCAAATATTACACTTTGTAGTTCCTCTCTCTGCGTCTAACGCACTGATATATTCCTGCCTTCATCTAATGCATGAGGAAAAAAAGAAATCTTCCCTGCGTTATTTTGTGTAAGTGTGTGTTTGCTTGTAGTATCACACGAGCATTCCCACTATGTAAATGCCCAAATTTATGTAGCTTGAAGTCTGCTGAAGGTCTATAAAAGGAGAATGCTGTTAAGTGATTTTGGAGGCTTTTCTGGAGTTTGAAGGAAAGGAAGCAAGAAAGCTGCCCAGGAGGCGCTTTAATGGTCTCTGACAGCGTTCACACTTTATGGCTGGCAGCTGGTCCAGGTGTTATCCTCTGCCTTAACGCAGACACACCTCCTGCCTCGTTAAGGTTGATCCTAACAGGAGGGGGCTTTGTGGTTTCTAACTGAACCAGGGTGTATTTTGAGCATGCTTTGCCGTCCTGGGAGAGTGGAAGGAGGAAAGGAGAAGCAGCCGTTCAGATTGCCATTTGTTGTGGCATATAAAGTACCCCCAGAAACAACTGGCCCGTTTATGGTTTTTCTTCCCACCGCTGCCGTGTTTTACAGTTTCCCTACAAATTTGCGCTCTTGATTTAAGTGACCTTTAACGGTGCTGTCTTTTTATTTTCTCTTCATTGGACCTAACTCACCATATGTTGTTCATTTTTCTTAGTCACGAAAATTCGTTTGCATCATGCAGCCCTGATGGGTTTCTGTTTATTCATTTTTTTTAATACTCAGCTAACAATTAATGGTGACTTTATCACCATTTTTGTTTACAGAAAAATTCTTAAGGTTCCACTCCAATCATCTTTAAAACTATTGTAAAATCATTCCCAGTGGTCTTTTATTTACGATTTATGCAGTTTTAAGCCAAAATTTTTGTCATTTTCTAGGGCATGGTTTCTGCACATTGGCAGCTGGTCATTAGAAATTACCCTCTGAGTTGTGGGCGAAACTGTTTGTGTGGAGTAACCCCACCCCGATTTCCCATTATCCATTTGTTTTCACCAACTTACAGCCTCTTACGACCCCAACATAGTATTACAGATGCAACACAATTGGCAAGTAATATCAGAGCTTTCCAACCATATATTTTAGTGCCAGATGCCAGCTTGGATGACGAAAACTAAGACATGCATGGGTTTACTTGTTTCCAAGTGGATGCATAAGAATGGAGCAGAGCAGGGAGCTTGTGGACTGACAAATGTAGCATCTACGTCACAGTTTAAAGCTTCTTCAAACTGCATTTTTTTTCGTCTGCTCCTGCTTCACAACAATTTCAATAATAGCATACTCAGAAATACAATTTTAATCTGAGTTTTCTTTATATAGGTCCTCCATCATCAGAAAAATGCCACAAGAACATGTTAAAAACTACTATTTTCACTGGACTGGGTCTTAAAGCTAGTCATGTTAGGTGGGGGTGGGAGTCGTTCATAAGCAATTATTGTAACAGTCATTAATGCTTGACAAGCAAGAGAATGAAAAGGGATTATTTGCTGGAAATAAGAAACTCTAGGGGGGTAAAGGATGCAAGAGTTGATCAGTTAAGAGTGTGTAACCTCTGCCCCCGTCATCACCACCCCCACCTCAACAGACATTCATCTTAGCTCAGCCATGTCTAATGCTGCCAAACATCTCCAAGTACAGTGTTGCAGAACAAAGGTGCACCTTGTGCTCTGGTCCTCTCCAGGTGTGATGATGAACAGAACCTGATATTTCACTGAGAGCCTAAAAATAGCTGCTCGTTTATACCCTCACACCCCCTGATGATTTGTTTTGTTTTATGAGTTTTACTCTGTGTGAAATTTACTGTCTGGATGGTTGTGTTTTTTTTTTAAAGTCCTTTTTTTAAAGTTTTCCCGCGCTCCTCCAAATGAATATAAAAATGTATTTTGACCTCATTTGTCGGTGTGTGGTCATGAAAAATTAGGATAATTAGGGCAATACGCCTGTTTTGAAAGTAATCCAAGGGTGCAGCCTTTAAAGTAAATCTTTGCTCCCTCAGTCTGCACCAACATGCACACAACTTTGATCTCAGCATGAATATGTCTATTTGTGTCACTTCTGAAACGTCCAGAGGAAGTCCAACTCGAGTTACATATTTGTTGCGGCAGTGACTTTTCAGGATGTGGGTTTTCTGGAAGATTTAGCTCTCAGATGATACAGTGCCTCAAAGTCTGCCTTTGTTTGTCATTAGCCCATTTTCTTTGAAGGGCTTCAAGTACTATGAATTCCTGCTTTCAAATGTGAAGCTGTGTGATTATCTGAGTGACGCTGAAAGCGGTTACTGATCTGAAAGACGTATCATAAGCTGACCCAAAGCACATGTCAGTGAAAAGAACTATGGGACTGCTGGATCATCATACAGTGGCAGTTCAACTTACACACCCAAAAAGACATTTAAGTTAATGTACTGTTGAATGTTTTGCCCCGACAACAGTCTGCAGCCTCACCGCAGGCATGCATGTGTGCGTGTGTGTAATTGCGTGAGTGTCTGCATGCTGTGCACCAAAGGGGTGAGTGCGGTTTGGCGAATCCCTTGCAGACAAGCAGGAACATGACACATAGTTCCTCCAGCGTATCCTCACAAACCACATAGAGGAAGCGTTAATGATAAGCACCTGGATTCCCACAAGCTCCCAGTTACATCCAATTGGCAGTAACAGAAAAATTGGGATGAGTGGGAGTTAGAAGTCACAGCCTCAGTGAATGAACCCTTTTCACATCAGGATGCAAAAGAGAGCTCAAAAAGAGAGATGAAGAGATCCTTTATGCTGGCAGTGTGTTCACATGACAGGAGACCACACGCTTGAGATGGGATAAAATAGAGGAGCAGAGAACGGGACACTGTCCTTCCGAGACAGCCCATGAGGATCCAACACACTCTCACACGTCTGAGCTGGTGTGTGGCCTTCACACACTCAGAAAAACACGTGTCCATCTTTGTGCCCTCCTTTTAACATGAACTTCTCACTTTCTCAATCCAAGCCACGCTTCCTGCCGACTTTGATGCATACGTTTTCTTCATGCTCGACAATGATCTCTTCACCCCTCCGAAAGAACCGGTCCCGGAGTAAAAAGGCTTGGATTTGAAGACTTTTCTTTATCTTTTGCCCCCCAACTCTCTGTTGAGACAAAATTGCTTCACCCGGACCACAGCGCGGTTCAACTGCAACTGAAAAGAGACGGGAACCAAATCCCTCTCATAGACAACAAAACAACACTGTAGCCTTTTCAGTGTGACTGCCCACAAGGAAAAGGTCCTTTTCTGTTTATGGTGGACACGGCGTCTATCCAGCAAACCGCTTGCCACAGATGTTGACACTGTTGGTTGCGGGTTAAGATGCCCTCCAAAGGCCATTGTATCCCTTGTATCTTTCTCTCGTATTGAGTTTTTCCTCTCTTCTAGGAGGCAGCCGGAGGCAGAGGGGGAAAAGTGGTGAAAGACCTCCGGATGGCAGTCAGCGCTCCAGGGGGCCTTTTTGCCTACAGAGACCCAGGCAAAGAGCTTCATTATGGGTAGCAGCAGGCAGCCACTGAAGGCTGGATGCTATAAGTATTGTGTTGCTGGATAGATCCGGGTCCCTCTCCAGAACAGGTTCAAAGGTTAGCCCCCCCGGTGGGCTGTTCCATACCTGCCCTGTTCCGACCCCTCCACACTGCCCCCACGAGCCTAGACAGCCCCAATTACAAACAATGGAAACCAGTCATCACGCCATTAAGCAGAGTTCTAAGATAAGGAAAAGAGTGGAGCAGAGGGATTAATTCAGCACACTCCTCACTTGTCAATGAATACATAATTTCATTTATGAGCTGCTGAGAAAACCACTTCTTTGCACTTGAGTGGGAATGAAGCTAGTCATAAACTCAAAACCAGCCTTTTGATAACATCTCAGCTATTGGTTCTGTTAGGGGGTGGTTTGTGTATACATACGACTCTGAGTTTGCATGCATAGAGAAGGAAAATGTGGTCATTTTGCTGAGCTAAACATTGCCCGTACTGTGTCAGGTTGTAATGATACCGCCTGCACTCACCTGTGAACTCTGTCAGCCCTTTGAAGGCCGGCTTTGCTTGTAAACCTTCAAATCCTTCCTTGAAATGTTTCTTCTTAGCGAATTAAACTGATAACTCAGTAACTGATAACAGTTTAACTCTATTTTTCTTAAATATTAAAGATATTTGTGAGAAAATTCAACTATACAACTTGAGGAGTTTATGACAGAGCTGGTAGTCAACATTGATTGATGATGCGGGGGAGTGAAGGAGTGTTTCTGACCCCAGAATAACAGAACATTAACCTACTCCCCAGGCAAGACTGCACAACTCTTAAAACCTGACCTTGTGTCCCCCTACACCACCACAGGGGGTCTGCAGTCTCCGATCTCCACCACAAAAGTTACTAACAAAGTGTTCCCCTCTACTCTTGTGTGCAGAGCTGAATGATGGGAATGTTGCCTTCATCTCCAAGCCACATCCAGGGCAACTGGGATGGAGTGTCCAGTTAGAGCATCAGCTGCAGGTAGCATTCATGGTCGCCCCGCTCTTGTATCCTGCTGCTAAAAGTTGTTGTCGCCCTCTGGGTATCTTTTTGGAAGTGTCAGCTTTGGGGCCCCCTGATGGGGAAATGGTTGATATAACTTGATTAGACTGCAGGATGGATAACAATTTGGCAGCACCCATGAAGGCTCTGACTTGTCTCTCTTAACCTCTCCTCAGGAGGCAGCAATTAGTGGAAGTAATTGGGAAAGTAGCCTTGTTGTTGCATGTTTTCTCCTCTTCTTTTTACTTTCTCCAGGTTGCTTCTACCCCGATGCCATCCCACCTCTGCCACTTTTCAAGTTTGGCACATTATCTTATGATAAATACCCATTTTGCGGATTTATTTAAGCCACTTCAGAAATAGAATAAAGAAACTTGCAGATAACTTTGTACACACAGGAAGGTTGGTGACAGACACTTGTTATTTCTCTCCATTGCTTTTCTTTATGTCGCTCCATGCCTGGAGCTAACAAAAGAGATAATTCAATTAGTGCAACCAAGGACTCCAAAAGCTGGAAAGCCTTTTTCATCACAGAGATTTGCATCATAAAACTTCACCGCGTTTCTGAAGGTTCTCTGACTTTTGTACTTTATGAATCTTAAGGCGGCAGACAAGGCCAGAACGTCCTCTTTCTGTTTTCGTGTACTTGGATCTTCAATTCAGCTCAATCTGGTGGTTATTAAAAGTTTTACTTTTAATTCTTGGTCCCTGAATCATAATAAAAATCTGAAAGAATGTGTCTTTCAGAAACTCTGAAAAAAAAAAAAGCTTTGTCTACCATGCAGCAGGAAAAAAATTAAGGATAGAAGACGTCAAATTGGAGAATGGAAGCATCATCTGCTTTGACTTACTTGAGCTGCTCCTCAAGTGGAGCTCAATCAAAAGATCATGACAAGGTTTTATGAAATTTCTCAAGTCGTTCAGCAAAGTTCTTTAGTTCTTATCATGATAATTAAACTATAGTGAAGTGTATGAAATGTTTTTTCAAACTTTTATCTTGAAAGTCTTCGGAAAACTATTAGTAATGTTTTATCCTCCTGACATCCTTTTGAAGTTTCTCATGTTCCACGTTTTAACAGATCTTCTGAAGTTTAGCACAGGGGGCCTTAAAAAGCCGTTCCAAAACCTTTAGAAACCTCAAGTCATCCTTCACTCAGGTTTGTGGAGCTTGTCGTCTCTGGGGACCCCTGACCTTTCACGCATTGTGGATTTGTGTCTGACGTATTCTCGATGTAACCATCTGTGCCCTCTCACCCACCCCCAATCACTTGTTTCTCCTGGACGAGTGTCCGGATCCACTGGGCTGGAAAAGATGGTTACAGGGGATGGAGAAAGTTTAAGCAGAAGACACACGGTAGAGCATTGGACTTTCTTTATTTTTTGTCTTGAGAACACAGAAATCCTATGAGGAAGTAAAGGTAAAGGTTGTAGTTCTTTTCATTCAAACCCTCCTTGTTTGGACTGTGGGTTCTAAAGCATGTGGACAAGCTTATGTCACTCATCACACTTGTTTGGTGCTTAAGTTGAAACAGGCCTCAAACAGAGTGGGCAGCCTCCCTTTCAGTCTGCCGTTTTGTCACTGACACCCAATGAAGAGCATAAACTTAAGGAATGTCTTTTGAGGGAAAAATGGTGACGTCTGTGTGGTTTGAAATCCTGTCAGATGATCAATGTACAAATCAGCCTTCTTAACCAGATAAAGCATTTCTCAAATCCATGGCAGATGAAGCTGTGGTAGGCGTCATGTGACTGTCAGAATACCACAACTACACAGGGATTTCTCAGACAGAGTGCTTCATATCATAACGATAGAACTTGATTAACCTGAATGATTTCTGAAGTCAGTATTTTTGACAGACATGTATCAAACAGTAGATTGCGTTGTGGATTTGGTGATGTATCCTCTGATAATGTATGGTGATACATCAACAATTATGTGAACGTATGTTGCTCTGGAGAGGGAAGTACTACCATCTAGTGGGCAGCAGTTTATATATATATATTTTTTTTTCTTTTTTTTGCCATATAAGTTTTTTAAAGGTATCTGTTTATCCTTATTGTTTGTTTAAAATGTAATTATTTACACATAAGTGTCACTAAAGAGTAAAATTTATTACTAGCATTATGACAAAAACGATTTATAATAATTTTAGTTGATCTTTATTTTATTATTTTAATCAACCCTCACTAAAGCAAAAAACGAAAACAAAAAAACAGAGGAATGTTTCAATAAAGCCTTGGACATCAGACTGACATATGGTCTCGTAATGACCATACTTTTGTGTACAGGGAGGAAAAACCTGCAGCTTGGTTATTTTTTTTTTTTATACATTTTTACACATTTGTTTTGGTTTTGCTTTGATGAGAGCACCCACACTATACACAATCTGTTTTGAAAAGCTTCTTTAGATGTCAAAAATGTTTGATTGAAATGATTGAAAATATTCTTTTTTGCTTTGTGTTTCCTATCAGTCAGCATTTTCACTTATTTTGTTTTTGTGTTTGGAATTTGGTTTTCATACATTTTTTCCCCCAAACCATTTGCACTAAAGTATAGATATGTTTAGAAACCAAGATCCAAACCAAAGTGTTCATGATAAATATTCTTCTATAGTATTAGTTCATATCGAACATCGTCTCAGCAGATAATGTTAAGGCAAACAAACTTAACAAAGTAAATTTATAAAAATGTCCTTTTATTTCAACAAAATCAAATAATCAATAAAAGAAAAAATAATTTATTTCTGGTCCCATGAGGTCAAATTTTTCCTATTCTGAATGAAATTTTTCCTTATTTCAGTTGCTCATAAAAATCTTGTGTTTGACTTTTACCTTTAATTTGATTCAGTATCCCGTCCTGAAAATGCACCAAAAGATGGACGGCGGTGGAGAAAATTAAGTTTCCTTTTAAATGTGAAAACACTGCTAGTTATATTTTCCTTTGCAGCTTTTCCCAGTCATTTATGAACTTCAAATATCCCTTTAGCAATGTTTTTGGCCTTTTCCACACCATTGGGAACGTGCTTTGTCATTACTTTCATGCCTTAAAGGCATTGCTCTTTTAACAGGGCTGTTTCTGGTTGTGGTTTTTGATTCATGATTCAGCACAAAACTCTAATGAGACCATGACATACATGGACAAACCTTGTTTTTCTTGGACTGGAATCTTTGTTTCTTGCAATTGCACTTTCCCCCCAAAAATCATTTTTCTTAACACATTTTGCACATAAATCTGAACATTGGTGGACAAAGTATTAGATGATGAAGGGGTTTTTTGTGTGGGAGCTTAGGGGAGCTAGTGGGTATTTGAAGGTTATCAAGCAACAGTGAGTGATGAGAAAAAACTTGATTGCGACCACAAAGATTTGAAAATTGAGAGCGCCCTCATGTGGACCGCATACTAAACTGATCTTCAAATCTCTGGCTGAAGTGATTTAACCTTTTACAATATTATCTTGCTTCACTGGAAACCTTGCTTGAGGGTGCCAGTAAATGAACCATTGACTTTAAAGCCAAAAATCTATTACAACAACTTCTTGGACATCATAAACTACTGGGCAAAAACGCACATCTTTCTTTTCCCATTACAATTTTTAAAGTTTTTACAATTTTATAAGATTAATGCACACATCAAGAATCCGCATTTGAAAATACTAAGATGAAATCAAAAAGCCTTACATTTGAAGTGCATTGTTGCAACAACTCCTTCAGTCATGTTTTTTGTTTTAATGCCTTTTTTGCTTTTGCTCCTTGTGGTCTTGTAATTATGATTTTACCATTTGATTGTCATGCGATTGTAGTTTCTACATCACAGCTACAAGCTTTCTCAAATGGTATTTTTTCATCTGCTTCTGATTCAAAGTTTGAATAAAGAAAATACTAATGAACTAGAAATACTAATAAACACAGTTGTTATGGTAATTTTTATATATGTCTTCCATCATGATGAGAAAAATGCCACAAGAACATGTTAAAAACACCAAAACATCAATTCTTTTGGAGTGGTTCTTTAAGTGCTTCTGGTAGAAAATTTCCAGCTGATATAATCATAATTATTTCTAATTGAAGATTTTAAGTACCGTTTTTTGTGTCTTGGAACTTTAATAACATGCGCTCACTGATCCAGTCTTATTTACTAGATTCCTCCCAATACAGAATTAGCCCTACCGTTAGGGCCAAACACGCAAAAATACTTACGCATTTTGGTGTTAGAGAAAAACAGATTTACATATGAACATGTGCTTAAAATACTTTCATATTTTTAGTCTTTTTTTAGATGATGTCTCAAACTGAGAAATATCACTAAAAGAACTGGTGTACTTCTCCCATGCTAGACAGGTATTTGACTTAAATGCTTTCAACAACTCAACATGTAACTTAAATATAAACATTGCTGATTCTACAGGGCGGAAAACCTCCAGATGCTGTTGCATTTAGTAACATCACACCAAAGACCTCAGTACCACAGCAAACTATTAACTGTATTCATGAGATGTGTCCAAAGTCCATCTTTTTTTTATACAGCGCATTAAATAAGTTTATGAACCCTTGCTGATTTTTTTAAGTTTGCCCTCTTAAAAGTGTATTTCATTAAGGAAAATATTGATCCTTCTTGCAGGAAAGACTTTGTACCTTGTGGCAAAACCCTTATTGGCAGCATAGAGATCAGATGTTTCTCATAATTGATGAATAGGATTCTGTAAATATCAGTAGGAAAAGAAAAGTAATAGTAAAAGTAAGAAAAGTAGGTCCACTTTTCTTTGAAATTACTTCTAAATCATTAAGATTTGGTGGCAGGTCACTCTGCAACTCTGAGCTTCAAGCCCATGGAGAGAGCTTCAACTTCAGTTTTCTATAGGACTGAGGTCCAACGACAGACTGGCCCACTCTATGACCTTGATATGCTTCTTAAGCCATTCTTTGGTTGTCTTGGCTGATTGTTTTGGGTCATTATCCTGTTGGAAAACAGGATCACAACCAATTTTAAGCCACTTGGAGGGAAAGAGGTTATGACTCAAGGTTTCATGAAGTAAACCTGTGCCCTGTGCAGAAAAACAGATCTAAAGCATGTTTCCATCTCCATGCTTGACGGTGGTGATGATGTTCTTGGGGTCATAGGCAGCATTTCTCTTCCTCCAAACACGACGGGTTAAGTTGATACCAAAGAACTCAATGTTGGTCTCATCTGACCACAGCATCTCATCCTAACCACTCTAAATCATGAAAGTGTTCCTTGGCAAACCTCCTGCGGCCCTGCACATGCACATGGGCACATGGGCCTGCTTAATCAAGGGGACTTTACAAGCACTGAAAGTTGTTAAACCATTGCGCTGTAAAATATTACCAATATTCTTTTTAAAGACTGTGGCGATCTGTGGCGATCTGTGATTTGAGATCATCAATTAATTGCTGCCATGTTGTTTTTGGCCAATTTCTCATATTTCTCATGATCATGGAACCCTCCATCAGGTCAGCTCTTGTTCAGAGCCCCAGACTTATATGTGAGTTGATGGTCATGTTCTTGTATTTTGGCACAATTACTCCAACAGTTATCACCTTTACCCCCAGCTTCTTGCTGATGATTTCGATATCCATTCTGGTCTTGTACAGGTCTACAATTTTCTCCCTTAAATCCACTGAAAGCTCTTTAGTCTTTCCCATGTTGGGGAGTTTGGATTCTGACTGATTCTGACTGACAGTCAGTGGAAGAAGAAATGGGACAAGCAGCAGATGAGGAAACTGTTCTATACATGTCAGAAGTCGGTAGAAAAAAAAGAAAAAAACCGGCACCCTTCTCCTGCCATAAAGATGAGGTGGTACTCAGCAGATATCTTGTGATTGTGGGGAGCGGGAGTCCATTACTCATGTCATTTTCATTGATAGTATGATAGTATGATAATAAATTTATTAGGAAGAAAGGAGACATTTATGTGAACAGCTCAGTGATTTGAATATTTTAACCTTTTCATTTCAGTCCATTACGTCATTGTGTGTTTCTGATTTATCATTTAGATAAGCAGTCATTTATTTCCTCCGTCAAGCTGGTCTGTATCAAACGATTTGATTAAAACCTGTGGGGGGCGGCATTACACAATCTAGTGTACAGCCTGCCAGAAACTATTAGAAGAAGAAGAGTCTGACTGGTCTGTTTGAGCCAGAGAAATTGTTACTTGAGGATCAAATGTGTCCCTTCATGCAATGCAAATATGTTTGTATACATTTTTTTAAAGTCAATTTCTTGATTATCTTTGTGATACTCTATCTCTCACTGTTAAAATGAATCTACTGTTAGGATGACAGACTGTCTTTTTAAGTGAGCAAACCTACAAAATCACTAAGGAATCAAATTCTTATCTCCTCCAGTGTAAGTCTACACCTTCAGCTGAAGAATGAAACATTTTTAGGAGTTTTTGTGCTCACATGAAGGATTTCTTTTCACTAAACAAAGGGTTATGTGACAGTCCAGTACTGGTGCCTTTGGTAAAATTCTAGACCTCTCTTTGTTTCATGTAGACTTTGTTAACACGGTTTGTATCATGTCATCTTTTTTTGAATAATAAACTGCTAAAAGAAATGAGAGCTAAAATCTGTTGGTGCTGATTTGATATACCAGTAAGTTGTTTTTCACTTTTGTCATCATAACTACAAAGATTTTTTTCTGATTTACCTAAACGTAAACGATACATAAAAAAATTAAACTATATTTTCTTTCAAACATACATAATGGTCATGAAGTCAAGTCGATAATTGTTTCCAAATGTGCGCATTAGTATTAACCTGTGAAACATTTTCCCCCACACAGGCCTACATATAAGGAGCTTTATGAGAATAGTCAGCACCTGTGTGAAATATAAAACCTCTCATTGTTCATTCCTATTGTGTAGTGTATAACACAGAATCATTGTCATTTTTATTCCCAGAACCGTCCTTGTTCTTGCTTACCTGCTCACTATGGCAAAGACTAAAGTTTGCTTTGGGGCTTTGTGGAGTTGTCTGAATTTCCTGTTTCTTGGAAGCGTATTAATTGGTAAGCAATTCACTTTTAACATGATCAATTATGTTTAGTCTGATCAGAAGGGAAAACAATGTCTTTTGTCTACAAGATCTATAGTTAATAGAAATATGTTTTATTTGTGTTCAGTGCCATTTTTGTCTTGCTGTTTTTTTTACATTAGAAATTAAAAGTCGCATTTTTTTGTTCTTTTGTTTCTTACATTTTTTTATTAAGTCTGTAATTTGTTGTGCAGGAAGAAGTTGTTCTCTAGTATTACTTTTGAGCTCCTTTAAGAAATGAAACACATGAAAGTATCTTCAATAACATTTTTGCTCTTTTGGCACAAACATTTTATGGGCTGTGTCACAAACACTATAGTGAGGGTTTTTCAGAGCCTTTAATGTAGTTATTTTCCATGGGACTCAACAGAGATTGACATGATACACTGGGACAATAAGAAGTACAGTTAGTCATTTTTTTCCTAATATACTTTTAGCAGTTTTCTATAGGCTATATCCAACCATAGCCAAACTGCACAGAATGGAAGTAACTCCATCAAAGAAATTCAAAAATATCTTCAAATATTAAACAATAAAATGTGTGTATTTTAATTGAACATTAACTCCATTGTTTTTTAGTGAGCCTGAAGATTTGGAGGGCAGAGATCAAAACTGCCAAATTGTCTTTCACAATCAGTGAATTCTGAGAACTGTTCATGTGATCCCTCAAAACTATTTAAATAATACATCTTTTTTCAAAGATCCTTTATTCCACACTTGTGACTTTTGCCATAAACTTGCAAATCTTATTTCATTTGCAAATGTTTGAATGCACAGATGCTAATGTGCACACACACAGTTGGAAACCAGGTGAAAGATATAACCTCCGCCTGCTTCCATGTGAGGCGGCCATCTTTGCAGCTTCGCTGGATCGCATATATTTAAATGTGACAAAATGAAGAATGAAGAACAGCTTCTAATGAAACAGAAAAAAAGCTCATGAAGGGACACACCTTATTTTCAAGCATAAATAGATATGTAAAACAGTTATTTGGGTTAAAGGAAGAGTTTAGGAGTGGACCTCCCTTGCTCAGTTATAGGACATTTCATGTTGAAAATACTTCTATTAAGTGTATATTCATTAAAACAGTAAGCAGCTTTAATCATTCTTTATTTATAATTTAGGAAGAAGGGTTGTTAATGAATTAAAATGATTACCTCTCACCCCTTTTAGAATTTGTAAAACTTTACTGATTCTTTTGTTGTTGTTTTCTTAATTGAAGTCTCTGCAATTTAAATTTTTCTTTTACACTTGTTTTCAGTTGTATGACAAAATGATTCTATTTTATGTGATTTATTTTATCTTACATGTTTGAAATAACAAATGTTTCTGTTACAAAATTGACAAGACAGATTATAAAGCCATTTTGCTTGAAGAAGCTAAACTAAAAATACTGAACTGTTGGACTTCATTCCATTCAATGTAGTTTTTCCTTCATTCCTTAAGTACTAGACAGGTTTTCATGTTTGCAATATCTTGTGTATGTGTAATCTAATTATAGTAGAATTGAAGCACAGCTGGGTTTGGACATGAGCATAGGTTATTTAGTAACCTGCTGGTTGGTAAATAAGGTAGATCCTCAAGAGAAGAAAAAAGTCAGTTTTTCTAGATTAACCCTTTGACACCTGAATTTATTTCAAGCTATGAAAAAAATCCGCTTAACTTTCAAGAAGGTGGTTTAGGGTTAGGGATATTTGCATCAACAGGTATCAAGGGAACGAACCTCTCGTATTAGGTCTGCAAAGTTTGCACTACATCCTTTTTACATTGCAGCTGTACCACTAGTTTTAAGCAAATGAAGATAATACACTAAGTGTTGTATCAACAATTATATGTCTAATTTTCTTTGTCATAGGAACACATACTGAGTTGAGCTCTGCTGATCATGTGGACTCTCTGAGGATTCTGACTCCCTCTGATCTTTCTTCCCTCAGAGATTTGCTGTCACAAAAAAAAATTACAGGTGCTGAAACATGCTTACAACACCCAGGAACAATGGCATGCAAACTAATTTCACATTTTCTGTAACTTTAATGCTGCTTTTTTTTGTTTTTTTTTTTTTTTTTTTTACAAAAATGCATATCAGGACACAAAGTTTTATTTGTTTTCAGTTTATGGTCTGCAATCTGATTAATCTCTTTGCAAGTTGCACTAGGAATGTCATTTTTCCTCCAGTTAATAGATTTCGCCTTCTAACAACGGTTAAGGAAATATTATTCTGCTGTTGCTTTTAGGTTTTTAAAAAAAAATCAAGCTTAAAAATGTGGAGTTTTATAAAACTCCAGAATATTCCATGATTCCTACACACTCTCTGGCCACCTTAAATGACACATAATGAAGCCTTTTGCAATTAAATTTGTTTTGGGGAATTCAAGGCTATGTCAGGGAGACCCAGTAATGAGAACAAACATGTCAAGCGGGATAACTTAGATATCATATGCAGACATTTTGGAGCCCATGTGTCCTTCTTCTGTCATATTTTTTATCTTTTGAGAAACTGCAAATTCAGTCATTGAAGCTCTCAAAAAATGAATGCATGACTCTGTTGTAAATAATTGCCCATGTCAAGCTGTTTTTTTTTTAACAAAAGTTTGCAATTTCTTAATTTTTTATGCATTATATTCAATTGTGGCTTGGTAGTTTGCCAAGTGTACAAAGGTTTAAGATATTTTTTGTGCAAAAGCAAAAATAATAATTATGTCATCTTTTTTTTTTCTAGTTCATTTGGGTCTCCGTGTCTCTCTCTGGGGTCCAAAGGAGCTTCTCGTTCCTCACCAGCTCATGGTCAACAGTGAGGTCAGTATTTTGGCACTGGTTTAAACTTTAAAACCAATGCAGAATCACTTCAACCAAAACCATAAAACTTCTATTGCTCAATCGTAATTATCTTTCCATGTATAAATCTGTAACTTTATAAAAATCAGTGCCAGACTTTTACCATGATGAAGCAACGTAATGTGCAGATTTTGTGGTGCTGTGAAAGTATCACACTAACTAATCAGTGCTCCCTGGGTCCAAAGATCGGTGTCTGAAATCAGTCTATTGATACTAGTTAGACTTTATCATATATGTTTCAGTAAACATTGATAAAAACTGCTGCAGCTGAAGTCAGTTCTTCTGAATTTCAGCACAGACACTCTGTGACATTTTAGACTCTTTCAGTATTTAATTACAGATCTGGCATGAGTGGATTAAAGGATTAGAGTCTGGAAAACTCAGCCCACTTGTGATGAGGGGCTTAAGGGTGGAGGAGCTTTGATGTTAAAAAAAAAAAAAAGTAACTCAAATATAATTATCATTTTTGTCCTATTTTATGAATTTTCTTCTTTTTTTTTTAATTTTTTTTTTTAGAAACCTGGACTGTACAAGACTGGAGAGACATCTGGGACTTTTTCCATGAAAATAATTGGAATAAAAAAAGTGACTCCCTAACAGTGCAACATTTCGTCATTCAACAAATTTAAACTATAAACGAATAGATCTGATAATTAACGATTAATGTCAGGTTTATAGCAAATGTTGTTTGTTATAATCATATCTACCTATTCATTAAAGATTGACTTCATACCATTGGAACATCCCATTTGACCTGCTAGCCCCGCCCTCTGAACGCATCGACCAATCAGCGAGTCCTGTCTACAGCCACACATCGACGTTCCCAGGAAGAGTCGCATGAATGTTGGTTACAAAAAGCTTCCCTTGTAATTTAAACGGCAGAAATGGCAGATTCCGCGAGTTCGCCAGAAGAAGAGACGGAGTTTAGAAAGATGGTTGCTCGGATCGGTGGTGAAGAGAGAATTTATCTGGTCGGTGAAGCGCGCCAAAGCGAATGCGACGGACGGAGATGACACCGGACTTTTTCAGGAGTTCATCCGTGACATGTTTAACAAAAACGTCCCGGTGCTCAGCAAGAAACAGCCGCCGCGCTCCCATCACGCACATGAGAAGGACTGCAAAGTGGAGACCGGTAAAAGTAGTGGAGTGAAGTCCAAGGATGAAGGGTCAAAAGCGCACGAGGAGGAGCGGCCAACGAACAAGTCAGCGAGCAGGGCAAACATTTACAGCAAAAAGCGGGCGATAGACTCCCGCATCATCGTGTTTCTCTTCACGCAGACTTTTATCAGCCACGGCCCGAATGAAGGCTGTTTGATAGAGATCCTAAAGGACGTAAAGGCGCGCACAAAACGCGCGTCAATCCCCCGGCCCGCTCTGATTGGATTAGTCCACACCACGCAGGAGAACGCAGAGACGCACAGGTGCGCGCAGGTCCTGGAGAGTCTCCTGCGCGCAGTTTTCCATAAACATCCTTCTGAGGCGGTGTGGGTCGACTGCTTCCTCCCGAAGACCGAAGCCAAAATTGCCAACATCAAGAAAAATGCCTGCAAAGTTGTTTGCGCATCTCAGTCAGCAGGTGCAATAATACTTAAACTAAAATATCGTGTGAAAAAACTGGTTGTTGGACCCATTGGTATAGAAAATCTGCATTAATAGCTATCATGATAGCTGATCTTTTGTCAGAAATGTGTGATAATACACTCTGGCATGTAGGTCAGGTTATGACACTCACAAGGCCGCAGATTTTTTTTTCTCTTTTTGTTCCCATACCTCTGAACAAAAGATGTATTCATGCTTAGACCGTGAAAGACAAAGAGTGGCTTTGAAATGGAAAAAATGTACTCTGAAAATAAAATGCCAATAAAACAAGAGTAATACTTTTAATAGCAAATCAGGCAAAAACAGCTGACATTACAAAGTTAAATCCATTTTTATCATTTTTTTATTTAAAAGATTAACAGCAAAATCAGTTACAAAACTATTGATATCAAAAACAAAGATTTTAAAAGTTTCTCAAGGAAAACATTTTTAATTAAAGTTTGTTTCAACAAGGACATTTACATGTCCATTTTCAAACCAGTGTTAAGTTGGACCTGCAATGGCAATGTTTTTGACCAGATTTATTTTTTTCATTTAGCTACAGTTTAAAACTAGGTTTCCAGTGATGAAGATCACGTTGGTTCTCTGGTTGATGGTAAAAATCTGCAGATGGGCTGTTGCTTGTTTAGAATGCTTTAATGTACAGTTAAACTTACTGTTGTATAGATATTTGCTGAGTTTGTCATTGAATGTCACTTTAATTTCAAAATGAGCCATTAATGTTTGTTATTTCAAAGAAGTTTCTGGTCCTTGAAACTGATCTGCCAATTTGTTGAATGTTCATTTTTTGCTTTTCAGATAATACCACAGATAAAAGAGACCAGCCTCTATGTCCGTGTTGGTTCAGGAGAAGGGAATCCAGCAGAAAGAATAATAACAAATCTTCAACCTGTGAGCAGAAAGGTAGAAATATCTTTGAAGGGGTTCAACTTTGCTGAGCCGGACAAAAGGATTTACTTTCCTATTTGATGTCTGTTGATTTATTTTAACACTTTTTCTGCCTTTCATAACTAACTTGCTGCAGTTAGAGTACTGGAGTAAGGCATAACGCAACATGGTCAACAGTAGATGTTCAAAATAAATACAGTCCTATCTAGGTCACGTGTAATCCTATAATATAGAAATGTAAATAAGAAGCAGAACAGATTCTTTGTGTTTTGTTATTTTTTTTAATTAGAAGTGACACAGCTCAGATAAACCTTTGCAAAAAAACAAAATTATATATCTACATTTTCTATTTGTCAGAAACTTTTAATGTATTGTATATCATGCAGTTTCTCTCAAATTCAACTTCAATTCATTTTCAGATGAAACGGAAAACTCGGAAGAAGGAATCCCACTGAAAACCAATGTCATTTCTGCTGAAACTGATGTGAATTGATAATCAGCTGATATGAATCCTGGGAAACGTGACTGGCTGCAGACCATCACTGTGGACAATTGTGTTTTCACTGTGAAAAGTAAGAACCTTTTTAAGCTAATGTAGCCTTTAATTAGATTCTAAAGAGTTGGGTGGTGAACGGAAAACTTCCAAGCCTACTGCCTAGGGGATTCCTGTTGTTGTTGATGTTTACTTTTGATTACACAAAAGCACAATATCAGCTGATATTTTCTGACCTTAAAATTATCTGAATGTAATCAGTTTACACAGATAAAGTTTGTTTTATGTCAAAGTTTTGTTTCAGCACTGACGTAATAATATTGAAGGTAAAGTGCTAGAGGCATCAACTTCCTGAAGTTAGCCAAACTGCTGTATTTAAAGCTAACTGTAAGCAAAAGGAGCTAACCTGCTGAACAGGACTATAAAGTAAATACATCTATTAGGGTTTTTTATTTTATTTTTAGTTTGTTTTTGTTTTTTACACATTTTAGTGCATTTGATAAGTAATGTAATGTTGACATTACTAATATTTGTAATAAACATGTAATACAACTCTTGTCTGTTTTTAGCTTTCATTTTAATATTGCTCTCTAAATTATTCCAATGAACATTTAAAGTTAGACCTCCTAAGGATAAACCTCAACATTTCATTCCATTGCACCTTCATTTAATTTATTTTTGTCTGAAGTTAGATTCATTTTTGCTAAGATCTTTTGTTCTTGTGTTGATTTTAGGGAAGACATTATAATGACATTATAAGACATTATAACGTCACATCCCCTAAATAAGGCTTTAAATATTGGATTCTTGAGTGTAAGATAGACATTGTGTGCATATTCATGTCTTGAATATACACTGACCAAAAATATAAACGCAACACTTTTATTGCTCCCATTTTTTATGATATGAACTCAAAGATGTGAAACATTTTCCACATACACAAAATAACCAGTTCTCTGAAATATTGTTCACAAATCTGTCTAAATCTGTGATAGTGAGCACTTCTCCTTTGCCAAGACAATCCATCCCACCTCACAGGTGTGCCATATCAAGATGCTGATTAGACAGCATGATTATTGCACAGGTGTGCCTTAGACTGGCCACAAGAAAAGGCCACTCTGAAATCTTCAGTTTTGTTTTTATTGTGGGGGTCAGGGGACTCAGACAACCAGTCAGTATCTGGTGTGACCACCATTTGCCTCATGAAGTGCGACACATCTCCTTCACATAGAGTTGATCAGGTTGTCTATTGTGGCCTGTGGAATGTTGGTCCACTCTTCTTCAATGGCTCTGCGAAGTTGCTGGATATTGGCAGGAACTGGAACACGCCGTCGTATACGCTGATCCAGAGCATCCCAAACATGCTCAATGGGTGACATGTCTGGTGAGTATGCTGCCCATGCAAGAACTGGGATGTTTTTAGCTTCCAAGAATTGTGTACAGATCCTTGCAACATGGGGCCGTGCATTATCATGCTGCAACATGAGGTGATGTTGTTGGTTGTACGGCACAACAATGGGCCCCAGGATCTCGTCACGGTATCTCTGTGCATTCAAAATGCCATCAATGAAATGCACCTGTGTTCTTCGCCCATAACATACCATACAGTATGCCTGCCCATACCATAACCCCACCGCCACCATGGGCTACTCGATCCACAACATTGACATCAGAAAACCGCTCACCCACACGACGCCACACACGCTGTCTGCCATCTGCCCTGGACAGTGTAATTCATCCATGAAGAAAACACCTCTCCAACGTGCCAGACGCCATCACATGTGAGCATTTGCCCACTTGAGTCGGTTACGACGACGAACTGGAGTGAGATCGAGACCTCGATGAGGACGACGAGCATGCAGATGAGCTTCCCTGAGACGGTTTCTTACAGTTTGTGCAGAAATTCTGTGGTTATGCAAACCGATTGTTTCAGCAGCTGTCCGAGTGGCTGGTCTCAGACGATCTTGGATGTGGACATGCTGGATGTGGAGTTCTTGGGCTGGTGTGGTTACACGTGGTCTGCAGTTGTGAGGCCGGTTGGATGTGCTGCCAAATTCTCAGAAATGCCTTTGGAGACGGCTTACAGTGGAGAAATGGACATTCAATTCCCTAGCAACAGCTCTGGTGGACATTCCTGCTATCAGCATGCCAATTGCACGCTCCCTCAAAACTTGCGACATTTGTGGCATTGTGCTGTGTGATACAACAGAAGATTTCAGAGTGGCCTTTTCTTGTGGCCAGTCTAAGGCACACCTTTGTGATCAATATTTCAGAGAACTGGTTATTTTGTGTATGTGGAAAATGTTTCACATCTTTGAGTTCATACCATAAAAAATGGGAGCAATAACAAAAGTGTTGTGTTTATATTTGGTCAGTGTACATGAGCCTGGGAAATGAATTGAAATTTTATAACTTTACAAGAAATGTATCTGAACATTTTGTAAATTTAGGTAGTCGGTCGAGAACTTGATGCACTGACTCAAAGTAATTAATGTGGCTGTATTATACTATTTACTTTGACACAGGAGCACATACCGTAAGCACAATTGCACACGCTCTGAAAGTTGTTGAATGAAGATGAATCTTCGAAATTGCCTGCCTAGAATTCGCCCCTTGGTATTCAAAGATATTTTTCTCTCAGTAAATTTTTGTTTTGTTTTGAAAATTCTAAAAAATATATATATGTATAAAAAGGTTAATACCAAAGGTTAATCAAAATATAATGATACGGATAATTTTGTAAATATTTGTACTGTGTCATACAGGCGCGCGTAGGCCAGCTACGATTAAGGTCCTTGCGAGAGGGACAAAACGCAGAGTGACTGGTTTGGTCCTTGTTAGAGTACAAGTATTTTCTACCATTGGTTTAAGAGAAACGTACCCAATTCCACATTTAAACAGGCATTCTTAAATTAAGGTGCGATTAAAGAACCAGTCATGATAACATCGGCGGGTAAGTCACGAAAGTCTGTATTTTGATAGCCGCAACTTAAGCTAGCTGCCATTGAATTAGCTGAGTCACACATCGGTAGCAACCCAACCAGCCGTTAACATATGAAAACTGATATTTTACTCCGTTTTACCTTGCAAACTACACAAAACCCGTATTGACTGCCATTCTCCAGTTGTTAGATGTTTTAACAAATCATATTGTATATGACTAGGCTAAGTCAGTGCCTACTGCATTTCCCACTACCTAGCTACTAGTATAGCTAGCTTCGATTTCGATGAGACGACATCGATGAAATAATATTTAAAAGCACAGATTTACGTTATTTACAATGTTCTCAGCAGTTATCAAGTTGGTACATTTGTTTATAATTTATCTACATTACACAGCGTTTAAACGTTCATAACAGAGGCTGTTCAAATAATACGCTATGGCATTAATGCTACTGAATAAAGTGTTGTTTGGGTTAAATGTTCCAAATGTGTGTGATTAGTCTTACATTCCCAATAAATGTTGAAGTACGGATATAAGTTATAAAACAATAATTTTCCCGTTTTTTAAAGCTGGAATAATTTCACTCCTTGACGAAGAGGACCCCCAACTCAAGGTAAAAAGATGGTGAAGCTTTAGTGTTGTAGTGTGACTCAGTGCCATCGGAAATTTAATGACAATAAAAAAATCTTTGAATCTTTGTTATGTATGCACAAGTGTTTTGAATTACAGGCAGATGAAACAAATGAGGATTAAAGGAGGTCCATGGGATGCTGTGGACATGAGAAAAGCATTGAAAATAGAGGCAGATGATTTACTGTAGTGACAGAAGTAAAAAAAAAAAAAAGATTTAACTTCTTTGTAAAATAAGATTTTCCCATTTTACATAAATTTAAATTAAGTTAAATTTATATTGCACTTTTCCTCCTAAAGAATACCTCAACAAGTGATTTACATAAATAATAACAAAAAATTAGTAGTTAAAAAGAAAAACACACACATAAGTACTCAGTTACAGATGTGAACATCTGCAATGAATAGTTATATTGAATTAATGGGCTTTAAAAAAATCTTAGTGTTTTAGCATTATTTTTCTGGACTTTCTTTTTAAGGCAAATATATTGAGCAACTGAAGAGTGGAATGTGAAATAAAAATGTGTTCAGTATGTTAAATTGTGTTAATGAGTGTGTAAGTAACACTTCTATTTCATTGGCAGGAGTTTGCTCTGCAAAAGCTGGATTCCATTGTGAATGACTTCTGGGCTGAGATTTCAGGATCTGTTGATAAAATGTAAGCTCTACAAATAGGATAAAGCAGTACTGTCCTAGTTTTATCATTTCTTTAATTATTATTATGCATGCTGTACATATGTCTTAAGTTATATTCTAGAGAATCAGGACTTCAGGTTTCAGGCTGTTACAAACTCTGTGATATAATAGATAATAGTAAATTGATAGTGGTGCAGATTTTATTTTCTCTAAGCACCGCTACTACTGCGTGCCCCCCCTGGCATCCCATCGCGCCCGAGAAGGACTGGTCTAATGAAATAAAAAATAGTATAATTAAAGATTTGTCTGCGAGCCACATGTGACCATCAAAAGAGCCATATATGGCTCGCGAGCCATAGGTTCCCGACCCCTGAGCTAGGCAAAAATGTAGCACAGAAAACCATGACTTTTAGTTTTAACTAAGAATGAAAGCTCATAAAGTCTCAGATCATGTATTGAATATTAAATATGTAAATATTTGTTAAATATGCTTCTAAAGTACTCCTTTTCAGTCTTGTTTACCAATTCTTTTTGGTTTACAGCGAGGTTCTGTATGAAGATGAGACTTTTCGGAGCAGAGCATTTGCTGCCCTGGTGGCCTCCAAGGTTTTCTACCACCTTGGAGCATTTGAGGAATCTTTGAATTATGCCCTTGGTGCTGGAGATCTCTTCAGTGTCACAGATGACTCAGAATATGTGGAAACTATTATTGGTAAGTGTATGTGAATTTGTGAATTACATGGATCTACAAAAAAAAAAAATGTTCCAAGCTTATGGTTTAATGTTACCCAAAATTTGAATGGAGGGTACAGTGCTGATTTCCTTTTTTGGAAAAGATTTAAAAAGCTATAGTCCATTCTTTGTATTCTGCAGCCAAATGCATCGATCATTACACCAAGCTGCGGGTGGAGAATGCAGAGCTCCCAGAAGATGAGGAAAAGAAGAGCATCGACCCCCGCCTGGAGGGGATTGTCAACAAGATGTTCTTGCGTTGTCTTGATGATCACAAGTACAAGCAGGCCATTGGAATTGCCTTGGAAACTAGACGTCTTGACATCTTTGAGAAAACCATTTTAGAATCGGTCAGCATCTTCTGTGGTTGTGTTGTAGATGAAAAGTTGTACATTTTAAAAAATCATTTAGAATTTTATTTAACAACCAAAAATGCCTTCGGTCTTGATTGTAATTTTCATCCAAATTTCCTAAATCTCTACATGTATGCCAATTGCTTAAATAACAGCTAATATTTTTTCCTTAATACCGGTGAATTTTTTAATATGTACATTTTTAAGAAGTTCACAACATTTTAGGATTTCAATAACTTATTTCTAATGGTTTTCTGGTGTCATGTAAAATTTCTCTCTTTTTTTAATTTTGTTGTTGTTATACATTTCTTCTCCCAAAATGCAGAATGACGTCAGTGGGCTCCTTGCTTACAGTCTGAAGGTGTGCATGTCCCTGATGCAAAACAAAAAGTTCCGCAACGAAGTGCTGAGGGTTTTGGTAAAACTCTACATGAACTTGGAAAAACCTGATTTCATTAATGTCTGCCAGGTAACTGCATGACTTTTTAAAATTTCTTTCTTTCGTTCTTTGTTGTATCTTTTTAGTTTTTTATTTAAATTTATTTACTTTCTATAACATTGTGATAAAATAATTATTTAAAAATGGGCCTGGAATAAATGATTAATAACTACATTGAATTATTTGGAACTATCTTACATACATTTTATTGTAATTTCCTAGTTATGAAGAGACATGATTGTAATCAAAACCCAGTCATTATAAACAGGTAATTGATAAATTAAGGTTAAAGCGTTTTTTTACTCTTAGACTTTTGTCTTTTTTCTATCAGTGCTTGATCTTCCTGGATGACCCTCAAGCCGTGAGTGACATCCTTGAGAAACTGGTTAAAGACGACAACCTGCTAATGGCGTATCAGATCTGCTTTGACCTCTATGAGAGCGCCAGCCAGCAGTTCCTGTCATCTGTGATTCAGAACTTGCACACAGTTGGAACACCGATCCCTGCTGTTCCCGGCTCTACAAACACAGGCACTGTTCCAACCGCAGACAAAGAAAGGTATGACTGGATAGAAAAAAAATTAATTACTAGATCTACACAATATTGAAATTGATTCGAGTTATTTATAAATGACAAACAACCAGGATGAATATTAATATCACTTTATGTAAAAAAAAAAAAAGACTTCAGTACTTTTAACTGCACTATATCAAATAAAAGTAATAAAACAAAAGAAAAAAAACTCCTTACTCTTAAATGTAATTAAAATATTGCCCTAAGCCTTACCGATGTTCACTATATTGGTTTACCAGGATGACATAAAGGAGCTGTTGTTTTTCTTGTAATAGTGAGGCAATGGAGACTGATGAAAAGGCTGGTAGCTCTCCTGCAGGAAAGCCAGCAGAAACGGTATACATCTAAACTTTTTATATTGTACCTATGATGCATTTATTTGATAAATATTTGTTGATTGTTGTTTTTTTCTTGTTTGTTTGAATTATATGCAGAAGGATGAACCTAAAGACCAGAATGCCAAGATGATCAAGATTCTTAGCGGGGAGATGGCTATTGAGCTGCACTTACAGTTCTTAATTCGAAATAACAACACAGATCTAATGATTCTAAAAAACACAAAGGTAGTCAACGTTGCAATTGGAGATCCATCAATTGCTCTTTGTAATTCTAAAGAGATTTCTTTCTTCTTCCCGTTTTTTGTTTCACTCAGGACGCAGTCCGGAATTCGGTGTGTCACACAGCCACAGTCATAGCCAATTCTTTTATGCACTCAGGGACTACAAGTGACCAGTTCCTCAGGTAACAATGAAGACAGAAGGATTCTTAAAGAACTATACAAAAAAAAAAAGAGAGAAAAGGGAATTGTTTTTTTTTTTAAATTGTTTTTACAGAGAGAACTTAGAATGGCTAGCCAGAGCCACCAATTGGGCAAAATTTACAGCCACAGCAAGTCTTGGTGTCATCCATAAGGTAAAGTTGTTTTTATTTCTCTGCAAAACAATCCTGAAACTAGTCAGTTTTCTTAACATTGTTATATATCCATAGTTTCTTGTGCTTTCCTACAGGGCCATGAAAAAGAGGCGCTCCAGTTGATGGCCACATATCTGCCCAAAGACACATCACCCGGCTCTGCATACCAGGAAGGAGGAGGCCTTTACGCTCTGGGACTTATTCATGCCAATCATGGTGGAGACATCATTGATTACCTGCTCAGCCAGCTCAAGAATGCAAGCAATGACGTGAGAATTTTTCTATTCTTTTTGCCAAGCGTCCACATTGCACTGACCACTGCGGAGAAATTTCTCTATGACTCCCATGATAAAAAGGCCAGGTTTACAAAATAAAGGTCTGTACAGCCCAATTTAGAAGTAGTGTCATTATAAGGTGGTTTGTCTGACACTGTCTAACTTTTAACTGTCTCTTGTGTTAAACACACTGCTGCTCTTCTTGCTGGTTTGGTTTTCTGTCACAGATTGTTCGCCATGGTGGTGCCCTTGGTCTGGGTTTGGCTGCCCTTGGCACAGCCAGGCAGGATGTCTATGACCTGCTCAAGTCAAACCTTTACCAGGACGATGCTGTCACCGGTCTGCATTTAAACAATTCTTTCTCAATTTTTTCAAATCTGCTCAAAAGAAATGACTATCTAATTCTCTTTCCTTTTTTGCATAAGAATATGAAACAAATTTAATGATGTTTTATTCCAGGTGAGGCTGCAGGTTTGGCTCTGGGTTTGGTGATGCTTGGTTCCAAATCAGCTCAGGCAATCGAGGACATGGTGGGCTATGCTCAGGAGACCCAACATGAGAAAATCTTGCGTGGCCTGGCTGTGGGAATTGCCATGGTCATGTATGCACGGATGGAAGAGGCGGATGCTCTGATTGAAAGCCTCTGTAGAGATAAGGTATGAACAAAAGGAAATATGGCAACAAAAAAAAAAGGAATTAATGCATTTTAAATTTACATTAATAATCACTGTTATTGCAAGCTACAGATTGTCGTATTGTGACAGTATAAACGCAAAACTGTTTGTCTTCAGTAGGAAAAGTGCTTAAATGATTTTACAGTTTAGAAAAAATAGCTTAGTTGATCTCCACCAAAAAAAAAATTTCATTATGCTTACAGTTGTAATGTGAAAATGTTTTATGTATTAAGTGCTCTTAGTATTCTTACAAAAGCAAGTTGTGTTTACACCATGTCAAACTTGAGCTTGCCTCTCTGTTCTGTGTGCCAGGATTTATTCTTTAAGAGCAAGACGTGGGAAATGACTCAGCCTGTGTTGATCTTTGCTGTGAATCCAGACACACCATCTCAAAAGCGCTGCTTTCTTTCACTGTATTTCATAGGACCCCATTCTGAGGCGATCTGGTATGTACACTGTTGGGATGGCTTACTGCGGCTCTGGGAACAACAAGGCCATCCGACGTCTGCTCCATGTCGCTGTGAGTGTTTCCTTTTACCCTTCAGTAGAGTATAATCAATTGGAGGATGAAGAGGGCATATTTATCCTGCTGGCATTGAATTCAATGCCAGCAGGATAAATATGCCCTGCTATTTAATATTTCTTGTTTTGTTGTTGAATTACAATTGCTCTTATTATTTATTTGAACTTTTTTAATCTTGGACAAAAAAAACCTCTGTCATGAAATTGTTTTTTGCAAATTCCTTCCTGACATTTAGTAAAAAATGTTTCAAAGTTAGATTCCTTCCGTCAAGTTTGACCATTTATTCTTTCTTGTCAGGCAAACTAAGTAATAGTAAAAGCACATCCCTTCCAGTAACTTTTTCTGTTGAATGTATTTACCTGTTGCCCTGTAGGTGGCACTGTGTGCAAAACTACATTGGAGAGACTGTTATTGAGGATCTCATTCCTTTAGCATCTAAAACGTATACGGTGTTATCAGTGTCAGGAGGCCATCGAGCAGTCTTTTCTCATTTGTCTGCCTGCTTTTTTTTAAAGGTAAGTGACGTCAATGATGATGTCCGAAGAGCTGCTGTGGAGTCCATTGGCTTCATTTTGTTCAGGTAGGAACCACCTTAGGTCATCCCAGAAAAAGTACACAAAAAATCAATTCATTATACATCTTTACAAAAAAGACAAAATAAAAAAAAACATTTCATCCTGTTTAATCTAATTTTGTACAATTATTGTGCAAAAGGTTGACATAGATGTACTCACGGTTATAGATATCCTAGATTTAATATTGAAGGATTTGTCCTGATTAGTTCACTTTTGGTATCAGTTTGGACATCAGTCTTTACACTCATCTTGTATAAATTAGCAGAGTATAAACTGTTCCTTTACAAGAAAAAAAAAAGTATCACTATAAATGCCATAATATTCACAACCTCCAGGGTTTTTCTGTTGGAAGGAAATATCTTCTCTTAACCCTTGTGCTATCCTAGACACTTTACCGTTGGGAGTTGGGTCATCTAGACCCACTAGACAGTGCGCTGAACCTTTTTTTTTTTTTCAATGATTTGTGATCTTCACTGGTTCAATGGATTACATGAAATTTTTCCACATTTGTCATGGTAGGGAGAACACGTCAAAGTAAGGGTGGGGTCATCTAAGATAGCACAAGGGTTAAAAAAGTTTTTTGCATATTTTTACAATCTTTTTTTTTCCCATCCTTTTTCTTTAAAGTATGATCCCTTTTAATGTGACTTTACTCATAGATATGAGCTCTGCTTCATGAACAGCTCAGCCATTACACCATACCAGGGTGTACATGTTTAAACCAAAAAAGGCTTTGATGGGCCGTGTGATCAATTGGCTGCTGGATAAACTCTATGTAAATCTTCTTTGTTTAGAAAGACTTGTGAACCAGAGCAATACAGTTTGTCTACACTTTCCAGTGCTCATGGCTTCAGGAATAACCCCTTACGTTTCCCGCTCATGCACATCAACATAAAAATTGGACATCCACCAAATTTTTGCCTCAAACTTTTTGTCATTCTTCACCGTTGATCCCGAAATATATTTAGGATGGAATGGCTTCAAACCAAAATACAGTAATGACATACTATACTCTGAGCTTGCATAACCCACCTCAGATGTGATGTTTCTGTTTTTTAATTTGTTCAAATTAAAATCAAACATAAAATCAGATTTGTTCCACTAAAACAAGATATTTTTAGCACTTTTCTGTCTTTTTTTACCCTCTTATTTCCACCTGTGCCACCATTTGATTATCAGCCCATATCACAATAATATTACCACTAGCTGTTACACCGTATTTTAAAAACATACTTAAATATTTTCTTTGATTTTAAAGTAATTAAAAACATCAACAACATACCTTTTGAGGTTGTTGCCTCTGCTACCTCTTAGAACATGTCAAAACTGCAGGCTGATGAACACAAAAATATTTTCCTATGATCCAGCTGACAGAAGAAATATCTCAAAAGTGCAATATTTTCTTTTTTATTTTGCTTAAAAGTTTTAGTGAATAGGAGCATGTGGTCTGAGATGGTTTACAGCATACAGGCAGGTAAAATTGCAAATATCAGAAGAGCATATTTTATGTACAACAGATTTTTCAAATAATCGTATCTGACAGCTTGAGTTTTTTTGGGGATTAATGAAAAGCTCACATGACAGTTTTTCTTTGATCAGTCTTTAAGCTACTTCCTCATATCTGACATTTTTGTCTTTTTGCTTGATCTGTCATGCCGGTGATTCACATTATTGCCTTCAGGGTTGGCATCATCTTTATTTTATGTGAGGAGATATTTTGGCTTTGGATATTAGATTTGCACCATTAATCTGATACACGTCAAGTTCTCCAAATTTCTAATCATTATACACAACTTATGTGTTCTTCCTCCTTGGAATTCTCATTTTCTGTCAGCAGTAATGTGTCCAACATAACACAGCTAGCTGATTTCACAGGCGTGTGGCGACACCTCAGTGGACTTTGGCAGCCCATGGCTCCAATGCCGTTCTTCATTCCCTGTTTCACCAGCAGTTTCGAGTTCTCCGTCATGGAAGATTTGAATGAAATCCCTGTTAATTTCCAGTCTCCCTGTGTTGCTGCCAGATGTGGCCCTGTCCTGCTGCTTGTGCTGTTGGTGTAATTGCAGGTGATATAACGGGTGAATGCTTCCCTGAAGGTTTTGTTGAAAAGTGTGTAGACCAGCGGGTTGATACCTGAAGACACATAACCCACCCAAACAAAGATCTCCATAAGGCGAGAAACGATGCTCGCGCTACAACTAGTGCACAAAGCAGATGTGATGTTTGTAATAAAAAATGGACACCACATGACTACAAACAACAGGAAGACGATGCCGAGCACCTTTGAAGCCCGCTGCTCATTGCTCAGAGTCTGCATTGACTTCTTTCCCATTGTGGACATTCTCCGAAAAGACAGTTCATCCTCTGTAGGGGGGTTCCCCATCCCTTCGTTCAGTTTGTCCTGCATCCGTGGAAGTTTGGTATCCAGCATGTCCATTGGTTCCATTTGAGGTGGTGGTGTAGCTGCTTCCCTTTGGAAAACTGAGGAGACTATCTGGGAGTTAAAGCGCTGAGTCACTTTTGACTTGAGCAAATACACCTTTTTACGCAACACCTGCACAGTAAGTAAGTAGATGACCATCATGATCATGAGTGGGATGAAAAACGCTGCTAGCGAACCAAATATAATAAAGTCCCGAAAGGTGTCCGTCTTCAGCAGGCAGGTGTGGTTGCTGTTGAAAGTGATGTTGTTGGAAGGATGGTAGTTCATAAGCCCCTTTATTGGAATGGGAATTGCAATACCTGAAATGTTACAAAAAGAGGTGATCAGTAGGAAACCTATATTTGTGTGCTTTCGCGTTAGAAAACCAAAAACATTTAATCAAATATTCTGAACTTAGTTGTAGAATTCTTAGTTGATGCTTACAAATGGATATAAGCCACACCAATGCAATCTTGACAATTGCTTTGGCTCTGGATTTGTACTGGCTGTGTTGGATTGGCTTCTTGATGGCTATATAACGATCTAGAGAGATGGCACATAGATGCATGATGGAGGCTGTAGAAAAAAGCACGTCAAGGAAAAGCCAAATGGGACAAAGGAAATCCGGAAGAGGCCATCCAGAGTCTGCAGAGGAGATGAGACGGAAATCGGTCAACAAATCTTATCCTAGTAACTTCTTCAGTTTGAGTTTTTAAAGGTAATTTATATCTCAAAGAACTTGATCTTAAGTACAGCAGAATGGCAGGAGATTAGAAGTAGCAGTCGTGCAAAAGATTGGTGTTTGTTTATCTCTGTGAGGAATGACTTTACTGGAAACAAGAGAGTTCACTGACTGTTTATGGAACTAGAGAAGCTCTTTATGTAGATTGTGGCTGAGACGATCCTCAACAGTAATGTTTATTTTGAGTCTCAGGCTTAAAACTGGCAAGAAATCTGGTTTTTGTCTCTCATCTATTAACATTGCAAAAGGCTGTGGCTGGAAATATTTCATATAATACTACTCTGTTGTTGCCTCTCTCCCCCCGTCCTCTTTTCATAGGCCTTCAACATAATTTTTTTCCCTCACTCAAACAATCTTTGAGTCACAGTTTTAATGTTACTGTGTGAAGATTATTCAACAAACAGTTGAGTTTGATCACGAGAGAAACTTTCTGGATCTGTTTTCTGAAAGATGACTTGTATGCAAAGTTTTGTAAAAACTTAAGTTTACACTAAAGATAATTTCTTTAAATTTTTTTCTTTTATTTTATAGGTGATGGAATAAATTTGCATGGTTTTTAAATGTTGTCATTTATTTTCTAGTGCCATTACATTTAAATTTGTCCTGACATTTTCAGTGTTTTAAATTACCACAACATTTATGTATTCTTTCACAGTTTTAGAAGAATACATTTTTAAGGTATAGCTACCTTGATAATTGCAAATAAGATCATTTTTGTAGCTCTCAATGAAATGCATGTCTTTGTTCTTCAGAAACTGTAAAAATTTTGTTTCATGAAATGCTAAAAAATCTCTAATTGTTGGATCTTAGAAACGGGTAATTTACATAATCGTATGCAGGTTAAGCATCTTTAGGGACCAGCTGATGTCTAAGATTTTTTTAAGTACAGAAATCCTTTGTTTTACAAGTGTGGAAAGATATTTTCCTCTGTTATTCCTGCCAATGTGCAGCTTATCTGGTTAACTGCAAAAACCAGTCAGTGGCAAATAGAATAGTTTTGTAAACAAATGGGACTCATGAGCTGAAGTTCTTTCCATTAGGTGTCATTAGTAAAAATGGAGGTTATTGTATTAGTTGTGTAACTTCTAACAGGCCATGTAAGCACAGCCTTTTGTGTATATTTTAAATGAATTCCCACAGAACCTGGTCCAATTTGTAGATGAGTCTGGATTAGTGCAGAACCTTCTTATAAACAGATTTGATGCTTAATGCAGAGCTGCTGATGTGGAGAAAAGCATCTTCATGTTGGCTAGTTTGGGAAGTGAAAGAAATGAGTTAGAGGGATCCCAATGATGCAGTCCTCAAGTTTCCTCCACTTTTTTATACCCGTGGCTGCCCAGTCAATCAAAAAGCAAATCAAACTGTCCCTCTGTAGATGGTCAGATAAGAGTGGACTGATGATGGTTTGAGAGGAAATATTTACTCAGAATTCAGAAAAAAAGGAAAGATCACAAATGTCAATTTTAACACGTGTGCATGACCTCACTTAGATTACAACAAACATAACCTCTGGGTATTTCCTTGAGTTTTCTATTCGAATAAAGGCCACAGTTTTAATCACACTGATGTTACTAAAACATTTATAGTGCGTACATATTTTCATTGTTAAATAAATAAAGGTTTCTGTGTGTAGTAAATGAAAGAAGTGAACATTTCTATGCCTGAAAATGTTATTATGGAGCTTTTTGCCTCCTTGAATGTTTTTGTTATAGAAATAAAGGGCTGTTTTCAGCATTACCAAGGCAGTGACAGAAAATTACCTTTAAAAGATATTGTGGTGTTGCTGAGATTCAGTTACTGCAGACAGCATAAGGAAGGGTGTTGCACTTGTGCACCTCGCTGCACTAGTACTACCTTGCTGCACTACTTTGCTGCACTAGTACTACTTTGCTGCCTTAATCTCGTTGTACAATGTTGCAATGACATAAAGATTATCTATCTATCTATCTAGTAGTACTTTGCAAAAAGTTTAACAATTTAATGTGAACAAAGCAGTTTTTGTTAAATGTTGTAAGCAAAAATTAGAAACGTTTAACCAAGAATATTATTGGGAATTTTTTTTTTTTTTACCATGGAGCAAAAGTGATAAAGCTGTATCTTTTTTTTTTAATTCCTATCAAGGGAGACGACAGTCATCTTGTGTATTACTATCAAAACCTAAAGATGACTGCATGACTAGAGGGAGGTGGGTCAATAAGTTAACAGCATCCTAAATAGCCAGCATTAACTGGATCCTGCAGCACATTGTGTTACAAAGGCCTGAAGGGTGATACCAGACAAGAAGCATGAGGGAGGATGTCAAAAATTTTAATGACTTTCATAGAAGGACACTTTTCTTCTTAAATTTAAATGTATCGTGTCATTTTTTTATGTTAATCTCACATAGCTTCACACAAGCACCATATATTTGGCTGAGATCTGGTCATACTTTGTCCTCGTGTGTATGGTTGGGAGTGTCTGAAGTCCTTCAGTTAAGGGATGAGGCGCTGCCTTTGCTCCTGCTCCCGTCTGAGTTGTTGCTCATCTACTCTGTGCTGTTTCACCTCCTGATAATTTACTCTAGTGTGTGTTTACAGAGGTCCTTTTAGTTTCATCTCTGTTAACCGTTTAATAATGACATCTGAGTAAGTTTATTACAACGAGGACCAGAACAGATTTAATATGTTCCTATAAGCCCTATTGCTCCATGAAAGGAGGGTCTATTAAAAAATAGGTAGATTGTATAAAAATGTACAAAAAAGTCTGTGTAAGATATTAAGGTTGATTTATAACGAATAATTTTGCTTTACATAACTGTGATTTCTCAGCCTAATCTTAAACAAATTTGTTGTGAAGACAAACTTTGCCACGGCTTTAGTATTTTATGTGGTTCTTGTGAAAACCATTAAAAAGTGAAGGAGGCATGACTACCAATGAGTTTGCAATACACTATCCTTCACCCCTGTGCGCCTGTTGTTGGAGACCTCATAATGATCGGGCTCATTTTCCTCTAATTAAATGAATGGAGAATGATGGCTTCACTGTCACAGAGACGTGTAGTTGTAATAAATCAACTTCCAAAGATGAAATAAACTTGAATCCCTGTGTTTATACACAGCACAATTACAAGAGCTAACAAAAGTCTTCTGTTTGTTTGTTTGCATTTTTGTCCACACTTATTAGAAGTCCCCAAGACATGAGCCCAGTGCAAGCTGTGCAGCTGCTGCTCCATTACCAGAGCTATTAAGGTCCACTACCTTGTTACATTCAATTAATGCTAATTAGTTTGTCTTGATTATATCTACTACAACTCAAAAGCTCTTAGCATTTACCTCTATTTTTGTGTTTGACATTTATTTTACCTGTGCTCCATAGAAATGATTAAATTAGAAAGTTTCCTTAATGATATTTATTATCCAAACATATGAAATGTTTATTTTACAGAAATCACTTACGTAAACTGTTAGTTTTTTGATCCGTTGCATCAGGTTTGTTGGTGTTTATCTTAATCATGGCAACTAATATCTGAAATAGTGGCTGATATATATATATATATATATATATATATATATATATATATATATATATTTTACTGCATGTGTTTTAGCATTTCATTTGTCAGGGCTTAAAGTCCCAGACTTTACTTACTGTAGAGCACCGTGACCAGGGCGATCGGCATCACTAAGAGTCCCACCAGCAGATCAGCTACAGCCAGTGACATCAAAAAGTAGTTGGTGGCATTTTGCAGCTTCCTTTCAAGTGACACTGCAAGAATGACTAAGATGTTTCCTCCGATAGTGGGGATGATGACCATGATGATGAGCAGGGCGGCCCATTTCAGCTGAATCTCAGGCGCTTCAGCCGCTCGTGAGCTGTTAGTGTTGAGTTGTGCCACGACTGGCTGAGACATGTTGCTGTTGAAATTCCAGCGGGCCTGAGCGAGGTTCGGGGCTCTGATTGCTGTGGTGATGGACAGGCGGTCAGCATGGTCACAGGGTCCCACAGGCAAGGGTGCAGAGTGTAGTGGGATGGCTCAAGGTTTGAGCACAAGATGCATCTTCCTTTGCACTGTCCACAAACCAAAATGAATAGCTCACAATTGGTTGAAGATTCACCGATTGAAAGGGTCAAAAATAAAGCGGTCCAATGCTAAAATAATCCCAACCAGAGTGGTACTTCCACAGCACGTCGCTTATTTTCCATGCAGCTGGAGCTTTTATCCTTTCATTAGGAAAAAGTCTGTTAAAGGAACAAGGATAACTTCTTACCTGTTAGTTTTATTAACATCAAGATATTTGCTTTAAGTAAAACCAAAAAAAAATTATTAAAATAAATTCTTACCTTCTTGTGTGTCGGTCCTCTCAATTCTCTTTGTTTTTAAGCTTTTTTACAGCCTTGGGGAGAATACGATACAGCTCAGTCCGTTTCAATTTTGTTTTGCACTTTTTGTATTTAATTATTTACTCCCCATCCTCTATCCTTTGCTCGCACCCCGATTCTCTTGAGCATCGTGCAATAGCTGCATTCAGATCTCTTTAGATGGTGCAGTCCACGTGCACTGCGCTCTGGTTCCTCGTGTCGGAACAAACTGGAGTCTTTGCTTCACATCATTTGCTGCAATCACAGGTTTAAAACTTTCAGATGTTGTGGCGCCTCCAGCTCGCTCCCATTCCCAATCACTGCTTCTTCTTCACAGCCCGCTCCACCTCACTCTCTCCCGTCTCATTCGCTGTCTCACTCTTTCCTCAACTCCCTCCCCTCTGTCCTGCCAGTGAGTCAGGCTCTATACAAAACAGATGAATGTCTTCTCGCTGGCCACATGCCAGCAGTTCAGGGAGGTAATTTCCTTCAACACAGCCACCCCACTGTTTACATTTGTCACTCTCTGTTCTCTCCCCCATTTGAAACCAGACACTATGGGTGAGGTAGAAACGGTTCATGGGGAGAACCCTTTTGTGCGATTGTTGCTTTCCTTTTTTCTATTTATAAAGAAGCGAGGATCTGAGCGTGAAGATTTTATGGACAGACGTAAAGAGTATTTATCTTTGCTGGTCTACAGGAACTTGTGGCGAATGCAGACGTTGTCTTGTATGGATGACGTGACGTTCATCTACACATTTTTGACATCTTATTTTTGTTGTACTTGTACATTTGAACACAATCCTCGTCCAATTTTTTTTTTACAGAATCTTGTGTTAACAGCACTACCGCTAAATCATCAAATATTTAGGACTGAACTTCAAACATGTTTTTGTGTTTTCAAAATTCTAATTAAAATACATAACATGGAGCACCAACATTATTGATTTTTAAAGGAAAAACTGAGCTCCATTTTTGTTGTAATGGCTACAAAATAATACAAGTAATTTATTTTATTGCAACCATGCATCATTATTAATATCATGCATTTTGTTTTATCATTACTAATGTTTTGCTTCGTATTAGGCCTGCACAATATACGGCAAATTTATCGTTATCGCAATATCAACCGGTGCAATATCCATATCGCAAAAGTCAGCAAAAATCGCAATAAATGGTTACCTTAAATGTGCTAAAACAATCTTATGGCAGCTTGAAGCATTTAACGCATAAAATAAATCCATTCATGCATTTGACCAATTGGATTGACCCCTTCACGTTGTTGACCAATCAGATGAGCCCTTTTATTTTAGATGTTTGCCTGCTACGTCGACGAGGGTCATTTGGAGTATGATTTTTAAACTGTTGCAGTGAAATGGTAATGATGTTTTTGGTTGTTTTGCTATTTGTTTATATACCGCAAATTATATCGTTATCGCAATATTGATCCCTCATATCGCAAGTTTTGCTCATATCGTGCAACCCTATTTCACATATGTATATTTTTTTACTACATGCTGTGTTTTTGTTTCTACTTTGAATACATTTATTTGTATGGAGTGTTTTCACAAGCAAAGCTTGGACTTCTTTGTTCTTTTATCTAAATGCAGAAAGGGAAAAAAGTTAAATCTACTTTTCTCCTGAAGTAGTTTTGCCATAATCAGATGTTTTTTTTTTTTTTTTTTTAATATGTGAGATCTCGGGTTACACCGATTGATCCCTTAATGAAAACATAGCTTATCAGCATGAGTAACAGGTGTGTTTTGATTTTCCAGTTCTGATTATTTTGTTCTCGTCTCTGCAGGACCCCGGAGCAGTGTCCCAGTGTGGTGTCTCTGCTGTCCGAGAGCTACAACCCTCACGTGCGCTGTGGAGCTGCCATGGCTCTGGGAATCTGCTGTGCAGGAACTGGCAACAAGGTAAGACTTTTCTAAGGGTAACGGTCTTTAAGATTAATTTTTTTAAAGTGTTGCATTTATCTCTTTGATCAAGTTTAATTTAGGGCTGTAGAAGAAGGTTGTTGGTTCTAAATTTATTAGTAGAAGCTCTATTTGAATCCCAATAAGAAGTATTTTAGTTGTAAAACATGTTTAGGGTCATTTTTAAAGAACAAATGTAGCTTTACCCCGTTGCCTTTTAAGTAAACCTAAAAACCTTTTTACCCCCTGCAGATGGTCAAATATCTTGATTTATTATTATTATTTTTTTAATTCTTCATGAACACAAATTAGCCTTAATTATAAACCTCTGGAGGCACGGGGACCTTGAAATCTAACAGTTCAGTTCAGATTTTCCTTAGAAACTGGTCAGAGTTGTTGTTTGCATTTGAGCCCACTGAAGTCTAAATATTAGTGTGTAGGGGCAGATATCAAGTGTGCTGTCAGCTCCAGTGTTATCTCAGTCAAGTTGGCTGTTGAGCGTCACACGACAAAGTTCCAGCCACAGTTTTTGAATCATTGTAATCTGAACTCTTACCCACTAACGTTTATATTTCAACCAGATAGTTCCAGTGCTGCATTGCTTGGTTTTCTCAGTGACAATGATGATGTGCAAAGAGATGTGGAGCAGGACCGCACTCTGTTTTACCTTCACTGATCCTCCTCATTATTCGGGCACTTTTGCCCTAATATTTGCTCCATAATAACATTAAAATAGTCATCTCAGCCCAGCTCACTGAATGGAAGCAATTTTCCCAAACACATTTTTGTGGAAATGAAATGTTTGTTTCACAAACCTGTCATCTGATACTTTTTTATAAATGTGCATTTAAATGGAAATGATGTTGAGGTTAGACGTTCTCTGCTTTGTTTCAGAGTGAGAGCTTTATTTACACAATGTTCCAGACAGATTTTAGACATCTTGAATTAACACCAGGTTAAAGGTCTTTTCACTTTCTGGCAGAAAGTTGACGAAAAACCCCAGAAAGGCTTTTGAACCAGCATTTTCTTGTACTATATACCTGTTCTGCTTATTGGGTCTGCCAGTAAATACCCTCATTTGCCCCACCTCTTCCCCCCTTGAGCCCAAAAAAGGGATGTGGTTTTATCAACACTTTTTTTTTACACTTTAACTTATCCTGGAGACCTGCTGCCTTTTCCCTCCATCGTCGTCACTCTTCCATCACAGCTGACACTTCCCTCTGAACCTGTCGGCTCATTTCATCTCTGCTCAAATCAGAGCAACAGAGAAGAGCCAAGACAGAAAAGACCAGGAGGTGGTCCTCCTTTAGTCTCTCCTCCTTTCACTGTAATCATGGGAAGATGGCGATTGTTAACTCTGTTGTCAGCGGCAACCAGATATGGATGACAGTAATGTAATTAATTTGTGAGGTCTGTTCGCCTCTGTTGATAATTCCTTTTCCTGTATTTAACCAGACAGAAGTGCCGCTGATGCAGTCATCTCCTGATTTGAAAAGAAAAACAACCTTTGTTTTTATTGACTTTTACATTCTGGCACAGTTACAAGACACTCCCACCTTGACTTGTGACAGAAATAAAATATTTTACTTTTTAATTTTTTGGAAATGTGCATTTTACTTAAAAAATATATCCCAGAATTCTTTGCAAAATGTCAATAAAATATGTTTTTAATTAATAAATGAAATTTATTTTTAAAGGAACTAAAACTAATATTTGATTTTTAAATATTTAAACTACAACAAATTCCTAGTTGAACTGAAAATATTGTATGAAGTTTATATTTTTAAGGTTAAACCAACTGGAAAGAACTCAATTACCCAGACTCCATTATCATAATAAACATTACCTAAAAAGATACTTGGTAAATAGAGCGGCAGCTGTTCATTCTAAAAGCACAGAAATGCCACATGGTTGCAGTGCATAGCACCAAAACTAGACAGAATCTGTAAAATCAGGGATCTTGGTTTCTGTGTTTCTGCAGAAATACTTTCCAATGGCTTTGAATGAATAATCCAGCATTCAATCTGGCATTTCTGAAGGTCACACAACTTTGAATCAATTTCTAGCAACCTGTAGTTTCTAGACAAAAGGACTAAATTTAGAAGATTTTTTTAACTTTCCTTTTATTTGTTTGCTGTGCAGGAAGCAATCAATTTGTTGGAGCCCATGACCAACGATCCGGTGAATTATGTGAGGCAGGGTGCCCTCATTGCCTCAGCGCTCATCATGATCCAACAGACTGAAGTCACCTGTCCCAAGGTGAGTGCATTGTGCGGTCGTCATCGTGGATCAAAGACGTTCCTGTAGGTTCCGTGAAAAAGTAGAGGATTTTTCTTTTTTCATGCGCTCCAGACTTTAAATAACAAAGCATTGAGCTCAGAACAATGTTGTCATGTTCCCCGTCTGGTTCTGTGCTAAATACCAACATGCTTCAGTGAATGTTTAATGATTCCTGATGCCTCTGAGACCACAATGTTCTGATTAAGATATGAGAAGGATCACGAGACGTTTCTAAAAGAGACTAGAATAGGACTTGTAAAGCTAGAATGTTTTTGTTTTGGTCATGGAAGTTGTCCACTGGGACTAGTTCAGGCACACCTGCATGCTTCCACTCACAGAACTTCATAGTTTGACACAGGTAGTTAAAAAAAAAAAAAAGCATTTCAATCTGCCCAGAAACTGCTTTTAGAGCTCAAGTTGTTATGTAATAGTGTATATGGGTTATGCTGTCTGAGGTGTTGGACTTTAGCTTTACCCTAATGAACCGAGGAACTGCTTAGTGCACCCCCCCCCCCCCCCCCCCCCCCCCCCCCCCCCCCCCCCCCCCCCCCCCAGAATCATTGCCATGTTGGGGCTTTTTTGTAGTTAGTTTCTGTCAGCAGGTCATACAGTACTTGCTTATTTTACGTTATATCTAAACGGCTCATGTTCATTTATAGGTCAACCAGTTCAGGCAACTGTATTCGAAAGTGATCAACGACAAGCATGATGATGTCATGGCCAAGTTTGGCGCCATCCTGGCCCAGGGAATTCTGGATGCAGGTCAGTCTCCGAACAGGCCAACGCTGGGTTTACCCTGTCTGTCACAGAGCACCAGATGGAGCGGTATGTGGTCCTGCACGGCCCATGTGACCCCCGCTCCTCAGTGGAGTACGAGAAAATCTGTATTTCTGAATTACACTGTAATTGAAGTGAACTCCTCTAAATGTTATGTGGGTTTGTGGTTTTTGTGTGTACATGTCTGCGCCCTAATTGGATCGCCTTTACACTCATGCAAACACAGAGAGACCTCCTTAAGTTGACCACCCGTGCACTCAGTCTCTGGAACAGATCATGCTAAGGTGCATTAGCGCCTGGCGGTCCTACTTCAGCGCCGCTCTGCTCTCCACAACATGGCCTGTTGGCCTCCTGGTGATTACAGTTTGTCTCTGTGTTTGTGTGTCTGTGTGGCTGTTTGTGGACTCAAACAAGCGCCGTGTGTGAATGTGTGTGAGGTCCGAGAGAGCTGCACACCCTCCCAGGCCGAGCTAGGCTTTCCCACTTAATGCACACAAACTGTACATTCACACGTGTGCAGAAACACTTTGGGTTGCTGCCCCGTGTTTACATGAGAAAACGCTTTCTTGGTTCCTGCTTCTGGAAAACATAACCTTTTATGATGTCTTCAGTTTTTGTCCACGTTTTCTTTTTATCTTCTTTCCCAGTGTGATGTGCCCTTTTGGTGATCCATTAGTTTTGTTATTATTTAGTCATAATTATCAATGTCTTTAAGCCTCTGATTAAGAAAGCAAATATCCAGATCCTGTGTATCTTGTCCATTGTCTCCTGTTAGGTGGTCCTGTCATGGTATCTAGAGAAATGATTCAGCTAATAAAAATAAACAAAATCATCAGCAGAGGATATTAATGCTTTTCAAATGTTTAATTGTTTCCTTTTTGGCCACATATGCAATAAATGAATAACTAAGCTCTTAGATTCATATGAATATCAAAAGTTTAGAGATTTTTAAACACCTGTTAACAACAAAGATGTCATGAAACAAAGTCTATACTGTGGTCTCCATCACTGTTATTGTTTTTTCATGCAAAAAACAACTAAATAATTTGTGTTACGACTTTTCTTGAAAGCGTTCTGTGAGATGTGGTCGTTTTTGTCTGAATCTGTTTATTCTGGATTCCCAGATTTGCTTCATTCTAAGGTGTCCCTCGCTGTTCAAACCCCACGGTTTGTCTGTTTTGAAACTCCACCGTTTGGTGGTCATCTGCGTCTTCATTCAGGAGTCAACCGTTCTCAAACTCCCTCTGTACGAATGCGTAACCAGCCTGGTTCTTGCAGGGCGTTAGGAGTGTTAGAGGTGCACGGTAATTGTCTTTCATTTGACTGGCGGAAGCGATTAGAGCCCAGTTCCATGACCACCGCTGCTCATTACGCAGGAAATATCTGTCTCTGCTCTTTCTCTCTCTCCCTCCTCGTCTTTTCTTTCTTATTCACATCTTTCCTTCGGTGGGTTTCTCTTAAATTCCGGTGTTTTCTGTTTGAGCACGCAAGCTGGTTGTTGTTATAGTCACGCTACACTTCAGAGGGATCGCAGCTATCCTGACAACTCCTTGGAATGAAAATTGGCCCACCACCACGCTTTGAGTTGGCAAAAACAGCGGGTGTGGAAAGGTGGGGGTGGCGGGTCAAGAGCACTCAACCTCTCTAAGTATTTAAAAGACTTTCCGTCAGTCGGCTGCTCTTTAGTCACTGGGGCCGGCGGCCTATATGAGGGACGTGGAGGCTTTAAGCTCTGATTTAGCTGTGGAGATGAGGCTCCCGTGATGAAGTCAGGACCCTTCTCAGATCAAAGTGGATCCAAATCAAGAAGACAGCAGATGATTTAGATTGGATTGTTTGGAGTGAATTCATCTTTCGTTGGAAGAGCTACTCCCTTGCAGCTTTTCCTTGGGCGTGTGTTTCTTTTCTTTCCTTTTTTTTTTTTTTGTTTTGTTTCACCTTTGTAGAGATGGCTCATGAATCTGCTTTCTGTCCTGTCCTCAGTTCTAGGAAAGCCGGGTGGAGAACATTTTCTTTCTGCTGCAACTTTGACCCCCGTTAATCAGCACAGACGCATGAATGCACCTCCACCCCCCTCCCCGGACATCATAAATAACCACATTTACTAAATGTCACTTCATGCAGACCTTTGTAGAAGTTTTCTCCATAAGTTAAAACAAATCCTTGTTGTTTTGATGTTTATTCCTAAATATTAGTGTATAAATACAATCTGAACGGTTTGAACAGAATTTTGTACGCCCAAGCTCATACATTCGGTTTATAATAAATAAATAAAAACCGTGGACAATGTGATACACAACAATATGATTACACGGTTTAAAACTGAGATGCTACTGTTTGCAGAATTGATTTATATCTAGTTCAGGCAAATCAAACAGGACACGTAAATCCAGATTTTTAAAAACTAGTTTCAATGTCATCCGCGACTATGGTGCAGCTGGGAATTGAGGCGTTTTGGTTGATTCATGTCCTGATGAAGTCGTGTCTGATCCAGAACTCCATGATAAATGAGAGCTGACATGCACATTCAAAGGGAAACAATGTGCTGCTGGGTGGGACGGCCTCCCCTCATTGTCTTTTTAAATCCCGCCTCAAACATGTCAGCTCAGACAGACTGAAGTCAGTATACCTAGGGTGGTGAATGTCCTGCCCCCCACACCCTCGTTTCCTTGGAAGAGCTGAGCCTTTTTATTTTTTCTTCAAACTGAAAAAGGGCTTCTAGAGTCAAAAGCTGTTGGTTTCTTGGTGCTTTGTTCAAGCTCCAAGCTGTTTTCTGATTTTTCTGCTTGTTCACTTCCTGTCTGTCCTCCAGGTGGAAGAAATGTGACCATCTCTCTGCAGTCCAGAACCGGCCATACTCACATGCCATCTGTGGTTGGCCTGCTGGTCTTCACCCAGTTCTGGTTCTGGTTCCCCCTCTCCCACTTCCTCTCACTGTCCTTCACACCGACAGCTATAATCGGCCTCAACAAGGACCTGAAGGTACTGAAAGGCCTTTAGCTTTGCCCATAGCAGACAGACTTTTTTTCAAAAGTTACTAATAAAAGCAGTTTGAGTAAAAGAAAACGACCAGTCAGTATTCTAGTGACAAAAATGTGTAGCTGTGGTATCAACACCTCCAGCTAATGTTATGCTATATGTTATAAGTTCACACCAGGCATGTGTTTAAAACCCACTGAACACATGTTCCTGAACACGCATTTAGCATACAGTGTTCACACCGTGCTGTAGCTGCATGTCCGGCACCTACAGCACCTGGGAAAAAGCTTGGTGCTGAATGTCAAAGCTGTGCAAATCTCATGAATCCTGCTTCAAGCCTTTTTTTTTTTTTTTTTTTTTACAGCGCTATTCTGATATACGAAAGACTTTGTGTCATTTCTCTTCAAACGGTTGGAACGCTACGCATACGCCACTACCAAATCTGAGTCCGATTGGTCAAAGTTCAACCGGTTTAACCTTCACTGGCTGCTGTTTTGTACGTAGAGCTTCAAAAACTTGCGTTGTGATGCGTGAGCACCTGAAACGCGCATATACGTGCGTTTACAAAGACCTTCCATTGGAGGTGCGGCATGAACAAAGCATTAACCTTAAACTAACATTAGCTGGGCTTTGATTTGAATGCAGTTGACCTTTTACAGTCTTAGAAATGAAACTTTACATCATCTTAACTGAAGAAGTGAAGGTGTAGTTGAAGCTGTATGATGATAGTCCTGCTTCTAATCTTCAGCGTTCTCCTGGTCGTTCTCCCATAAGTCATGCAGTTTCAGCAGAGAGTCGTAACTTAAAGAATACACTAAACATAAAGCCCGCACCGCTGCAGTCATAGCTGGAGATCGTCTTTTACGCTTGTCTATAAAGAGCTGACAAAGCGGCTCGTCACCACTCCATGAGGAGGAGTCTGTGGCTGTGAGAGCAAAGGAGTTCACAAAGTGGTTTTCTGAGGTTTCTGCTCACGATTTAAGGGCTTTTTTCATGATCACTAGTATTTTCAGGTCCCAGGGAGCTTCTGAACAACAATGTCCCACTTTCTGTTTAGATGCCAAAGGTGCAGTACCGCTCCAACTGTAAGCCATCCACCTTCGCCTACCCTCCAGCTCTGGAGGTCCCCAAGGAGAAAGAGAAGGAGAAGGTGAGAGCTAACATGTGTTTAGCCTTTTTCTCAAAAGAAAATCCTCATTAAATTGATTTGTGAATCATTTCAACCCGCTTTCTGGCTGTTTATTATTTTAGCGTTTTTCTCAGCTGCTTCACTTTCCCCGCTCTTGAAGAACAAAATACGAGTTGTTTATGTTGTGGTTGACTGTCTTTTACGTACAGTTCATGTAAGCAGAAGGCCCAAATGTCGACAGTATTAACTTACATTGTTGAAACGTGTCTCGGCATGGCAGGTATCCACCGCCGTTCTCTCCATCACAGCCAAAGCCAAGAAAAAGGAGAAGGAGAAGAAGGAGAAGGAGGAGGAGAGGATGGAAGTGGTGAGTGGAAGAAGCCCTCAACCTCCAAGTTATTCTTTTCACTCCTTTCACTTTTTAATGAGCTTGAAGTAAGCAGCTTCTTCTTCTGAAACTTAAAGATTTAATGGGAAAAAACAACGGTCTGACCTTCTGTGGGTGGTCTTCTCAAATTAAAAGCTTCGTTGAGAGTTGAGTCTATTTATTGTTGTTGTGGAGGGACGTGAACCAGCACACACTCCACGACCCTCACAACACACAGAAATGTACTTTTCTGAGGCTGCAGCCAGCAGCAGCTGCAGTGTGGAAACCTGAAGGTGTCTTTAGTCTCTGCTGGCTCCAGAACAGCTCTGATGGCTTAACTAAGGATCTTCTGACAATGAAGCACAGACAGACGGCGCTAATTTGAACTTTCTTAGGTATTTTCATGATTGTTTCTGGCCTGCTTTTGGTCCACGTGTTTCTTCATCTGTGCACTCGCACACATCCGGCTTTTCCAACAGACTCTGTCAGTCCGTAAGTGTTTTTCTGTCCCAGCTCGGGCGCTGAGAGATGGCAGCCCACTCTCAACTCGGCTTTTTCCTTTCGATTAAGCAGGCAGCAAATTATTTCACTGAACATATTGACTCATATTAAACTCAGTCAGTATTATTACCAGAAGGAGAAACCTGCAAAAAAGGGAAATTTGTTTTGACAACAGTTTGTTTTTTTTTTTGTTGGTCAAGGTTTAGAAATTCAGATGCAGAAAAGTTCAGCTTTTCTTTTTTCTTCTTCACAGGAAGTCCAAGAAACTGAAAAAGAAAAAAAAGATGAAGACAAGGAGAAGGAGAAGAAAAAAGAGGCAGAGCCCAACTTCCAGCTGATGGAGAACCCGGCCAGAGCGATGCCAGCTCAGCTCAAAGTCCTCACCATGCCGGAGGGCTGCCGCTACCAGCCCTTCAAACCGGTACGGTCCCACGCAGAACCCACAGCTTTGATCCAGCCTGCAGCTGTTCACTCACTGAAAAGGGAAGACTAAAAACCCAATAGAAGGAAGTTGGTCGGTTTCTTTGTGAAGGGTTCACGTTGGTGGAAATCTTTTCTTTTTCTGGCCCAGAACCATCCCAGTGGGCCTGAACAGAGAGCTCTGCTCATAATGTGTACAGTTCTGTACAGGACGCCACGCTGTCCTGCACAAGCACCCGCCCTGCCCCATAAAAAGGAAGCAATGTTTGAATTTGGGTCCCGTTAGAGTGCTCAGTCTGACATCGTACGGCCATCTCAGCCGAGCGCTAGAAAGCTGCAGTCGTTTGTCTAAAGCTACGTTTCCTTTTATGGGTTTGTTTTTGATTTAAGGGCCGGGTTTTGACTCTAGTGTGGACGTCTGCTCAGTGATTTACTAAAACCCCACCCATCAAAAGAGCCGTTTCTGCTTCCTCACAAGCATCACATTTCACAGAAAGCCCCGTCTGTCTTTTTTTTTTCTTACCATGCCTAATTGATCCTGTCCTTCGCCAGCTGCACACTGGTGGGATCATCATCCTAAAGGACACCAGTGAGGAGGACGAAGAGCTGGTGGAACCAGTCTCGGCACATGGACCCAAGATAGAAGAGGAAGAGCAGGAGCCGGAGCCTCCAGAGCCGTTCGAGTACATCGATGAGTAGAAACACTCCTTCAGCAAAGGTCAGCCCACAGAAACTCCTCCCACTTTTCTTAAATTTCTCTCTAATACCAAAACAAAACCAAAATCCCATCAACTATTCCAAATATCTGCACTAAACGGCAGCAGTGAAGTTCATGTCAGCAAGTCATGAAGTCAGAGCGACGGGAAGTCTGGAAACACTTTGACTTCTGTGAGTTCAGAGCGAACAATCCATCGTCACGGCAGCTTCTGCAGCTCCCAAACCGACGCCCTGAAGTCGGCCTGTGCAGCGTTTCATCCGTCACACACCTCTTCAGTAGACGCGGTGAACGCCGAGGTCTTAATTTTGGTCGTGGACACTTCATCCGTCTCATTACGTGCATGGCTGCCTAGGTCCAACACAAACAGCAGGAGCAGCCGGGCTCAGGGGGGGATGCTCCCAGCTGATATGAGGGAGCAGTGCTCAGCAAGAAACTATGCAGACAAACATTTTTTCTGTCAATGATGTTTTTCTCCTGAAGGCAGAAACCTTATGTCGAATGAGTAGAAAAGGCAAATGTATTTAAAGACCAACACAAATGAAAATGGGGTTTTTAACACGTTCTTGTAGCATTTTTCTCATGATGGAGGACATGTATAAAGAAAAGCAAGATAAAATTAGATTTTCTGAGTACTATTTCTTTATTGAAATTATTGTGAATCAGGAACAGATGAAAAAATGCCGTCAGAAAAAGCCAGTAGCTGTGACGTAGCTTCTACAGTCTCCTCCCATATTAATAACTCGCCATTTTTGTTGCACCGGTAATGTTAGATTGGCCGTGAGGGGCTGAAGCTACTGAGAGTGTGAACATAGGGATCATGGGAAATGAAGGAAGGCTTGCTCTGCACCCAAGAGTCCCGCCCACAACTAAGAGGCACATTTCTGATGGACTCAGCTGCCCTGCAAAAACTGTCCCAGAAAACAAGTTTTTGGCTAAAAATGACGATTATGATTAAAAGACCACTGAAAAACTTTTACAATAGAACAAAAATGTTCAGAGCCGGACTTAAAGGTCCTCTTTGATTTTGTCTTTTTTACAGACTTTTCCTTCTCTTAGGGATCAGAAGATGGAAGATCCGACACTTTGGTTTCCTTTCTGCATCTGTATCAGCCTCCAAGCCCCGCCTCCCTTCTGTTTTGGATTTTCCTCTGTCACTCTAGCTTTGTTTTATAATCTTCTAATGTATAATTCTCAGTCTATTCAATAAAAAACTATACATGTTATAGAGGACTGACTGTTTGCTTGAACATTTATCATCCATTCAGATCAGTCTGCTTTCAGGAACAAAGGTCAAATGTAGGTTTAATCGCACAAAGCAGCTTCATTTTAATGTGCTTTGGTATGAACGACTTTACTATCAGGGATTTGCTTTCTGCAAGAGTTTTTCTTAGTAAAATGGGATTTTTGTTTTTTTTTTCTCAGTGTTCTGCACAGAATCTAGGATTGGATTTTTAGTTGGTGCCAAACTTCCTAGAAATCTATTGCAAATAAAAATGTCGAACTGTCCGGTTTGTAAATAGAACCTGAGCTGCAGAGGAATTTATCGAGTAGGAATGTGGTTTTCGGTTTTCCACGCATGAACAAGTTCATTGTCTCCGAGGGCCAGTTCCCACACCTGACTGTTTGGGCAAACCCGGCTTCCTGTGGAAAAGTGGTTTTTGGGGACGGCGTATAAAACGGTGGACTGTTTTTTTTACATTTTTTTTTTTTTGCATCACGTTCTGGAACGCCAGTCGTCTAACGCTCCGTGTGTAAACCTGGTGAAGAGCAGCTGCCTTTATCACCATGCTGTGGTTGACTTCTTCTCACTGTTCCAAGTTCAAGTCCCAACCCAGACGAGAGAAACCGGCTCCTCCTGAGATCCATCATCACCCTGAAACACCAAGAACCTCCTTCACATCCTACAAAAAAAAAAAAAGAATTTCTATTTTTCTGGGACAACATTCCTGAAGATTCTGCTGTGCCGTCTCATCAGGCAAGTAGGAAACTTGGGTCACGCTCGCAGCCCCCAGTCCAGCCAAGCTGCTGTCTGCCTCATCCTTCACTTCCAGCACATCCCAATAAATCCCAGGTGGATTGAGCTGCAGATATGTGGAACATCTGCCTTTGCTCAAAGCACACGTCAGACTTTCCGTTCTTCCTGTGTGATGGAGTGAGAGGCTCCTCGTTTGCTTTCCTCTCCACCTGCTGCCATGAATCGCTCAAACTGGAAGCTGGGAAGATGTTTTCCACACGGAGGGCCGGCCTCTTCCTGACTTTTCCACTCCGGCATGAATGTGTGGCCTCTTAAAAAAAAAAAAAACAGCAAACTTCATTCATGCTTCTGACTTCACCGATTTATTAGGATTCCTGTAATCTTTTTCTAGTAAAAAGCAGAGAAGTTTACTTTTTTGTCCTTGTGCCGCACTAATGAGGACCAGAAATGTCCGCAGAAGGAAAAAAAGCGGTTATCTGGACGTGTGCAGGCGCTGTCAGGATGACAAAGGGACGAGGAGGCGGTGGGCTGAGCAGACGCATGCGGTCATCGTCTGCGGATGCCCCTGTGCGACTGCTGAAAGGACGAGGGATTGGCATTGCTGGTAAAGTAAACAAAAAGACCCACCGGAGAGCTTCCAGGTCAGCTGGTGTGTGGTGCGCAGACCGGGTCAAGGTCCTGCAGATGTCCTGGCAGGACTGGCTGACCAGTGAGGAGTGATGCGTCTGTGGTCCATGAGGGAACTCTGGACGTTATCTGCAAACAAACCCAAGAGGTTGTGGACTTTGGCATCAGCAGATAATCCATTTTTCCTAATCTCTAATAGAATTTTTTGTGTAATATACCTTTTCCCTCTTCCACTTTGTCTAATTCATCCTCGATGTGTGTTTTTTTTTTGTTTCTTTTTTTTTTTTTGAGCTGGGAGCCAAGTTACTGCAGCTGAAATGGAAACTACAGTTTTATGTGATTCTGTGGAGGTGAAGCGCTTCAGCTGCTCCCATTTCCTTGAAACAGATGTTTAAATAGATTCTTATTCCTGGATAAGAATAAAATTAGTTTTCTGAAAACATGACCTTTTATTGTTTTGGATTTTAAATTACCTCCTTGTTTTATCCATACTTGTAATGTCATATTAGTCACAGTATTCGCTGACTTTTTTTTGCGGATAATTTGGCAAAAATCTCATATAAATCACTTTTTTTCTCTAAACTTTAACTGTTGCTGCTTTTCAGTTCAAAATCATCACATGTTTAGATAAACAACAGTATGGTTTTTGACTGTTTAGGGGCTCAGGTCTCCTAAAGCCAGTGCTCTATCACACAAACGGCTCATTTCTTTTGGAATCCATTTTCAAATCTTACTGTTAGAGCTCTACACGGTCAGGCTCCACGTTACATCTCTGATTCCACAAACCATCTTGTGCTCTGAGATCCTCGAGTCAGGTTTTATTATTTCTTTTCCGTCAGACACGTTTTAAAACTAGAGGGGATGGACTGTTCCAAATGATGGCTCCCACATTCTGGAACGTTCTGCTTCTGTTCCTATGTTCCACTGACTCAGCTGAGGTTATAACCCTTGTGTTATCCTAGGCACGTTAACATTGGGAGTTGGGTCATCTAGACCCCACTAGACAGTGCACTGAACCCTTTTTTCTTCAATGATTTGTGATCTTCATTTGTGATCTGTCCATGGATTACATCAATCTCCACCTTTATCCACCTTTGTCATGGTAAGGAGAACACGACAATGTAAGGGTGGGGTCATGGGATAGCACAAGGGTTAAGTGGGTTTTTTTTGTTAAATGTGGGTCTTTATGCTGTTTTATGATTATATATATTTTTTCTCTTAACATTTTGTTTTATCCTGTTTTAAATAGTTTTGATTACTTTCTGTCAAAAGCGCAATAGATATGAATAAATTTGTCTGTGGTCAATAAACACGATTAGTTTGTCATTTTTGATTTTCTAACAAATGAAAACACAGAATTCTCCTGAATGCTGATATCAACCGGAGGTTTTAATTGAAAGAACTTGAAAATGTGTGAAAACTATGGCGGCCCTGAAGTGCAAATCACATCAAGAAAATGACTCGACACAAAAACATTTAAAAGAGCTCAGTGAAAATGGAAAAAGTTCAGTAACATCAAGTAAAGTAACATTTCATTTTAATTTTTGGATGTTACTTTTGTTTTCTGAACCATTTTATTTTTATTTCATTGTATTATTGTTTTTTAATTGTGTCTTGGCTTCTGAAAATTTGGGTTATTTTCTTATATTGTTTCTTTTTTATCTGTTTTTTTTTTATCTTTATCTGTTTTACTTTTTTAATTGTTGTGATCTTTAATATCTTTTTGTTTTTCTTGATGTGATTTGAACTTCAGGGCCACCGTAGAAAACAGTGTACCTTTGCTGAAAACTGTGAAAGCTGCTGACATATCCTGATTTAGAACAACGTAACTCGATGTTTTATTTTTGTTATATTAAAACCCCCTGAAGAAAGCAATTAAGAAACAATAATGGTATTTCTTTCAATCTTTTTTTTTCCTTTGAGTTCACTGACATGGATTATATCTGGATTAAATCTTCTGGATTAAATCTGATAGGTTTACTGATGCTGTATGTGAAAGTACACATTCTTAATATGAATTAAACTCAGATTAAAAGGTGCAGGTACTGTCCCTTTTTAAAGTTCTCCCGCTTTTGTTTTCTGAATTGACTGGTGTCTCTGTCTTTGAAACAGGTTTCTATATTCTTCTGTTGGTTCTTTCATTTACTTTCTGTCTTCAAGTCAAATCTCAAAACGTAAACCTTTCCTGTAAAACTGCAAATACTTTTATTCGTGTGTTTTTACATTCTGTTCTGTTATCAATCCTCCAAACCCACAGAATCCCTTTTAAGGTGCTGAGGTTGCTGGAGCCTATCCCAGCTGCTGTTGGGCAAAAGTGGGGTTCACAGGGTGCCAGTCTATCATGGGGTCCCACACTCCGAGTCCAACCAAGGGACAGTAGAATATCCATGTTAACCTCTGAGGCATATTTCTGGACAGTGGGAGGAAGCTGGAGAAACCCCACGCATGCAGGAGGAGAACACGCTAACGCCACATAAAAATGTCTGAGCTGGGATTTGAACCAGAGTCTTCTGTCTTAATTCCATATTTCTAATACTATTTAAATTTTATTTGTTTTGCTCAATGTTCTTGCATATTGAGAAATTTCTCATATGTTTCCATAGGATTTTATTTTGTTCTCAGTTTTTATGTCTAAAATGTTTGAACTGTATCAAAACATTATTTTTTTTATCTTTCTTACATTTTTTAAAACAAACACAATACAAGGACATTTGTTCTTTAACAGTGAGGTTTTCTCTCTTTCGATTCAGCAAAAATATAGAAATTTCTGGAGTTCGTGACTTGTGCACTGGATTTACTTTTTGAGGGAGTTTGTCCACGTTGTTAAATGTCCTTAAAATGTTTCGACAGAAGTAAGTTTTAAAGTGGTGAGAGTGTCAGGACTACCGTAGAAAGTCCCTTTTGTCCGACTGCAGGAAGTCATCGGTTGTTCGAAACCCTACCTGTCACCTCAGACGCTGCTAAAGGTCATCACCTGACCTTTTTGATCTGCTGACAGGTGAGGCTTGCTGCGTGATGCTGAGCGTCCTGCAGCTGCAGCAGAGCAGGACACGTGGCAGTGAGCTCTGTGTTCAATCAGAGAGCTAAACTTCACAGCTTCTTTGTTGTGAACTTAGGTTTTCCAGCTGGCGAGCTGCTTAAAACCTGCAAAGAGTTTTCTTCTTGGTGGAAGGGAAGCATCGACTGTGTGGAGGAAAGTCGGAGGAGACCAGCATCAAACTGAGCAAGAACATCCATCAGTACAGATTCAAGAAAAAAATGAGTTACACTGGCTTTTACTGAAATTTATACCATGGTCCGGTTGAATACTCGATTCTGATTGGCTGCTGGGTATGCATTAAAATCTGATAACCGCACAGTGAAAAAAGAAGTTCCGGTCAGCTAGCTTAAATGTTTTGTATCACTGCGCCGGCTTCTGTAAAACAACCTTTTGCTTCATCATCTGGGCAAAAACAAGCGGTAAGCGATTAACTTTCCCTCTGAATTGATGCTTTATTCAACCCATCGGGACGATTAGCACATATCAATCGCCGAATCTTGACTGCAGCGGTGGTGCTGCGCGACGCGGACTATATGCTACGTGGCATATAGTCCGCTGTTTGTGAGAAAAGTGATACAAATCGAAAAAAAAACAAGAATTAAGGACTAAAACCTGGTTAATATGTATTGCTTTTGTAAGTGACCATGGTATAAGCGGGTTAATGGCCTTCGAAGTGTGCGGTTATTACTTTATAACACACTTCGCGGAAGCAACCGTCCTTCAGGCTTCCACGTCGTGCGTTAAAAAGTAAAAACCACACACTTCGTCGGCCATTAACCCTTACGTACACACAAGAAAGTCTTTTTAGATGCTCTGTTGCCTGATTTATCTAAAGCCTAAAGTTACATTTATTCAACTTTTCATTTTTTCCAAACCAATTTTTAGAATTTTACCACATAAAGCAGAATTTTTAACAGTGAGATGAAATCATTAGTTCCATTTTCCCAATGATCTCATTACGATCGAGGAAACATGAAAAATTGTGAAAACCTAGAGCTGCATGGTGTAGTGGTTAGCACTTGTGCTTCACAGCTTGAATACCCAGGTTCAAAACCCGTCTGGGGTCCTCGCTATGTGGAGTTTGCATGATCTCCCTGTGGATGTGTGGGACACTTCAGCTTCCTCCCACACCCCAAAAAGAGGTGATTTGGTGTCTCTACAATGTCTTCTAGGTATGAGTGCGTTGATGTTTGTCTGTGATGGTAACCATCCAGAGTGTACCCCACCTTCAGTGGCTGGGAAGGCTCCAGCCACCCCATGACCCCCATATGGGATTGAAGTTCATTTAGATGATCAATGGATGCCCAAATCTAATCAGCCACGTGTGGAAAAAAGAAAAAAAAGTATTTGCCTCCCTTGAAGTTACCAGCTGTCCCTCTCTCTGCAGCATCAAGTCTCATTAATGCAGAGTTTTAGAAGCTCAAACACGTTTTTATGGACTAGTTTACTTCACAACCTTCATTCTTCAGCTTTGGTTGAAGAACTGCACTGAATGTTCCACTGTTACCGACATGCCTATGATCTTTTTTGATTAGATATTGAATTTATGCTAACTGTAGAATGACTCACACCTTTCAGATGGTTTGACATTTATCTCATTAGTTTCATTTTTCCAGGAGATATTTTCCTTTTTGATAAAAACAGAAAAGTCTTTGTTGCCCTTGCTCATCAGTATCTTTTACCATGAATCCCCTCTCCGATCATCTTTTGATCTACTTTAAAATCGTTCCAGATGGCCTTTTAATTATCAGAATGCCGTTTTTAGGCACAAAAACAAAGCAGTCACTTTCTAGGAAATAGTTTCTGCAGAGCAGCAGTCATACATTAGAAATTCTCCTCTGTGTTTTGGGCCGCAGAGTAAACCCGTCCCCACATCCCGCCATCCATCTGTTTCAGCTAGCTTACAGCGTCTCACAACCCCAAGCTAATACTACCAGTGCAACAAAAAATTGCAAGCAATATTCGAGCAATCCAGCCGTACATGTTTGAGCCAGATGGCAGCTCAGACGAGGAAAACAAAGACGTTCGTGGATCTGTTCGTCTGCAAGTGGATGCATCAGAATGGAGCAGAGCAGAGCAGGGAGCTTGTGGCCCCACTGACTGTAGCTTCTACCTCACACCTACAGACTTTTTCTTACAGCATTTCTTTGTCTGGTCTTGATTCACAACTATTTATGCATATTTTAGTCTTAATTTTCTTTCCATTTGTCCTCCATCATGAGAAAAATGCTGCAAGAACATGTTTAAAACACCAAAAACAGGGTTTTCATCAGTGAGGATTTGAAACTCTTGTTTTGATTAGTTTTCTTGAGGTTAAACCATGAACAGTGACTTTTCTGATGACCTCCTAGATACATTTGCCATATATTCTAAGTAATGTTTATGAGTCTCAGGTTTTCTGCATATGTGGATAAAGCCTCTGGTTCTGTGAAGTCCAAAAGCTTTGGAATTGGTTTTGCAATCCCTTTTGGACTGATACATCGCAGGGTCTTTTTGTAAATTACACTTAAATCTAAACATATTTCGGGGAGACAGAGCCAATACTTTGACCTGCTTTTCCAACGCAGTTTTTTTTTAGTTTTTTTTTTTAGCAAAGAAAAATTAGATTCCACTGAAAACTCAAGTGGAGTTAACAGACCATTTTAAAGACAGTTAATTGGAACCTCTTTGGCTTTTTTAACATTTGATGTTCTCTTCAAAAGTCTCTATGATGAAAGGACACGGTCATAGACTTGGATCAGTGAGCAGCAGTCAAAAAAAAAGGGTCCAAATGACAAACAAATGCATTTCTGTGAAGGAAAATATGCAGTTTTGACTTTAGAATGGAGGCAACATGCTGCAATAACTAATTTGTAACGCATGTGTTTTGTCAAATCTGAAAAAAAAAGGTGACAGCTTCACTTTGATCCAAACGTTTATGACGGCCTGATGGTTTCCGTCACTAAAGGAATTTTAATATGCCAGGAGGGAAAAATAAATAAATACAATCACTCGCTACACTAGAGGTTTGATGCAGGTTTGCACCTTCTTTGGAGACCTGCACTGTTCTGGTTTGACCACCAGCCTCTGGGTGGTGAAAGGCCTCAGGGCCTTCAGGCGGGTGAAAGAAAAAGCCGACTGTAGTCGGCGTTCTCCTAAAGTTTCAGTCAGTGGAAAGAAATGTTAAAACAGAAGAAAAGAAGAGGGAACACAGCGCAGGCCTGCTCATTCACAGAGACATAAACCAAACACGCATAGTTTCTGTAGGCTGGTGAAGGTAGTGCATGGTACAACTCATCGTCTCACACCTCAGCAGGAAGATGCAGCAGCCCGAACACGTGATTTAACACTGCGGTTATTCATGCCGGCCGTCCATTCATCATCTGCATCTGGAGGATCCAGGCAGGCCTGTTTGGATTCTCTGCACACAGCTGCTCCACAACATGTAAGCCGGGCCTCTCTGTTCGGTTCAGGTGAAGATGTCAAGACTTTGGTTGTTCTGTTGAAGCAGACGCCCTTCACAGTGGTAATCTGCTCTTTCGTGCTGCTGCCAGATCTTCAATAGATGCACATTTTCCACTTTTACTGGGGTTTCTTTCTCCTTGCAGCATTAGTTCCGACTAACGTAAATACCACCTCATTCTTCCAAAAAAAAAAATGAAACAAACTTTGCTTTATTCCTGTCTAATAAGAGACTAACAAATAATTTTTCATCTTCAAGCAGGCTTTGAAGTGCCTCTAAAAGTCTTGTAGTTTTATTTTCTAACTGTAAAAAGCTGCAAATGTTACATTTTTATGTCCACTTTTGCTCTTCAGCACAAAAACATCTTTTAAAAATGTGAAAGTGGTCCAATCTGCAGCGAAAGAATGACTCTGATCATTCAGCCGCAAACTGACTGAAAAAGAAAACCCTGAATGAAATGAAAGGTTTTTTGTATCCACTCCATCCTCTGGCAGGCGGTTTCTGTTGGAGGAAACAAACCCTCACTCAACACTGGACGGGGAGGCTTGTTAACACCAACGTGCGCCACAGTTGTGCGTTCACGGGGTCTGGCCGTCTCAGCGTTTGTTCACATGGTGTTTTTATGGAGGGAAAAGTCTCCAGCGGCGGCCCTTCGTTTCTCCACGGGTGATCAGACCACAGATTTCCTGGAAAAGGCTCGGAGGTTGGCTCAGACAGGGAGCAGCCAGATGGGACGAGGTGCCACGCATCGCATGACCTTTAATGACCTCTAAAACCAAATCCTATGGAAAATGGCTGGCAGATGGGTTGAGTTTCCACGACTTTGTAGCACAAAGCTGAAGTCTGATGTCTGGGAGGCAGTGAAGGTGAAAATTACACCTGACTGAAGTGGAAGAATGGGAGAACTGGATTTGGTTTAAAGTTTGCTTTAAAAAAAAAAATAAAAGAAGTTTCCCAAATGTTAGACTACCTAATGTGATCGCACTCAGTTTTTTTTAAAGACTCTTTCAAAGAAAAATCGATCTTTTCTGTCTATATTCAGCATTTGTCAAATGTTCATCAGCTCATAAACTCCAGAGGTTTTGCTATCTGACTCAAAGTGGCGACTCTCTTCTTTCTGACAGATCAACGTCTAAAAAGCCTCCGTTCTGGAGGCACATCTGTCCTGCACATTTTCACTTGCTCCTTTCTTTATGAGTGTCCCCCCTTCATGGAAATAAATCAATCAAAGGACACATCGGAGCAAAAACCCCAGCTGGAACAAAGCGATGTTTCCCAGGAGCAGCGCTAACCTGAGTTTTCTGTACAGAGGTGAGTTATGACAGCGTGAGGATGAGCATGAGTTTGCAGCAGACTAAACAAGCAGCTGGCTAACCATCTACACACATGCATGCACACACACACACACACACACACACGCCTGCAAGTCATCTGAAGAAGCTGGCACTGCTTATTTAAACAGAAATAAACAAGCTTTAGTTATTAAACGTGCAGAGTTGGCAATTCATTTAGGACACATGGAAGGATTCATCATTTAAAGAGATGAAGGTGGTTTGAAGAGGCTGCTTGGACCTAATTGTTTTTGTAGTTAGTCTTAGCTGGAGTTACTGACATGGAGTTATTTAAAAAAAAAAAAGGTGGGATTATAACTTCTTACTGCAGAAAAACACACACAGAAAGACACAACAGAGGTTTACACCCCTGAAATCTAAGGGGAAAAAAAACTGAACGTGATAGTGTGAGAGTACTGCTCCCCCTGCTGGACGCAATGCGGACATTACAGCCACAAAAAGAAAGCAATTCCAAGAGAACATTTTAGTAAAATAAGTTTGGAATGGTAGGTCCTAATAAAAATGTTCATGATATTATGTTTTGATCAGAACAACCACAGATTTAAGATTTAGCTAAATAAAATAAAAAAAATAAAAAAATAAAACAAAGTGAAAAGCCTCCCCCCACCATTTTTTCAAAATCTACATAACAGAACAATACAATCACACAACTATTAACCTAGAGACTAACACAACAGTCCCACTGACTTGCAGTGCAACCCCAGTACTGTTGGGCGAAGGCGGGACGCACCATGAGCAGGGCCGCACACCCACCTCAGGGCATTTTAAAGACACCAAATAACTTAGGAAGCATGTTTTTGGACTGTGGGAGGAAGCCGGCGTGCCAGGAGAAAACCCACACATGCATGAGGAGAACATGCAAACTCCACCCAGCCAGGATTTGAACCAGGACCTTCTCGCTGTAGGAAAGCGTGCTAGACATTGGCTTTGATGGGGGGTGGGGGTTCATTGTGCTCCCTCCAGCTCACTTTGAGTGAACTAACTATATTTTCCATCACATTTTTGGTCTGCCGCCTCACAAAAAGCAAAAAATAAACCAGCAAAAAGCAAAATGCTTGTATTGAAATCTTTGACGTAATACAGGTGTATTATACAGAACATTGGCATTAAGGCAGGCAATAGAACATGAGTTGTCGCATTGGAAGCATACAAAGAACAGCATATACAAAAGCTTATTTAATGATTCAAGTACCACTAACTTCAGTTCTTTAAGACCTTTCTACAAAATGTACAAGAACTGGATCCCACTGGCTGAAGAAAGGTCGCCTCCAAACCTGCATGTGAAGAATGTTAGCTGGAGGATTCCACACCAAAAAGTTCCTGTCAGTGACAGAAATGTTTACACACCTCACCTCCAAACAACTGAAACTATCAAACCAGTTTGATTAGGTGCAGCTTTTTACTGTCTAAATGTTCATTTAGGTATATAAAAAGAAAAGGTGCAAGGCAGAAACAAAGCACTGTGGGTAATTAGCTGTTTAATGAGGAGTTGAATGCTGCAAACCTGCCTCCAGGTGAGGGATAGTGCTGCCTCCCAAACATAAACGTTTAAAGCCTCTTTTTACAGCATGATGTTGATACACGATGATGAAGATGAGCCTGCAGAGGCTTTTTGTTATTTTGAGGGCTTTTTCATCCAAAGAGATGCTTTAAGAATCTTAATCATATTCTGGATTCAATTTCGGATCAACAGCTGATATCTTACTTTTTATTAGCGACGAGGATTTGACTAAAAATGCGACTGAAGAAGAGGAGGGTTAAAGTCTGAGTCTTTTCCTTTCTAGTTCCAGGCTTGCAGAGGAGGAAGCATGAGGTTTTTAAGGTTTGCCTGCAGCAGCAAGTGTTTTCTTCAGCCTCATCACTTCTAGGTTTCACAACAAGCCAAGCTCAGGCGGAAAAAGAAGTGACTAAAACTGTTTCACTGTAGCACCAAATATGTTGTACACTTTAACACATGTAGGCTGGCTGACCACTGCTTCAGGATGATACACAACAGCTCACAAAACCTCCAAACTACCTCACAAGACTGCAGAGGTTTAACAGAGAAGTTCTGTGGATCCCAGTCGGCAGGGAGGAGGAGGCCTTTCAGATCCTCAGACTGACAGGTAAAGTTTGTTTGAAGGTAGCTTGTTGCTAAGCGCTGCAGGCTTAAACCTAAACCTAAAATTACTTTTAGGTTTATTTCAGTTCACTTTTCTGCATCGATGTGAATACTGAGCTCGTAAACAAAAAGACCAAAAAATCAGTCTCCCCGTGTTGCAGCATCACTTTCAGATTACTGAGCTTTAAAATGTTGTCATATCGCTGAAAGGCTATTTTTTCCTCCGTTTAAAGAGAAATAGAGAGTATTGCAAGCATTATGCAAGACCAGATTTGTTTTAAATTACAGTCAGACAAACAGCTTTATCCCAGAAATGATTAAAATTCACATAAAGCATTTAAAAAAAAAAAAGAACCACTTACTGTTCTTTCAGATTGAATTTAAAAGCAAAGAATCAATTTCCCTTAAAACACACAAACTCAAACATTTAAAACTCAAGTGATTTAGACATTTCTAAAAAATAAAAAGCACAGAACATTTAAATCAGTATTTTAAAGTCACGGTACAGTTCAACTGTTTGGTTCCGTAACTTCTGTACGAAGAAAAAAAAAAAAAGATTTGATTGGATCTGCAGGAAAATTCTCAAAAGCAAAACTTAAAAAAGCAGAAAGACATTCAAATCTTTCATGTGATTTTTTTTACAGCAACATTTCATGAAATTATCAGGTAAAGAGATGAAATATTTAAACTGCCAAATGGAATGATGATTATAAGATTCAGGATTTTTTGGCTCTTAGACTAATTATACTGTACCTTTAACATTTTAAAGATTTAATACATAAAGGTTATTTTCATTCACATAAGTTTGACTTAAGTGTCTATAATTTTCAACAAAAGCCACAGTGGAGATCGGGATGTTTGATGCAGAGCCTTGGAGTCAGTCTTTTGTGAATGAAGCAGGAGGTTCACCAAACGTCTCTGCTCTTTTTGGAAAAGTGGCGTTTCTGCCCGTCAGGGTCTCTGTGTGTCGTACTGGTACCGGTTCAGCTTGTCCGGGTCATTCGATGCCATCTGAGTGAAATCCTGGAAGATGTCCTGGTAGGTTTCGTCTCCTTTATAAAAAAAAAAAAAAAAAAAAAAAAAAGGGGGAGAACAGGGATGAGAAACTAAGAGAGCAGCTTTTACAACCTGTTGTATTATATATTTTTCCTGACTCCATCTGAAGTTTAGAACTTTAATATATGAGCTGAAAGTCTATTAAAATGACAAATGTCTTAAGATTCATAGCAAAGAAACGCAAAGAGATTCCACATTGAAGTGACGACACAGATTTCCCACCAAACCACATTTTTCTTAAAAAAATGACTGCTGTCAGGCAAAAGTTTGACCTCACAATGGCATTTCAAGCCTCTAAAGTCACTGATAAATGTTCAGATCAAATATAAAAATAACTGACATGATGCCACGTTTCGGTGAGACTGTTATGTGAAATTATCACCTGAGTCACTGAAGTAAGAAAAGATGAAAAAAGATAAAAAGTTGCTCATACCTGTCAGAGAGTCTGTGTGGCTAGAAACATGACAACACACAGGAAAGAAAAAACCAGAAAGAAGAGAGGAAAAAATACAAGAAAACAGAGCAGAGCTCCTTTAGCTCAGAACAAAAAGAAAGCCCAGAAACAGCAGTTTTGTCAACAACTGTATTGTGTTTAAAGTGCAGAGTTTATGTACAAAAGTACAGTTGTGCTGGCCTCACCGCCCCCAAAGCAAAAGAAAACCAACAAAGGAAAGGCACAAACTCTGGGGAGGAGAGCAATGAAAGCAAAGCCAGAATATTCCGAATGAGGAGAGGATGTGAGCCATGAGGAAGAAGAGAGTTTCAGAGGAGAAAGAGTCTCAACATGGACCAAAGCAGCCCTTTTGATTAACTGTTAGAGCACAGAACTACGGAGTCAAATCCAGTTGTCAATAAAGTTATTTAAGAAATGCCAATAAAAATGGGGAGTAGCTTTGAGGTTACAACAGCCTGTCTGTCTCTGTCTCTCTTTTATTGTGAAGGTAACGACAGCTGGTAGTCACTTTTCCCTCACATCCTCATCATCTGATCATTCCTCATCAGCTGACAGGAGAATGACAAACACTTTAGTCTTTTAACAAAACACAACGCTCTTGTATTTAAAAAAAAAATACATGAATATAAATACTGAGAACACATTTTGATCTAGTCTCCTCTTTCATATATTCTTATTTCTAAAACAAACAAACATTTTCTACACTTTAAAAAAAGCAACTTTCAGGCTAAAAACAGTCCAGCTTCTTGCAGCAGCATCGACACCCAAAATACTACAATCTCTGACAGTCGTCAGCTCAGACGTCCCTCAACTCGCATAAATGCTAAAAACCCATTCATTAAGAAAATAAAAGCCTCATTTGTGAGTGATTAGATTCTTAAAAAGTTCACAAACAGGCTCCCTGCTCAAAATAAAACATTTTGTTCAGCAGGGGGCGCTCTTCCCCCTTTAACCACACCATCAAAGCGCCTTGGAGCACTGAGGAGTTTTTGGGATGGGGCCTGCACAATGATGGGATGAAAAATCAAACTGGGGCACAAAATATCTGCACTAATTTCACATCCTTCGTTTATGAAAACTCTCCAGTAAAGATTTTTTTTCCCCGATTCTGATAAATAAAAGCAGACAGTATGTACTACTGTGTTCTTAATGCTTACATGTCCTTTAGGGTTATTGCACCACCTTTACAATTTATACATGATTGGTCTATATTTGAATAGAGCCACTAACATTCCAGTTTATCAATGGAGTTGCAGTAAAATCCTGCTCATACTACAATATTTTGGATTTTTCATATTAATAGACATCAAACAATCACTCCTAACTAACAATAAAAATATTTGTCTTAAATAGGAAACATGTAACACAGTCATGTGAAGAGAGTCCTTCCTGTGCAGACGCTCCTCTTCTGTTCCATGCAGATCAATAAACAGATGTACATCATCATTTACAAGACTTACAGTAAGAATATCTGCATATGGATCAGAAAGTTATCTCCAATAAAAGACAAGCTTTATGAAAAATATCTAAATATGTTCTTTCTGCTCGGGCATGTAAAGGAAAAGACGCACAGTATTTATACAGCATGTAAACAAACTTTGAAAGCAGGTATAACCTCCAACAAGAGGCACACACTCACTGCAGACAGTACAATATCTGATTTTGATGGACAGGAATGTCAATTAACACAGATTTGAAATAAAACGCCATCAGAAACGCATCTTAGTTATTGCCGGATGATGGAAATGACGCTTGCTTTGCAATCTTAGTGTCAAAAAACACTGAATAACAGAATACAACAGAGATACTAAGACGATCAGAAATGTTTTAACAACTGCTATGGATCCCTGACCTAAACAAATCCCCTAAAACAGAGGCAAAATATGTCAAATCTAACTAAAAAAATAGACTAAAAAGAAAGTCAAATCCATTTTAAGTTTGCTCATAATCAATTTCTGACATGAGCAACAGTAGGAAAGAAAAGATAAATGTTCCACTTTGGAACAAAACTCTTCAGCATAGTTGGGGGTGCATGGTATTCACCACCCCCCCGGACAATAGCTGGATTTGTGAGCTGGAAGGAAACTTCCCGTTGAATCAAGTTATTTAAAAAAAAAAAAAGAAAAATTATTTTCATTGTTAAAGTGTTAAATGTTTTAGTTCTTTTGACGATAGAGAGAAGTTTCACCACATTTCCTCTTTTATCAATCTAAAATACTTTTGTGTTTTAAATACGGGTATTTACACTTAAAAGCAAACGTTTCAGGTTTGTCATTTCTTTGGAGCTTTATAAAGATAATGCTTTCATGTTTGTTTGCAGTAGATTTTCTAACTCAGAATGGGTTCAATGAATCCACTCCAGCTGGAACGTCTCTACTGAGACTCGTCTAACTGCAGGTTAATGAACTCCTCCATGCACTTCCTGTACTGCATTTCGGTGGGGCTGTTGGAGTGATATTGACCTGACTGGCTGTAGGGCCCCTCCGACTCTCGCATCTCCTCGTTCATCTTGGCCAATCGCAACCTGGGGAGTTTCAAAAGAAAAATCCAGTTACAGGTGGTCGTGATGATGACGCCTAAAGTTAGGGATGCCTCTATTGTGACCGTATGTTACACCATTGAAACAAATCAAAGTGAATCATTGCATCTCTACTGCAAACGTTTGCATTACGTTAGAAGTGTCAAACACATGTTGGGCTAAATGTAATAGATTTCATATTGTTTTATTACATGACACCAGGCAGTATAAGCCAACTGAAAGCTTTTCTTCATGGTTACTTGCCTATTAGCAAATTTAAAAAAAAGATTTTTCTGAAGTCAATAGCTGCGTTTACATGGAAAAAAGTAATCGGAATGAACGCCTGATCGGAAGAAAAATGCGTCCTGTAAACACGCCGCTCGGAATACTCCCCGATCAGACTCGTTCGGATCAAAATTTCTTTCTGATTGAGATAGGTGGGTTATGCCGATTGTTGATCCAACCGTATTGCATGTAAACAGTTCATTCCGTTTGTGTGTCACTACTGCTCTGGTTTAATAACATGCATAGACGCTGTTTCGCTCCAGAGAAGGCTTTGGAGCTCAAACAGGACTGATCGGCTGCTCTGCGGACGCCGGTGCGAAGTGCCACTCCGCCCTCGCCCCGCTGGCTCCTCGGCTCTACCCTCTCTTACGAGGGGGGTCCCGGGGAGGAGCGCTTTGTGCCCTGTGACGTCTGGACCCTGCGCGGTCCGGGCTCGAGTGCCGGTGGACCGAGCGAACTGTGTCTCTGAGCAGAGCAGCCGGATTTCTAACTTTGTGTATGAGGGGAAGGGAGAATGCTTTGTTACGTGTGCGTTTTGTTATGTGTGGGAGGCTTCAGACTGCGATCCGTCACGCCGCTCTGGGTTAGCGGTTGCCGGAGTCAGGAGAACCGTGTGTCAGAGCTCGGACTTCCAGCAGTGTGTGTGAGCTTTTCAAAGCAGAAATGTTGCTCAGTCCTTAGAAACCGTTCAAACAATCCCGTGGATTTATGTTTCCAGTCATGTCCTGACAAAATAAGGGCTGATGTTATTCCCACATTTTTACGTGCAGCCAGGATGCAGGTTGTGGCATTTACTGCATGGATTCTATGTTCATCCAACAAGGCTAATGTTGTTAGCGCGTGTTAGCCTCTCCTAACCCTGGCTTCTTCCAGCTCCGTTTTTCCACAAAAGAAGCACTGACCACACAGTTTAAAAATAAAAAAATCCTCTTCCAGTATTTTCAGCACTACTGCGCATGCCCAAACGATTTATTCCGACCGAAAGTGTGACCATGTGAACATTTGTTCTAATCGGAAAAAGTTTTTCTGATCCCATGTACACGGTTGAATTCCGATCAAGATATTTTGCGCGTGTAACCGCGGCTGATGACTTCTTTGTGACCCCAGATCAGGTCAGAAAAAAATCAACTCTAACTCAATTCTAAAGCTGAGGGTGCCTCGGCTCATTATTGAAAACTTGATGGGTTAAACTATAAAATCTCTCTTTGATAATTAATGTTGGTTTCAAAGCTGCCAACTATACTGAAAAAAAAAGTTAGAAATGGGTAAAACTTACAATGTGACGATATCTGCATTAGCTGCCTCCACTGCAACAGTCAGGGGCGTTTTCTCATCGATGTCTGCTGCGTTTTGATTTGCTCCTCTTTTCAAAAACAGACATACTTGCCTAAAACAGAAAATGGAAAGTAAATATTCCTGCGGGTTTCTCAGCATCATAGAACATCCAGATATATTTACAGACCCTGTGTGGCCCAGCATGGTGGCATGGTGCAGCGGCCCTCGGCCTTGAGCGTCCTGCTGGTTCACATTTGCTCCATTTTGAAGTAGAAACTCGCATGTGACTAGAGAGCCCTGAAACCAGCATTTATACAGCAAAATGGAACAATTCAGATGGAAAATGACGAAATACATGTAAGGTGAGATTTTACTGGATCAGAAAACACTTCCATCAGCCGACATTCCGACAGGAGTGAGTTTCATTCATCATACTGACCCCTTGTACCGCCATAATGAGTGGCGTCCTCTTTTCCTCCTCCGTATTGACCCAGTTGACCTCAGCTCCATGTGCCAGAGCTTCTGCCATGTCTCTGAGGCTGCGGGCACACGAAGCCCAGTAGAGCTGCAGACCCGGGCTGTACTCTTTGGGTTCGTAGAAAACCATGTCCTTACATGGCCTTTGAGGAGGAACTGCAGAAGGCATGGGAGGAGATTCAGCTGCTTCTGACAAAAGGAAAAAAGGATTAGTTTGCATTTTATTGATACAATAAACTTTTGTTTTAATATCATTTTGTTCATTGGTCCTGATAAAAAATTATCTTCTAGCCTTAGCACTGTTGAAACTGTTCACACGAGGCTTTCAGGAAGGAGAAAATCATTTTAGCTGTGGGATTAAACGCCCTGTTAATTTTTTGTGCTGACAAACAACAAAAAGGTTTGGGCCTAACTAACTCGGGCATGTCCAAAGTCCGACATGGGCCAAATGCGGCCCGCATTCATATTTCTACCGGTCCGCAGGCTCCTGTCATAAATTTAGGAACTGTGCGTACGATTGCTTGATTGTGATTGCCTAAATTACATGTAAACCATTGTTAACCTGGTTTACAATGTTAACCTGTGACAAAAGCCTAAGGGACAATTTTTCTGCTTCTTAGATTATTTGTGTTATTTTCCTGTTTACATGATTTAAATTTAGAAGCGTAGAATGAGCATTTAATGAATAATTTACATTTCATATGAAGCCAGATTTAATTTTTACAAAAGGTTTTTTTCCAGGCAAACATTTATTCTATTATTCTATTATTTATTATTCTATTTAACTATTTAACATTTTTATTTCTGGTCTTCAACTCAGAAATTCACAGTGTTTTTGAAAAAAAAAATGTATTTCAGTTAATTTTGGTTCTGTGTGAAGAAATGAAAAGTATCTCATTGCAAAAGATTTTACGGTTTATTTGCATTTAATATTATTATCAAGGTTCAAAAAATGGTTTTGAACCAAATCTGGCCCTTTTTGCAAAAAGTTTGGACACCCCTAGACGCTATCAATTATTCAAAACAAATCCATCTTTACTTATAGAGTCAACAAATCCCAGGGCTCCAGACTGCGACCAAATGGTCGCATTTTGCGACCAAAATTTGAGAGTGTGCGACTGAATTTTACATCCAGTCGCACATGCGCGACCAGTAAATTTGTCTCCCCCACCCTACGTATTTTTCATACATTAAACGTGGAAGGGGCACGTCAATGATCAATCAAATAATCAATGAGACGCGAGCTCACACGCACGCAGGCAGACACACACACTCGCGCACATACTCATGAAACGCGAGCACACACTCGCGTGATGCCCGTCTGTGAGGCGGCCACTGCGTGTGAGAAGAATAGGGAAAGCCACTGTAAGTGACTAAAATGCGTGGAGGGGGAGGGGCCTAGAGACAATCGAGCGCGCGTTAACATCTGTGGGAAGGAAACGGAGACAAATATCATCACAATCTGATATGTGCGTCTGAGCTATGAGTAAGTGAAATATTGATTCGTTCTTCCAACCTGCGGCTAGTGTACCAGGGCCAGAGTGTACAGCAGGGGTCTCAAACTCGCGGCTATTTGCGGTCTCCAAGATGATATTTTGCGGCCCCCGCCTTAATATGAAAGTTTAATGTTACTGCAGCCCGTCAGTTTTAATGAATGACTCTTTTTCATCGTCGTGCACGGAGCTGACCAACCAATCACAGTGGGGTATATGACCCTTGGGGGCGGGACAATGACAGGGCTTGAAAGCAGGACACCTGACAGCCCCCTCCCTCCCCGGACCACATTAAGGAGTTCCTTACTTTCCTTTATAGAACGTATTTATTCGCTCGTAATTTTCTAAATACATGCATTCCGTGCTGAGCTTTTCTCTGGGTCACACAGAACCGGAGGAAGGCTAAGTTTTGGTTACGGCGGCGCATCAAACGGTTTATGCACGGCTGTTACGGCAGCACACCGCTCCCGCGGGAGTCGGGTCAGCTGAGGAGAATAAATGTCCCACACCTACATGCGTGACAGCTAAGGGAGCTTGGACATTAAACACACTCGAGCAAAAACAACATTAGTTTTAGACACACTGAAAATACGTGGGGAAAATGCAACGATAGACGTGCTTGAGATGAACCGGCACCTCGCCTGGATCGTTGGGGAGACCAGACGGTGGGGGTGGGGGTGGGGGTGGGGGGCTGTGAGATGAAGGCGAATCTGCAGCGAGACTGAAGGACAACAGGAAGTTGGAGTTGTCCTTAACATTCAATTTAGTTTTAATATTCCTCTCCCCCTTAGTGTGATCTGTGTTATTATATCTTTTATATTTATTTGAATGTTTTGTAATGTATGTAGCCTTTTTTTAAAGAATTGGTATTTTAAATTATTTTAATTAATCACTCAACTACAAAAACCATCAGGACACATGTCCCATAATGCATTGTTTTGTAGTCTGTAGGGCAGCTTTCAGTCAGTTCAGTTTCCAGCTGTGTTCGGGTAGGTTTGCCCCTTGCTTCCACCCCTTTCTCGCGATATTTTTGTGATGATTGACAGGTGATGTTCGAGCAAAAACAAAAATATACGTCTTACACCCAGTGATCGGCGCAGCGTTGAGTTCACCTGGGTGATCTCAAATACGCCTAACTTACTGTGCATCTTGGCTGCACTTATTTGGTGTCACAAAGATACATTTTCATCCGTTTTCTTTACTAGTTTGTATTGTCATGACAGTGATGGTTCTGTCAGTTTACCTGTTGTTGCATCTTCAAAAGTGCAGAATAAAATGTGACACTGAATGTGAAACAGCACATTGTAATTTCTGCATCTATTATTAAAGTATTTATTAGTAATACAGTGGAAATTTGTAGATTTGGTTTGCATGTTGATTTACGGTATGCGCCCCTAAATTTTCTGGTTGTGCCCCTAAAATTTTCAGTTAGGGGCCACTGTGCTCCTAGTGAAAAATGTTAGTCTGGAGCCCTGAATCCGCTTACAAAAAAAAATTAAATACATTTCCTGTTTAAAAAAAAAGATTCTGTTAGTTTGTAAAGTAAAAAAATCTAATAATTTATTAATGAAAGAATAGTTTAAATCACTAGTACTGTGAAAATGTTTCGTTCATAACCAAAAAAAAGATTTTATAATGGAAATAGCGCTTTGAGATTTTATTTTAAAATGTAAAGCACATTCTAAATAAAAATTAATTTTTATTATTATTATTATTAAATAAATCAATATTTTATCATATCCTGATCAACTTGTGAGTAGAAACAGAATCGATTAAGTCTGTGACCTTTATGTAAGTCCAAAACTCAACCAAATGATCACATATCACGAGCCGTCTCACCTGCATCTGCCAGGCTGTTGTTGGAGGGGGTGTTGGCCAGCATCTCCCTGCTCCCGTCAGCACTGTTCTGAATACCACCGTCTGCACTCCTCACTGGAAAACAAACAACATACATCACAACATGCAGAGGAACATCGGGATGTGAGTCACGCATATCAGAGAATTAAAATAAAAGGAATACTTCTGCTAATTGCTCTGCAGGTCAACAGTCACCAGTGCCTTTATTGTGTATCTTTAAAGACCCACTCCGATAAAAATTGAGCTGTTGGTGTTTTTAATATGCTCTTGTGGCATTCTTACTCATGATGGAGGACAAGAAAATTGCATTTCTGAGTATTTCTTTATTTAAATTGTTGCAAATCATGAGAATACAAAACAAATGCGGTTTGAAAAAGAGCTTATTTGTGATGTCGAAAATACGCTGGGAGGACCACAAGCTCCCTGCTCTGCTCTGCAATAGGGAGGGGAAGTGGGGGGGCTACTCTGTGCCAACAGTCCTGCCCACAACTTAAAGGTGAATTTCTGATGAGGACTGCTCCTCTGCAGAAACTATATCCTAAAAGTGAGAGGTTTATTGATTTTGTCCAAAACGGCATAATCGCAATAAAAAAGGCCAATAGAAACCTTTTAACAATAGATCAAAGATGATTGGAGTGGGTCTTTAACCTGTTTTTTGTCTTAGTAAAAAGCATTTTCATATAAATAAAAGAACCTTTACATGTTTGATTAACCAGAACCAAGAGTGCCCCTAATATTTTTCCAACTTAAGGTGAAAAAAGCAACGAAAAAAAAGAGACCAGGATGAAAGATCCCCTCCAGTGTTAGGACTCGAGTCCAAACCAAATGTGCCCCTTCCCAAAGAAAACAAAGTACATGAGGGGCTCTGAAATCCCCCCAAACTGAGAGCATGCTCTTTCAGACGCTCTGGATGGGGAAGCAACAGGAGAGTGGAAGGAAGGTTTTAGTCTGCAGCTCCAGGAAGTGAATGGAAATGAACGGGGGTGGGTGGACGGAAAGCAAGCCGACACTCAGCTTTTAGTACTTACTGCTTCTGAGTTTGGAGGAGTTGTCAAAGTAGGAGAAGAGCGAGTCAAGCTCATCAGGACAGAAGAGAGAGTCGCGGCGGGCCTCCACGCCGCCGGCGGCAGCTACGCAGGGGATGGCGGGAGTTTGGGATTTGGAAAGCGGAAGGGGGGCAAAGCAAGTGGTGATGTGGGGAGATTAGGGTTGGCATTATGAGCAGAAGTTAATTGTGGAGCACAAAACAGCCAGAGGAGGGAATGAAAAGAGTGGAAAACAGGAGGTTGAAAAGGAGGAAGGCAGGGTGAAAGCACAGATAGATACGGACTCAGCTAACACTGGCACAAACAGACTACAGAAAGCACAGCGAAGCTGAGAGGGCTCAGACATATGCTGTTCACAAAGAACATACAGTATGCCAGTGTGAAGGAAAAAAAATCCATGATGCACCGTTTCTTTCCAGAACACTAACCTTCATTTGTAGGAATATTGAAATGAAATTTTGTAATATTGTTTTTATTTTAATTTTTGGTACATTATCAAACATAATTACAAGCTTTACACCCAATTTGTACATGTGAAATAAAATAGAATAAATAAAATAGAACAGAGAAAGAACAACTAAACAATAACAAAAAGCGCAAAAAAAGAAAAAAAAACAGATCAACCTCTACTAATCAGAAAATTAAAGGGAAGCCATCTTTTGATAAATTTTTCAAATACAACTGCATTTTTTATTTTATTTTAAATAGTGAAGGTTTACAGAGTATTCTTAGTTAGTCTTGGTCATCCACAGATCCCTTCTCCAAATTAAGACTCCTAAAAAAACTATTTAGAGGACCCCACATGTCTTGGAACAGTTCCAACTTTCCTTTCCTAATACATGTAATCCTTTCTAATGGAAACACTATGAGCATCTGTTTCCCCCAGTGCGTCAACTTGGGCCTACAGGTTCTTCTCCAAAACATTGCAATGGTTCTTTTTGCTTGTAAAAAACACGTCAATCATAATTTGTTCGCTTTTAGTAAACTTGGGTTTTGAAGGATATATTCCTAGAATAAACATAGCAGGATTTGTTGGAACAGTTTTTGAAACAATCATCTCCACTGCTTTTCTAACCTCCTCCCAAAAAAGTCTTATCTCAGGGCATTGCCACATGCAGTGGAAGAGAGTCCCTTTAGCCTTAGCACACTTACAACAGATATCAGGGATATTCCTGTTATATCGGTTCAGTTGAGCTGGTGTTATATATGTTCCCATAAGCCACTTGTATTGCAGAACCCTAAACCGAGTACTGATTATCTGTTTTTGAACTTTGCTACAAGCTAACTCCCAATCTTCCTTTGACAAGGTTGTTTTGAGATCCTCATTCCAGGCTTAAGTTTAAAATCAGAGTTTTCCTTAGAGTTGGACAACAAAAGATCATAAAATTCTGATATGGCGCCTTTATTCCGACTATTTTTAGAAAGCATTCTTTCAAGTGATGTTTTTTTTGGCTTAGTTAATCGATTACCCTGCCTTTCTCTAATAAAACTCCTTAGTTGAAGGAATTTAAAGAAATATTTCCTATCAATGTTATACTTGCATGTCAGTTCGTCAAAGGACATTAGTGATTCTGAATTTGGTAGATATAGATCCTGTATTGATTTTAATCCTCTCGAAGACCAGTCTTGAAAGACAATATCTGCCCTCCCTGGGATAGAAATGAAATGTTGGAGTTTGATTTTGTAGGTACTACATTATTTTTTCAAAGTTTCACATAAGCAGAGAGGAAAAAAAAAACCATTTCTTTTTATGATGTACTGACCGGTCTGGCCTGGAACATTGAGAGCAGGACCAAGTTTTGGCGTGGGTGGAGGTGCTCTGGGTGGCAGATGCTCAGTACTGCTGCTTAGCCTCTTCTCCTGTTTACTGAGAGAAACCACTTTGTTTCGAAGCTCCTCGTCTGATGGTCGACGAACAAACCGCCGATCCACGTACTTGGCTTTGATATAAGCCTCCACCTCATGCCTGTCGACAAACCACGTTTAGCAGATGCATGAAGGGAAATTCTGACAGTTTTAGCAACTTGATCATAACGGTAACGGTGATATATCACTAGATGGATGTTGATCTTCTGGTCAGAACATATCTTTCCTCTTCTTGGGGTCAGTACCTGGGGTCTCCTGGCTGTGGTTTTCGGGCTCCCAGCTCTTCACGACGAGCTTCATAAATCTCGTTGATTGCTTTGTTGCCCAGTTCACACATCAACTACGAAATAAAAAAAAAACACAATCACTGGAACTGCAAATTAGAAGTAAATAGAGGAATTTAAAGTTCAAACATGGGCAGAACTTGGGTGTTAAGCCCTTCACACCCAAATATATTTCCAGCAAAAAAAAAGTCACTTATGTACATGCCAAAATAAGGCAAGTTTGGAGAGAAGAAGTTTGAATGAATGAATGAATTCAGTCACCTTAAGCAGCTCTGGTTCCCATGAGTCCAAAGTCAATGATCGCACCTTTGAGAAATGAACTCCCAGACTCCTGTTGTTAAAAGATTTCAAAACAATCTCAGCACCATGACATCATTATTCTTTTTTTGTTTCTGTATGCTTCAAAAACAGCATAATGCTGAAAAAAATCATTAGATTGTACTGGATGACTTACTAGTAAATTGCAAAAATAATCGTAAAATTAATCTTTAAATATTGAACAGAAAGAGCCAAATGCCTTCTTTTAGTTTTTGCATCTAGTTCCATTCAATTACTGGTCAGGGTGGTATTCTCAAACATTTAACATTTAAAATGTCTCTCTCAACTCTGAAATATATAATTAGCAAAAAGCCATTAAATGCCATTTTTTAAAATACTTTGGGAAAAATTATTACAACTTTTAAATACTTTGTTTTTTGCCCTAAATTGTCATTTTTGTCTTTGTTTGTTTTGTTAAACTTTTATCAGTTTTGACTAAATTAATGATTTATGTTGATTTTTCTGTTCAGTAAAACCAGTAAAAGCCAGCAATGCTTTATTCCAAAACAGGGAATTTGTGGGAACTGAGCTGGTTAATTAGATCTTAATATTTGAATTATGGGCAGGTTTGTAAGCTTACACGACAGTGAGTTTACATATCTTAAATCTCTGAGGAGCAATACTCTGTACTGTCCTTTCACACCAAAGTACTGATGGAGATGTTTTTATTACCATGGAACTTACATAAACAGAGAACATTTTAATTATTTCAGGCTTTCACAGATAAAATGAACTCCAAATGAACTGAAAAAGTACAAAATGAAAGCATGCCTTGCTGTACTAAATGTGTCTCTTGTGTACATCCTTGAACAAATAATTTTTGCATTTTGTGATTTTCCTCGTTTATTAGCCAAATCATTCTAAGCTTCTGAAGGAGATTTGGATTCATTTAGTTTAAGCTTTTTTAAAGATGACGTTTGAAGAAGCCAGAAAAAAAGAACAACCTACCTGTGAATGCCAGAGCACTGGATACAGAGAGTGATGCCCAGGTTGATGCTGGCCCAGCGGGGATCGGGCTGGCCGCAGTCGCAGCAGCAAGAATTTCCAGGGATGGCTAGAACTTTCTGCAGGGCGCTCTCACCCTTCAGAGACCTCTCCTTTGGCTCACCTCCAGAGTCCAAGCTTCCTGTCGATGTGGATGACTTCCTGTCGAGCTTCTGACCCAAGGACGACAACAGGAAAATGTTTTCAACGGTTACACAAACATATGTTTTTATAAAACCCATCCTGTTAAGTGTTTCAGTAAATTAATGTATGTCCTGCAAAGATGAATTCTCACCTTTTACATTACAAACTAGGAATTCAGTTCTGATTTTACCTCGCTGTCATCCCCCTTGTCGCGGAAAGCTGTGGCGATGCTGTTCTGGACGGCTCTGATCCAAGCCTGTCGCAGCTTTTCTGAGTCAGCCTGCATCATGCAGCTCCTGGGGAGAGAACACACATACCACACAGCTGCTGTCAGCTCCCATAGTGTCTGAACAAATGGCACAACTCCATCTTCACCCTCTCCTCCTCCTTTCATTCATTCATCTTCTAAACCCGTTTTGTCCCTTTCTGGGTCACTGGGCTGCCAGAGCCTAACCCCGCCACTTGTGGGTGAAGGCTAGTCTGTCACAGGGCCACAAATCACACACCCATGCACCCATGCACACTCATATTCACACCTAGGAACAATTTAGAGTAACCAATTAACCTATGAAGCATGTTTTTGGACGGTGGGAGGAATCCCTGGAGAAAAGCACAGGGAGAACATGCAAACTCCACAGAAAGGTCCCCCATTGATGTTCTGTTTCAGGTCCTCCAGCCGGGACTTGAACCTTCTTGCTTTAAGGTCAAGAGTGCTAACCACTGGGCAGCCCTCCCCCTTCTTTAAATTTTATTTTCACTGTTACTGATTGGAATTAAAACTCACTTGGTGGGTGAAACTACTTCAAAACAGAAGCGTCGCTCGATGTCCTCACAGTGCTTGACTGTACATAACCTCAGGTCTTCCACAACCACTGTTGGGTTGTCCTGGGAACCAACACAAGGGCAGACCATAATTGCAAAGAAAGTTCTCAGAATGTTAAAACAAAGGCAATCAGAAATGACTAAAAATCCCAATGTAGATGATGAAAAGTCGTAATCAGACACATAGGGACAATTTGGATGGATGTGTGTAAGGCTTTTGAATGCCCTTTTTTGGTTTTAAATAGAAAATCAAAGAGCGGAAAGGCTCTTACAGCATGTTAAAAGAAGGAAAGCTGTGGGAACCGGTTAACTTCATCAAGCCTAATCAACAATCACAGACTAAAATATTCCATTTTGCACTTGTACATGTTGCTAGTTCTCAATCAAAACTTTGGTCAATCTGTACTTGAAAATATGGCAAAAAATTGGCTTAAACTACACAAACCAAACATTTGTGTACAATGCAATCCAAATGAACTAATGTAAAGTACTTTTAGAAAACAACAACAACAATAAAATGTATTTTTCTAGAGAAACCTCACACAAAGCCATTCTCATGCACAGCTATGGTTTACAAATGTTTTAGCCTTTAAGTACAGGCACGCTAAAAATACTGTGAGCTGGAAATCAAACAGAAGCATTTTTCAGTGTGGTCAGCATGGAGGGAGTCACTTGACATACCTTAAATTTCTTCTGGTAAACTAGCTGATTGTTTTGAATGGAGAACCAACGTCTAAAAAAAAAAAGTCACAAGATTTTTTTAGAAAACACTGTCACATGCCATAAACATTTTTTTTTAAATAAAAATTCACGCTGGATGTCTTTCTTTCTGATGGGTGAGGAAGAAAATCACTTAGTTTAGCTTGTTTACTTAAACCTCAACAGTCAGACTGAGACAAATTAAGATAGGAGAATAAAAATAAGAGCGGTTGTTGGTAAAATCACATGAACTAACAAAGCAAATGAAATGAAACTTAAAGGATTAAAACTGTGAAATGATTCCTCTTTTATGGCCATTTCTGTGGAAAGTGAGGAACATGAACATAAGATTTCAGGTCAGCAGACAGACTTGGCTTTTCAGGGATTTTTCATGCTATCACAAAGGTCTTGGCTTGCCCTCCTGTTCTGCTGTTACTTCATATTATAAATTATATTTAATATTTATTAATTTAAATTTTTTTTTTAATTTTTGATGTTATATTATATTGATTATTTCTGAATGTCATTTTTGCTGCCACAGATAAATGAAATGTTCCCATTGTGGGATTAATAAAGTCATCTATCTATCTATCTATCTATCTATCTATCTATCTATCTATCTATCTATTCTATATGCACTAAACTAAGACTAATATAGCAGAATTAAATCAAATAGTCTCAAGTGAGACACCTTACATTTAGTCAAGTCATAAATTCAGAGCAGTGAAGAAAATCCAAAGGTGTTTAGACCATCTCCAGCTAAATGACCTAACCATTATTATGGTTGTCTCAGGCATATGTTTATTAATTAAGACTTACTACATTTACAATGATGAACAGGAAATGCATTGAATTATTTCTATTTTTCAAATGTCAAAACATATTTTAATAACCCTTCAAAGGTCTTGCAAACTACTTAGTTTGTTTAAATTGTTTAAGTAGCATTTACAATAAAATATTTGTCAATCTTTTCCTAATGGTCAGCACCATTTTCTTCAGGTTATAATCTCTATAAACCATAATCATTTTTTAAAAACTAACTTATATAGCTGTGACATACCTGTTCCATGTCTTGAATGCATTACTGGCCCTCTTAAAGAGATAACCCTCCATGGCAATGCCATTCTCTGCATCCACATTGTACTCCAGCTTTGTGTCATCGTTCGAGAAGTCCTGAGAAAAATAAAGGACATGTGGCAAAAGTGGAAAGGAGACAGAAAAAGAAAACAAAAAAGGTTCAAACATCAAAAAAACACTAAATCTACTGTTTGCAAAATGTAGTGACTTGGGTGTCCAGATAAGAACAGAAAAAGTTCAATTAATTATTATATCTGTACAGGTTGACTTTTCCTGAATGTAATAGGTTGTTTTAAATGTGCTTACATTTAAATTTCAATAAACGTATTTTTAAAATAAAACTTGCTACAAACTTAGCATCTTAGAGAAAAGAAGCAAGATAAAAAACAAAATTTGCGATAACAAATGTAGCCAAAAATCTGATAGCCTGCATTGAGGCAAGCATTTATTACAATAACTTTTTAGGTTTTTGTAACTGTATAGCAGCAGAGTAAGCTGCATCCTTTCAGTCAATGACTCCGCAGCTCCAAACTAAAACATGCCTCATCTTGGGACCATCAGCTTTCTTAGCTTCAGGTGACACTATGTGACACACTCACACACACATACACACAATATGCGTGTCCTTGTGGTGTGCTGTTACACCAGGCATCAGTGTCTCCCCTTAAAGCTTACATAAAGATGTGTTACATCAAGATTTGTTACAGTCAGACCCTGAATCATATGCCCTGCAGTCCAAAAAACTTCCAATACAGTTTGCTGCAAACTCATGTTGAAAATGAAGAGGCAGTTGAGGTGAAAAAAAAAAAGCTCAAGTTTCAAAAACTGTTTTCTAAAAGGTGATTTAATTTACTGAAATCAACTGTCTTGTGATTTGGCTGCAGTCATTTTTTTCTATGATAAATAAATGTTTTGTTTTTTTTAAACTTTAGCAATAAATTATTCATAAAAAAGATAAACCTTCACAGGATTAAGTGACCAAATGTACCAGAGCAGATAAATTCTGTAAGCAAACAAAATATCCTCTGAAAAGCAAATAACAGTTTTTTTTCATTTCCTATTCAGCTTCTAGAAAACTGAAACAAAACGTAGGATCCACATTTTCCAAAGGTGCAAAACGTATAAACCTTTCAGGCAACCTCACTGCAGTGATACAAAACTATGAGCCTCGTTTTCCACAGGAACTCCTGCAGATCAGAAGCTTCATTAGACACTAAAACACTTTGAGCTCTCATCACCAGGATGGAATCAGATTTAAAAAAAAAAAAAAAATGCTCAACAAGCTTCCTAATGGCAGTAGAAAGGGTTTTGGTAAACTTTTACACAAGTCTCAGAACAACATTCACTGGTAAGGGAAGTAGTTTGGCTGCACATGAGAAGCAAATCCGCTTATGTCAAGTTTCTGAAGAGAAATCCGTGCACACATTTACAAAAAAAATTAACTACTCTAAAAGTAATGACATGCAAAGGAAAACATTGTTGTAGGGAGGATGTTACACTAAAATGACCATTTGTTTGCATGAGTGCATTTCTTTATACAACCATGCAGAGAAAATACATCATTTTGTGTGGCAAAGAAAACTGTTTGAATAGTCTGTTTTTTTTTAAATCACTCAATCAAAAATTTCTGTCAAAGTGAGCTAAACTTATAGATTACTATTTTAAATTTGATTCTTGCAGTTAAATACTAGGGCTAGTTTGAAAACAGAGATAAATCAACCAACCTTCAAGGAAATACCTAATATTTTCCCTTTAAGGAATGTTCTTTCAGACCAAAAAAATATGTTGCAGGTGATTTTAAAGTAAGAAATTCCTGTATTTTACAAGAACAAAATGGTTTTGGAATGAAAATATAGCGGTAAAAGAAATGGATCTACATTTATTTGAGTCTGTGTTTTAGCAGTATTACCGGTAAATATGAGCTAAATTGTAAGAAGAGTAAGACCATTCCGACATCAATCGCACAGCAAGCTAAATCTAGCACAGCAGTCACTGTCAACACCAACATGATGCATTAAAAAGTTGCATGCTGAATCAACACACGTGTGCTGCCTGCAACGATGAGGAAACAGGCAAAGATGAAAATTACTGGACAAACATTTCACTGCAGTCGACAGGAAATGAAAGACTAAGGCATGTGGGGTTACAACACAGAGGTCAGATGGAAACTGATGCAGTGACTACGTACGGAGGACGACCTCCAGGCACAAAAGATGCGGTAGTCTGGCAATAAGTCATACTCTGTCACCTCCTAAAACATCACACACCAAGAGAACACAGAGAAGAGTGTCTGCATGTTTTCATACTGAACACCCATCCCGGATTTGTTGACACACATAAGTGAAAAGACAAGGAAAGCAGAAAGTAAAGCTGCAAGCTGCCATAGGCAGTGATGGAAGCAAACGTTAACAGAAATTCTCAGTCTCACTCATGTACTCACCAGATACCAAACATAATGAAAGCGGCTGAATATCTTCATGGTTCACAGATATATTTGTGATCCAGCGTGTGAGGGTTGTTTTTCTGTAAGTCCAATCAACGGTCAGAGCCTTGCAGCCTCTCTGTGCAGCATCCGAACGACTAAAGTCTCTCCGAGCAGCATGCTGTGTCTCTTCAGCAGACTCTAACCTGACTGACCGTCGATCACAACGTCCCTTACAGATTCAGCTGTTCCTCCTCTGAGGACTTTAAGCAAAGGTCATCTGTATTTGTGTGTCTGTGAGAGAGGCTGGGAGATGCTGGTGTCACTGCAGGATTAGAATAATTTAGAGCTCTGTGCAGAGTGGCTTGCACATAAAACATTTATACAAACCACTTCAGCAGACGTGCACCAAGCTTTTCCCTTTAACTTGCTCAAACAAGCTGAAAATCCATCGCATCTGAACATTTAGTAGAAACTGAAATAGTTTCTGTTTCCTTCAGGGGACTAAACTTGGTCTCAGACGGAACTATAGATCTTTAAAAACAGGGGATTTCAAATGAGTTTTTTTTAGAGATTTTTAAATCTTTATAGACAGTCAACCGCCCTTAGTTTTAATTTTTTTTTAAGCAACAGTAACTCAAGCGATTCGCTGGCGCCACAAATTCTGCTGAATCAGGAAAACAGGAAGAGATACAGAATACTAAACACAACCTCAGAGTCCCATTAATCTTTAGATGATGTGCAGTTTGAAAGACAGAAGACAACAGAAAAAAAACTGGAGTAGCAGAGCAACCTTTATAATACGCACTATGGACACTAAAACTCATGGGATTTTAGTCCAGTCAGCCACCATCATTCTTTATCAAATGTAGCCAGGAAAGTTTACAGATAAAAGGATCCAATTACTCTGACAAAAAAGAAGCTCACAAAAAACAATTCATACGCATTTACTGTATAAATAAATTGACAAATTACACAGTATACCAGTATTACTAAAGAAGATTACATATATTAAATAAAATTTAGGAAAAACAATGCTAAATTATGCTTAGTAGTTTGTATTATACTGTTATTGCTACGTCTAAACTAGAAATATTTTGCCCAACAGGAAGCTGTTTTGAACACGCTAAATTAAATGTGACTCAATTCTAATGATGTAGAATATAAAGGAACAATAAAGCTCATTAGATAACATTTTATAAGTCAATTTTTTACAACTATTCAGCCAATTAAAGAAGAAAAAAAGATGTCTGAGGTGTAAAGTTAAAAAATATAATCAAAATGAGACTTAAATTAAATGTTATAAATGCTTAAATTATTTGTGTCAAACTACAAACGGATACAATGTATACATTTGTCAAGAATTTTCCTTTCCAGCATTAAAATCCTTTGTTTTTAAAGTCAGTAGGAACATTTAGCTAGTTATAGAGCAGCACCTAAAAGCATAAACAAGCCGTTTAAGCTACAGGGACTCTTAGTTTCTTTAACAAAATAAGGCTTTTATTTTACTCGCATTTCTAATATAAGCATATATAGCATCATTTTGTTCTTATTTCCCATTTAAAGATGTTCTTCGCTGGGTATGGGCAACAATGATGAATTTGATTTTAGACATGTGTGCAGCACATATCAAGTCGTGCAGAAAACACACAAGAGTGGCGTGAGAAGTGATAGAAAAGGAGCTTACCTGCAGAGCAGCCTGAGAGGAGCAGAAAAAGAGAAAAAAGTAACAGTAATGAAAAAGAAGAAAGGGTCAAAATAAAAGGTACCAATAAGAGCACATGAGTCTGAGGAAGGGTACAGGGGGAGAAGGTGTTCAAGGACCCATAAATCACCATTGGAGACAACAGAGAACAGAGGAAGAACGGAAAAACACAGGACAACAGATACAACGTCCAATAAAATATTATTTGGAATTATTCATATTCTTATGTATCCCATCGTGAAAAGGTTCTAGCAGATGTCTGTAATTACTGATGCCGTATGATGCGTCCTCTAAATTAAGAGCGAGATAAAAATGAACAACTGCCATCCGGCTGCTCCTTAGTTCTGAGGGTTTGTGAAGATCAGGGAGATTTTCTGATCTAAAATGCATTTCTATTCAATAAAAGAGACTCTCAAACATGGTGTAGAAATTAGCTTTGGCACAGCCGTTGGAAGGCATAGCCTCACACTGAAACCGAATCTTGTTTATTTGGAAATGGGTTTGGCCCGGCTGTCAATAATGCAGAAGCGTGTGGCTGAGATCATCCTCAGTGATCACCTTACACCTGAGGGTGGATTCTACCTCAGATTACTCAAATGACAAATAAACAAATCAACCATTTATCACCACTGATAAAGCACTTCATAAGGTAATTTCCATGATTTTCACTGATGAATTACTTGTTACTTTGACTCTTTTGACATCAAACGTTCAACAATCTGATGACAGTCACTACTGCTGTCATCATACATAGCTAATGAGAGACTAAAAGGAATGACAGATTTTGTTTACCATCATCCCAAGGGAACCTAAAATGCTTTGACTTTATTTATAAGAGAAACCTGTCAAAACACAAAAAGAAGTTTCTGGAAACTACAGGAGTTAACTGTTATAAAATAATATTTCAGTCCAACTAAGGCATCAAAATAAATGTTGTGTATCTTTTTATTTTCAAGACTTGGAGAAAAAGAAGTAATCATTTATGTTTTGTTTTTTTCAAAGAGGTATTTTCAGTAAAAATAAAACAATTACATAATAAATTACATAGTTATTAATGTATAATGGTGTTTCTGCTTGCGTCTGAACCCCTCACACATTGAGTTTTAAAGCACCTTTTGTTGGATAGTGGAGTGCTTCTGCTCCATGTCCCTCTTCTCCTTGGCAGCATCAACCACCAGCTGGTCCAACTGCAAGAAATAGAACTGGTGAACCAAGCTGATCGGACCAACTGTTTGGGAGCTTTTAAATTCACTTCAGAGACTGAGGTTAAATCTGGATACTAATATTACAAATAATCTCATAAAAACATGGAAAAACAGCTAACAACAGAATGTAGAAGCAGTAATAAAACAGAGCTGTATCTATTTGTCCCCCTTTGACATTAAGCTTTAAGGTGAAAGTGTGCTCTGAACTTATGTACTTCTCTTTCTAATGGACAAAAAAAAAAAAAATCAATCAAGCAGATGAATGTTTCCCTCTGGCTGGATCCAGACGGAGCGAACAGTCTCCTTGAAATAAAATGGGCTGCGCTACTGAAGCTTCATCATGTGTGAAATTGAATGGGAGATGATTGATTCTCCTCATACCCACAAGTAACAACTTCAGAGGGGGAGACAAAGAGTCTTTTAAGGAGAGAAGTAAACAACAACAACAAAAAAGCCTTTAATAGAGAGCTGGATGCTGAAAACCAGGCAGTTTGCCTCTGAGCAGCTAAATTCCTTACTGGGTCTTTTGATAGCCTGTTGATGCAGGGTGACCTAGATCAGCAAGTCTAAGTCTTCAAAGTGAATTAACATCGGATTGGAAGTATTTCATTAAATGTGATGAGAAAGTTCAACATTTTATAAATGAGCTCCACACCATAGCAATCAAATTCTTTAAGTTAAAATATTGTGATTTACACAAATATAAAAAGGAAAATCTACAAAACCACGAGTCAACCACATGCTCACACTCACTTAAATGTACAATTTTACCATTTTTAAATCATCACAGCCTAACATGAATGAGTTTATACTGGGAAAATATTTCACTGTCACATAAACTGATCTCAGGTTCTCTTAACCGGCCAGTTTCTAACACAACTTTTACATTTTTTAATCTAGGGAAAGCTACTCTCAATCAAAGCATTTAAAAAAAGTACAAAACACAATGTTCTGAAAAGAATTAATGGCTGGTTTAAAAAAAAAGGTTGTATCTATAAAGAAAAACAGCTCATTGAAATGACAACTTTTTTTTAGATGTAAAAGTCTTCAACTGAAGCTTTCATGTCTTCCTTCACAACCCACTCACGCTCCTCTGACAAGTTTAGAGAAGAAAATAATTGAGAGGCCCTTTGTTTTGTTTGGAACGGAAATGGGTGGATGAGAGTAAAGCAGCCTGATATCATCAGATGGGAAATGTTTTTTCCCCTTCTCCTGCCAATATATCGTATCCAAAATGTAGTTTGTTTTTGATTTTTTTTAAATACATCTTCTGTCACAGCTTACATTTAATGAGCATTCCCCCTCTCTCTTAGGACAGTTTCCTGATATTATCTACAAAATATGGCTGACTTGTTTTGTTCTGCATATATTACCACGGTGAAGCTCCTTGTTCTGTGAAATAAAGATTAGTTCCACGTTGGTCTATTAAAGGTAACAAATCTCCGTTTAGTTCACTTCTGACAATCATCTATGAAGATGATTAAGAAAATGCAGAACATTTCTCTGAACAAAAGCTATTCACAAAAGTCTCATGTAGATATGGATTTGTTGCAAAAAGAGATTAAACTCTTTTTTTTCCCTCTGAGGATGTGGATAAAGATAAAAATTCAAGTTTATCCTCAACCTTGGATGAAGCTTTCAGGCTGTAAGCGTCTGGAAGTGACTGTTTTATTTGATTTTTTTTTCTTTTATAGTTCAGATAACAGTCACACTTATAATAACATAGATTTCATTTCAGGGATCAGGTAAAATCAAAAACACAGCACTCCAGAATTTTGTGAATGGTAACCCTAAGTCCATTTCATATTGCTTAAAGGCATCAAGTTATATATATTACCAGACCTGTTGACAGCTCCTCCACACCTCCCTGCACAGCCTTTCAACCTTCTTCAGCTTCATGGCGGAGACAGGAATGGATCTAAAGCACAATCCTCTTGCTGCTGTTTCCCACAGCTCGGCCTCTGATCTTCCTTTTTCGCTTTTGGTCTGCTCCAAATTCAGCGTGACAGGTTTCTAATCCACAGCAGTTATACTCCTCTTGTTCTTCAGCTTGAATCTGACCCTCTTTCTCCCTCTTCAAGGTTTAGGTTTTGAAAATGCCCTTTCCTCTCCTTCTTGTGCTTCCAGACTTCTGAATCTTACAGCCTCCGGCTTACAATCCATTCTTTTCCCTGTTGATTTTTCCTTAAAGGAGATCGCTTTCTGCCTTTTCTAACTTTGAAGATGCAGCTTTTTTCCGTCCTTTTGCTTTTCTTTCTCCTTTTCTTTGCTAAGTCACTCTTCACTTTGGTCCAATAAAAAGGATGGCTGCCTCTGATCTGGCTTTTTGATCTGGCTTTTGGTCGAACAAAATAAAAACAACTTTTTCTGGTTTATCCATTCCTTAAAAAAAACAAGTCCACTTTTCCCTCATCAGCAAACGCAAACTCCACGCTGGAAAGAGGTCTCATCTAGTCGCCGTCTTCAGCTTAGAAAACCGACTGTTTCCTTTTCTCCAGCTCGATCACCTTTGGGTTTCTCTGCTGTGTTCGCTCAGCTGACAGTCAAACATTGTGAGTTTCCCTTTCACAGACCTTTCAAACAGCTTTCTTCCTCATTCTTGCCACAAGCAGCTCCATTGTGATAATCATCTGTGAGCTATGCTGCTCTATCTCAGGGGGAAGGCTATGTTTATTAGGGAAGAGCCACAAACGCACAGCCCTGCTGATACTTTGTCTGACACACACGAGATGAGAGTGAGAAAGACACATAAGCTAAATGTAGAGGTATGAGTTGACTTAAAGTAAAAAGCTCACAGCTACAAAAAATTGACTAGCCTGCAGCACTTTGTTCTCAGGATTATAAAATCAGGAAAAAGATTCAAAGTTAGACAAAAACTACTTTGAAATCAAAGACTTTGTTACCACCAAAGTCAACCGTGACCTCCTATCCTAAACCATGGAAAGCTCAAAACTCATAACAACATTCTTTAATTTGTGGCGGCCAACTTTTTACCAAAGACAGCAACCTGCAAATAAAAACTAACATAAAAATCTGCTTCTGTTAACAAAAGCAGAAAACACTCCAAACACCACGTCACTCAAGATAATGCCAACAGAAAATCTTTAGCCCACATCTAGTCCATAAATGCAGCACATCAGGTTGCCTAGCAACTCTTGCCCAGAATCCAGCGCAGTGCTAAGTTTTTACCCGTTTTAACAAATGTCTGTATTAGCTCAGCAAAAAAAAACCCAAGTAAACTATGCAGACAAGAACTAACAACGTAATACTGAGCCATGTTGGTAAATATAATGCATTAGCCTATAATTTATGGCTATTAACATAGCTATAGCTATTACCATTCGAAGGTATGTTGTTTTTCTTGTCCGTAAACGCATTTATTTCCTGAGACTTTAAAGTAAAAATCTTTTCAAAAGAAGGAAATGTAATGAGTCTACTTTCTTACCACTTCCTCCTCTTTACAATTATTAACTTTGCTTTTTAAGCTTGAAAAACCCAGAAATCTTTCTAGCAGCATCAAATGCTCATAAAAGTACATGCCGATACAGATTCAAGGAACGGCATCATTTTGAAATGGTGCCATTACCTGCGTCTGTCGCTTTGAGCTACTGACACTTTTTGCAAACACAGCACTTCTCCACAAATAAAAGCGTATTTTTGTTTCACAGTTTTTTAGCAAAAAGATTACAATGTTTTTATTACCCCAATTTTATAAACCAGTGCGAAAATTTGGCCCATGAAAAAAAATCTGGTTTAGGAATCTGGCCCAAAACAAGTAGATCAAAGAAACAATCTTCAAAAATATAACTACCATTTACAGGAAAAACAACTCAATAAAAAATTATAAATATTGTACCTGTCCACCCAGCTGTTTCATAAGAGGCTGCAGTTCACTGAAGAGATCGTAGCCTTGATGGAAGAATGTCAGGTGGGCATACATGAAAGACAGCATCTTCAAGAGAAAGCAGGAACAATTTTTAATATGATGTGAAAGGCAGACATACAGATTAGTAGTTATAATTGATTATGAAGAAACAAATGTACTGATTTCAGGATTTCCGATCTTCTCTTGGACTGCAGAACATTAATCTGGGAAAAAACAAAATCAAATTTTAGAAGGAATAAACAATCTGCAACACATTTTAGAAAGAAAAAAACAACAAAATGATTAGTCAGGATAGCAAAATGAGGCTAAATTTGAGAAAACATTACCGTAGTCTGACTGAGAAGATGGAGAAAGAAATATGCAGAGCATAAAACTAAAGTAGACTTTAAGTTGGCAAGTACATGACATAAATAACTGCATCTCAAGAGCACCAGGGGGAGCTCAAAGTTCTAGGTTTACCCCAAAGTTTAACCCACTTTCAGCATTTTTTTTTTAAAAACAGGCCTAATGTGTTTGTTTTCATGTGAGTCGAGCCATGGCATTATGGGCTGCTTAACCCACCCACTAAGAGAGAAATTGTTTTAGGTGAAAGTTACAGCAGAAGAATACACACATGATTTTTACTATGGAGGCTAACACTTGCCAGCCCCATCTGGCCAACAGTAAAGACTGGGTGTGGTGATGCATTTAGCAACAAGGAAGCAAGGCTGAGCGTTATCTGACGCTTATGAACTGACCTGAACCAAAAGGTTTGGTTGTGGTCACCACACTTCACTACACCAGAGAGCAAAAGTTAAAACCCTTTTTGTGGCCGGCAATAATTTCATGGCTGAAACTCCGCTCCGGTAACTCCTATCATGAAAGGGAAGCTTTTTCCTTTTTATTTTTTATTTTTTCACTAAACCACAATAGTTGATGTATTGCAACTTTTACAAGCTCTTTTCTTCTCTTTAATTATAGGCATTTAGTCGTTTTGACTGGAGTTGGACCCAAAATAATGGCAATTTAGTTAGTGCAATGCAATGAAAACAGCCGCAAGGAAAAGTTATGAGCAATTAGTTGCTGACTGGTTGTAAAGCTGTGGTAATTCTGCCTAACACTTTTGTTTCTTTACTAAATATAAGATTACAGTTAAACAAGTTTCACAGATGTTATAGCTTTATAACTTAAAGTAAGAGGCTGGTGGCTGAAAACAAATTTAGAAAATGTTATTAATAAAAATTAAACTTCTCATGAAAGTTTTGCAGACTAAAACGCCTGACTTACTGGCATGTCCAGTAAAATTTACCACAGTTTCTGCTTTTTCGTGTTTTACGTAGGCTTCCGTTTTAGGAAATGGTTTCTATGTTAAAGGTTTTGCTGGTCAGGATAACTTAGGCAACTATGAAAGCTACCTGGGATATTTCACATCTCCATTCAATGACGCCATGTTGTTTTTTTTTTTTACATCAAATGTGTTTATATTAAAAATAAATTATAAATAAAACTTTCAGAGAATGTTTTTGCTTAAAAAACATGTTACAATATTAACTTTTTGAAGCTTAGTCTGGTTAACAACGTCTTTTCTATACTTTGCTATTGTTGAGCAAATATACATTTGTCCAAAGTGTAATTAAAGAAAAAATGCTTCCTGCACTTCTGAAAAAGCTCCAAACCAAAACAATAAAAGAGATCCTAAATGTTTGGTGCTAGCACAGCTGAGGCAGTAATCTGCAATCTTTTAAGGGCTGACTGACCACACTACATGTAAAACTTTAAAGGAGGCAAGTTTATATATATTTCAAACCAAAGCCTAATTTAATGAGTGCTTCTGCTGAAGCAGAATGTTACACTCGTGTTAAAAGGTGCTTTTGGGTTTCCCATCACCGCCTGATAATGGGGTGAATTGCACCAACGTGTCTCAACTGTTGGTTCCTTTACAATGCTCCAATAAAAGGGCTAACAGCTGTTCTATCACAAATCAGCAAGTATTCATTGGAGCTGCCATGGTTCAGCAGATGTCTAAGCCCAGCTGATGATTTCTATGACACAAGCAGCTCTCACCACATGAGGTGACAGCAAAAAACATTTTCATAAAATAAAATTAAGGCACAGAGAGAGTCAGTCAGAGAGATCATTCAGAGACTCTCCAAGTACGGTGAGATTCACCATCTGCTGTCAGAGTTTTGTCTGAAAGACAGCCGCTTTCAGTGGTCCTTCCGTGAATATGTAGCCTAGTTTGATGACTTGCTGTCTGTCTTCTGCGTTGCTGTCAGTAACAAATACTGATACACACATAGTGCCCTGTAGCAGTTGTCAGTTGAAAAATAACAAACTGACATTTAAGCTGTACCTGAGAATAAGTTGCACAACCAGCCAACCATTACAAAAAAAGGAAAAAAAAACTTAAACTATAAAAAATATGGTAGTTACAGTTTATAAGCATGCCTTAATCTCTATATAGTTTCTGCTCAACTTAAAATGTGCTCAAATGAGTCGTTTGTTTCCATTGACCTTAAACAAAAATTAAAAACTGCACACAAGCAAGCAAACAAGAGGAGAAGTTCCTCTTTTAATATTCATGAGAGCAGATGCTAAAAATATTTCCACACTAAGAATAAACAGGAGAAGGGAGCATCACTTTGTGAATACACGTTAAGCATTTTGGGCACAAACACCAATCATGGTAACGGACAAACAAGCCCCTCTGGAGCAGTTAGATACGTATGTAAATGTGCTATAAATTATTTCAATTAGGAAAAACATTTTTCTGTCTGTTTGACAAATCCTAACACTGCTTTTTGCTCCAGATGTACTTAGGGGCTGAAATACTATGTTTTTTTTGTTTGTTTTTTTACACCCAATCCATTTTAATATGAAGGAATGATAGACATATCAGAACATAGAAGATTGTAAAAGCAAATGCAGCTTCGCATTTGTGATCTAATGTGATGCCGTGCCTTAACTTCCACTTCAATGTTGCATGTGACCGTCAACAATGACTTCAGTTTTTTAAGCTTCTCTGCATTTGTTATTTTCCTTTTTTTCCAAAAGAAGTGTATTGTCTCATGATGCTGTCACGCTTCTGCATTCAGATGAAGAAAAGGCGTGTTGCACCTGTAACACGTAGTCGAGGACGATGTGCCGGAAGCACTTGCGTGTGGCAGTGAGGATGTTGGTGGCCTCCTCCACTTCATGCTGTTTATTGCGAGGGGCTTGGGCATTTTTGATTAGGGCCGTCTCCTTTTCCTCACTCACTTTATCAAACTGTTTTTTGGCTTCTTTGAACTTTCGCAGGTCACTGCAAAGAAGGGGAGAAAAAAGTTGAACTACCAATATCAAATATAAGTACATTTAGTCTAGTTTATGACAAAAAAAAGGAAATATTGTCAGTTCTTCTTAAATACAGAATTAAATGTCTAATTTTGGAAAGAATATAGCAGCTGATGAAAATTTGCTGTCTATAGCATAATGAGAACCACAAGCACAGAGCTTTGACTTCCCATTTCTGGGGTACAGCGAGGGTAGCATGATTTGAAGCTGAAGTTGTGGTAGAGACCAAACATGACATCTGTGAGAAAGCTGAATAATTCTTCACCAAGCAAACAGCCTTACTGTCATGGAAATATGCCTGCTGGCTGCTCGCCTAGCTTTGTATCCGAGTACACACAAGGACCAGGCTGTGAAAAAAAAGTTTGTTTTCTTGCTACTGAGTTCAAAGTGAACAATAACTACATTAGGACAACTGAAAGTGTTTTAGGTCACTTTTTTTGTTAATTATTATAGCTAATTATAAAAACGTTAAACACAATCAATGTGTCAGAACTCGATGTTTACGCATGTGACCCCGCAACGTTTTTTTGACAGTTTGTTAACGGGGAAATTTCGTGTTCAAGAAAAGCAAGGGTCAAATTCAAAACAAAGAAAAATCGTATTCAAAACAGACAAGCTAAACGTAAAACTAAATGTTGTATTTATATTTTTTTGCAAAGTTGTGCAAAGATTAATAATTTGTGCACAACTTTGTCTTTATGAAAATGTTTCTTATTGACAGATCCCCATACCTTTTTATTATAATACATGGAATATACAATATTAGGCAAATAGAAATAATAAAAGTCGAATAATAAAAAATCAGGCACAACTACGGTATTTACCATACAATCTTATCTTTTAAGCTAAGAATAACAAGCAATAAATTGATATTTAGATACAAATTTCTCCCAGATGTGAGCATACAGAACAGACCTTTCTTCCAGTTTTTAATTCATAACTTGATACTCACTCTTTAACAAATGTTTGCAGCTGATTTTTTATGGATCTCTGGGCCTGATCAAACAATATCTGGAAAGAAAAGAGTTTGACTTTTTAAAAACTTGATAGAAAATCGAGGCACAAACAGGATAACACAGAAAGAAGCATTGGAAAAGATCAGTCCTTCATCAAAAAATGTGGTGACTTCATACTGAGCTTCGTTGAATGAACACATTACACAGGAAATATGGTTGTCTTCCTATAAGGCTTTTTTTTTTGCTTTCTCTTTGTCTTTTTTGTATTGTATTTAATAAAACACAGTGGGTGAAAGGAAAGCTAAAGAACTGGTGTCATCTATGTAGGAACGCAGGAAAAAAGCTGATAAATACATTCCTTTTCCAGGCCACTTTTTTCAGCATTTCTGTCTAAAGAGGCTTTGTTAACAACAGCGGGTGCAATTAAGCTGTTAAATTTACACAAACAAGCTGACTCCGTAAACTCCCCTCATAAAAGACATAAACAGAAGACATGACGCGGTGTGTCGTTTTCTGCATTTGACTCATACTCTCATTAACCCACATTTCCTCACAAATGAGTTTTCCCCAAAACACACTAGTTTTGTTTTGTTTTTTCCTAATAAGGACTTTCAATTGATCTTTTGCTCCAAGAAAAGCCAACATGAGCTGCGTGGCAGGGAAAAACCAATATGCACCAGAAGATCGCTGAGTGGCAAAAAGCTATCAGACAGTCAGCTGATGTGGTCAGAGTCTCCTGTGATGAGTAAGAGTCGCAGGCCTGCACTGCGGCTCCTGGAGACTTCCTGGTAGAGGAGACTGGAAGGTTAAGAGGAGGACGTGGTGAAGACTCAGTCACTAAGTCATTGTGGTCTTCCTCCCACATTGCTTTTCTTTGTGTAGAAGATGTAAAAAAAACATATTTTTTATTTAAGAACTCATTTGTCACAGAAATAATGTTGTAAAAAAGCATAAGTGAATATAATTTTACAGAAGATATTTTAAAAACAATAATAATGCTACAATTTAAAGTAATCATTAGTTTTGGCATTTTTTTTAAACATTCTTGTAAAGAATTCCTGAAAAATTGTAAATAAATTAGACTTAGTGACATGTCATATTAGGTTGTCATGGGAATAAAAAGGTAAATATAGTAGAACGCTATTAGCATACTTTTCAATATTATAAAATGTTATCAGTAGTCCTAGTAACATTAAACATAAATGTACAATTAATCTTGGTTAAACCAAATTTACAAAGGTCAAACATGACAGGGATATTTCTTTACATCTTGATGGTCATAAAATTGAACCACTGGGATTATATTAACTTTTTAAATGTAGACATTCTTTTTGTTTATCTAACAGGAGTCTAGATAATCTGGGTTATCAGTGCACCTCTCAATTAACTATTTCTAAACAGTTTTTATAAAATTGTGTTTAATTACTGTTATTGGCATTAGATTTGTTTGAATAAGCAACATTTCAGTCGAAATGTTGACGCTTTTTATTTTTGTGGGAAGTTAAACAGAATTTAAATCGCTGCTTTTTTTCATCAATGTCTTTGTATAAAAACAGATTTTAAAGATTGTTTTGGCAGTTAACAAATTCTCCAACAAATCATCTCTTTTCAGTTCATATTTCTGTTATAGGTGTTATTGAACACCTATCTACCTTTAAAGGATAAAACCATTGAATATTTCAGTTTTCATTTCTTTTTCTTTCATTTGCTTTCAGTAATAAACTGGCCATTGTTTAAAAATAAAAGACCAGGAAAGGCCCATTTTTATCCTGGCAGAGCGTGCTTCAGAGTGAAGTGAGACTACAGCCATTTTCCTCACTTTAAACCACAAAGTATGTATCTAAAAGAAGACATGTTTATTCCTTTTTCTTCAAAGAGTTTGGGCCGCAACTACACTTTCCTCTGCAGCTCTTTTCCACAAATAAATTTCAACAGAAGCTGTAACAGTACATAATCCCATCCTCTTTAAATAAGTGACGACGTACCGTGTGATAATTGATCATCTCCTGCAGGCTCTCTGCAAACTTTGTGAGACTAGACTGTGGAAAAAAGGGAGAAGACAGTAATTCAGGTACATTGAGGACATGCCTGTGGCAACCCCATGTATGACGAACAAATAAAAAAATAAAAAATGTTTTACAATAAAGTAAAAAACTGCATTCATGCTTTTATACTGAACAACAAACAGCCAACAGCTGCAGGTTGAACTTTAAGAAAATCTTGGCAGCTTTTAAATCCCGCCTTTAGCTGTTTATCGGTAGTTGCTCCAGATTAAACGAGATTATTCTTGTTACCTCAATGACCTCATCTTTGGTAGACTGGTGGGCAAGCTCCCGGATCCCATTAACAAACTGTTTGTTGGCAGCGGTGTAGGCTTTGCCAGCATCAATCATCCCGATACACAATTTCACCAACTAGTCAACAAAACAGAAAAAGACCACAGGTGAACATTAGAGAGGGACAATCCAGAATGTATAAAAAGAAACCAAACGACTCAGTTCTTTTCTATGATTTCTCTAATTGTAACAGCTGTGATTCACAGATAAAAGCAGACTAAGAATGAAACCTGGACAAACAGATTAAAGGATTTACACTTGAAAACAAGATGGCAAGAGCCTGCATAATCTCTTGGATAATTGACAGCAGACACTTTTCCCACTTGTGACACATTGGGAGCAAAGATAATTCCAGGTTACGTAATCTGGTCATTAAATCTGGCTGTTTCAAATTTATCTACTCCCACATGTGAGATGACAGTCTGAAAGTGTATGTGATGCCAAAACCACTAAACATAGTTTAAAATGAATCTCATTTACAAAAATAAATTCATTTTGAAGTCTAAGTAGAACAAATTCTGAGACTGTAATTAATCAAACCTTTTTTTTTTTGTATAAGTGCTTTGTGTAAACACGTATTTAGCAAACTGCTTTACAGATATAGACAAATGTAAACTTGCTGATGCAGTTGAAGCCGGAAAAAGATAGAAAATAACGGTGAAACAGACCTTTTTTATTTTAACTAAAATATTTTTTGTCTTTTCTAGGAGCTTCATAAGATTGCCACATTTCCAAAACTAAAGACAGAAAAAAAGGTTAATAATAAAATAATTTGGCACATTTTAGAGAAAATGCATGGCTTTTCTCTCATTACTACGAAAGTTTCAGGTATTTCTATAGGATGACTGGGCTTCTGATGACGAACACATAATCAAAGACATTTGTGAAAATAAGGCAATAATTTTTAGGCAACTGAAAACACCTTTAATAAGGTGACAAATTCAAAAGAGTAATTTATTTTTCTTTGAAGTACTTTGCATGTTCGACTACTAGGAGATCTAATATTTATAGTTTATAACCTATTACATACAAACTTTGCTTAATGTAGTTTATAAGCTTTTTAGGAAGACACGTATAACAAAATTTTGTCCTTGTTAAAAATGAAAAAAATAAATAAAGCTATTAGTCTGTTAGATTTAGTGTCAGGATACAATATTTAGTATGTATTAGGACACCTAGGAGGTACTGCTACATTCCCCAAGAATATTCAAATATTGTTGTTTTTTTTTTACATGTGATTTAACACGTCATTTTTGCTATTGCATTTCTGTGTATATCTTCATTCAAAACGTAGTAAATCAAGAGCAGCTAAAAAGATTCTGTAGAAAAAGGTTGTAAGTGTGACGTAGAAGCTACAAGCTCCCTCCTTCGTTCCATTCTGGAGCATCCTTTTGTAGATGACTAGATCCTTTGCTTTCCTCATCTGAGCTGGCATCTGCCTCAAAACTGTACAGCTGGATAGTTCCCATTTTGCTCGCCATTTTCGTTACAAAGGTAATGTTAGGTTGGGGGTGTGAGGGGTCTGTAAACTACCGGGAGAGTGTGTAAACAGATGGATGTCGGTAAGTAGGGGCAGGCTTACTCCGCACCAATGGTCCCGCCCACAACACAGAGGTGATTTTCTAAGGAGCACCACTGTGCCGCGCCATAGTGTCCTAGGGATTCAGTGGCCGTGGGAAATTGCCCTCATTAATGACTACACATTTCCCATCTCCAAATCAGTTTTCAAAAAACCCCTGATAAACATGGTAGTTAGGAATTAAAGATCACTAAAATTATTTTTCTTGTGTTATTTGATTCTATTAAAGACATTTGATAAGAATGAAGATACGCGATTAGGCAATTCTGTTAGCTTACCAGTGCCGCCCCTTTAACGTCTCCACCATCATCTGAAGGTAATCACGTTCATAGTCGCCAATCAGAAGGTAAAGCTTCACTTCCTTGTTTAGATTTAACTCATAAAGTCTCTCAGTTCTAACAAAAACACCAGCTAAAGCTCGTCTTTAGCGGTGTAGCTATCCACAGAATCCGGTGTCAGACCGTGGAACAAGAGAACAAAACCATGAAGCTCAGAGAAGCTGGTCTTTCTGCGGTCGGCGAACTTATGGCACTACATCTCCCATGATGCACTGGGTTAGAACGACTGTCTTAGCGCACAATGAGCCTCTCCTCTTAACGTCTTTAAACAAGGAACACACATCAAACAGTTTTTGAATCTTTTAACTTAACTTTTAATACAACTTTTAGAAAAAACAGCTACAACTTCCAGCTTTTTCTGCCACAATTATCATGAAAATGCCTGTGAGATTCCGGAGGGCGGGGGGGGGGGGGGGGGGGGGGTAAGGACCACTGCCGCTCTGCAGAAACTATGTCCTCAAAAATGACAGTTTTTATGATTTTGGCTAAAAACGGCATAATCATAATTAAAGGACCACTGGGAACGCTTTTCCAAATGTTTAAAAACTGATCGGAATGGGATTTTAGCCATCCCTTTTTCAACAAATCACTTTTATTTTTTATTGTTCAACTTTAGCGTGTTTTTGCGTCAGAAAAAAACAAGCTTGGTAAGAAAAGAAAATTGGAAAAATGTTGAACTTCAGCCTCTTAAAGTCGTCTCCACCCAAGTCATGGGTAACATTAACACTATCACAGCCATACTTATGCAGGCAAACACACCCACTCTCTGCTGATCATTCCACTAAACAGTAAAAGGGGAAGTGAGGCTGCGGCTGAGTCACAGAGGTGGGGGGTGGAGGAGGGCGGGAGCCTAAGTTGAAGTCCAGGAACAAAGAAAAGAGCTTTTTCAATCTTAAGGTTCACTCTCAGCTTGTGAGCATAGCTGAACTCTCCAGGGTCTGCTGTCAAAACATTGAACAAATGCTGATCAACTCTCCTTTGTTTGAATAGGTTTTTTATTTATTTGAAAGAGTTTTAAACAGTTAAAGTGCAGGCCTGAGCAACAAAACGTTAGAGTTGCGGATTTCATATGAGCAAAACTTAACTGAAAACAAGTGGGGCTTCAATGAAATCCATAGAAAATAAAATATATTTACATCAACTTGGAACAAAATGTGTTAACTTTATCAAACCAAATTAATTTCACAAACCAAATTATAAACTTTGTTTTGTTTCCCAATATCAACATGTTTTCTTTTTAACCTTTGAGCCAGTTTTCCTCAGATGGAGTAACCAGAAGTCAAATTATAAAGAAATGTGTAAGTACTATATAGGAAATGACAGTTAAAGACCCACTTTAAATGAAAATGGTGTTTTTGATGTTTTTAAAAATGTTCATTTTTCTCCTGATGGAGGACATATATTAAGAAAGTTAAGTTTAAATTTGCATTTTTGAGTTTATTTTCTTTATTCAAATAGTTGTAAATCAGGAACCGACTAAACAAATGCCATTGGAAAAAGTTTGTAGCTGTGACGCAGAAGCTACAATCAGCAGGCCACAAGCTTCCTATTCTGATGAATCCACTCGTAGACAACTAGATCCATGTACATCTTTGTTTTCCTCGGGAGAGAAGGTAAACAACAGATGGATGATGGGAAGTTGGAGTGGGCTTACCTAGTGCCAAAAGTCCCGCCAACAACTCAGAGGTTTAAGGTTTAAGAGTTTATTGCCATTTGTTCATGTAAAACAAATCGATTGTATTTTCTTCAGCAGTTCTCAAAACAAGGGTAACTTACAGAGGACAACAAAACAACAAAACACTAACGAGGTTCATAAATAAGAGGAGGAACAAAGGCAAAAGTCTGATGAACTACAGCCATTCTCCAGAAACTGTGTCCAAGAAAACGGTACTGGTTTCTGGATTTTGGCTAAAAACATCATTCTCATAGTTAAAAGACCACTGGGAACGTTTTTAAAATAGATCAAAAGATAATGGAGTGAGCCCTTACAGTGTAGTGAGCTTCAGTTGTATGTTTAATGGAAATTTCAATGGAAACATGAAAACTCATTGTGACTTTTTGCTTTGAATATCCGTTCGTTTCTTTTTCTAGTAATCTATCACGTATTGCCCAAAAACAGAAGGCAAACATACACCTTTCTTTAGCTGGTGCTACACACAGCAGAACAAATGAACTACTAAACAATGTTTTTCTTGGGTGGTACTCACTTTGTCCAGTTTGGATTCCAACTCGCACACATCCCCCTCCACTTCCTCGATGGTGGCTCTGTGGAAAGTGAAAACACAAAGGTTTGAAGTCTGAAAACTGCACTTCCTGCACATATTCCAGCTGTTACGAACGGGGAATGAGTAAAGCGCCCAGGGGCAGAGAGCTGGAGGAGGCAGAAGGTTTTCTGGGAAACAGGGGCTTTAATAACAAAACAAAAACTACAAACCAAAACTAGTGCATCAGGCAGGCAAACTCGAAATCTTATAGACACTTAAAAAAGGGGAACAGTAACCTATGGAGCAGCACAGGAAGAAGGGAAAGACAGGACTCAAATACATGCAGACAAACAAGACAGGTGGAAACACTCAGGACAGATGGGGACCAAAAGCAAAACTCGAAACAATAACACAACAGGAAGCCCTTCAAAATAAAACAGGAAACTGATCTCAAAATATGATAGAAACAAAAGACAACTAGAACACAACAGCAAATAAATACAACCGTGACACCTGGGGGGTATTCCAGAAAGCATGTTTAAACTCCCCTGACTTTAATCCTGAACTCTGGCTGAAATCCGCCTGAACTTGCTAACTCTGGGTATTTCGGTTCCAAAAGACCAGATATGAGTTGGCGTAATTACGCCCGACTTGGTAACCCTGGGTTAACGCACGTGCACAGCAGGTACATAAAGACATTTTCAATGAATCGCCGATTTCCGGGGTCACCATGGAAACGCATGGTGAAAAAAAGACAGCGCTTTACCTCAGTGAGACGAAGTCTGAGATTTTAATGAGGGCGTATGAAGATTATACGTCCATTAAAAAAGTAACACGGCTGCATCATCATAAGAAAGAGTTTCTGCTTGGAGAAAAAGAACAGACAAAGTAAACGCACAAGTTTCTGATCTTATTTCTATTTTCCTTGTGACGCATATATTTATAACTTATCCAATTTTGCCAACTTAAATGAATTACTTCTATTGGTAACAAGTAATTGAGTTACATTTATTCAACCTAATTTCTTACATCTGTAAAACTTAATAATTGTTCATACAACTCAAATTTACATATTTATCTAACTAAATGTCATATTACTCCAATTCAATTAAATGTTTTTCCATCTTAATTTATTATAATTGTTGAACTCTCATATGTCTAAGTTTGAGCCGGCAGATATACTCATTTTTATAACAATAAAAAGAAAAAAACAATATACACAGAATGCAAACATTCATTTACCAATTTTCAGACTTTGTCATTAAGATAAATAGCAGTGGGGTGCTATATAAATTCATCATCCTCTCCCTCCCTCTCACTCATGGTGCAGAGGCATTAGCATAGTAGGACAAAATAACTCGGCAAAACACAGTAAAACAGCTAAACAACTAAACAGATTTGGTCAAAAACCCACACTTAAACCCAAATCTGTCCAGACAGGCAAAGGGAATGGTATCCCACAATCCACTAACAGCAGCACCAAAGTTACACCTACTTAATTGAATTGATTTGAATGAAAGTAAAATAACTGTCTGATAAATACGTGTTATTTTTAAGCTGACTTAACAAAAAAAAGATTTCTCTTAACTGAAGCAAATAATTAAGTTAAATCAAAGTAAAAAAGTTTATCTTTAAACATCCATATGCGGTCTTATCACCCTCTCACGGTGGAAAAAGTATTATCTGAGCTTCTTCATCCACTAAATCATCTTCAAATGGACACACCATGCTGCTTCATCTCTCTGAAAACAAACTAACCTTCAACTAAACCTGCTCCAGACCAGGTTATGTTCAGAGCATGAGTTGCTATGGCAACTTGACATACCCTGAAACATACCTCCATTTCTGGAACCGAAAGCTGAGGTTATCAACTTCCTTAGCCTCAAACTTACCGTGGGAGCTAGCATAACCTGCTTTCTGGAATACCCCCCTGCTTTCTGGAATACCCCCCAGCTTTACAGAGATCAGAAGCATCCATGAACTAACTCATAAACCATTAAACGCAGCCAAACACAAAGTTGTCATTCTGGGTCAGGCCTAATGGTTGGAATCAAGTCTGGCATTTGGTCTTCTAAAATGTGACAAGACAGATTGGTTCTCCACTAGATCAAGAGCCTTTGAGCTTCAGAATACAAAAACAGGAAGAAAAGACTCAATCAACTGATTTCAGCTCAGACTCTCCTTTTGTTTGTACAGTAGACCTGTGGGTTTACTTAATGTAAGACACATCAATGAGATGCATGGAAACTAAATCAATGTTAAATAAAAAAAAACAATTTAAAACACTAAACCTCTTAAGATGGGAGCTATAATATTTAAGCAAACCCTCTAGATTTGTAGTCACAGGGCCCCAGTTAAGCAGCTTTAACTACTGTGGTAATATAACCCAAAACGTAATTTCCACGCATGTGGATGCCAGGTCTTAAGAGGTTAAAAAACTAAAATAAGTTTCCAAAATTTTTGGGAGAAAGTACAATTTATGAAGTGCCATGTTTCTATAAACAGACAACAATTAAATGGATCGAGACCACTACAAACGACCCATTTGCTTGGGATTCCCTGCAAACCCATCTGTTAAATTCTCCAGTTTATGTTTATAAAAGCTGTTGAGAGAAACCAAACATTCTTTGTAGGAGCAGCCAGCATGTTCCTTCCCTCATTGGTATTTTTGGCTTTTTCTGCACAATGTTTGCGTGAACGCTTTTTCAGGAAAGGCTTGCCATTAGAATACTAGAATATTTTTTTTTTCTTATTTATTAATATAATACTTTTGTGGCATCTGTGATATTAAATTAGTAAATCTAAGTGAAATAAAAATAAACAAACCTTCTACTCCTGTAATTACATCATGTAAGTGTAGACGGTCTAGTTAAGTTATTTAATAGCTGATTTTTGAACATCAAACTCAGATTTAGCTGCTGTGGTTCGTTTTAACGTTATACTTAAATCTCTCCGTAGCTATTCCATAACTGCAAATTTGTGTTTCTGAAATATCTTGGGCCCCTAGCTAATATCTTAATGCATTAGAAAACTGGCATTTTATTATTAATTCTGCTGTAAATAAGGCCGTTTTTTGTTTTGATATGTCTCCGTTTCAGTTCTTTACCTTTTTCCCCTAATGTCTTACTGTCCTTTTTTACTTTGCATTGAGACAGTAACATAAAATGCTGAGGATTAAAATGACTAAAGTCAATTTTAGATGGTCCATGTGATCGAAATACTTTGGCTCCACACATCAGGATCAGAAATTCTACTGTAAGGTTTTGGACAATATTTGAACTTTTTATATGTTTATACAAAGATAAATCTAGCTAAATGGGGCATTATGGATTCTTAAATTTTTATAAAGTTTTATTGTCGTCATTATTTATATATTGATTTAAAACCTGTCAAAGGCAAAAAAAAATCCTATTTGGGAATGGCATACTACTCTTGTCCATGAGATTTTAATAAAAGCCCAATTAAAGCAAAGTAAAATTAGTACTCAAGTAGACAAGTAGGGCATGGACAGGGTCAATAGCAATAAAGAATTTGCTTCTCTCCCCAGTATTAACTTGAGTCATAGCTGAGGAAAATGTTCTAAGCCCTGCTCTTCTGTGTCGATTGCTAACGGCAAAGTCAACGTCTTTGAAGACTCATTGTGTCCAACTTCAAGAAAATTTTTACTTATGCTTATATTTTTCTACATTTATTCACAAGTGACCTTGAAGCCTGAGAGAATGAGTGAGGATAAAAGGAAAAAAAAGCTCTAGAAAATGAATGACTTATTTGTACTTATACAAGTGTGAAGAGGAGATAGTGCATTTTGAGAAAGTCTGACTGTAGTCTTCAAAGTAGAGATTTCAACACATACTAAATCAAAAACACTTTGTTGGTTTTAGCAATGTTAAAAAAAAAAAAAGTAGCTGAAGAATGAATGTTAACAACACAAGGGAAGAATTCATAAAGTTTGCCATCTCTGTTCTTGATTATTAATGATGGATGTGTAATATATAGATTATGAAATCATCTGCATATATTGAATCGTATACAAGATGGTTGAAGATTAAGCCCATGTTATTCCAAAAAGATGCAATTTCATTTTCTCATTTCACTGGAAAAAAAGGAAAGCATTCCATTCTCCTCAAAAAGCTGTGCCTTGGCTCTATTTTTAATCTCACATTTCAACAGTACATTTTTCTCTTTATATTGTGTTCCTTTTTTGTCTCATTTTAATGACTTGTGTTTTATACAAAGACCTTTGCTGTGTCTTTCTTTTCAAAGAACTATGCAAATGTTTGCCTTACACAGATAAACACACAGCAGCTGCATCACGAAGCAGGAACCAGCCAAAACACAATAAAAGGCGGTTTCTCTGTCTCTGCTGGTCTCATTTTATACTAATATGGGCTCATCCCTTGAATCTTTATGGTTGATTTTAAACAATGAAGAAAACATTCTGTTGGTACTCTGAAAGCAATATTTTTATTCAAACATGGGGACAATAAAATCAAACTTCTATATCATGAAAGTGAGGAAAATAAAAGGATATAACCTGAGATAAATGAATTCTGCACTTTTTAAATGTTCGAATATTTAAGGCCTTTTTTAAAGATCCAGCCCTTCAATAAGCATACAGTTATTCATTTCTTCTTATTGTTAAACATATCTAGTTCCTAAAAAAATAGAGAACTGAGGAAGTTTTTTATTGTATAGAACCATTTGTGTTTTTAAAAGCAGTACAATTCAACAATGGTGGGAATAGACGGCCACACAATGACTATTAGATAATTACAAAATTGACATAGAAAAATTTGATTTGTAAAGCAAAGTAAGCAAACAACCATACAATAACAATGAGATTCTAAACTATGTTCGACTTATTTGGAAATCTAGAAATTAGCTTCCATGTCTTAGTGTGTGTAAAGCTGCAATAAAAAATAAATAAAAAAACTTTCTATTGAAGAAGACTACGGAAAAAGACTGAGGAAAAAATCTGCGTTGGAACCCACACCGTGTAGAAAGTGATCAATTCAGCACCACCGGGTCCAGACTGCTTTTGATTGCAGAAAGACACCCGTACAGAGTACAGGTCACTAACAGGCCTAGGGCAAGAGATTATTAATGGATTAACAGAATAATCACATTTTAAGAATGTCTTCAAGTACCAATCCAATCATCTTTTGATCCATTTTAAAAGCATTCCCAGTGGTATTTTAATTATGAGTATGCCATTTTTTGACCAAATAAAAAAAACTGTCATTTTCTAGGACATAGTTTCTGCAGAGCGGCAGGAGTTCATTAGAAATTTACCTCTGAGGTGTCGGTAGGACGGTCGTGCACAGTAAGCCTGCCCTGGGTCCCCATCATTTATTTGTTTAGACGCTCTCCTCGCTATCTTACAGCCCCTCACAACCGCAAGGTAACATGAGTGGTGCAACAAAAGTGGCGATAAATATTGGAGCTATCCAGCAGTACAGTTTTAAGCCAGATGCCAGCGCAGATAAGGAATACAAGGACATATGAGGATAATGTTGTTTACAAGTAGAAGCATCAGAATGGAGCGGAGCAGGAAGCTTGTGTCCTGCTGGCCGTAGCACCTACATCAGATGTACAGGCTTTTTCAAATGGCACTTTTTCATTTTCTCTAGATTCACAACGATTTCAATAAAGAAATACTCTGAAAAACTATTTATAGCTCAATTTTTTTTATATATGTCCTCAGTCGTTGGAAAAATACCACAAAAACCTGTTATAAACACTGCAGTGGGTCTTTCAATTATTTCTATTTTCACACCTTAACAGTAAAATCAATTTTCAATTGTAACGACACAAACATTACTAAAAGTCTGACGTTTGTAAAAAAGCAGCTGTGAAATAAATTGGTCTAAGAAAAGACAAATGCAGGACTTGAGTTATTCAGCAACCATGCTTCAAAAGAAAATGTGACTCCTGTGGAGGTTGTTGGCGTGCAGCCAGCAGCCGGTGAGCAGTTTGCATGCAGGACTGAAATGGTTAAACCGGTTTTGGGTTTTGGTTTTACAAAGTTTTGATGAGCCTGTGACAAAGTTTTTCACCACTTTTCCTTACACATTTGGAAATATAACCCATAAAATCCTTTATATCTGAGCCTGTGTAAAGGTAGGTTATTTTCTGTGGCTGTGTTTAAAAATATTGACCAACAAATCTTTCCTAAGAAAATACAATTCATCCATGAATCCATTTTCCTTTAAATCTGTTTGTTGTAGCTTTGGCAGACATGATGCTTTCACCTACTTGATTTTTTTTTCTATAAAAAGTTCTAAATGTCTTTATCTAAAATCAATAATTAAGCAAAAACTGTTTTCATAACCAAAAACAATATTTTGATTGAATTTTTTAAATTGTGAAATCCAATTTAGAACTAGGGTTTGAAATCGTTAATTTAGTATTTTTGGGCATTTTGAAAAACTAAGAATGTGTTCAATCTTTATTTACTCATTTAAATGTACCCAAGTGTAGTAAAACAACTTTAAGTAAAAAAGTTTAGCGTGTTTACACAATATATTTAGAGAAAAATCTGTACAGCTAAACATTTTTTTTTCCATTTGTACTTTTATATGAGACAGTATTCAATATTGGTTGAAATAAACTATACATCCTGATTGATGACAACTTTCCACCAATCCAAATGAATCTTCATCTTAATCTTCAAATCTACATTTGAGCATGTTTATACCAAAATTATCTCCAAATCAGACAATGATGTTTATCCTTTCATCTACAAAGGACATAAATATTTGGGCTTTATGCTTTTTTTCCTTTACATTTTTATCAAAACACCCAAACTTTGCTGTAAGAAATACAGTTACAATGTCAGAAAAATGACCCATCATGGAATCTTGAAGTGTAGCTGGGTTGCTTTGGTCATTTTGTTCTTTCCTCTGCATTCACCAGTGTTTCTTAGTGGACTATGCATAGTGTTCACATTTGTAGTTTTTTTTTTTTTAGTATACCATATCTTCACACAAAAAAAAGCTGACAAAAGGACGTAAAAGTGGTTTATTTGATGGGACTAAAATAAAAGTGGTGAAAGAGAAACAATTCAAAAGCTGCTACTGGGGATGGAAATGTGAAGAACGGAGTGACGTAGATCCTGTAATTGTTACAATACAGACAAGTACTGACGTGGAAGGGGGTCGTGTGAGATAAAAGCCACCACAGAAAACACACACTAAAAATATCCACAACATGAGATCATTTTTTGTTTGAAAATAAAATGCTTATAATCTTTGGGAAATTCTAACCACGGTTGTAATGACTAAACACGGAATCAGTGTTGGGTTAGGTGTGCGTCCTTTAGTGTTTCTCCGTCATTTCCTTATAACAGGAAGGAAACACTAAGAAGGTGAAAACTACAGCCATTTCAGACCAGAAAACACTGAAGAATGACTACAAAGCTACTGCGGGATTTACTAACAGAGAGCATCTTTGTTTAAAAAAAGTCTCACTTCCTATAAAAAATATCTAAATTCCACAATAAACATGATTTCAAAGATTGCCAAATCACAGACACTGCTATAAAAACAAAACAATTATTTTGAAGATACTTTTTTCAACAACGCAAAATTGAGCTAATTGGTCTGTTAAATAAGGCTTCATCATCTAAAAAAATTCAAAATAAAAGAATAAGAAACAACAGCTTAGATGAATCAAATGGGAACAGAACAAAACAAGCCTGTATATTACATGCTCTGAGAATCCGTGTACATAGATAGATCTCCAGATATATCTGTTGGTCATCTGCTGCCTCGGCAGCCTCTGTCAATGACTCAGAGGAAATTGCAACAGAAACAAGTGCTGACTTCATAGGATGGCAGCTTGCCAATCAGCAAACTCAATGTGAAACCCAAAGTCAACTGTTATTCATCCTGATAAAGATAAAGGTTAAATTCAGTTGATTCATAAACACTGTTTCTTACCTGCACTCTAGATATTATCCTTCCCAGTTATTTTAAAGGATGAATTGATAAGAATATGTTGCTACGGCCTTCAGGCCTGCGTTTATATGTCTGAGATGCTTTTTTTTTTGTAAACTGTGACTGAAAGAGCCAGGAAAGCACAGAAGCTTCAAATTTACAACATTTAGTCTCAAAGGAAACCAACTTACTTGGACTAGCAGCCACAAATACTGAAACTAACTAATCTTTCCTATAAGCTTCAAGCACAGTGTTTAGTTGAGGACGGTTTTGTAAATAAAATAAAGATGAGAGATAAAAATATAAACAACAAAGTACATAAAACACATGGGTCTGCCAAATTACTACTTTTAAAAATCAGCCCTCTATGTTTACATTTGGGGGCTCCATATTCTTTGGGACCAAGTTGAAGGCAAAAACCAAAATGGAAACAGATGTTGAGCAAACAAGCGCTGTTGTGAATTCCATGTTTTCTCCATTTTGAACACTCCTCTTCTTCAGCCAAATCCATCAAGAGGGAGTTAAAAGAATGAGAGTAAAACAGTAGTGTTAGGTGGGGAAAAAAATCCTACAAAAGCAGCTGAATTGCACAGTTTGAAACAGGAAATTGCAACAGATGGCTTCCCAAAAGAGCAGAGGTTACTGCAAATGTAGACAAAGATGGGGCCATATGCATAGCTACACTTCACGAGAAGTTGCTGCAATCTCATAAATACAATGAAAAACAGATTTGAAAAGTCTTCGCAATGCTGAATCGTGATCCAACATAAGAACGTGACAGTAAAAAAATACCTCTAGCAAATCTATGATTATACTAGGGAATAGTAACTTAACTTGAAAGTATTCTTTCCTATAGCAATATATTTTAACTTTAGAAAAATACTAACATTAATTCTTGTGCCACAGGCATAACAAAACAAGCATATTCATTTTTTCATTCATTCATTCATTTTCTTAACCGTTTCTCCCTTTCGGGGTCACGTTGCTGCCGGAGCCTATCCCGGCCACTCGTGGGCGAAGGCAGGGGACAACCTGGACAGGTCGCCAGTCTGTCGCAGGGTAGAATATCCACAATCACACACCCATTCACTCTCACACTCACACCTAGGGACAATTTAGAGTAGCCAATCAACCTATGAAGCATGTTTTTGGACGGTGTGAGGAAGCCGGAGATCCCGGAGAAAACCCACGCATACACGGGGAGAACATGCAAACTCCACACAGAAAGGTCCCCCATTGATGTTGTTTTTCATGTCCCCCCAGCCGGGACTTGAACCGGGCTTCTTGCTGTGAGACAAGAGCGCTAACCACTGCGCCACCGTGCAGCCCCAAAAATAAATTTCAAACACACTTGTTACAAGTAGATGTTTTTTTCAGCTAAGAATGTTAAAAAAATTCTGTATTTTACTTGAGACTAGGAATAGTTACTCCTGTTTTAGAGGCCTTTAAAACATTTTTTTCAAGTGCAAATACAACAATATCAGCATGACTGATGAATAATAAGGCCAAATGTGATGAGATATGTTTAGTGGTAAACTTTGAAGACTCACTTCTTTGAGATTTGCATCTTTTGAGCTCTTTGAAAAGAGTTCCCTGTGTTTTTTTAATTATGATTATGCCGTTTTTAGCCCAAATTAGGCCTGCACAATATACCGCAAATTTATCGTTATCGCAATATCAAGCAGTGCAATATCCATATCACAAAAGTCAGCAAAAATCGCAATAAATGGTTACCTTAAATGTGCTACAACAATCTTATGGCAGCTTGAAGCATTTAACGAATTAAATAAATCCATTTAGGAATTTGACCAATTGGATGGACCCTTTCGCGTTGTTGACCAATCAGATGAGCCCTTTTATGTTAGATATTTTCCTCCTACGTCGACGAGGGTCCTTTGGAGTATAATTTTTAAACTGTTGCAATGAACTGGTAATGATGTTTTTGGTTGTTTTGCTATTTGTTTATATACTGCAAATTATATCGTTATCGCAATATTGATCACTCATATCGCATATTGCAAGTTTAGCTCATATCGTGCAGCCCTAGCCCAGATCAAAAAACCTGTTTCTGCAGAGCAGCAGCAGCTCATTAGAAATTGGCCGCAGAGTTGCTGTGGCTGCGAGCTCTCTGCTAACACTATCTCGCTAGCTTACAGCCTTTTACAACCTCACATTAAATGGGCCGTGGTGCAGTGGTAGGGCAGTCTGATCGGAAGATTGCAGGTTCGATTCCTGCCTTGCCTGTCCATATGTCGAAAGTGTCCTTGGATGCACCCCACCTTGCCTCTGGTGGAAGGTCGGTGCTATTCAGCCATACAGTTTTGAGTCAGATTGGACTAGGAAAATCAAGACCTACATGGACGTGTTTATCTGCAAGTGGTTGCATCAGAATGGGGCAGAGAAGGGAACTTGTGACCCGTCCAGCGTATTTTCTAAGCAACAAAAAAGCTATTTCTAAATACAGACTTTTTTTATCCAAACAGTTTTTAAATGTAATTTTAATTTAAATTAACAGAAAATTAAAAAAAAAAAAAAAAACAACTCAGAAACGCAGTTTTACTCACAAATGTTTATTTTATGTATGCCCTCTATAATCACAAAAAGGCCACAGGAACATGTTAAAACACAAACACTTTATCAATTTGGGGAGGCCGTGGAGCAGCGGTAGGGCGGTCGACCCATGATCATAAGATTGAAGGTTCGATTCCATGTGTCGAAGTGTCCTTGGGCAAGACACTGAACCCCACCTTGCCTCTGGTGGGAGGTTGGCACCAGTGTTCGGCAGCGGAGCCACCACCAGTGTGTGAATGTGTGTGTGCATGGGTGAATGGGACTGTGACTGTAAAGCGCTTTGGGCCTTCGAAAAAAGGTAGAAAGCGCTATATAAGAATACGCCATTTATCATTTTGTGGGTCTTTCACATATTTTGTCACCTCCATATATTACCACCTTTTGCAGCTATTACATATTGAGGAGTTGAGGAGTGTTCATAGGATCTTTAGCCAAAAGCGCATTGGTGAGGTCGAGAAGGCCTGGCTCTCAGTCTCTGCTTTTAATTCATCCCAAAGGTGTTCTATCAGGTTCAGGTCAGGACTCTGTGCAGGTCAGTCAAATTCACCAACATCAGACTCTGTCATCCATGTCTTTATGGACCTTTCTTGTGCACTGATAAACCACTGCATCCAACGCTTTGCATTCCACTTGGTCATGTGTGGCTTGGATGCAGCTACTCGACCATGGAAACCCATTCCATGAAGCTCTCTGTGTACTGCACTTTGGCTAATCTGAAGGTCACAGGAAGTTTGGAGCTCTGTAGCAATTAACTGTGCAGAACGTCAGTGACCTCTTCGCACTCTGCGCTTCAGCATCTGCTGAATTCTCTACATTAGTTTACATGGTCTACCACTTCCTGCCTGAGTTTTTGTTGTTCCCAAACTCTTCCGTTTTGTTATGATAGAGCTGACAAGAATATTTAGGAAATTTCCCCACTGGATTTGTTGCACAGGTGGCATCCAATGACAGTTCCAGGCTGGAATTCACTACGCTCCTAATAGCGGCCCATTCTTTCATAAATGTTTATAAAAATAACAGCCTGCATGCCTGAGTACTTGATTTTATACATCTGTGCCTAGGCCAAATGGTTAGAACACCTGATTCGGATTATTTGGATGGGTGAGTAAATACTGTACTTTTGGTAATATAGTGCATATTTAAAACATAAATGATCATAGCTTTGAGGTGATTTTGTGCTTCTAAGGGGCTGCTTCAGAGGACTGGTGGTTACGTTTAATTGAAATAAATTAGTTGTTAAATCCTGCAACTGTGTGAGACAAAGGGCTGCAGTGCTGCATATCGTACATTATGTCTAACCGATTTCATTTAATCAATAGTTTTATTTAAGTGTTACTGTGCTTGTTTTGTTTTTGTGCAAATTAAGCCACTGATCAGGTAAAACATATCATGAATCTTTCGTTTCTCCATTCAAACAAGTAGAGGAAATTAACAGTGAATCAGAGAACATTTCTTAAATTCTGAATACCAATCTTAAGCTTATTTTCCTAACTCAAGTGTGCTCTTTTTTCAGGTACCGTACTCCGGTTTTCTCCTATAGTCCTATACAATTCATATCAGATTTAAAAGCAAAACAAAAATAAAAGAGTTATATCATTCGACGCAGGTATATAAGGCAGGTTTTACAAATGAGAGAACAACGTAATAAGACTTGACAATAAAATAACCATAACTGTCAATGTGAAACAGAGTCATGGTTGAACTCTGCATTGGAAAGTTTTTTAACACAACAACAACATAAAGTTGAAGCATTAACATAAGCATAAATTACTTTATTATTCAATGGTTATTTTTGGACATTTTAGAACTGACCCTATAGCCAAAAGATTATAAATGCTGCTCAGTTTTTAAATCAATAGTGAGCTATGGTCAGCATGTTTGGGTTAATCTTGAAGCCTACAAGAGGAATGGAGTGGACAGATCTGGCCGACTCCAAGAAAAGTGTTTACACAATATGATGCATCTACTTAATCTGATTCTAGGAGTGTGCCAAGAGTATTTCCTCAATTATAGCTTTATAAATTTTATTATTCTTTTCCTTTCGGCTTTTTCCCTCAGGATTTTGCAGCAGCAAATCAGCTCCCTCAATCTAACCCTGTCTGCTGCATCCTCTCCTCTAACACCAGCTACCTTCATGTCTTCTTTCATTGCATCCATAAAACTCTTTGGTCTTCTTCTAGACCTCTTTCTTGGCAGCTGTGGAAGCAGCATCCTCCTACCAACATATTCACCATCTCTCCTCTGGACATGTCTGAACCATCTCAGTCTGGCCTCCCTGATTTTGTCTCCAAAACCTCCAACATGTGCTCTCCCCTCTGATGTCCTTGTTACTGATCCATCCTGGTCCTTCCCAAAGAGAACCTTGCATCTTCATCTCTGCTACCTGTCTTTTCCTCAGTGCCACTGTCTCTAGGCCTGATAACATTGCTGCTCTCACCACAGTTTTGTGCACCTTTCCTTTCATTTGAGCTGAAACTCTTCTATCACACCTGACACTTTTCTCCACCCATTACAACCTGCATGTACTCGCTTCTTCACTTGTTTTCCACACTCTCCATTACTCTGAACCGTTGACCCTCAATACTTCAAATCCTTGAATTAGTTAGCCTTGAATAACCAACTGCTAATAAATATTGAAGATCATGTCAAGTAGAAACAATTCTTTGTTTCAAAACACACAAAACAATAGTGTGAGCAAAAGGGAAGACCATTCACGGTTTTGGTATATATATTGAAGTTTCTCTAGATTTCTTTCTTTAAAAGCTTAACATTTGTTCTGTTAAATCAAATTTGATCAACCTGCACATTGATCTTTCTTCCATGAGCTCAGTATATTTTTAAAAAGTATAAAACTAAGTAATAAAGAATAAATAAATAATTCAATTAATGTAAACAATGCTATAAGCCTTTATATCTTATCTATAAAAAAGGAAATATAACAAATTTGGTTCACCTTTCATGAAAAGCAAACAACTATAAACACATTTAAATAAGATATGAACTATAAAATCTTGAAGTATAGAAAATGAATTACATAATAAATAAAATATATAAATGAAAAAAGAACATCTATAAAAAATAAAACAAGTTGATGTCCTCTTTAATGAAAATGAAACAAAAAACTCGAGTTTTAAAACACTCGACTGAGTCAATCTGGCACAGACACAGACGGAGGTCATTCCAAAGTCGGGGAGCGACTGCCTGAAAGGCGAGGTTTCCCCTAATTTTAAAACAGGTTTTTGGAACAATTTTGGAAATATTGCTAGAGAATTGCTGTCTGAATTATCTTCAGACAGCAGATTACCTTACAACTCATCTATGTTTTATTTCAAGGAAGTCAGAACTGTTTAAAATTGAATGTGTTATAGAAGGACTAGAGTTTAAAGACATAAGAGGTTATAAAGAAGGAGAAAATCCATGTTTAAAAGATCCTGTGAGCAGCCCTAGCCCCCTGCTACTCTTGTTTCCTGTCTTTGTTTAAAAAGCTCAGTTGATGGCACAGTCATGTTTCAAACTATGCCGCAATGACTCAGTCCTGTTATTCACAACCAAACATACACTCACACATTATAGTAACATGAAAAACACAGCTTTAGAAGCAAAGGAGCAGTTTGTGACAACACCTTGCATACCGATCATCTGACACGGACCAGGGAAGACTGTGGCGTGCACGTCAACAGACTGGGAAGTTGCCTTTTCCTTTCTCCAACCCACTGAATATGATCCTAAAGGAAATGCCTTCATAAAAAGAGGACTCCATTTTTCTACGGCTTTCGAACATCTGTTCCTCGTTTGTTGGGAAAAGATGTTGTAGCAGCGCAGTGTGGGGGCAAGGAGAATGGGGGGGGGGTGCTTTTTCAAAACACTAGGGAATACAAAGTGACTGATGGGAGTGAAGCACAAACATCTCACTTTACACCTCTGACGGGCTTGCAGAAGTGAAAGAAAAGAGATGTTATGGGTGTTGAAATGACCAGAAAAGCTGAGCTGTTGTTGTTAAAGTCCTGAAAATTATATGAAAAACATGTTTCTTACATAAATCCATGATGGGGTTAGGGCTTAAGTAAACGTGAAAGATCCACTCGGATGAAAATTGTGTTATGAGTGCTTCTAACATGTTCCTGTGGCATTTTTTTCTAATGATGGAGGGCAATACATGAAGAAAAAGAAGCTTGAAATTGCATTTCAGAATATTTCTTCATTTAAATTGTTGTAAATCAAGAGCAGACGTAGAGATGTTGTTTGAAAAAGCTTGAGCTGTGACACTGGCAGGCCACAAACTCTGCTTCATTCTGATCTGATGCATCCATGCACGCCTTTGTACGTCATCTGGCTCAAAACTGTACAGCTGGATAGCTCCAATATTGCTTGCCGTTTTTGTTGCACAAGTTGTTTGTAGGGTGAGGGGCCATAAGCTAGCAGGAGAGCATGTAAATAGATGATGGGAAAAGGTGGCAGGCTTACTCTGTGCCAAGCAGGTTCACCTACAACTCAGAGGTGAGGCAGTGGACACTTCACCCTCCCTCCCTCCAGTGCTGCTCCACTGGTGTGCGAATAGTGATGGTCAGAGGGTAAGCCGTAAGTGCGTACCGGGAGCCACGCCTCTGTCAGTCTGCCCCGGGGCAGCTGTGGCTACATCAGTAGTTTACAATCACCAAGTATGAATGAGAAGTGAATGAATAATGGATGCACATTGTAAGAGCATCTGGAAAAGCACAAAAAAGAAACTCAATCCATTATTCTATTGAACTCCTGGCGCTTTGCAGAAACTATGTCTAAGAAATAATATGGTTTGGGTTTAAATCATATTTAAAAGACCCCTGGGATTGCTTTTACAATAGATCAAAAGATGATCAGAGTGGGACTTCAAAAACTTGTGCAATGCAAAGAAAGCTTACATTTGTCACATAAAAGCCTTTAATGCAAATATCATAAGCCATGAAATAGCTATTTTTGATTGCAAGGATAACACTGGTGAACTTCATGCACTAATAATGTGGTTATTGGGTATTTGAGTAAAGCTTATCAACTACTTCTGTTTTATGTCAATAAAATTATGCATAGACTATGAGAATTCTAAATATTACATTTTCTTAAGCATAATTCTAAATAAGTTAAGACTCTTATGTAGATTTGTACACAAGTTAGTCTTTTACCAACAAAAAAAGAAACAAAATACTATATTTTGGCCTAATTTTTTTTTTTTTTTAAAATCAATGGTATTTTGCTTTTAGTAGCTATTTAACTTATTTTTTTCATTAAAAATGGGGGTAAACCAAAGGTGTGCAGTGTGTAGAAGACATTTACATTGTTGAAAAAAAAAACTTACTAAAAAAAAAAAAAAAATGAAGCAATCTGACATTTTACTCTGATCCAACTCTATAGCCAATAGAGACTGTGATTAGATTAGATGTGTTTATTAATCCCACGAATGGGAAATTTCTTGTTACAGTAGCGTGGAGTTTGGCACAAGTATGTACAGACAGCACTGACGAGTTAGACAGATACACATTTTGAAAGGATATGTCCAAAAATAAGAGTGTTCTGATAAATAAACAGGGAAAGAGGTGTGCAGGAATATATAGGTCAATCAGTGTGGGAGGGATGATTTATGAGCCATCCAAAAAAAAAAAGGAGAGGACAAAAGTATCATGCTCTGTCAGGCAAGAGAATGGCTGCTGTAATTCCCTGCATTCATATTTAATGTATTTTCCCATCTTTACATAATTTATCAATTAAAAAAAACAGCAGTGGGACCTTTTTCCGGTCATCAAACTCTTTGAGAGTTTGTGTTTGGTTTCCACCAGCAGGTTCCTTGGCCAGATCCAGCTTCTTAAGAGACAAAAATAGAAAATGTGCAGGGAACGAACAGTCTGGTTTGTTGGTTTAAAGGCGTGCAAGAAGAACTGGAGCCTCTCGGACACTTTCCCCCCCCCAGGAATAGACATAAAAGTGTAGCCTACAAAAGAGGAGGGAAAGTCCAGTTGTAAACACTCACCTGAACCGTGGAGAGTCTTTGAGACATTCCTCAAAATCCACCGTTATCTTCATAGTTAGCGCAGTGACAGAAGCGGCAGAGCTGCGCTCCCCTTGATGATCATACACAGTAATCCAGGCTCAGTCTTTCTGGCTAATTAGCCCGTATGCTAGCACCCGTTCCCCCGTCCGACCAGCTGGCTTCACTCTGTTACGGAAAGCCAGCTAGCCTCAGAGGCCAACACCGACCACGAACAAAGCTCGGGGTTCATAAACCACGCTGCTCTTAACGTCCGAAAGCCCCCCCCCAAAAAAAACACAACGAAACTGCTTCACGCGCATATGTGGAAACAGAAAGTGTCGTCCAGTTGCTCGGTCATTGCAGCCAGCGGGAGAAGAGCTTTTCTCCAACAGCTCCACACAAAGATCGTCTAATGTAAGAGCAAGACAATGCTCACGAGCCCACAGACACATGCCAAATTGAATCGGTTCGCTCTTCACATACCACAGCAAACGTCTGGAAAGGGTCCATTTCTATTAAAAATGGATTTAAAAATAATAATAAAAAAGACCATCAAAAATCCTTAAATTTGTAAATAAACCACGTTGCCTCTCAGTTGTACTATAGTCAAATGTATCCAGTGTTCAAATAATGTATATGTCCAAGACTTATTCGATATCATATTGTCAATATTTTCTTTCATTAAACATTTTGTAGGCTGGATGTATTTGATAGTATAAAAAAGTGTACAGTTTTCTGATGCAGAAAAAAGTTTAAAAACTTACCTAAAAACAACAAACTTTTAAATTGAATTGGGTAACTGCTGTTTTTTTTTTTTTTTTTTAAAGAAGGTGCATATTTGGTTAGTCTACTTGGTAAGAATAAGTGGACCCTGAAGTATAAGATGTTTGTATTCGAAAAGTAAAACTTCACAACCATAATACAGTATCTTTAAATCGGTTGTGCTTAAAAGTTGAACCACGCAAACATCTGTCTTTCCGTAGACGATCTTTGTGTCACTTGAAAGGAGCGTCTTGATCCTTTGGAATTGCCCAGCATTCTGAATACATTATGCATTCATAACACTATCGTGCTGATTCATTCATCTTCATTGTAAAGACGCCTTAAGAGGATTGGTTTGGGCCCCACAAACTACAAGAAAATGTATTCTCCACAAACACTGAAAAGCATGTCCACACAGCTGTCAGAGACACCAGGTGACAGGTTTATTAGGCTTAGATGTAAACAACACACGAAAGTAAACAAGCAGGATAATCTCTAAGAACAAGATCCATGGCTCCCCCCTTGAATTATACGGGAAAACGTCAGAGAAATGAAAATGTGTAGTTGCGCAGCGCCATCCGGTGGCTCAAAAGTGCAAATAGCTGGGAAACTTCAAATACTCAAAAGTAAAATACACATTGATTATTACTGACCAAGTACTATTGACTTTAGTGGATTAGTTTGTTATAAGCAGTGCAAAATGTTTAACACAACTATGTACTTTCAGTCATTCAAAAATCTTTACAAATGAGGAAAAATACTTCTGTGTTAATGTCCTTGCTGGGTTACTTGTGTTTTTAGGGACTTAAGGCATTTTGTATTTTTGTTTTAAATTACATTGCACACATCACAATGCATTTTTGACAGTGCTGATCTATATTGTATAAAAAATGCAATTAAATCAAAGCTTTACAACTCAAATGCCTTATAAGAAGATTTTCACAAATAAAACTGACGAAAGAAAATTAGAGGCAAAACAACAATTCTATTCATGAAAAATCACTAGTTATAAGAGATCGAGTTGTTTTTTTTTATCATTTTGAATGTTATGTTTGTAAATGGGCTTGATTTACATTTTCGTATTTTGCTTTAGACTGTGAAAAGTTGAATGTATAGTTTAGATCCTTTTTTTTTTTTTCTTTTCTTCTGCATTTTTCGGGAATGAAATTATATCAAGTCAAACACAGAAGATCTCTACATGTATACACCTTCACTTTCCAGGCTTTCTCCAGCTCTTCTCAGATTCCCTGGTATTTCTCCAGTTTCTCATGTACGTACACGCACGCACACACACGCACATTTTTAGGTTGTTGATTTGATTTGATTTGATTCATTTATGCATAAAGAAATTGTACAAGAGTTATCAAAACAAATAATTTATGTGACGATGCGTTTGTCACACAGACAGAATTTTATAAAAAAAATAATAAAATTGAATCTAAACCGAAGATCTACAACACAAAAGTCAACAAATTAATCATCAAGATCAAATAGTTATGAAGTTTAGCTTAATAATCACATCCCTTTCTGTTTTCTTTAACCAACTAGGTTTAGCTCTTTTTAAATTTGAGATCATATCAGATTTCATTTTAGACCCAACTCCACACCTTTTCTCTCTCTCTTAATAATTATGACTTCAATTTATTTTTTCATTCCGCAGAAACATAAAATCTGACCACAGTACATTCTAAGAACTTCTTTTTAATGACAGTAGGCAAAAACAAATCAATACAAACATTTGGATGATTAAGAACATGCAAACTGGAAATACAAAAGAGAGAAAGAAAGAAAAAGAAAAAAACATGGCTTGGACACTCCCACTGTTTTGACATTTTGAGACATTGAGCATCGTCACAGGGCTGCCTAACAGTCTATCATGCTTAGAAAAACAAGCCAAAAAAAGGGACCAAAGTGATGTCAAACAAGGAGACAAGAGGCTAAAAATTACTCTGTGTGATAGACTTCCTTACTTTACACACATGTAAGTAAATACATAAGAGGCACATTTGACAGGTAATAACCACCTACAGGGTGATAACATCAGTCCCAGTTCCAACTAGTATAATAATTAAGAAGGAAAACTACCTCAGGACAAATGGAGTCACGCTTTCTGACTATATATAAATACATTTATATATATATATATATAGGCAGAAGAAAAGGAAAAACATTTGTGGGTTTGATGCTTCCTTTACACTATTTCAATTGGATGGTGAAACTCATTTGAACAAAAATAACGCATATTACCCCAAAGTCAATCTGTTGGTTGTTATCCATCTTTCTACAATATAAACCTCGACGATTCTGAAAACAGGGCAAAATGAAAGCGTTAAAGGTAACTGACAGAAATGAACAGGAAAAATACATATGCACACTTTTCATTCAGTACATTTATAGACTTAACACTTGTAGGATCTCCAAACAGTGCAAAAACAATTAAATTAAGATAAAGAAATCCTTGACGCGCTTGTAGCTCTAGTGGTCTCTGCTAGCGTCCACTGTAAAGTAATTCAGTAGCATCAATTCATGCTTCTTTCCATGACTTCTTCCAGCAGCATCCTTCACCCAAATGAAGTCAGGTGAGAGAAGCTGCATCCTCAACACACCTCCAAACACCGTCTGTCTGGATGAACTTAGATGGGATGAAAGGTCTAAGGACCGGTACAAAACGTGCCGGTTTCTTCTTTGTCAAATGTTTGATCAGTAGCGCATAATAAACCCCAGCAGCAATACTTCCGTACAGTGTCTCCTATGATATTTGAAACTAAAATAACAGGAAACAAAAGATCTTGTCACTAACATTCTTTAAGAAAGTTTATAAGTAGTATGAAAATAAATGTTATAGCAGTATGATACAAATGTGACAAATTTGGAAAGGATGTTTTTTTTTTTTTTTTTCTATGATTTGTATTTAAGAAATAAAGTTGGACTGAGGGGGTTTTGCCTACCCAGAATGAAATAGTTATTTTTAAACGATGGTGCAACACTACAGGAAGTGGTTCAAAACTAACATCAAATCAATTCCTCACTGTAGAAACCTAGACATTAATAGTTGATGTTATTAAAAACATCAGAGATCTCTTAATATGTATTAAGACTTTTCTTTTCTTTTTATTGAGAACCACTGCAGGGCAACAAACAAGTCAAGCAGATTAAAATAGTTTAAGTTGTAAGGCAGCATTTTATTTAGGGTATTATACAGTTTGAAATTTGGGACTAAATATGTTGGAACCTAATCTTTTTTACCATGCCAATATAAGATAACAGTAAGATTGTTAACAGCATAAAATGATTTGAGAAGGAAATAAACGTCTTACAGCTTTTGGTGATAATCAAATGCACCAGAAGGGCAGGCCTTAGAGCAAAAGTTACACAATATTCAAGGGAAAGGGAAAAAAAAAAGTCAGATATGAAGCCAAGAACAACACTGCTGTCATACCGCAGTTATGTTGTGGGGTTTCCCTTGGCCTTTTCCAGGGCTGACGTGCTGATTCAGCCGCACTAGAGTAATAATTATCCCCATAAAATCTTTGCCTTTTTATTTTGTTTTATTTTGAAGGCCTTGTGGACTCAGGATCCCATGTTCTTCAGTGCAACATCAGTCCAGAAGAGGTGAGCAAAGAAGGACAAGCAACCTCTCCAAGTTCCTATTGATAAAAAGCTGTTTTTTGAAGGTTATATTGAAAAAAAAAAGAGACACGTTAGCTTACAGATATGTTACTTGGCTATTGAAAGATGCCATGTGGGTACAGAAGAGGTGTTTGCTGTACGGCTCAGCGCTGGAAACAGCAGTGACTGAGTCGAACTGGGTCTCAATTGGGAACAGGGAGCTTCATTTACGAGTCCAAAGAGTCCGCTGAGGAGCAGAGAATCACACAAGATAGATTAGACATAGATAGGGATGTTTCTGCTGTTCAATCCTGCCAGTAGGACAGGTGAAAGGTTAAATGTATGAGTCAATGTGGCTACAAAACCATAAATCAACTGAAAATGAAGACAAACAAGAGAAAGAGCTTAGGATGGATAACTCATTAGTAGGGGTGTCACGATTCTCAAAAATCCTCGATTCAATTGCATTTTCGATTCTAAGGTCATGGTTCGATTCAATTCTCGATTTTTACATTTATTCTTTTTTAAAGCACAAATTGTCATTTTTCAAACTAGACTTTAATGCAATAGAATATCTGACCTTTGTTTGCAATGTTCCACACTACATGGTCAAATTTAAAACTTTTATTAACAACAGTAATGTAACAATAACTTGTATCCTTAGTCAATTGAAAACTTAAAATAAACTGTCATCCAGTTTCTCTTTTGTAAGTGCAGACTTCTTTACAAAAGATGGCATTCAAGTTCACAACAAAAACAAAAACAATAAAACAGACATGTTCATAGTCTGTGAACAATTAAGTGTCTTAAACTATTTGATGCAGAGAAAAATAATTAAATCTATAAATAATATTAAATGTAAATTTATCTGAAACATTAACACAGCAGCACCAATATATTTATATATTTATTTAGTCTGAAGAAATAGGTAAAAAACAATGTTCTGATTTGGTTTCTAAATGATGATTGTTTATTTATGATGTCATAAAGTGCAGCTGTTTTCCTGCATTACTGCTGTCTTTATGTTAAATGCTGACACCAACTAAACAGGCAGACAAAGAATATGGAAAATAAAGACACGTCACCAAAATGTCTACAATAGTTCATAAAGAATGACATTTTTAGTATGAGCTGAGGAGTCTAAAGGCAGTGATGATCCTGATCTGGGCATCTATCCGCGTGCGCGTTCCAACTCTTAGCCAGAGCCAGAGAGCCCAATTTTAATTCGAAGTTCGAGACTGTGACTTAATTTCGATCGATTTCGATTCAAAATCGAAATCGTGACACTCCTACTTATTAGGATTTCATTTCAAGTTCTTATGACAAAAAAAATGAAAGAATGGAGGGAAAAAGGGACAGCAGCCGTCTGTACATTGATAAAAATGGAAATTTCTCGAGTTTTGAAACTATAAAACAGAAATATAACTTGTCTAACCATGATTGCTTTGACAAAGAAATAAGACGTTTGGCCCTCAAACTCTACACCCCCCCAATAGACATGTTTGTTTTATGTTTAATTATAGATAAAGATGACAATAAAATAATTAAAAACTTTATTTTTTTAGACGGCAAACAAAACATAAAAAAAAGTTGCTTTTTGGTGTTTTTTTAAATAAATAACTGTAATTATTACTGATTTTGACATATGAGATGATCTGTGACTCTATTCATGAAGGAATCATTTTCCTTTTACCCTCTAAAAATGCTAATTTTAAACAAATCGTTCCCTTTTTAGACCTCGATGCTGCATCAATCCACACACAGAGAGCTGCAATTACAGCCATTGCTGTGAAAAATGTTTTCCACTGAAAATGGTCAAAACCAGTCACCCACAATCCACAATTTGTACTCACCATCCTGTGGGGGGTCAACAGTGATCTCTTCTGTTTCCTCTGTGTCATCCCTCATCTCTTCATCCTCATCTTCATCATCTTCTAGCTCACTGGCGATGAGTTGGCGAGCCAGCTTTATGTTCAGGCCTTCGTTGTAGTGCATCTTCCTCATCATTTGAAAATGCTTCTTTTTGGCTGCAGAGGGAAACAAATATAATTAGCTGAATAAAAAGGTCAAAAGTGGGCATCTCTCAAAAAAGGACCATGTTTGATATCAGGGTATAGCACCCTGATATCAAACCTTTGAGAGTTTTGGATGCTTGCTTCAAATTGCTCAAAGTCTTTTTTTCTCTTTTCATCGTCTTAAATTCTCATCCATCTGTGCTTTACTAACTTAAGAGAGACATCCACAGTCAAATAAAAAAATTTAAAAAAATGGGAAAAAAATCATGCAACCCAAAAGTCAAGATCTGAGCTCTTCTATAAGATTTATTCATGAGATCAGAGGTTAAAGACTGTGACCACCTTCACAAAGCTCAAAGTAACCTTTGTTTCTCCTTATCCACAAACAGAAAGACTCTAAAGTCAAAGGTATCCACCCTGCTGGACTTTCTCAGTTTTAGTAAGCATCCTATCTGGTGTCGTTGTCATGGAAACCCTGATTAGTTTTAATTACAGCATGCAGATTCTTCAAAGGCTCACACAGATCAAATCCACAGGTGAGTTTCATTTGTCTCAGTGTTTTACATTTATTCTGCATGATTCAGGTTTAACTGGCTCTTGTATGGAAGCTGGTAAGGCCCATTTCAAGTCATAATTATGCTTTAAGAACTCTCACAGATTGAATTCAACTTTAAATGTGCAGCTTTAAATACAGAAATATCCATTTTAACAGAAAAAAACAATATAAAACAGCATTATGCAAAACGCAATGAGTTTCTGTCCTGATGCACCCACTTCTCAAAATGTTCCGCAGGTCCTGTTCTGCTGAAGGCATTGTGCAAAAATCAAAACAAAAAATGTCTCAACGGAGTTACCTAATTCTTCAGGAGTGAGGTGCTCTTCCTCCTCCTCACTGCTCTCCTCCTCTTCTTCTTCTTCTTCTTCTTCTTTCAAAAAGCGAGGTTCTAGGCTGTCACTTGCCAGCCTGCGGATACAAAGACAAGACAACTGTGATTGGAAGCCTAAATTGTTTGAACACCTTTTTAGCGCACAGACCTGCAGAGGTTGGGGATGATCCATTAATCCTGTGCAAGTCATTGTAGCAGGATTTAAAAAAGGCTCACTAAAGAGATCCGTACGCAAGAAGCACAGATGGGGAGGTATTAAGAGAGAAAACAGGCAGAATAACTCGAGTTCATGTGTGAGTGAGTGTGCCTACGACATGAGAGGAAATCAACATCTACTATTCCACTCAATGAAAGGCTGCTGTGCAAAATGAATACAGGTTTGCCGCTCAGTGGAAGTGACTGAGCATGCAAACTACTTTAGCTCCAATTAACTGTCCAACCAGCCGGAAGGAGAATTAATATTTGCCTGCAGTTTTAGAGTGACAGGCAACGATGCATAGAATGAATGAGGCCAAAGAAACACCATCATTTTAATGAAACACTTTTTTTTTGGAGAAAAAAGTACAAAGAGTCAACTGCAAAGACAAAATAGGAGAAAAAGGGGAAAAAACAGCTGCTGTTGTACAATACAGTCCAGAGGGTTTATGATAAAACATTTAAAAGGCACAGAAGCAAACAAAGGAAACTAATTGAGTCCCAAGCCTGAAGCTAAACCCAGCTCTCTCTGCAACACGCATTCATCCGCTCAGACTGATGCCGTCCCAACATCAGCACACTCATGTCAACACAACAGTCGAGAGCTGAACGCTCCCCCAGCTCCCAACGTGTTTGCTCAAAGCAGCAGAAGAACTGAGGTAACAAAAATATCCCTTCTGCTTTATATGCAGTTGACCCTCCTTATCTATGGAGAGAAAGGCATTTATTCTTGCTTAACCTCATTTTAGGCTCTTTTATTGTAAACAGAAAACTTCATGTTGGTATTTAGCTAAGATACGTTTTATTGAATGCAGTGAAAAATATCACAAAATGCAGCTTAATTAATAAAACTCCCAGTCAGGGTTGAGATTAAAAATAGAATTAAGCATAACTCTGCATTCAAAAGCCACTCAGATCATCTTCTGACCCATCTTAAAAGTGTTGTGTGGTTTTTTAGGACATAGTTTCTGCAGAGCGGCAGCAGATCATTACAAATTTGCCTCCGAGTTGTGGGCAGGAGCGCACCCCACTTCCCATCATCCTACATGCTCTCCTGCTAGTTTACAGCCCCACACAACAAAAATGGCGAGCAATATTGGAACCATCCAGCCATACAGTTTAGAGCCAGAAGCCAGGGCAGACGAGGAAAACAAAGACGTACTTGGATCTAGTCGTCTACAGGCGGATGAATAGATATGGAGTGGAGCAGGGAGCTTGTGGCCGGTGCATTTGTAGCTTCTAAGTTGTAACTATATGATTTTGTTTGGTCTGCTACTGGTCCACAACAATTTACAAAACACTCAGAAATGCAATTTTAAGCCTATGTCCTCCATCATGAGAACAATGCCACAGAACCAGTTAAACCACCATTTTCATCAGAGTGGGTCTTTAAGCATAATCAAGCATCATTCAAGCAAACCGTCCGGTTTGCAGATATGCTTTGAAAGCACTTTTTTAATACAAGGCTGATGGGATGCTCAGTCTTTCATTTAAAAACATAAAACCCAAAGGTTTGTGCCGCTAAATGCGGAAATCCTGCAGGAAAAAAAAAAAAAGTCAAACACAGATGATGCAGAAATGATTTTACACATAAACCCAGCATGTTATGTGCAAATATGTCAAACAATCATTTACAAGTCATACATAACATCTTCATGTCATGCAAGCTTAAACAAAACCCCTTCATATTTTTGGATTTTAAAAAAGTAAGAAAAAAAATCTTTAAAAAATTAAATAAATAAATAAATAAAAAGCGCCAACAAAGTAAATATTAATTTGGGGGTAAAAATGTAATAAAGAGTAATTTTATTGTGGTTAAATGTTATCCTGTAGTTGAATTTATTAAGTGTATTATTGCATAAAAATTACAGAGGGGCATGCTCTGTTTTCCAGGTAACCTTCGGAAAAACTTAAAACTTGGTGGTTATTTCTCTTTTGGTTTTTTACTCACTTTGATGCGAGGTCATCCGCTGCGAGTCCACCTTGGCCGTCAGAGTCGCTCAGCGCCCCTTCATCCTCGTCTTCCCCGACCATCCTGAAATAGAAGCAGCCGTGAAACGTCGACAGCAGGAATAAAAGGGGGCAGAGAAAGGGATCCGAGGGTCAAATGAGGACAGGAAGGAGAACCACCTAAATCAAGGTGAGGCAGCAGCCTAAGTTAGGACTGCTGTGTGGACACAAATCCATAACCCTCCAGACATTTTTAAGGTTACTGCTCCTCTCTTTAATTGTGGCTAAAGTGGGGACTTTTGTGTCAGATCAATCTGATTAAGGCTTTTATTCTTGATAAAATTAATTGTTGAAATCAGATTTAAAAATATGTTACAATAGATTTCCAATCTGATGTCTTTGAGTTTCTGTTCCCTGTTAAAACAACTCAAACTCCTTTTTCCTTTCTGTATTTTTCTTTAGATTTGTTTACCGTTTATTCTTCACCGTTGTCGGGTTAGCGAGGATTCAATTTAAAATAAAACTTGGCAAAATGCAGAGTGAACAATCATTGCATTTTTCCGTAAAAAACAAAGTGTTTTCTATTAGTTTTTTTTTTTTTTAGAGTTGCCCATTTAAAATTTGTGTGCCCGCTTGTCATCTTAAATGTCAATTTAGTTTAAAATGTGAAATTCCTGAAAACTTATTTGGACAGTAAAATAATCATCTCTATGATTGACTCTGGAATCATACGAGACGTCATTTATGGTCAAACAGAAGCGGTTCACCTGTTGTATGGCGTGCTGGGCTCATCTATCTTCATGAGGCCATAATCTTTGTCAGCTGGATGGTAGGTTGCCAGGATGTTCATCTCATCCCATTTCTGGGATTTCTTCCTGCAGAGACATCAAAACAGAAGGAAGTTTGGTGGAGAAGACATTGAAACTGGACCAGTGAGCAAAAGCCGCTTATCTCCAAAGATTCCTCCAGGGAGGAGATCGACCAAGATACAATCTGGGACTAGATGTGGCCCAGTTCTCACTCAGAGGAGGCACTTTCAGAATAGCAGAAAAGTTGCTTTTGTGAGGTTTTTCATATCTTTAAAAAAAAAAAAGAAAAAAAAAAGCCACAAGGGGTGTTTGAAAAGCACACAAAAAACCAACTTTACATAAACATCATCATCCCTGACCCCGTTTATAGAAAAGGTCAGGTGTCACGGGAGACGGGAAGGCAGTGGGAGGCTGAACAGAGATGCCAAATCTACCGCCTGCTGCTGAAAAACCTGCAACAACAGATACAGACGGTCACCATGACAAAAGCAGTTCTACAAATCTCTCTTTAAACAAGCCGAGAGGCAGAACATCTTTCCTAACAGCAACTGTCTCAATATTTACAGCTTTATTTGTTTTGCATTTAAATAGGCAGAAACATACTTTTGTTTGTTCTAGAGAAGAAAAAAAACACAATCGGGAACGTATTGAAGTTTGATCCATATTGTAAATTGGGTTCATAATTGATAGGAACGACTAAAAACTTCCAGTTAGTGAAGTTAGTTAGTGCTTCACACATGCTTTTATATATTTTAGAGTTGGATAAGACAAACTAGAACCGGCCTCCCCTTCCTTTCATGCAGAGCAGTTCTTCCAAAAACATTTACTGTGATGAAGCAGCTGCCTCTCCAATGCAAAGGAGAACAAATAGGAAATAATAGGCAGAAAGAGCATGTACTACTAGCGCTTCTACTCTTCCGTAACGATTACCACCCATCCAGAGTGGTTAACAGCTGGAAACAAAACGCTCCAGGAAAACTCATTAAATAGAGTGCATCACCACTTTTGAGCTGGGCCGCACTATCAGGTGCCAAAGCCAGAAGACAGCAGGGACAAGTCCGGCCTCGGTGCATTCAAAGCATCCAGCAAAGAGGTCGTTCACGCAGGCAGCAAAGACGTTTGTCAGTTTGAGGCATTTACAATCCTCCAGAAATGATAAGAAAACAAATGCAAAGAACCCCGTTCCTGAAAAATGAACCCAAAAAAAACACATCTCACATATTCCTTCCAGTTGGCTTTTGCTTCCATCAGTTTTCTTTGGAGAAACAAGAACAGACATCCCCACAAACTCTCTTTTAAACTACTCTTTTAAGAATCACCCAATATAGTAGCTTTAAGCTACTCAAAAGCTATTTTTACTCTCACATTCTGATCCTATGTTTTATATAAACGTGCTTTTTCTCTCTCATCTATTCTTAACGTGTTTAGCAATTTTTGAACTCTTCATGTTCACTCAACACGTGGAAAAATTCCACCCTCGCTGGTTAATCCTTACAGAAAGCAGAGAACCATCATAAAGGTTAGCGTTAAATCCAGCTGTGCTCAGAACTAAAACAATCTCTAAAACCCACAGCGTCTGTCAAAAAAAACAAAAACTCAGCAACGACATGAGGAAGATGAAGAGTAACCCAGACAAAAAGATGTGAATCCTTTGCATTTTTACAGGATATTTAGTTAAAAGAAAAGAATTGGTTAAAAACAATCCAAAATAACAACAAATAACTAAGTGTAAATAAACATAAAATGACTAAAAAGCCTTACTGTCAATCACATGGACAGGCATTGCCTGTCAAACTCTCCACAGGAGAGCCAGCATGCTGCTTGCAGAGAGCTTGAGTTTCATGGAAGCGTTTGTGCATTATTCATGACCACATGGGAACGTCAGAGTCTGATTCACTTAATGGTGATTCAAGTGATTGAAGGTCAACAATAAGCATAATAGTCCTTAGTGGCCCGACTGCTTTGCACGGACCGAAAGTGCAAAAGAAAACTGTCAAACACAAACTTCTTATTCTAACATCGACAACATGCATTCAATATTTAACTCACATTTTTCTTAACAAATCTCTTTTCTCTTTTGCAAATAATGCCATTCAAAGAAAGGATGAAAAAAAAAGAAAAACATCTAATAGAAATAAGCAAAGCTCAGACGACAAAGATTGAGGTTCTGGCAGGAAATCGGACTTTTTGGTAGTTTATGCATCAACAAATCTTCTGGAGACGGAACAAATAGATAAAAGAAAAATGTTTAAAAAATGTAAAACAAATGAAGCAGACAACTTAAATAATGAAATGGATTTTTTTTAATATACAGAATAATTATTATAACTGGACATTCTGAACATTATGAAAGTGCAGGATCTTGTAAAATACATGTTTTTGCACCGTTAATGCATCAAAGCTTAGTATTATGTATTTTATTAAGTAGCCATTACATTTATAGATAAATACTGTTTGACTGCACTAATATTAAGAAAATGTTTGCGATAAAAAAGCTTTATGGAGCAATAAGCAAAAAAAAAGAAAATTGATATGAAATGATTGCATTGGCTTTATTTGGTCCATATAAATACAATTCCCAGACTCCAAACACAGTTATAGCTCATCTTGCTTTTGGAGCTCAGAGCAAAAGCATCCTATATTGAGGTCAATCCTCTCCACTTGGAGAATTTTACATTTGGCTGCACGCTGGATCTTTTCAAGAGCTATTCTTCCTTTCTGCCCTCATGCAGACTGTTTCAGTAACTTCACAAAAATGCTGCATTTACTCGTCTGGGGAAAGAAAACAAAAAGAAATAAGACGATCTTTCCCCCATTTCTGGCCTAATTTCTCTCTGATGACTTTTACTAATACGCTGGGACAGTATAATTAGGAGTAGAGTGGAAAACAAAAACAGCAAATAATCCGGCTCTCAAAAGGCCGGTTACAGATACAAATAGCCAATCTTTACTTTTTTGTTAAATCCAGAAAAAAAAAAAAAAAAAAACACAAGTAAATGTAAATTCAAGGATTCAAAATTGACAAACTTAGCTGGAGTCCTATTTATGTTCAAGTCTGACTTTAAAACATGTAAACACGAAAGCAACTAATATATTTAAGCTTTCTATTTAAAAAAAGAAGCCAAAGCTTTGATTTATAATATTGTCCTATTACTAGCCATTGAAACAGACTGGAAGACATGATCTGCTTTGACCAAAAATGGCTTACTGGCAAAATGTATGAAAGTAAGGTGGCAGTGAAACACTGGTGGGTTCACCTTGAGACGACGTAGCTCTGTGGTGACTTTTTTTTTTTTTTTTTGCTTCAGGTACACTTATTCACCCAGTTATTTACAGCTTCCAGTTCAGCTCTCAGGTGACACACGTGGCTAAAAATACACAGCTAACAACCTTGTTGCTTGTTTTTGTTGTTCTAATACAAAACCACGAGACCACGCTATTCCCAAAAAATTATATTTCTCTTGATTTAGTCCCGATTTATGCTCATCTAAACAGTCTGTCACAAAAAACTTTCATCTGTTGGCTGGCATTGTTCCATGTTATAAAAGAGTCGCCCAGCTCGCAACTGATGTCACACCAACAGCCATTGACAAGTTCAATGGAAAAATATAGAAAATAGCTTTTCATTAAGTAACAATCCTATAAGTAAATGGATAATAATTATTGTTATTATTTTTTAAGTAGATTTTTAGTGTTATTTACTATCTGTTTGTTGATATAGAGCTTTGGTAACAAGGTAATCCTTCCTTTGTTTGATCAATAAAGTTTTATTCTAATCTATTCTAACTGGCAGAGTTAAAAAATGCGCAAAAAATCTGGCAGATACAAACAGGCAGACAGTCAAACAAATTAATATAATTTAGAATGAAAAATAAAGTTTAAAGCAGATGAAAGCAGGGACAAACGTTTCCCAAACATTTCTAAATGGACATTTTTACAGATTAAAAAAAAATTTTCCCCAAATTTCTCAAGATAGCAGTTTTTTAGTGTATTTGCCAGTTAACAACATAATAAATCACATGTTTTTTTAAAGGACGCTAATTTCCAAATAAAGTACAAACGTTTCCATATGTCAGAAGTTTTCACAATTAATTATCAGCAGTTTTATTTTTGCAATTGAGCTCCTAGGTTCTTTGCTTTACTATAGAGTGAAGCAGAGCAAAAGAAAACTGCATGAATCCTGTTTCTTTTTAAATAAAGTTTTTGCTGAGAATTTCAAAATAAATGCAATTCTCAAAGTACTGACTCGTCGTTAGCAGAATAATAATCGTTACCAATCCTCACCAAGAATGACAGTGTTGTGATTCAAGAAACATAATTTTTAAACAAACATTCCAACTAGTAATAATATCAAAATACATAATAAACGAAAAAATCACGACATGATGATGTTTTAAACTCTGTTGGTTAGCGTTAGCTGTGTCGAGCAGCTACAGTTGGCGTCCGTAAAAGACATTTAGGTTTGGAAAACACAGTTTGTATAAATATATATACGAAAGAGAGGTAATGTGATAACAACAAGTACGAGCGATAAAGTTTTAATATAAAATAAAAGAGTCGACTCTGCTGGCTGGTTCTACCGCCAAAGTTCTGGCTAGCCGTTCAGTTATAAGCTAACACTTGTTAGCTGCCGTTAGCTTCCCTCTCCAGGGCAACACCCTCTCATTATGGCTGAAAAGAAAACTTACTGATGGTCATCTTCCGAGAGTCCCGGGGCGTCCTCGGTGTTCTCCCCGGGAATGTCTTCGGAAAGCGATTTCACGCTGATGCCGGCGATCTTGTTTTTCAGGATGCCTTTTATCGGACGGGGTGCTGCCATTCCCGCATACGGTAGATGTCAGGTGTGCTGGCTTCTATCGTTCCGCAATTGTTTAATTTCGTGATTTATGCAATAAATTCCCCGGAAACCGTTTGCAAGCAGAACACACACTCCCTCATAACTACACGGTCCTCTATAAAAGCCAGAAGGCTAAGCATGATCCGTTTCCAACGGGCACAAGCGATTCTGCATGTCTGCTCTATGGTCTGCTCGCGGAGTGGTAGGACTTTTTTTTCTTCAACCTTTATTGAAAAGGTTTTACATAACAACAATTCTAGGTCAGTTTTCCCTGCATCAAACCAGGGTTATCAATAGTTCTGAAACACATGGGAGTTTAAAAGCATGACAGTAAAAACACAAAATATAGAGACCAAGTATTGATTAAAAAAAGTATGCTAGGTTAGTTTTTAGTAATTTTACAATATTTTACCAAGTTGTACAGTTCTGTGGCGTTAGTTCATATTAGATTAGAAAAGGGGATTCAAGGTCAAATGATAGTTCTTTGTGAAAGCTGGTTTGTTCTTTACATATCTATTTTTGTGAATTAAAATCTTTCCAGCATCAGTAAAAAAATAAAACCACAATCTTGTCAACTGCCAGCCATAACTCAGATAAATGAAAACTCAATCCCATTTAGGTTAAAAAAGAAATCTCAGAAAAAAGATTATAAATTCACAGTTATATGTTTAATAAAGGTGGGCTGCTGTAATTTTCTTCTAAAACCAACAAAATTTCTAGAACTCTTAGGAACAAAAAATATCACTGAAAATGAAATCAGTTAATAAATATTTTCCTTTCCTTTTGGCTCTGCAAGAAATCTTTGCAAATTATTTTGCCCATTTTCTTTTTGATAAAACGCAAATTGGACCGTAGTGATTGACGATCAATTGATAAAAACAAAACAAAAATAGTTGAAGTTTACATCTGTTCCAAAGGATTACAAGCGTATAATACTTTTTGGAAGTAAATATAGGTAAACAGTCTTTCCAAATGATCAACTTGTGTGTGAGTTGTTTATTGTTTTTGTATTCTTAGCATGATTTATAGTGATGTGTTTTACAGAACAAGTTTTTAGATCATTTCACAAGATTTGAGATGACAGACATGTAGATTTATTTTAGTTTACTGCTGTCCTCTTGTGGTCAGATTGGATATGACGTTGATGCACTAAACGCTGAACAAACCATCCTCAGTTTTGCTGCATACTTCAATAAACAACTATTTTTCACCATTCACATAGTGTTATTCTATCTGTGACATTTATGTATAAAATCTGTTTAGTTTCTGACAAATGATAGTAAATTTAATTGCAGTGTGATTTAAACCACTAAACAACAACATTTGTTCAGTAAAACCTGTGCAGTTGTTCAAACTGCTGTTTTGAATAATAATAGAGACAAATTGAATGAGAACCATAAATTCCTTATATTTTGATCTAGGTTTACACGAGAACAACTTGTGCCATGTTTTAGAGTCTCATATTAAATGCACCCACTATGAGGTTGATTAAATGTTGTATCAAGTGATGAATAATGAATGCAGTCGCCTCTCCTTTTAGCTGCCCTGATGTAAAAACAGTCTGAACTGTGTGTTTCCAAGGTGTTTTATTAGTGACTGTATTTGGACTATATTTTGTCTTTAAACTCAGAAGAAAAAAGCAAAAACTCTAACACGGTTATTAGCCAAATCCATTTTTTTTGTCCTGTTTTTACACTAGAAAATAATATTTTTTTAACATTTTGACTTCTTGTGTTGTAAAACCTTTTTGAAACATGATTTGATTAGCTGTTAAGTCTCTCAGAGAACGCTTAACTATTTGAAAACTTTGAATTAAAAATAAAAAAGTAAAGTTAAATGTGGTTCATGTTTTAGTTATTCAAATACAAGAATAACATAAATGATTATTAGTTCATAAATGGTTTTTAGTCCAAACAGCAAAGCTTTTTAAACATCAAACAAGAATCAAACTGTATTAGTCTGTGTGAAGCCATTACTTACAAAGAAAACTGCTTGTGATCTCTTTAAAACATACCAGGTGCATACAAAATAAGAAGACAAACAGTACATCTATAACACACAGATATATGACAAACACAAACCAAATGAAATCTGGAGAAACACAAAGTAATGATTTGTCAGCTGTAAAATAAAAACTGGACTTTGATTCGACCTTGTGTCAGCCACTGACAAACTCTGTTCTATCTGCTTTTTACGCCAGTGTCATTGTGCGACTTTGTGTGTGTGACTCGTGACTGCAAAACATTCTAGCGGAAACACAAAGTTATGTTATATTTCTGTACAATTGCACTTGATTTGTGATGCAAGTACCATTGCTGTGCATGTTACTTCCTAACTGTAATGGATTATCATTTATCTTGGAATGTTATTGCCAAAGTCATACATTTGCATTTGCACTACAACTGCAAAAACAGACTGTAGAAATTCAGTGTAACAGACAAGCCACATTTGGCATTTAGAGAAAGTGAAAGCACAGGATGAATAATTCAAAGGCTGTCAGCGATTTCGATCAGTGATTTCGGTTCATAAAATGGTGACTCCAGATACCTTCTTTCAAAAAAGAATAAAACAGAATAAAGTAGAGAAGCTGAGACCTAAATTGAAAAATGCCTCCTAATGAAAACAATTCACATCATAATCTGGGGCGCCTTAATCCTGGTTGTATTTACCGACCTCCAAATTATTTTGCGTGGTAGATGGCGCTCAAAAATTGATCAAAATGTTTTATTTTGACTTGTGAGACATACTTTTCTTGAACTTTTTGTGAATGACTTAAAGTTTGAGTTTACTTAACTTTTTTTTTTAATTACTACTTACTTAGTTTTTACTGTTACTTTTCGAAATTAAAGATGTTTCATTTTTCTTTAACCAGAGTGCAACTAGGGGCCAAAGTCCGGCAGGTTACAGAACCCTGACTATAGGATCACTACTCACTATTTATCACTATTTTTGGTGGTTAGTCTATTGCAAATCTGAATATGATCATTTGCAGGACGGACTATTTAATTTAACTGTTAAATCCACATGTGCCTAGCTATGTGAGAAACTCCTTATGGAAACAGCCAAATAAATGACCACTCTTACATCAGAAAGAGACAAAAGAATGCTAGGATCTCGTGCCACACTAACAGATTTAACCTCCTTTATACATTTTTGTAGAAAATTTACAATTCTATAACCGCAAAGGGACTATCTATGCATCACAGTGTCTGTAGTTCTAAACCAATCAATAATATTTTTAGGGCTTACATGCACATATTAAACATAAAAATCTAAAATTGATTAGTTATGGCACCACACTTTCGCCAAAATGATGTATATCATGATGATATTAGAATAGGCACTGCATTCTATAATGTCTATCATATAGAATAAACAACCACGCTATGTTAAATTATAAATTGCTCATATTTTTTCTGTAGAGGGTGCTGGTGATTTCATGGTAAAATCAAGTCGTTTTCTTCCTAGTTTTAATCAGGGTTATTCTGGCATCAAATGCTATATAATGGAAACTATGAAATTCTTTTGCGCATTTGTTTGGTTTTATAGTTTTTCTTGTTAGAAAAATGCTTCTTTGCACGTTTTAATGGTAGGTTAAAAGATAAAAAAGCTGCTCAGGACGATTCATGTGACTCTCGGAGGCAGAAACTCCGTCACGTGGATCTGTTTATGTCCGTTGTCATTTCCGGAACAAAATGATTGACATGTGTTTCAGCCAATGGTTAATGTGTTCAGTTTGTCAGCGTTGGCTTGAAGTCGTGTTGCCAGGTTGTGTTAGTTTTTGCCTAATAGGGCATTTGTCAGGAAACTAGGCATGTTTAGTTATTTGAAAAAACATTAAGCTGTTTAAAAAATGAATTTTTAATGAAACAAATGTAATTAAAGATAAATTAAAATTAAGTTAAATCACACACCTAGGTGTGTGCAATTTCAATCAATTAAGCCCTCTTTTGAATGCAAATCTGCTTTATTTACAACCCTTGTCAACTGAGGCAGCAACCATGTGATCAATTAATAGGGATTTAACAATCAATTTGAACAACGATTCGATTCATATTATTATTTGTTCTTGCTGATATGATCCATAGTGGATATTTTTAATTTTGAACGATCTGATTTGATTCCATACAAGTCACTGACCTAAAACCGATACAAGATATTCTCATTCAACCAGTGTGACTCAGAGATGACCACCTGGATACTGAACAGTGCAGGGGATGTTCTCCAGATTCATTTTATTTCTTGCAAGAAAATCAAGTTTAAATAAATATGTGTACAAACAAAAATTAAACAAGAATGAATGGTAAATCCATTCACAAATTAGTTTCATAAAGTTCAGCTAAGTGTTGTTTTTTACACATCAAAATAATACCAACATTAGAACAGTCTACCACACTATTTGGTCACATGTCTTTGCAAAATATAAAGTGTTTCCACACATTGGACTGTAATGATGGCTTGATCGTTTTTTTTTTCCTTTTTTTTTTTGCTGCCATCTCATATATCGTGTCGTTTTGACATTATAGTAAAATAAACCTACTGTGCCCAAATCCAAATGGTATTTTCATCTCATGTTGAAACAATTTTTATTGATATAGCTCAATTTATTCGATCAAGAACGTGCCACAGACAGACCGATCTGGTTGCATTGTAGGAAAATAAATCAATTCATTGTTACACCCCTATCGATTTATGCAGAATTTCTGAATGACTGAATGAGTTTGATATACTGTTGTAAATTTTAACAAACCGCAATGAATTGTAAATATGCTTATCTCTCCTTTCTAGCAGCAAAACCTTTTTTTTATGGTGTGGTTGAGCTGGAAGAGGTTTCATAGAATGCCTTTTTAGTACACTTGTATTTTGAAATAGGCGTTTTATTGTTGTTGTTCTGGTTGTTTGTTCTTTTTTTCACCGAGTTGGGTGGGATTTAAGTTTTTTCAGGTTGTGTGATAATGCTGGAAATTCTCCACCAAATCTGGCAACCCCTGAAAGCAGTCCAAATGTAGCGGTTTACTCTGTACCGTTTTTTTTCATCGTACTCCTTCATCCATCGCCCACACGTCATGACCAGTGACCAAATTCGACGCCTTTGTGCACGTCCCCCCACACGACACGCGATACGGGAGAGAAATGTGGCCGACAGCCGCTAAATTCTCGAAAAAGGACAAACCTACGCGCAGGAATAAAGGTAAACACCGAGGATCCGACTATGCTAGCGCCATGCTAGCTCCCGGAAAAGGACGTTTTGTTGTGGTCTGCAGATTTTCAGGATAATGTCCTCGCAGATTTATGTTTTTTCTACATCGTAATATTTTCGAATATTTGGATGACAGTGCGCAGGTTTATACTTAAAACGTTTTTCTGTTCTGTTCGCTCACACATATTCAGCAATTGTAGTTTCATAACTTGCAATGTTTTGTCAGATCAGATGATGTTAGCTTTCTGTTGAGAAATGTTGACAGGATTGTCTTCCTCAACTTCACAATCATTTTAGTTCCACTGCCTTAATGTATTTTTTCAACATAATTACGATAGGGTAGATCTATATTATACATATATATATATTTTAGTACATTTTTAATTATATAAAAAAAAGGTTAACTAAAAAAAAAAATTCAGCCCATCTTTTGTCCAAACACCAGTGATCAGCCTCTAAAATATAGTTGATCATTTCTAACAAGAGAGGATGGAAAGGATCCTATGACATAAACCAAACAATTTTGTATTTATCAAATTCAACAAAAACATTCTGAAGTAATTTATTAAATAAACAAATCACACTTTCACTGTTTTACAGATACCAACTGTGTTATACTTCATTTCAATCCCATTTAAGTCAACTTAAACTGACTTAAAAGTGTTTTCATCAACCTAAAATAAAATACAGCAGGAATATAATTGAACTAACATTGAATCTAAGTTTATTTAGTTTGATTTTTCTGATTGCTTGCCAGGTATTTTGTGTCAATAATGGGTGACATGAAAATAAACCTAATTGATAAGGATCTTATGTTAAGTCTGGCTTATTTGCTCAAGTGTTTTTTTTTTTTCTTAGGTTTTTGTCAGTAAAGCAGGAGCACTGGAGCAACAGTTGCTGCTCATCCTTCAGAGAACACCAAACTAAATTGCTGTTCTGTTACTTTTCCTGTGCAGAACATTCAAAACTGGAAACAGACTTCACGGTTTGGGATGTCTTGGCATTGCAAGGTCAGACCATGCAGTGCTCAAAGAAACGTGAACAAATCCAAACGCTGTATCTTTCATTTATCAAGCATTAATCACAAGGAAAGGAAGAGCTTATGGTTAAAAATAACTGTGTGTTATCTGGGGTGTGAAGTCAGATCTGGAAAAACAGAGGAGCAGGTAGATGAGACCAAATATTTAAAATTAGTAGGGGGGGCGGGGCATAAATAGAAAAAAGTCTTTTTGTTTATTTTTTACATATATTTCTCAAGTAAAGCTCATAAAATGTATTTTGTGTTCCTTAAAGTCCGCCTCCAATCATCTTTAAATCTATTTTAAAAGCATTCCCTGTGGGTTTTTTTTATTTTTATTTTACTATGATTATGCTGCAGTGCGGCAGTAGCTCATCAAAGATTTGCCTCTTAGTTGTGGGCAAAACTGATGACATGGAGTAAGCCTGCCCCCACTTCCCATCATCCATCTGTTTACACTCTCTACTGCTAGCTAACAATCCCAAGCTAACATTAAAGGTGCAGTGCAATAAAAGTGACCAGCAATATTGGAGCTATCCAGCGGTACAGTTTGGAGCCAGATTCCAGCTCAGACGAAGAAAACAAAGACGTACACAGATCTATGTGTCTGCAAGTGGATGCATCAGAATGGAGCAGAGCAGGGGGCTTTGTGGTCTGCAGGTTGTAGCTTCTGCGTCACTGCTGCAAGCTTTTTCACACAGTTTTTTTTTGTCTGCTCCTGATTCACCACAATTTGAAAAAAGAAATACTCAGAAATGTAATTATAAGCTCCACTTTCTTTATATATGCTCCCCATCAGCAGAAAAATGCTACAAGAACAACAAAACCCAATTTTCATCGTTCTGGAATGTCAAGTAATTAAAAATATTATATTTCTAATCTTGCAACCTCTGAGGTACCTTTCAAATTCTGTCACTTTGAAAACTCCAAGTATCCCTACCTGCAGCAGTGTTTACGGTCTCCACTGTTGTCCGATGGAAATGTGAACTCTTTCTAGTTTTTAATGCTCACAGAGTATTTTAGATTTCTTTTTCCCCACAGTTTCATCATTTTTATGCTGCTCTGTTCTGTTTTCTCAGTTGTAACTTTATTTGTTAATACTATCTGAGCTTTATACAAAAACACCACAGTCTATGCGAGGCATTCCTGCCTGAAAAGAAATTCTAGACAAACTAAAAAAAAAGGTAAAGAACCCTTTGAATTAGAGGCCAAAGTTGGAAGCCAGTGCCCTGAACATCATTGTTATCCATCAGCCATCAAGAGTGTTGCTGCATGTTTTTATACTTTTAGGAGGATTGGCGTTCCGACTTTTCTGCCATTAGAATTATTAGTCCCACCTCGTCTCACATGAGCGGACGAGCTTTAGATTTTACTGTAGAAAGCCGTCTTCATTTCAGCTGCAGACAGACTCTCCATTCAATCCACATCTTTATTTTTCTACTTATGAGTCTACTGTCTTGTGTTAGGGAGTAACCTGGATACTCGATGTGCACTTTTCTAGGTGTGATGTCAACAGTTGGTGAATAGAGGCTACACACTGAGGCGGTTTGTGCGTGTTGATGAATAAGTGGCGTAGCAGCAAAGAGTCGTGGATGCCAAGATGCTGCTGTCTTTGGGAATGCTGATGCTCTCAGCCACGCAGATTTACACCATCTTCACCGTTCAGCTCTTTGCCTTCCTCAACCTGCTGCCTGTGGAGGCAGACATTGCTGCTGTGAGTACAGACATTCAAAAAAAGAAAAAAAAAAAAAAGTTTCTTGATATTGTGTCTTTAAAGTGGACAACCGTTACTGATGGGGGGACGGCCCGACTCCCGTGTTGCTTTATTTGCACTGATGGAAATGAAAAGTGCTGTGTGTTTACGTTTGGAGTTCAACCAAAACTCCCAAGGACGACTGCACCTCGACTTATTGGATTTGTCTTTCTATCTTTCAGTACTCGTTTGACAACAAAACAGAAAACTTTGATGACATGCCTGCTCGGTTTGGCTTCCGGCTCCCCAGTGATGGATTAAAGGTGAGTATTATTGGGGTCAAGGGTTGCATTTATGCTAGCTTCAGAGCAAAGTTTACAACTGAATTGATTTACAATAGAACCACACTTGTAATTAAGAAAAAAAAAAGTGGAGACATTGTTGTCACAGTACACAAAGGTTGTGTCCAACCCCCCCCCATCCACTAATCCACCATCCCAAAATCCAGTGCCCTAGAATTTTTCCCACAAGTCACTTCGAAAAACTAGTCTGCATCAATTCTCACTAGATTAGCAAACACAACACATTGTTCATTTGAAAACAAATGTATTTTAATGTATGTATAAAACAATTATCCAAGTTTTCATCATCAGAACACAATGGATTAGGAAATAGTTCATATTTATCAGGTTTTTAGGTGATGTCATATTCTGTATTTTTCAAAAAGGAAGTGAGCATGTGTCCAAACTGTGTTTAAATCCAGGACACTAGATAGTCTTTTAGTTGTTGGGGAGCAGTGAGGGGATTCGGACACAGACAAATGTTGATTTGAAAAGGCTTCTTGAAAGTTGAACGTCAGTCCTTGAACCTGCTTTAGAGCGTCACTTCTTTGTGTTGAAAATTCTGTTGTTGTTATTTTGAGGTGTGTGTTTTCCACCTCGCACTCGGCTGATCCGCGCACCAACAGAGGGGATGATTCATGTCTGCTATCTAAGCTGGGTATTGTGGCGCTCGCCACACTCGGTTGCTGCTGTTGTTGTTGTTCTTCAAAGGCCTTTTTGCAAACAGACAGCAAAACGCCTTGTTGCTTTGTGTTGACGTGAAGTCCAGTCTTGCGTATTTGGTCAGAGTTTTTGGTGGGAGTTTCCACTCTTTAAGTGGGTTTAATATAACTATGACAGTTCCTCCTACTGTTGTCTCATGAACTGTGATGTTATGGTATATTTTTAGGGTTAGGGAAACAGAGGGAACGAGGCGCTCTTTAGGCCATAAGAACATTGATTAAAGACCCACTCCCATGAAAATGGTGTTTTTAAACAGTATGATGGAGGACATATACATTATATGACATATGCATTTCTGAATATTACTTCATTCAGATTGTTGTGGGGGGAAAAAAACATTTGAAAAGTTGTGTATTTGTGGCAGACAATGCACTATGTGGACCCTCAAACTTCCTGCTCCAAGCTCTTAGCAACAGGGAGGGGAAGGGGGGCGGGGTTGCTCCGCGCCAATGGTCCCGCCCACAACCCCAGAGGTGAATTTTAAACGAACTACTGCTGCTCTGGAGAAGCGTTATCTGAGAAAACAACAGTTTTTTTTCTTCTTTCCTTTTGGCTAAAGACGGCATAATCATCACTAAAAGACCTCAAGGAAAATCTTAAAACAGCTGATCGGAGTGGATCTTTTAGTGTTGAACGTACAGATTCGTCATTGGTTGTTACTTTTTCAAAGTTAATGTTTCAGCACAAAGTTTTCCTCATGTAAAAATTTTGTTTTGTCTGTAAATATGTGCTCTTCTGTTTTGCAACACGTAGCCTTAATAATCTAGAATTGTTTCCACTAGAAGTTTCACGACATCGTGTTCCTGATTGACAGAGACATTATTTTTAAGTGTCTGGGCCTTCTTTTGTTTTAAAGGCATAGTGTGACTCACTCTTAACATTCAAAGTTATTATATATTTTGGGAGTTGGGACTCAGAAAAGCTGAATATCACTGGATTAGAGCAAGTGCCAAGGTTGATTGTCATTCCCTTCTTTCTTTTTTATTTTTTTTTATTTTTATTATTTATTTATTTTAAAATCATTTTGGAAATTACAGTGAAAGTCCCATCCAATCAGACAAACACCAGGGATTACGACATCTAATCATGCTGGACTGAGTATTATGCACAGCATTATATAAGATTTCTGCCTTGTGAAAACTGAGAACAGGCTTATTCACAGTCATCCTCATCCTCTCTGTCTGTAATTCACATCTGTGCTGTTGGTTTATTTTTGGTCCCTCTGCTGACCAGCAGGGGTGGAAAGTCTGAGCGCCGCATCCTGCTGGAAGTCATGGTGACCCCCGCAGTCGCCCCCCCCTCCCCCCCCCCCCTCCAAGTGGTGTATGCAGTGATTTTGTGCAGATTTGGCTGTTGCAGAAAGCATCTGCTTATTGTTAAACCTCCCTCCCATTGATTCCTCAACTCTGCATCAAAATAATGCATAAAATGTGCATCATAAATGTAGGCTCTCACTTGTGGGTCATATTTCATATTTAGATGAAACTTTGCTATAAAACAGACTTTTAAAGTCTTTGTTTTATTTCGGGATGTCCCGATCTGATCAGAAATCAGGCCCAATCTCGATCAAAATCGGATGTTGTAACCCAGTCAGGGATCAGGTATTTAGTTTATTATTATTTTGATCAAATACATATTTTGCTATACAGTATATTTCAAGCTTACTATTAAAGATAAAACTCTACGTGAAGTCTGCATATTATGAATGGATCACGACGTTTTATCTCCATAAAACGCAGCAGAACACGACACTAGATTGTGCAGAAAAACAGATCAGTGAAGTTAGCCAGGCATTCACAGACTTCCAGACTCAATAAATCTTTAAAGAAACGGACAGCAAACGTCTCTAATGGTTTGTCTTAACGCAAACAGTGACCTACAAAGGCATTTCAAACACACATACATATTTTTAACAACAATCAAACAAAGAGATGGCAGTAAGACGGCTGCCAAAGGGCCCTCTGCAGTGGAAAAAAAAAAAAAAAGGCTATAATCTCTTTAAAAAAAAACAACTCAAACGAATAAATGGTGACATTGAGATGAGCTAGTCATGAATACACATATTCATGCTACAAAAATAACTTTGGAAGAAAGTCATTTTTCATTTTTAGGGATGGAGATATGAATCACACTTTATCAAAAATGTTCAATAGCTCTGAAGCTACTAAAACAACAGTCACCAAACTTTCTCATATTACTAAATATCAACTATTTTTACAAATTTGGAGTAACTAATTTTTTCTACTTTTCTATAGTTGCACTTTTTTTGTGTGTGATTGTTCAAGCTTCTTCATTGAAGTGCACCTTTAAGTGTTAAATGATAAAAATAAGGTGAAGAAAATGCAAAAATGAGACCACCTGGATCTGTTTATTAAATGTATTTATTTTTTTCATGGGTTACAAAAGGATCAGATCAGGACTCAAAATCAAATAACATGAGGCTAAAATAAATCTAATTGGGATTATTGACAGTATTACTCAAAAAATATATTTTATCATTTAAAAGTTTATAACATCTTTTACATTTTCGTTTCATTCTGAATAGATTTGAATGTAAACATGAATGCAAACGTGTCAGGATATTACTTTGGGAAAACATATACAAATATTATGTTTCTTAACACAAAAACAATGTATAATATGGATTAACACAACTGGAATATAATTTTCAAAATGTAATAAAACTTTAAATGTTCCTTTCTTTCGTTTGTAAAGTTGAAAAAAATCGTTTTCTGTAGTGTGGCGGCGCAGCGTCACAAGGCGCCACATGCTGCTTTGTTTTCTGAAGACTTCACAGAAGTTTCCCTGAGGGGACTGCAGACGGACAGAGGCCCCTCTGTGTGCAGCTCAACAACTCATGATGCCGTTACCAAACACCATTGACAGCAAGTCTGAGCGCAGTGATCACAATTTCTGGATTTGATTCATTTTGTTTAGAGAAAAAAAAATCAGAAATCAATCTATGAATTATCTGTAATAGATTTGATGTATCTTTGTCGTTTTTTTCTTGTTTTTATTGCCAAAATTACTTTAAATAAGCCATTATTTTTACATCTGCGCAGATGGAAGACAAGTGGCTATAATTATTCACACTTCTCATTTTTGTTCTGAAGCTGCTGACAGATGTCCGGTTTGTTTCTCTTCCGTCTTTCTAGCAGACAAGTCTGTTACATTTTCTAGAATTTCCCCTGAAACAGGTTTTAATAATACTCATTTTTCTGACTCTTTCTATCTGGTGGAAGACATATAAGCGTAGACTTAATTCTGTGGGATGTAACAGGAAAATGCATTTAAGATTGTTCAGACGTATAGGGTGAACTAGAACTAGTCACAAATGATTTTATGTTGTAGGTTTCAGTTCAGCTGTCAGCTTTTGCAGATGAACAGATATTTTTGTGATGCTCCAGCCGTAGGCAGGCGGCTTAAAAACAGGGTTTTGCTTTCAATAACTTGCATAAAATAATCAATTGGGCCCTTTGTGTGTTTATTTAAATCACATCTGCGTTGCTAATATTGGTATATAACATTTTATAAGGGAAATGTATTTTAAAATATCTAAATTTTAAAAATTCGATTTCAGCATTTTTATGCAGCATTTTGTTTTTATGAACTCCTGACAACCACGTGTTCAAAATCTACAGTTTTATGCAAAGTTCGTTTGATTTTTTTTATTTGAATAGTAACACAGAAGTGATTGATATAGAATGCAAAACAGTTTTTGGCATCCATTAAATACATCAAAGGGTAAAATGTGCATCTAGTGTTACCATATCTGTTAATGTGAAAGGACTTTTCTTTCTGTTGCTTCTGTTGTAGTGTTGCTACTGGGAGGTACTTTTTAATCCGCCTGGGACTAAGTTGGACCTGAACAAGTTATTATTACATATTTTCATTTGTGAGATTAAGTGTAATCCCTGCACAGCTTTTTCAGAGAAATCCTTTTCCTTGGTGACATCTGTAAACCTCAGTGTTTGTCAGCGGTTACAGTAGGTAACAGAACCCTCTGCAGCTGCTTCATGTCCAGTTAGTAAAAAAAAAACTAATCGGAAAAAAAAGAGGAAATGGAACACTGTTAGCTCGTTTTTGAGCAGTTCATAGCCCTAAACCTTTCTCTCCTAAAAATGTGTCATATCTTTGGATGATATTGAAAAGTTGTTCTTTTAAAAACGGATTTCAGCTACAGGTCACACCGTAAACTAGCTGTTTTTTTTAAATATAAGTATTAATTATATTAATAATTACCCGTTAATTGGGATTTGAAATTAAATCTCACTCTGAGTCATTTTTTATAGTGTCAGGCATTTTTTTTTGATGAATTTTGTAAAAAAAAAAAAAAAAAAAAAAAAAAGCAAAAGGAACACACTCAACTATTTTTAGCGTTTGTTTTTCACATTTTTTAAACAAAATTTTGCTGAGGGTCCATGTTTTTTTCAGCATAAATATTGAATGGAATCAAGCTCTTCTCTTCTGATGTCTTAATAATGCTTCCTTAATACATTTATTCATCTCAATTTCACATTTGCTACACTGAAATAACTATCAATGCTTTTGATTTTGATAATGCCGTTCTGGAAGAGACATTTTTTGTTTTAGAAAAGGATCAAATCTCACACACAGGTGTTAAAAGAAGAATACCAACAGGTTTGTGTGTGTGACGATGCTGTGAATGTCCGTGGTTGAAGACAGTAATGACAGGTTGGTCCGTACTGTGAATGCTGTCACAGAAAAACAAATGAGTCTGTTTTCTCTCAGTACTTCCTGTCTGACATCCTGATTCTGAATGAATTCTGCAGTGGAAGTGCATTCAAAAACACACATGTAAGGGGGGGTCCAGAGAGAAATCTTTATCAGGGTGGGGCCTAATGCTATCATACTTTAATGAGCTCAAAACTGTTCCCAAGTAGCAGCTTCCAGCGACTCTCCTGTTTTCACATTTTGGTGTCTTGTGTCATCGTCACACTGAGCCTTAGTGGTGCACGCCTGCTTATATCTCTTGACGTAGTCATTTAATTTTTTTTGGACGCCTCTTGTATTCTGTGGGGTGGGAGTGGGGTTCTGCTACGTGTTTGTCTTGTTTAGAAAAGAAAAAGAAAAGAGCACTGTTTGAATAATTTCTGACATTTGCCTTTATTTCTGTACATGTCCTGTATTTCTGGTGCTCAGGAAAAAAAAGATTAAACCCGCCAAAAAAAACCACACACACACACATTTTAACCAACAGAGGGCGCACTTGTTTCTGCTTTTGGTGCCTAGAGGAAAAATGTGAGCCCTGCAGTGATGTCATGCCCAGCAAAGGGGATGGTAACACCCAGAGCTGGATTTCAAACATTCTTGATCTGTGATAACAATCTCTGGACTTTGCTTATTCATGACCTTCTTAGTCTCCACGTCTTGTTCTATTTTAAGTCCCTAAAGGGCTTTATTTAAGCAACTTCTTCAAATAGTTTTTTTTTTTAAGTTTGTGGGGTTTTTTTTCAATTTGATGTGTCAAACTGGTTGTTTTTGTGAGTGACTGAGGGAGATGTACTGATGAAAGCGGCAGCTGACTTTTGGAGCAGGTCACACTTCCTGTAGTCCACACACACACACACACACACACACACACACACACACACCGGTGTTAGTTACACATTCATTCGTCCAACAAACACTTTGAAACACTAGGTCATGTCCTTATGTCTCAGTTTCTCTCAGTTTAGCTCTTTGTCTACAGCTCAGTTTTTTGTCTGCATTAATTGCATTTTCTCCTTTTGTTCTTCACACATTCATCACCCTGTCAGCCCATCATTCCCAAAATATCACTTCATTTCTTTTGGGAGATCCAACAATTGATGATTTCATAACTTGAGATGAGAATGTGAATTTGTGTTGCTGTCATTTTTTTTGCTTTACTGATAAAAATTCTCCTCACATATATACTATTATTACACGGAGGAAGAAGATTACTGTGGATTTGAATAATTTATGGTCAACCAGATCATGAGAGCTGAAATCTGTGACTATGAATTAGTCGTAAAAATCATAATATGTCAGATGTTTTAGCCAAAAGGTCTTATTTTTTTGCTCAGTGGGATTTTTACCGCTTTTCTGTCATAATTATTTACCTAACTTTAAATGAAACTAGACTTAGGAGTTATTAAATGCTTTGTATAGTATGTTTTTATCTAAAATGACCAGAATAAACACTTTAACTAAGAGCGTTTGTCCTTCACAGGGCTTTCTGATTGGTGCACGACCAGAAAATGCCTGTGAACCCATCGAACCTCCTCCCAGCGACAACTTGACGGGCGCCTTCATCGTCCTCATCAAGCGGTTTGACTGCAATTTTGACGTTAAGGTACCAAATTCTTTTGTTTCGTGTGTGTGAGAAGTGAAAGTCATATCAGTCTTAACAACAGCACACCACAAACGAACCACAAACACATCTAGCTTTCATCTAAACACAATTTAATCGTCATCACTGAAGGCCAACCCCCTTGCTCGTCTAACTAACTGCACAGATTTAGCTTCTAACAAAATATAGAAAGTAACATCACTGTGCAAAGTAATGTTGGAGTCTTTCACCAATCTTTTTTTTTTAATCAGCATTTATTTTAAAAAGCATGCAGATGAAATGTATGCATTGGTTTCAGCAGAGGGGGTTTCAGCCTTAGTTTTTTCTGGAAATCTGAGATCAGCTTGTTGAGTCAGGAAAACAGGAAGTGGCCATTTCCCTAAACCCTATTTCCTGCATGATTCTTCAGCATGTGGTGCTGATCTTGTGCCTCTTTTCTTTGTGGTTTTGCAGTATTCCTTTTACAGAATTACTTAGTCAGGTTTACCAGAGGACTATTGCTCCTGGTCTATTTCAAATCTACAACTATTGCAGAACTCTGCGGCACAAGTTCTGACGAGGACCAGAGAGGGGGGAGCATATCACACCGGTTTTAAAATCGCTGCATTGGCTCCTTGTGCGTTTCAGGATTGATTTTTAAAATTCTTTTAATGGTTTATAAATGTTTCAATGGTCTTGGGCCTTCTTATTTAAATGAAATTCTTTTAAAGCAGGGGTGTCAAACATACGGCCCGCTAGATGGTTCAATCCGGCCCAGTCATGAAGACTAAAAATTATAAGGATGTTTAAAAAGGAAAGCATGTTTCTAGTCCATTCCTGTGGCGAGTTATGATTTTTTAAATAAATAACCGAAATGTGCAATTCCGCCACTAGAGGGAGCAGAGGAAAAGCAAAACAGTTGAAACAGCAAATCTCTGCATGTGCCACTAACGACACCTAACAGCTCTGAGTCTGGGTAAGATGTAGTTTTGTTCCCTGCGAGCCCCACTGATGTTGCATTGCTATAAGAATGATCAGTAGTGACACAGTAACGACTAAAATGTTGTCAAAAAGAAAAAAAGGTTGAAGTGAAGTGCTGAGCTTTCCAGGAAAAATGCAAAACCTGCATGTTTGGTATGTCATCAACAGGTTGGACTGCTCAAAGAAAATACCATTCAGCACCACTATGACACTCACCATAAAGAAAAGTTTCACCATTTGCTGTTAAGAAAGAGAAGATTAACAACTATTAGCTGGACTGACAAAATAACCGTCTGCATTTACCAAAGCCGTGACGTCAGTGATGGAGCAGTCACACCTGGCTACCTTGTTGCAAAAAAGTTGGAGCAAACATCCAAAGCATTTTCAGATGGTGAACCTATTGAAAAATGCTGAAGGCTGCATTAGTCTTGTTCCCCAAAAAGCAGTTGACCTTTGCCAACACGAGTCTGTTAAGGATTACTATTGCAGATACAACATCTCTGATGAGACTCGGGCGCCATATGAAGGAATCCAGTCATTTATTGTATTTTTGGTCACTATTGATGAAAGCACAGATACAGATATTGCACAATTGCACATATTTATTAGAGGTGTCAAAGAAACATCACAGCAGAGTTTCTTGAGTTGATGGACGCAACAACAGCTGATGACATAGTCAGCTCTCTAGTTACTGCGCCAGACGATGTTGGACTGAACTGGTCACGTGACTTCAGTGTGGTCACTGATGGCGCCCCATCAAAGGTCAGGTAGAAGGCAGGTGTTGCCACAAAATTCAGGTAGCCAATCAGGAAAAGATTCTTGGACATTTCATTGTGTTTTGAACACTTGAATGACAGTAAATGTGTTTCTGCACAGGATTCGAATCCTGATGTTGATGGACGGGTGAAGTTTCAGGAGAGAAAGGAGGTTAAATTCTTATGTTCAGAAATGTTTGCAAGTTTAACTCAGTTTAATTTTTCATTGATTTGCACATTTACATTTTAGGCAGGTGTTTCATTTTTCTCTGTAGCCCTCTTGAGTTTATTATTGGGATTGCTTAAGTGTCAGATGTAAAATATTGAGTCTGTGTAAAATTGAATTGAAAGTGAAATGCATTTTATTTTACATCCACTGACCTCTGTGAATGGATGTGTAATAATAAGTGATTAGGCTACCATGTCGGTTGAGGCATTTTTCTAACTGAGTTTTTCTAACTTTTTTGTTTAATGTTACTGGTCCGGCCCACTTGGGACCAGACACCTTGAATGTGGCCCCTGAACCAAAATGAGTTTGACACCCCTGTTTTAAAGTATGAGCCCTCACGGTCGCTGAGGTCCTCTGGCACTGGCCTCTTAGTTGTTCCTAAGGTGAGAACTGAAACGTATGGTGAGGCTTTGTTCTGCCATCACGGTCCTCGCCTGTGGAACAGTCTGCCAGAGAGCCTCAGAGCCGCAGAGACTGTAGAGCTTCTTAAGAAGAGGCTCAAGATCCACCTTTTTAATTAGGCTTTTAGTTGATTTTAACTGCTAATTTATTCTATTAGTTTCAGTATATGTTATTTTATGTATTTATTTTCATTTTATGCATCTTACTCCCAATGTTATGTTTTTATATACATCTTATGTCTTTCATTTTAGTATCTTATCATGATTTTAGACCCAGTGTTTCTTGAGGGGATCTTTTCTGCCAGGGCTTGCCGGCTTGGTCGGTGGTTGTTGCTGCAGTTCCTCACCTCACGGCTGTGAAGTGGACCCCGTTGCTGTCCCAGTCTGGGTGGGTGCTGTGGCGATGCTCCTATGGCCAGGCTGGCTCCTGGTATGAAGAGAATCCCAAATACCGTTTCCTCACAGCAGAGCCAAGCCTTACATTAGAAGTTACTTAGTCATTACTCATTGTACGTGGGGGTCATGGGTCGTATGTTTTAACAGAGGGGAGTGAAAAGGGTAAAGGGTGGGTTGGGTTTTTACTGTAATATTGTGTGCTTTTTGTTTTGAATGTTAAAGCGCTTCAAGTTGCGCAGGTATGAGAAGTGCTATTTTATTAATAAAGTTTGATTTGATTTGACTTCAACATGGTTTGGGATGGAAAAATGTTTGATTTTGGCCAAGTGACTCATGCCTGGAGGATCATAGAGGCTATAGAGGTTCCTTGTGTTGGCGTCAACAGAAAGAACATCAAAGTGTTTGATCTTGAGCCAAATACTTGATGTGACAATATGTCTACATAGCCTTTGGCAGAGGTAGTTTTGTGGAAATTCTGCAGTTTCTGCAGTTTGAATGTCTCAGCCCATCAGAGATGGATGGATTCAAATTGCGAGCATGAACATGTTCTTTTAGAGACGTGTCAAAGCTTGGAGGTAAATAGTTTTGATTTTTATGATGACTTTTATTAAGAATAATAAACTCTTTCCCTTGTATGAGTTGAACTAATTTATGTGAGTTTTGTGATCCGTTGCACACACCCATAGTTTTCAGGTACCGTTGTCCAGCCTCGAGAGTGCAGTGTGAAAGTAAACCGAATGAAGGTTTTCTACATCGCAGCCTAATGGTACCAAGCTGGGGTGTCACTATGAAATGATTCGACTCATACTATAATCTGTGCTTGCTGATATGATTCCTAGTCGATATCGGTTCATTTTGGACAGTACAATTCAATCCGATCCGGGACATCTTTAGCCAAAACTTCAACCAGTGTGACTCAGAGAGAAATACCTGGTACTGAACAGTGCAGGTGAAGTTTTCCAGATTTCTTGAATTTCTGTCAAGATAATCAAGTGTGATATCACAAACAAACCTACTGGGACTCAATCCAAATGGTATTTTTCACAACCAATATATATATATATTTTTTCATTTAAAAATGATTTTTTTTATGGTATAGATCGATTCGATTGACAACCTGCCTCAGACAGATTGATCTGGCTGGATTGTAGGAATAGAAATGTATTCATAAATTAAGTTGATTAATCATAACACTAATAACTCTTATAGGAAATTACAAAAAATGTTAATGTCAGAAACTGTAGTCCTGTTGTGTAGATAAAGGTTCTGTTGTATTTCAGGAATTTGGAGGAACAGTGATGGATGAAGTGATGGTGGTGTTTGTTGATCTTCAGGGGAGGTTTTCTGGTGACAGCTGCTAAATAGTGGTCAGTCAGCATTCATGGAGATGCTGGAGCTGCTCTTATGTGCAAATTACCTTTAATGCCAATTCTTGGGTCAACAGGAAACTCAAGTTGTTGTGTGAAGAGTTGAAGCCTTTACACAGCAAATGTACTCCCAGTAATTGAGAATGGACCATGTGCAGAACATAGAGAATGAAAGAGTGACAGAAATAGGACTTTCAAAATGGGAAGAATAATGGGGGGGGGGGGGGGGTCACAGCTGTTTAGAAACAAATTTTGGTTCTGTCACTTAATATTGTTACTTTTTTCTTCCCTTCTTACTCCTATTTCTCATTTACTCTCACACTTCCTGTTTTTCTGTAGTTCTTATTTCCTTTGTTGCTCTTTCTTTTTCAGTCCGTCTCGCTCCTCTGGCTTTTTTCCCCCCTCTCTGTCATTCTGGGGCAGCCATATAGCCTTATAAGGACTAGCTGCATCACATACAAGGCATATTGACTGACCCGGCAGTGATGTCTTTCCTGGGCTGGAGTGTAACCAGACTCCGCATAGTTGTGTGTTGGTCTCCAACAGAAAACACACTCAGGCTGTGTCAGATCTGCTTTATAACCTTCAACAATCTTTAAAGGGCTGGTCTTGATACAAACCTCTGAAGAAATGTGTTTTCAACACACTAATAATATAGATTAGGTAACATTAATAACGTTTAAAGTATTTTTTTCTTTCTTAACTACTGCAGATTACCTGTACCAGGTGTGTTCTGCCAATGAAAGAGTTGGAATAATTGTATAAGAGCCACAAACTCTGCATTTTGACACCCCAAACTACTGTTTTATGAGGGGAAAAATGTTTAAATCTGCTGCATGATTCTGTGACAGTTCAATTTAGACATTTTTAAGAGCCCACTTTCTAACGCAAAATATATATTTCATTTTATTTTGGATATTCAGTTAAACACTTTACAGCATAGACTTAGAGCGGGTGCCGTCGCCGTATTTATTTTTCCTTTCTCTGGTTAATCTTCAACCTGGCCCACAGACAGACAGACGGAAGTAGCTTTTAAAATGGCCATAACCCAGGCGCAGCTCTGCAGGAGTGAAGAACACCAGTAGAAACTCTGCAGGATCTGGTGAACCCAGACACGGCGACCTGCTTGCCGGCGCCTCGGTAGAGTTCTCCAAAACATATAAACCCAAACTACTCGCTCAACATCATCCATGATTTCCATGATGTGGCAACGAATGAAGACCAGAAAAACGTTGACGGGGGCATCAAGGCGTCGTTTTGACGTGCAAATCACGTCCGGTGTGAATGCAACCTTCGATTTTGAACATCTCAGAGCTGTCTGACCTATAAATGTAAATATTCTAGATTTATGACTTTTACCCTACATGTGTGACTGTAGAACAGTAGCTTGTTGGTTCTTAGGTTTTTTGTTCCTTATAATTTGGTTTTTATTGTGAGGTTTTTATGTCTCCCACATGACACTTGTAAAGACAAAGCAGAAGTTTTAGTTTACATAATTAACTATGCTTTGAATTGTAAATGAACAGCTCCTAAAACTTCACCCTAAGAAGAAAAAAAAACATCCAGACTGTAATGATTAAGCTCTCTAGAGTCAATAACAATTTGTAGACTGGAATTAAGATTGGATTTCTTTATTAGACCTCATATTTATTACTATCAATTAAAGAATATCTTATTGATAGCAGAGACCCTATTGGAGTCTCCAACAAGCCTTCTCTGACCCACACCTGGTCTTAACTTTCCATCAAGCCTTGTAAAATATTTTATGATCGCATTTGGATTGTTTCTTACACAAGGCTCCATAAGCTTTTGGTTTCCAGCTTTCATTAACAACTCTTAACTGTATATTCATTTCCAATATAGCTGGAGTATATATTTCCGAACAAGATAGTGGAATGATGGATATATTAAATGATTCTGCAAAATATACTGTGCAACATGAGCTATATATCTGATTTCCTTGTTTAGATCCCTGCAGTTTAGTATTTGACCAAAAGAAAGATAAAAACATTGCATCCTAAGATGTATGTCAGTCTTTGATTGGTAAAATTATTATTGTAGTTAAAAGTTAAAAACTTCAAGATTTTTCAAACGGCATATTTTGATCTGCTCCTGATTCACCATGATTTGAGGAAAGAAATAGTCAAACACAATTTTAATTTTAAATTATTTTGTCCTCCATCATGCGAAAATTCTACAAGAACCTTTTAAAAACACAATTTTCATCATAAGTGCCAAACAGTTATTGATTGTAAATTTTTGTTTCTGTTCATTTCTTTTTCACTCTCAGTGGTCCTCTCATGGCCTCTCAGTGTCACGACCATGCGGCTATCTCTCATCTTTTGCTTCTCTGTCAGTCAGACGCTCCTCACAAACCCTCCCTCTTCCTTCTTTCCCGGGCTCTGCTCCCTCCACAAGCTTCAGGAAAACAAAGGAATAATGGATTCCATCTTGACTGAGAAGAGGCACCTCTGTGTGTGTGTGTGTGTGTGTGTGTGTGTGGGTGGAGGCAGGCATGTCAGGGTTGTCACCCCTGACATGCCTGCTTTGTGGTTCCATCGCCCTCCATCTTTTTTTTTCTGTTATTCTTCAGCCATTCTGAAGTCGTCCACAGATGTCACAACTAGTCTTTAGTGTCCATCGAGCAACATTGTACAGTTGTCGTGTTAGCTTGTGTGTTAGTGGGAGAATGCTGGAAAGTGTGAATTTGTGTTGTGAAAAGATGTAAAAAGGATGAGCTGGAATGTGGAAAAAAAAAGACATGAGAGAAGAACAGAGGATCAAGTGAAGGCATGTTGATACACATCCTACTGTGTGAGTATGTGTGTGTGTGTTGGGGGGGGGGGTGGCATTCCTGCATAGCTTTTCTTTTTTTTTTTTTTGTCTCCAGAGAACGCGGGTTTGGGCTTCCTGTACACTGGCATTCTTGGAGGTTTTTGGGGAGTGTCTTATTGGTGACCTTTTTGATATTTTTTGCTAAGGTGACAGGAACCCCTTTATACCTTTTCAGACCCTTTCATGCTTCACCTCCCTCTTTTTTTTTTGCCAGATGAATGGTTGCTGATTTATGTCTTAAACCGGCGTCCCCAACCTTTATTGCATCACGGACCGGTTTGATGTCTGGCTAAATTCTCACGGACCGGTATGTTTATATGTGGCGGACACACGCTGCAGCAACGCTGCAATAAAGGCAGAGACACGTGATAAGACGTACACTGCACTTTTATTTTGACACGCTAAACATTGTACATCGCATAGGTGTCATAATCCTCTCCCCTTTCCACACTCATGGTGCTAAAAAGAAGTAAATACAACAGGAAGAAATAACTAAGGGTGAAACAACATAACTGCCAGATGAAAGGACCCATAGGCAAAAAGAAACACCCGTGCTCAATTTTGACCAAAGCAGGCAAAGAGGATTGATTTAATTCCCTGTGATGCCAGCTCCAACAGTAACCCCTGCAGCCTGCAGAACCCCAACAGCAGACCAAACGTGCACGTGACCGACACTACAATACAACAAAATAATATGACTCGCATGAAAACTGTGGTATTTTCTAAACATAACAATAAACACGAATTATGACATCAGCAACATCCTCTCTGCCTGCAACACTCCCTGGTCGCTATTATTATAACATTTAAACATACCTTCAAAATAAGTGCATGGAAAATCCAACTCACCACAAAGCTGAATGGTTTGAGGGAATCTCCCGTTGGGATAAATCCATATTTTAAGTAGGACTCCTGAAACTGTCTATTAAATGTAGCTTTCTTTTTTTGGAAGTCAAAGGCTCCTCTTTCTGTCTCCTGGCTGGGCCTTTTCCACTTGGCAAAGAAACTTTCCAAAGACGTTTGTTTTTTATTCATTTTGTTAGTTCCTGGGTTTTATTTTGGTGGTATCCTATCATGTGACCGAGATGAGCGAATTGGCCTGCGTCAAGAATAAGAATTGGGCAATTTTTCAAAATAAAACATCTTTCCGATTCCGAAATAAATAAAACGGAAGTCATGTAAGTTATTTTATTTTTTCTGTGCGGCCCGGAGGTTGGGGACCACTGTCTTAAACTAGCAAAACAAAAATATTTTTCCTGACAAAATACAAAATGGATTTCTCTGTATTGAAAAGGCTGATCAAAAGCCTCATATTTAGCAAACACAAAACTACATCTTCTTTAAAATGTAGGTGTCTGTTTAGGTATTTGAAATTCTATTATTATTAAATCTAACGGGTAGACATCTCTTCATTTCCTTCAATTATTCAGCTGTTCTCACCACTAGCATTGGTCTTCCCAGGGAAACAAATTTGTTAAAGTAGTCTATAGTATTTACAATTTGTGCTTTTCTTGTTTTAATGTCTGCTAATGATGAAGAGGTCCCTGCAAAGGACAGGTGTGTTTTCATGATAGACACTAGATTTATTATGTAGCCTGTATATTACTTTACAAATCAAACAGACCCTAACCCTAACCCCAGAAGAAAAATTCACGTATCCTCATGGATACGTTCCCTATTGGAAAGTCATGTCATTTTAAAATCCTTTTTAACTTTGACGTATATCCAGTTCTGTAAAAGTCCCAAATAAGCCCTGATATGATGTGTGTTTGAATTTTAGTTGACTAAACAGCATCAGTCCTTCAGTTGTCTCCAACCTTCTCTTTTAAAAATAGAGCACCAGTGCAAATGTCTGATTTTGTTTCAATCTAAACTTAATTGAAAAATAAAAGACAAAAAGTCAAATGAAGCCAGTTGTTTAGCATATAAACAGTACAGAGAAATGAGATAATTTAATTGTACTGCCCTTATAATATTTGTCCGACAGTTGTAATTATGAGTGGTTTTTAAAATCTTTTCTTTTTTCTTGTTTTAGTTTACATGTCTCAAAGCTTTATTTCACACATATCCTTGTATTTAGAAATAGAGTTGATTTTGACAAATTAGTATTTTCTATCCCTGGTATCACTGTTGGGGAACTAAATAGGTTTACATTTGAGTTTTTTTTGTGTTTATTGTTTTGTCATTGTAGTATTTTCTAGAGAATTATCAAGAGTTCCACTATGGTGTAGTAAACAGCTCAAAAATGAGTATTAAAGACTAAAATGCATATCATAGATCTCAATGCAAAGCGCATTATTTAAATAGAAGCTTATTTTGCTTTAAGATTTGAAGATATTGGGCAAAAAAAGGACTTTAGTCATATGACTAAGAATGCAGGTTTTATACTGAACATGATTTCCAATTTGCAGTAGTGAGAATGCTGAACAAATCTGTAGTGGCTCTCGGGCTGTAAATTACAGATTTGTTGAAAGCTTTAAGCTTATACTCTAATCGGTTAAACAGAAAGTATTTGAGGTAAAAGTCTCAATCCTCAGCCGTTCACTGCAGATACATGAAGCTTCTCCGCTCAGCCAGGGTGTGGTCAAAGGAGAGACCTTTTATTTCTTTTTCTTTTGGGGCAAAATTGTTTAACCCGCCCAACTAGAAAAGTGCGTTTGGTGGGACTTTGCTTTTACCAGCCACAAGCAAACGTGGCCAGTGGTTATTGTGGAGGCTTCGAGTTCCCTTCCAACCTCACTTAGCCACTTCCTAACAGTAAAGGTTTTTAATGCAGCAGCACAACAGTGACCTCACAGCCCCCAAGCTGCACATCGGCACACACAGACTTCAGTCTTCACTCAAATAATGACCTGGCTTCCTGCACACTCTCACTCAGTCTTATGACAACGTATGACTTATGGCTGACTGAGTGTGTGACTCTGGAGCAGTTTAATGGGAGAAAACTGGGCCACTAGCTGGATCTGACAGAGCTGTTTGGATTTCCCAGCCGGTACAGTCTGTTGCAGTTTGTTGCCACAACAAACTGCAACAGACTGCTCCCTTTGACCTGCAGGACCGACAGAAGCTGCGGCTCTGTAATACACCACAGTTGCAAATATGCACCTCTAAAAGACTTGTTCTGAAAGCTCACAGGGAAAAGAAAGCGTGTCGCAATAGTCTTTATAGCACCCATAAGCCTCTTTGGCTGCACCTGTCTGTTATCAGGACATGCAGCCGCACCTTGAATTTTACGGCTTTATTAAACTCTTTATCTGATCAAAATGACTGAACCTTGAAACCAAACTCTGTACAGTGCAGCATTCCAATGAAACTCCAAGGAGAGGAGGAAGAAGAAAGTGGCGGAAAGGGAGGGAAGAGAGCAAGCAGAGGGCACAAGGAGTGCAAAGGAGGTGGGGTGGGGGGCAGAGAAAAAACAGAAAGAACATGGTAGTCAGTGAGTTACAGAGAGAAGAGCTCAAGTCTGCTTCATGTAAATGATGTCCTGGACCGATAGGCCCTCTTTTATTAGTGAACACAATTCCTTAAAGATGTATTTTTGTAGGTGGAGTCTTGTGTCAAGTCATGCACTGACCTGGTCTGTTGTTCAAACACCACACTGGATAATAAACCACTGATGGGTCTTATTATCCAGATGGTATTTGGCCAACATTGTTATTCATTTTTTAAACAAATTCAAAAATGTTAAATATGGCATTACACTATTCGTGGGTTTAGGGACCAGAGGCACCCGCGAATCTGCAAATACGGACCCCCACCAGGAGTCCCGGCTTCTTTCTTCATCAGTTAAGTGTGAGAGGTCATCTTCTTCCAGAAGAGGCCGGTTTCATCTATCATTCATTCATCCGGATGATAATTATTCTCCGCGATTATCTTCCCTAACATTTCAGGATATTTTCCATCCACTTCTGAGTCAGCTGATGCCATTTTCCATGCAGGAGCACAAGCTTCGGTTGTAGTGATTCAGGGACCGGTGGAACTAGCTGTGAACTATTCTTTAGCAGCCGTCAAGAAAGCCAACGGTCTGGCGTGCTCTTCATCTCCTCTCCTCTGGACGCAAAAGTCTCATACAAGAGTCTTGAGTTTTTGTGATGAACCAGAGTCTCGTGACTGAAAAAAAAATCCATGAATACATGAAACTGCAAATATTGAAACGCGAATAAGCAAGGGAACGCTGTATTTTATATTGACATTTTTATATCTTGAAGATGAGGAAAGACTGTAAGGAGAATAATGAAGCGGTAAAGGGGAAAGGAGGAGAAGTTATGTGTTTTAACTGCAGTGCTGCATAGTTGCACTGTGCAGGGTTGGCAGAAGACAGGACAGAGGATGCTGCATTTATTGATTTGCATGAAAAATTGATGCCGCCATAATTAGTCATGTTTTCTGCAGGCCTTTTTTCACAGCACTTAAAACTTACTTTAGAAGCCACATATAATGTAACTCCTACATTTATCATGTGTCTCAAGGTCTGCAAAGAGTTCAAATTTAGTTATGATAGGCCCTTTGGAGAGGAACGGTGCACAGATATAGATCAAAGTAATGGCCTATTATGCTTGTGTCCTCCTGTTTGTGCTCAGACATCACAAACACACAGGTAAATGCTCGTGCATCGCACAAACCCACACATGCATTCACAGGGATTGAAGGTGCAGTGACCTTTGAAATACCTTTTTCCATTTCACTGTTGAGCGAAGACATTTTTATCCCCATCACCTTCGCCCACATCACCACGCAGTCCCACACATGAACCGGCCCCAGCTCGATACCAGGCCTCCAGACGCGTAAACCTTTAGGAGCCCCTGAGGGCCGAATGCAGCAGGGGTCTGGACAAACAGGAACATGTGCTGGGAAAGAACTGATCAGACGGTTGAACAGTTTGGTTTGTGTTTATTTGGCACATTCTGACCAGAGCTGTTTTATATGTCATGGTACGCTGCCATTGACTTGTGAAGTCGGTAACATCAGACTTAAAGAACTTGATTCAAGACGTTGGAAAACTTCTCTGAAACTCCTGTTTTTAGATGTGAACTCCTATCAGCATTATTGCCAATTTAATGCAAACAAACTTAAGTAAAGAAATTGAATTTTTCTTTCAGGGTTTTCCCCTAAAAATATTAGTGGACAATCGAAATTGTTAGTCCAATTTCAGAGACTGCCATTAGTACATTTTTGTCCACCTTGAACTCATAAAAGAAATTAAAACTAAACTGAGGCACAGATGTACACCCACTAAGTGTAAATTATAGTAGTGGATTGAAACCTAAATGAAAATGTTTGCGTCATTTGAAATGTAAATGGCAGTAAAACATTTTTTATTTTGAAAATTGTCTTGACTTTTGAATTGTACAAACGCATCACATGTGGCAGAGCTGTTGATCTCACTTTTGCTTTTTGTTTTGTTCATACATTTCACACGGCTTTGAAATTTCCTGAAAAGTACTTATGAACCAATAAAAAACTTCCATAAATGGTTTGGAAATGTTTCCTTTGCAAAAACATGCATCAACTTTAGCAGCGAGTTAGTCTTTTATCCTCAAATTTTTGTCCGCAAAAAATCCTAATCTGAAAATTCACGTCAGTTAATAAGAAAAAACTCATTAAACTAGCGTTGAAAAGCGTTGAGAGGAATAGCTGCTGTTACTGATTTACTGTGTCACACCCATTAAAGTTTAAAATAATCTCTTATGTGCACAAACATGTATGAATGTAAGGAATACATCTAAATCCTGCTTCTCACTTTTAGTGATTAAGAGTTTGTCAGAGAGCCTGAAGCTGCTTATTTGAGATAATAGACTAGGGTTGTGCCGATGGACGATATCATCGTCCATCGTGATGGGTGACTGACATCCCGATGGAGAGACCACCATCGTGATGCCACGGCCCCGCCACGCAGCGAGTCGACACCATAAGCCGCGGTTACATGTACAAAATATCTTGATGGGATCAATGGTCGGATTAGAATCCAACCGTGTACATGGGCCCAGAAAAAATGTTTTCAGAATATAAAAACGTTCACTAAGGTCACCCTTTCCGTCGGAATAAAAACCGGAAGGATATAAATTCCGCCGAGCGGCTTTTTTTTTTCAAACTTTATTGAATGTAACAATTAAATACAAAACGACAGCGCAGAGCGGGTATATTCATTGACATGTCAGCTCGGTAAAATACGAGATGATCTTCTAAACGTGCTTTTAATAATGTTACGGTTATTATGCAACACCTGTTCGCTCATCATTTGAATCTTAATCCGTGTTGTCAGCGCTTTTTCTGAGCGCTGTTGTTAGCCCATGTTAGCATACTGCTATGCTAACATGGGCTAACAACATTAGCTTTGGGTGGCGCTGCATCCTGGGAATAACATCAGCCTTTTTTTTAGTCGGGACACGACTGGAAACACAAAACCACGTCATTGTTTGAATGTTTTCTAAGGACTGAGCGACATTTCTGCTTTGAAGCTCAAACCGCTGTGTCTGTCTGACGATCCGAGCTGTGCTCAGACACTCCGTAGACCCGGTTCTGGTTGGGGAGCTCGTACCCCTAGAGCTGCGGGACGGATCCGGCAGTCTTAAAGCTCCCCACACATACCGCTGCATCAGCACCCCCCCCCCCTTCCCATCAAACACAAAGCTGTAAGTCCGCGCTCCGCCAGTCCACTTCGCAGTTAAGTGCAGGCGCGGACGCACTTCTTTTCTATTTTGTTTGTTTACCTTTTTTTTGTTTAAGTCACTTCCCTCATTATATCTGATCACGCGGATGAGTCATTATTGGGAAATAAATGAAAAAAGCCAATAACGAAGGACAGCTATATAAGAACTAAAAATGTAAAAATACCCCCCCCCCCCCCCCCCCCGACGATGTCATCGTCCATCCCGATGGTTGACAGCAAACATCGTCAACGGCCAATTTAGGGGACATCGCCCAACCCTATAATAGACCTCATAGTTTAGGATGACTCAACAATACAAATGATATGGAGTCTGGAGCCAACTCATTAGTCACATAAAGATGGATGTAGTTCTGCTGAGTAAAAAATACATACCGAGCCTGCAGGAGAGTCGCTGACAGCAATTCTGCTCCGCACAGCTAAAGCCAAATAAGACATATTTTTATTCCAGTGGTAACGGCGTTATAATGGATTGTGATCTGTGCATGTTAGCTACTTAATTCCAAACAAATGCATGATTTCTGTGAAAGGTTGGGATTGTTTTTGTGGTTCTTGGCTTTTACATGATTGACATCTTTATTCCTTGAGGTTCCACCCTCCTCCTCCTTTAGTTTCTTTCTTCTCCTTCATCTCTGGAATGTTTCAAATGGTCTTATCTCTGCCCATGCAAACACTAGAGGAGCCAGCAGCTATGCCTGAATTCCTCTGCAGATCTCCACACCCTGGCATCCAGACGGTCTGCAACCTAAAACCGTGCCGTAGTTTCATAAAGAAAATCTTCAGAAAAGACTTTGAGCAACTTTTTACTGGTTATAGCAGATTTCTGTCTTGTCTTGCACTATTTTACTCACCAATTGGGTTTTAGGGACACTGCCAGCCAGGCACAGCTGCTGATAAAAGTTTGACATGGTGCTTGATTTTACCTTAAATCTGAGACTTGATCAGTTACAGTAAGAAAAAGGTGCCACCAAACGACATGTTTTTCCAGATTGTCACTGAGATTACTCACAATTCAAAGCCATCTCAGTAAAGCCAGAGACTGGTGACTTCGATTTTTTTTTTTTCTGTGGCAAATATCAGTGATAAATGAGAAACACAAAGCTCATCTCCCACTTGGATGATTTTCATTCTTGGTCAAACTTGTAACTTAAAACTTGTGCATTTGTCTTCAGGATTGGATATGTCGAAGGAAATTACAGTTTTTGATCATTGGGAAAACACTTTTATTTTTAGTGAACACAAAGACAAACTAGTTATACTTACAGTGGGGAAAAAATATATTTAGTCAGTAGGGCTGCACGATATGAGCAAAACTTGTGATATGCGAAATGAGTGATCAATGTTGCGATAACGATATAATTTGTGGTATATAAACAAATAGCAAAACAACCAAAAACATCATTACCATTTCACTGCAACAGTTTAAAAATCATACTCCAAATGACCCTCGTCGACGTAGCAGGCAAACATCTAAAATGAAAGGGCTCATCTGATTGGTCAACAACGTGAAGGGGTCAATCCAATTGGTCAAATGCATAAATGGATTTATTTTATGCGTTAAATGCTTCAAGCTGCCATGAGATTGTTTTAGCACATTTGAGGTAACCATTTATTGCGATTTTTGCTGACTTTTGCGATATGGATATTGCACCGATTGATATTGCGACAACGATAAATTTGCCGTATATTGTGCAGGCCTATTAGTCAGGTACCAATTGTGTAAGTTCTCCCATTTAAAAAGATGAGAGAGACCTGTAATTTTCATCATAGGTTAACCTCAACTATGAGAGACAAAATGAGAAAAAATCCAGACAATCACATTGTCTGATTTTTAAAGAATGTATTTGTAAATTATGGTGGAAAATATGTATTTGGTCAATAGCAAAAATTCAACTAAAGACTTTGTAATATAACTTTTGTTGGCAATGACAGCTGACAAATGTTTTCTGCAAGTCTTCACAAGGTATTCACAAACTGTTGCTGGTATTCTGGCCCATTTCTCCATTCAGATCTCCTGTAGAGCTGTGATATTTTGGTGCTGTCACTGGGCAACACAGACTTTCAGCTCCAAAGATTTTTTATTGGGTTGGGATCTGGAGACCGGCCAGGCCACTCTTGGACCGTAACCCTTGTGATATCCTAGGCACTTTAACATTGGGAGTTGGGTCATCTAGACCCACTAGACAGTGTGCTGAACCTTTTTTCTTCAATGATTTGTGATCTTCACTGGTTTCCATGGATTACATGAAGTCCTCTTCGCCTTTATCCAACTTTGTCAATGTAAGGGTGGGGTCATGGGATAGCACAAGGGTTAAAATGCTTCTTACGTAGCCTCTCCTTTGTTACCTGGGCAGTGTGTTTGAGATCATTGTCATGCTGAAAGACCCAGCTATGTTTCATCTTCAATACCCTTGCTGATGGTTTTCTCTTAAAATCTGACGAGACATGGTCCCATTCATTCTTTCCTTTACACAGATTAGTCGTCCTGGTCACTTTGCTGAAAAACGGCCCCAAAACATGATGCTTCCACCACCATGCTTTACAGTAGGTATGGTGTTCTTTGGATGCAACTCAGCATTCTTTCTCCTCCAAACATGACGAGTAGAGTTCTTACCAAAAAGTTCTATTTTGGTTTTATCTGACCATAGGACATTCTCCCAATCCTCCTCTGGATCATCCAAATGCTCTCTAGCAAACTTTAGACGGGCCTGCACATGTACTGGCTTTACCAGGGGAACACGTCTGGCACTGGAGGGTTTGAGTCTCTGGCGATGTAGTGTGTTACTGATGGTAGCCTTTGTTACTTTGGTCCCAGCTCTTTACAGGTCATTCACTAGGTCCCACCGTGTGGTTCTGGGATTTTTACTCACTGTTCTTGTGATCATTTTGACCCCATGGGGTGAGATCTTGTGGGGAGTCCCAGATGGAGGGAGATAATCAGTGGTCTCTTCCATTTCCTAATAATTGCTCCCACTGTTGATTTCTTCACATTTCTTCATCTTTTATATAGATAACCTGTTCAAACAGGTGCCAATAATATAGGTGAAGAGTGGAGGACAGAGGATCCTCTTACAGAAGAAGTTACAGGTCTGTGAGAACCAGAAATCTTGCTTGTTTGTAGGTGACCAAATACTTATTTTCCACCATAATTTGCTAATTCATTCTTAAATATCAGACCCACATTTTCACATTTTGTCTCTAATAGTTGAGGTTTATCTAAAATTACAGACTACTCTCATCTTTTTAAGTGGCAGATCGTGCAGTATTGGTGGCTGACTAAATACCTTTTTGCCCCAATGTACATTACTCAACTTAGCGTTTTGTACCCTCTTTTTACATCTATTGATAGTGCTATATAATGTATTAAGTATCTGCAGGTTTTTTTGTGTTTAATTTTGCTACATTTGTCCTCTTTTCCTACAAAAATCATCCTTTAGTTGTCCGTCTTTCCTTCTTAAGAACTCTTACAGATGCACGCCCAGACACAGTGTATTGTCTGTGTCCCTTTTCTAGACGGCCTGCATCTAGACGCACACACACAGAAGCCATTGATGCCTCCACACAATGCCCTCTCACATGGGATCGCAATGCTGCGGCTGCCATACACGCTGCTTTACGTACGCCTGTTTATAAAATCACAATGACAAGGAACAGTGTAAAGACAGAACCGTCCGCTGTTGGCTCTGACATGCACTCAGTGTTCACCCCTTAGCTCTAAATGGATTTCCTTGCATCATGGCGGAGTACCATGGCCGCACAATGCTGCTTTGCAAAGCTGCTCCGCTGATGCTCACAAACAGATTTTACAGGTTAGCAGAATGGGCAGAGCCTTCCTCGTCAGTGTTAAACAGCGGACGGTACTTTTTGGTGCTCAAATAAAATGAATTTTGTTTGATATTTAATCAACACTACAAGCTGTCCCCCATCGCTCTCTCTGAATGCCTTGTATGCAGTTGATTACCACAGGAAGCTGATTCCTGCAATAATCATTTACTTGGGGATTTCCTCAGGGTCCGGGGTGAAAGGACCTGCAATAAAATAGAAAAAAAAAAACTCACACAGACACCTTTATTGTCTTGACTTGTAATCAGAACGTTCAGATTGTGTTTTATGATGTCTTTATGGTGACAAACAACAACTATATGCCTGCAGAACTGAATAGGAGGAACTAAAGGTTTTTTTTCCTGGAAATAAAAAAAAATTAATTTATAATTTGTTTTAAAAAAAGATTAAATGCTTTGCTTCAAGGTAGATTCATTCTGCACAAAGACAGAACTTTTAGATTTTTAGAGTTATCAGTTTAAGGCGGAAAATAACACAGAAAATAGGACAGGAATTTACATGAGCTCTGAATTCATTGGACATTTAAGGAGCACACTTTTCTCCATGTGGGTCACATTAGCAAGCAAGCAAAAATAATCACAGATGAAGGCCTTGATGAAACGGCTAATAAGGAGACTATGGTTTATAACAAAAGCAACCTGAAGGACCTTTGTGGAGCAATAGAGAACCTTGTAGAACATCAACCATCAAGGCAGCACTCCTTCAGTCAAATTTGTAAAGTTTAATTTCTCTGAAATCTGAGTTTCCAGTCTTGTAACGGTAATAAGATTCCTGTATGTGGAGAAAAGCAGACAGTGTTGCCTCATTGCTTTTCTCTGTAAAAAACATGAAAATGCAGCATCATTTTGGAGATACTTTTATTTTAAAAATGGGTTCAAATAGACTCAAAACCTAGATGCGCAGAAAATTAAAACAAAAACTTTCCATTGGGTTTTTTAAAGATCTTCAGCTGCAGCACATTCCAGCCAGAAAAGGGGATTTAAGCAAACCGCCTAAAGCATAACAGTGACTTAAAGAAAACTGTGAAGGTGTTTGAGCCACAGTCTGCACATGAATCCAGTAACACACTCCAGCATAAAAACTGAGAAACACTCTGTCCTGAAGCTCCAGCCTGGTGAGGCTTCCCCACGTCTGCCAAGCAAAATGCAAGAAAACATGAAAAACTAGGCTGTCAGCCTGGTGGGATCATTCACATCTAGATCTGGCAAAATAAGCCAACAGCCTCCATTCTAATATAATTCTGGATGAAAAGTCATTTAGGAAGTATCTGCTGGTTCCAAGAAGCTGAGATCTTATAGACTTCTATAGAGAAATAAATGGCTCTTATTCAGTCATTCTATAGGTCAGAATAACCATTCTTACTCTACCACCTTTTTTTTAAATTTTCTTGCTAACCCCCAATTTTGTTTTCTTATTGCAAGTTCTTCAAGTTATAAACTGGCCAATCAGATGCCTCAATAAAAGTATGTTGCCTCATGTCGAAAGTGCAAAGCGTTTATTTGACAGATTCTCTCTATCAGGCTTTAGAGGGTTAGGGGTGTGGACTTCCAACAAGCTCACTCCTGATTGGCGAGAGTAGTTGCCATAGAAACGGTGAGTCAGATCAACTTGGGTCAATCACTGATTACTTCTGGTTCTAACTTGGCATCGTCCTTATCACAACAAAATGACAACTGGTTACATTCTTTTTGTTGGAGTCAAAAGGATGCCATTTTCTTTGGGTGATGTCACACTCGCTCGCTCCATTTTTTATAAACAGTCTGTGCCGTTACTTCAGTTTATCATTGGGAACTAAAACAGCATAAAAGATGACAGTATTATGTTACCCTGGTTTTTCATTTTAAGTTCAGAGGAAGGAATTCCGATTTATTTTTATTTTTGTTCTTGTGTGCATTCAATGATTCAGCGCAGGATTCCATTTTCACGTCCTGTTTCCTCCAACACATCTGTGAGCGATCGCCCCCAACAATGGCTCTACCGGATCTGGCTACACTGAGACTGTCAGGGCTGCAGAAACAGCCTCACAGGTGGAAGCCTGGCACTGCATCAGAGCTGGAGTCATTTCACTGCTCGCAGTGAACAGTACTTAAAAGCGAGGGGGAGCACATCCCCATAGTATTAGAAGTAAATCATGTCGCAGACGTTTCATTAACACTTTCAGTACACTGTGGCTTTCAACATGTCCCACTTCCGTAAGCTTCAGCCATCCCTGTAAATGAAAATCTGGAGCTTTCACACGGATGGTTGAATAAGGAGTTCACTTGGACACCGCCTGAACTTTATTTAACATAAGAATCTGCTGAGAAGAGTGCTAATTTGACTTGATTACATAATTTCTGACATCTTCCATCATGATTGTTGTTGGTCTTTAATTTAGTTTATTCTATAAAATCTCTTCCCAGGTCCTCAATGCTCAGAAAGCTGGATACAAGGCAGCCATTGTTCACAATGTAGACTCTGATGACCTAATCAGCATGGGATCCAATGATTGTAAGTCATCCTTCATCACTATATTTGCACAAACACATAGTAAACATGTGGTATCCTGTCTCTGTCTCTTTGGAGGGAGCAGTGTAAAGTCCCATGATGTTCTGTAGGAAGTCTCAACAGACTGTTATCTTTTCATTGTCAGTGATTGTTCTTATATGCTGCATTTAAAAAAAAAATCTATTTCTGTTTTCAACTAAATCATTTAAAACCTTTGACATTGGACAGTGGCTACCTGATACTAGCGCATGTAGTCACAGTTGGAAGAGGCTTAGTGCGAAATATCAAAGTGGTGAAAATCTTGCGAGTCTTGCTTTAGGCTTTTTCTTTCGCAGCTCTATTCCGATATATGAAAAACTTGCTGTTGTTTAATTTCAGCCAGACACAAACCACAATCATTGATTTCTACTTCTGGGTTTTGAAAAGGACCAAACTCATAGGTCACTACCAAATCTGAGTCCCTGATTGGTGAAAGGTCAACTGATTTAACTCTTGATGCGCATAAAACGGCAGCACATTTTGTCCCTAGAGCCCCAAAACTGACTTAAAAACCTTTGTAGTGACAGGTGGATGCGAGAATTTTGGACACGGAAGCCCAAAACACACATATATGTGCACTTACAGACTTTTCATTGGATGTGGCCTCTTGAATGCATGTTTCTGAGCCCGGTGTGAACGTAGCATCAAACTTACTTCAGAATTCCTCACAACTGTTAGATCTTTAACTTAGGATTTCTTAGCTGAACATTTTAGTAAGAAGGAAAATAACAACGTAATTGCTTTTTTTCCTTTTCAGTGGATGTTGTGAAGCAGATAGTTATTCCCTCTGTGTTTGTAAGTTCAGAAGCTGCCAACACTCTGAAAGGTGACTACATGTATGACAAAGGGTAAGTCTAAACTATGATGATCGCTACTTTACACCTATAAACATTTGTTTAAGAATGTTTAGAGGCTGCTCCATGTTCTGTCTTCAATGTGCTTTGAAATGTGTCAGGGAGGAATGCATTGGCCCAGCTGCTGACGCAATATTTTTCAAAAGAAACGTTTTGTTAGAGGACAAGGATGTCGCAGCTCTGATTTCTGTTAGGAAAAACTGAGAATGTTCCTTTAAAGCTAGCAGACTTCATTAAAAGTCTATCTTTCTGGACCACGAGTGCACAAAACTACAGTCACAAAGAAGCGGGTTTGTAAGTGGAACATGCCTGAACGGGTGACACAAATGCGGTCCAGCAACTCTTCTCGACATCCTCGAGGCGTTCCACCCTCTGGGCTTTCTCATTGGTTCCCCTCTCATCTCGACTTTTAAGAGGCATTGGTAAAGTGTGGTGGCTCTCCTTCAGGTGGGTTGGAACATGTTCCTACCTCCAGTTGAGCCGGTCAAGTTGGTAGCAACAACAGCAGAAGCGCAGTTACACAACCGTTAGGAGTGGTCTGAAGTTAAAGCACTTACCCAATGTTTGCAGGATCTTTTATCTGTCAATAAAGAGGAGACTTCTGGTTATGGTTCCACTCTTCAAAGAGGATTTTGTGAATTTTTAGGAGCTGAGAAAGTGCAAGAAGGACCAAAGCTGAGTGGTTGTAGAAGCACTATAGTTACAGGAAAACACATCAAACGCAATCTGACCTTAGTTTAGATCACCTGGACTGCATAGCAGAGTGATCAGTTATTCTTGGTTTGTACAGAGTAAAGTCGGTTCATGATTATCCAGAACCATAAAACTGACATGCTCACTTCCTTTTTTGACATTCAAGTATTCTGGGGTTGTTTTTCTTTTATGATAAATGTATATTTTGTTGGAAAGAAGGATTTAGCTTCATTGGTATAGTGTTGGTACTCATGTGAAAGTATATTTACTGTCAAATAAGGATCTTCACATGTGTACAAGAACCAAACGAATAATCCAAACCATTAATGTTTACCCACAATCCTTTGTCTGTTTAGGGGACATGTGGTCCTTATCCCAGACTTCAGCCTGCCTCTGGAGTATTACCTGCTACCCTTTCTCCTCATTGTGGCCATCTGCCTCATCCTCATTGCCGTTTTCATGGTGGGTAGTTTTATTCCAGCTGTTACATATACTTAAAGTTCCTCTTCAACTACATATTTTTTTGTTGGAAAATTGGGGTCTTTTAACTATGATTATGCAGTTTTTAGCAAAAATCAAAAAGCCTATTGTTCTTTTTACGACATGTTTTTTTTGCAGAGATTGTTAGAAATTGGCCTCTTAGTTGAGGCTGGGACTGTTGGCACGGAAGTTAGCTTCTGATTTCCCATTTGTTTACACTCTCTCCTGCTAGCTTATAGCACCTTGCAAGCCTAACCTAACATTAGCGTAGCAAAAAAAAAAAAAAAAACTGTTAGCAATTTTGAAGCTATCCAGTCGTACAGTTTTGAGCCGGATGCCAGCTTGGACAAGGAAAATGAAGACGTGTGTGGATGTATTTATCTGCAAGTGGATGCATCAGAAGTGGAGCGGAGAAGGGAGACTTTGGCCGTCCATCACAGTTGCTGCATCACAAACTTGAGCTTTGTCAAACAGTGGATTTCTGCTTCTGATCCAACATGATTTGAATAAAGAAATACCCAGAAATGCAGCTTTAATCTTCAGTTATTTTATAAACACCAAAAAACCAACACTTTTATTGGAGGGGGGTATTTAAAGAGTCTGTACATGAACAACCGCGTATCAGAGCCCTTTCTGCAGAGCTGTGAGGTCTGAGTTAGACTCAAGCTCGTGTTTTGTAGGAAATTGAGTTATAGCGTTCTAATGATGTGCTTTTGTTTTCTTCCTACCTGCTAAAACTAGATAACCAAAGCTGTACAGGATTGTCGCAAGGCTTGGAAGAGTCGTCTGCGCAAAGATCAGCTGAAGAAGCTTCCCATTCACAAATACCAGAAAGGTAGGAAATGGTGTCATTTACTTATTATTATTGTTTGTTTTTTTAATTCTCTTGGGTGGGGCAAACAGCGATTCCCTCCACTGTCAGGCGGGCGATTGAGTCAACAACTCCATGTGTGGAAAGTACACTGGTGTTTGGTGTTGCTCTCCTGCTGCAACCCCTTTTCCTCACATGATCCAGCCCAAACAGAAATCCCACCAGTCCCTCACGACTCATCGTTCTTCACCAGAACAATGCATCTTGGAGCTAATTGGATTAATATGGACTTGATTGCACAAAGCCCACTGTGGCAGATTAACGCTGGTTTCTGTGGAGACTGGAGATGCACATGACTGGTGCTTCAGGAGGGACTGTCTAAACTTTCACTAATTTTGTTTCAGAATGGAGGATTGTTGTAGAAGCTACCTGAGTTTTAAGAAGTTGAGCCCAAACCTCTTTTAATTCCAGTCTCGGCTCCGACTCCCTTGGATTTTTGCTTTAAGAAGCACTGTTATGCCTGCAGCTGCTTTTGCAGCCCGAGGAGCTCTGACTGCAGTCAGCTGTGCAGGAGGGGGGGGATACCAGGAAGCTTCAAAGAGAGCCTGCGGTGCTTCCTAAACCTCACTGCAGAGCTGCTGAAACCTTTACACGTACAGCAGTTCGGAGGCATGTGCGTTGCTCAGACAGCCACGTCTGTCACATCTCTGGTTCATGTGCCGTCTTTGCTGCAGCACCCCTGTAAAACCTCTGAAACCTGTATCTGCAGCAGTGCTAACCTGAATAGTAGAGGATTTCATCCTGGATGTTCAAACATTTACTAAAACAAGTACTTCTTAGCAGGGGGGGCATTTTGTCTTCTTGGCAGCCGCTTGCATCACTTTCCCTCCTGCCGTCATCAGACTGCAGCGCGTTAAACATTGATTTAAAGCTTTACATTTCTCTCCAGGTTGAATGACGTCTAGTGGGGAAAAAGATGAGGAGTGGGAGGTTTTTTGAGGAGTACAGCCCCACTTATCCAGGCCTGCCGCTGCAAGCGTACAGCTCTGGCATTTGTGTAATGAACCCGGCTGTCTGCATCCAACTCTCTGGATCTTGCGTTAGACCAGTGACTGAAGAGCAGCTGAAAACATGGAGGAAGAAGTCACTTCAGAGCCCTGCAGCATCCAAGCAGACCCTTGAATTTGTGGCCGACTGTCTTTGTTCATATAAACAATAACCGACTGGACTGGAACAAACCCGGCAGTCAATTTTTACTGCAGGTGACTGACGTGTCGTCAGCTGCATTTTCTTTAGGGGGGGGGGCCTTTGACTGAAAGTCTATAATTCTCACTGTGCTCCTTAAAATACATCAGAGCATCAGCATTAGGTTTGGCTAAAGTCTCTGCTGCAGATCTGCTGACTCCTGCGGCTGTGATGACCCGGAGCGCCATGATGCCCTAATGTGAATCCCCGACTACGATTGAATCCCAAAAAGAAAAATGCAAGAGATATTTATTGAAGAATTGAACATGGAATGTTCACTTCCTCCTGATGCTTTAAAGCCTTGCTTTGTTTGCCATCACTGTTGAAATGGATCAACAACCTTGTTTTTTTTTTCCTGCTGGTAAAACACTGGTCTGCTGAGCGTTTCAGTCCAGCGTCATGTGATGTTTGCTGCAGTCATGGAGTCGTTTCAGGAAGATGTTTGTTGGCTTGTCAGCCGGTTCCTCCTCTGCTGCTGTGCTGGCAGGATGCCTTTCTGCTGATCACTGCATCTGCCCACATTCTCCCTTTTTTTTTTTCTTTTTTCATTTCCTCTTCACACATTTTCCTGCTGCATTTCTTCACCGAAAAGTTAGATGTTTGGTCTGTTCTCTGGAAAATAGACTTGCCCGGTGATGAAGTCTAGAGGACTTTCATGACGGGGAGACAAACGCCGCACAAGCCTTCAGGAAAACCAGAGTACCCGTGTAATTAGTGCACAATGCCAGTCTGCAACATTAGATATGTGTCCATGTAAAGGATTACGTAACAGCAGCTGCTGTTAGCCCGACCGATACTCTGGTTTTGGTGCAGAGCTCCTCATCATCCTCCTCACCTTTTGACCCCTCAGACTGTGAACTTTACGGAGTCCAGGGACCAAGCCACAGTCGCAACATCTTACAGTCGCCAAGGAGAACAAACCATCTGAGGACACGAGATCCTTTGGTCTCTGACCCCCACCCTTAATTATGTTCCCCTCCCTGAGTGCAGTGACTCATTCAGGGCTTCACTAAAGCTGTACGAAGAGCAGCTACTTTGTGTCCGAGTGGCCTGAGTGTGTGAAGCGTGCAGATGGTCGGCACAGAGGAGCGGCTTGTCTTTCTGTCCTAACACTGGAAAACTGTTAGCATTTTTTAAACATTTTTTAAACATTTTTTTGCCTTTCAACTCACTTCCTCTGTCAAAGTTTTCTCGCTGACTTGGGCTCGGCTGCATTTTCTCATCGCTCATCTGAAGTTCAGTAGGACAAGCTGTCTCCTCTGAGAGCCGGGAAGGCTGGCAGGCTGGACGAGTACTGAATCTCTGACTGTGCCACTGGCCCCCAAATATGAATGGAAGGGATGCCCAGCATCAGATATGTCATGAATTCACCGTTTGTCGTTTGCCTAGATTTTATTTTCCACTCAACTCAAAAGTAAATGTAAAAATATTCATAAAGGCTGTTGTCTTGATGGAAGTTATCGACCCAAATGTCTGTTCTGGCTAAACCAATGATTCACTGTACCAGTTTCCTTCAAATTACCTTTCCAGAAAAGGGAAGGAAAGCCTGTTTTATCATCGCCTCCTAGTTCAGGAATCCACCAGATACTTTCCGTCTCCTCATCTTAGAATAGCTCAGCTCAGCTCAGCTCAAGCCGGCTCTGGAGGAGGCTTCTGGGAAACGAAGTGAGGAGGTAGAAACCCAGCTGAAGCTGGACGCAGAAAGAAAGAGCAGAGCTTCATTTCCTAGAGATCCAGCTGCTGTCGCTTGGAAAAACAAGAAGCGCACCGGGGTGGGGGGATGTAGGGACCATGGATGTGACTCCCCCTCCTTATATGGTCACATGCAGCCTTGGCACAAACACAGAAAGTCCTTACTCTGTTACAGCTCAGGGCGGGCCTCCTCCCTTTTTTTTTTCAGGACCCGGCAGGAAAAAGATGCAGAGGAGACGGAAAAACTCAGTGGAATTTCAAAAGGACTACGCAGCTACAGTACAGGCCAAACGTTTGGACACACCTTCTCATTCAAATGAATGGGAAGGTGTGTCCAAATGTTTGGCCTGTACTGTACATTACACGGAAGGAGAATTTGCACCTTTCCAGGAAATGCGAATGTTGGCAGCTGGAACACTCTGCTGCCTCGGACGCGATGATTGGTCTGTGCACTGGGGTTCAGGGACATATTTGGACAAAGAATTGAAGGAAACTCAACTTGTCAAGCAGATGGAGTCCCAGATTGTATCCACCCCTCATGGAGCAAACTCTCCTCTGTGATCGTCACATAAGCATAGAAAACAATCCAATCTAAACAAATGTCAACAGCATCTGTAATCAATCACAATCTTTCAATCCAGGGGGTTTCAGGATTATCCAAAACTGGAAAATCGGAATTGGCCAATCTTATGTTACAGGTGGTTTTCTTTTGTTTTTGCTGCAGGGGACAGCTATGATGTCTGTGCCATCTGCCTGGATGAATATGAAGAAGGAGACAAACTCAGAGTCCTGCCCTGTTCACACGGTGAGTCTTGTGTTTCAGAAGACGTAAAGAAAAAAACGATTGTCAGATTATAGATTTAAGCATAAGACTTGTTCTAATATAGATAGATGAGTTGAATGTTGTCTTCTGTAGCTTATCACAGCAAGTGTGTGGACCCCTGGCTGACCAAAACTAAGAAGACGTGTCCAGTGTGCAAGCAGAAGGTGGTCCCTTCCCAGGGCGACTCCGATTCAGAGGAGAGCAGCCCCGAGGACAATGAGGAGGTTTCGGAGAGCACGCCGCTCCTGCGATCCTTGGCCTCAACCGGCGCTCACTCCTTCGGCACCATGTCAAGCGCGTCTCGCTCGGAGCAGGACTCCTCCGAGTACGAGGACGACGAACTGGACAGCAGCGACAGCGAGGAGGTTACCTTAGAGACTGTGGTGGTACAGATGCAGCAGCCGTGCAGCGAAAGCCGCGATCAGGATCAGCCTCGAGCTTGACTGACACACTCAAAGTTACTGAGCCCCACCAACCCCAAGACTTTTGCTGGAGCCATTCATCCTGCCCGTCATTGCTCACAATACAGGGGTATTGTAATGACATCAGCTTTAGGTTTTCAAATACCCTTTTTTTTTTTTTTTTTACATGATTACTACTTTGTGCGTGGTCCTTCATGCAGCAGTGGCTTTGAATCACAGACTGAATGAATGAAGCAGCTTCTAGAGCCACAGCAATTATGCCAATCTGTGAAATATTTCAAGGAGCTTTAGTGCTCCTGCGTTTTGTGCCACTGCTCATCTGTTACATCAATTCACATGTGAAACGCAAGAAACAAATCACTTTTTGTTTTTAAATAAAGGTTTCCACAATGACAACTTAAGAATTTAACATGTTGCATGTGATTTTAATTATTTGATAAGTTACTTGTCAGTTAACTTCCAATAATCAATTTGGTGCAGTGTTTCCTTTTATTAAAAAGCCTCTTTTGGGCCGATCGCTGTCTGTCATGTTCATGAATGCCATGATTCTAAGCTTGCTTCAATAAAACAAAATGTCTCGATTTGCCAACAAGCTGATCAAAACCTTACTTTGATAAAACATCTTAACTCCACGGGTTATGCAAGTATCCTACATCTTTTCAAACTTATGATAAAGTGGTTTAAATTGTAACTTCACTTGCACTGTTTTCAGTATATTTAATTCCAACATTGTTCAAAGAACAGTGACTTATTGTTCTTGTGCCCAATTGCTACATAGACTAGTTCCTACAAAAGTAACACATTTTGCAAATTAGATCCAAGTGTGTGCCCCCCCACCCCACTGCTTAGCCATTTACCGATTCAGGCATCTATAAAAACTTCTACAATAAGACCATTTTCAAACCCAGCCCTTCAAATAATCAAGAAATGTAAGTCTTATGCCTATTAAAAAAAGGTAACATTTTGAGTTATGTCCTCTTATTAAAAATCCCCCCCAGAAACATTCATTTACATAGAGCGTACTCCGGTTAAGAACTGAAAGTAGAATGGCGTCTTGTTGGAATAAATTTATTTGATCTGTCTGTAAACAAGGTGATAAATCAATTTATGGCATTTACTGGATGCATATGAAACCAGATGCATTAAAGACTGTATCCCAGATGTAAGAAAAAAAAGAAGGTGAGCAAAGAGATTGAATTAAAGAGGAACAGGACTTCTTTTCTTCATTTAAATGAGTACAAGTGTCCCAACAGGCCTAAACAGTGGAGCAGAAGCTAGAGGAACAACATAAAAGTACAGATGAATCAACTTTGTAGTGAAGAGTGGGTGAAAATAATCCCACAACAGATCTTTACATTATGGCACAGGATACACAATTTCTGCTGTTACGCTTTAACAACCATGAGTGTCCTTGTTTGGACTAATCCAGCGAGTACAGGGTCTACTTTTAGGTTAGTTTTCAGCTGGACCTTACAGTTAGCAGTACTGAGCATGGACAGACCATGTGACAAAAAGCTCAGCTGACTATAAAGGCAATTTATTCCACAGTTATGTAGTTGTCAACACAGCGTGGGTTTGTACAAATGCAATCAGTTTGCTAAACTATAAAGACAACGATTTTTCAGCTTCCCCCACCCTATAGGCTGATCATTTTAACCATTCAATTCTTGGGCTTGCCACATCCTTCAGCAGCAAATAGTCCTGATTTACAGCAATTGTATAAACACACAACTGTGACTACACTTGGTCCTATAAAGAAAGGAAATGGTTTTAATTTTGTGGACTAAATAGTTGTGTGCAGGGATTATTTATCAAAAATGGCAGCTTCAAAAAGAAAAAAAAAAAAGTGGCAAAAGATAGTTTTAAGTGCCTGAGCTATAGTCTCTGTGGAATGTCCATGGGTTGGTGTACAGATGTTAAGACGAGGCAGGGGGGGCCAGCGTGCCCATGATGCCTAACAAAGCTGCCTCACTTAATCAAAGTGAACTCCTTGGGAAAAAAAAAAGAGAAGGCTCTGAAAAGCATGATGCATGCTGGGTAGTGTTTGAAGGGTTGCAGTGAGTGAAAAACAATTTGGCGTGGGATGCTAGTGGTCTAAGATTTGCAGTCTTCCCTCCTGGACGACAGTAAGGAAGACGTGTTACTGTGCAAGTACTCTAAAGGCATTGGCTGCTCAGGTAGGGAGTTTCAAATGATCAAGAAAACGCTACCATGAAAAGTATGGCAAAAAAAGAAAGATCCTCTAAATTCACTATTCAGCTTTATTACCAAGTGTTCTGCAACGGTCCTTTTGCTGGTCTTAGTATGGTACAGGTATACATTTTCATGACATCCTCTTTTTTCTTCTTTTTTTTAATGAAATGTGCCAATTTCCGCTATGGATCAACTTGAGAGCCCAAATGTTTTCTTTCAAAAATCAAAAGCGCAAATGTTTTGAGGCAAAAACAGGATTTAAGGGAATAAGATAACGCAATCAGGAATAACTGAAAGGGATGAAGAGGAGGGAAGGGTGGGCAAAAAAACAAAAAAAAAAAAAAACAAAAAAAAGACTACAAACTAGGACTGGAAGTAGTGTGAATGCAACAGGGTGGCAAGGATGAACTCTTAAGTAGTTGGGTACAGGCTGCTTTAGTATCCAGACTTCCTCAGGTAGTCAGCCATCTCATGTACTTTCTTGTTGAGCTGTCCTCCATGGACACCTTCCTTCCCCATGAGAACAACCAATGCTGGAGTACACAAAAAGAAACAAAATTAAAGAAATGAACAGATGTGATGACAGACGGTGAGGAAAACAGTTCCACCATGGCAAAGCATGGGGCTACATTGTTGGGATGGAGCCTTGTAACTGCAGTCAGAAACACTCTTGAGATTCTAGATTTATTGTTTGTTGTCAGTAACTTTTTGTTGTCGAGTTTTTCTTTTTTTAAATAATGTGATTGTTTTTTTGTTTTGTTTTTTTTCTTCACTCCTACATCACATTTAAACTAAAATCCTGAATCCCTCAAGTATTTGGCCATAAAGTATGCCTTCTTATTCAATCCGCCTCCATGGACCCCTTCTTTGCCCATTATCAAGACCAAGACTGAAAGACAAGAGAGAAGGGACATTAAGAAGGGGGTGCAGAGATCACACCAGAAAAGGGAAGACCACAAGAAAAAGCAGCGAGCACCAGCAGAAAGACATGGAGCGACAAACAATAAAAATGCCAGACTGCTGCCGTGGATTAAAGGATGTAAGCCTTTATTTTCTTATCCCTGCTGCTGGTGACACAAGACATGTCTCACTGCAATTTACACAGCGAAAGGCAGACAGGGACGTGTCGGGTACAGAGCATGCAAAGTTGTTGGTATTAATTAAGACAAGCAGATAGACTAAAGGTTTGAGCCAATTAGACCATTTACACAAAGTGTCAACTCACATTTTTCACAGATTTTTCTGTTTATTTTTATGAATTTAAATCATGGCAGTAGACAAAAGGTTGACGACAGGCTTCAGAAAAAAATCACATTAACAAATATTGGGCTCTGTGGAGTCCAATATTTGCATGGGTGACATTTCTGTCTGTCACCAGCACAGCCATAATTAGCAGCAAAACAAGAAAATGAAATGTATATAAAAAACAAAACACATTGACGCAACATGCATACGCTATCATGCTACAGGTACCCATCCTCAATACCAAGAAGAGTGCTGAAGAGTCAAAGAACAAGTGATAGGGAAGAAACTCACGAGACACGGTAATAAACAGGAAGGGGACAGACATGCAGGTTTAGGAAATAGTCTAGTACCGTCACCATGAGCCGTAAGGACAGGGCATGGAGGCCCACCCACACCATTTAAAGCAGGGGTGTCAAACTCATTTTCACCCAGAGACACATCAGCATAGTGGCTGTCCTCAAAGGGCCAGATATAACTTATACATGTATCTAAATGAAATGAAAAATAAATGCAACTATTCCTTAATGTTAAATAACTCGTTTATATATTTACTATAACTTTTTCAAAGTGACACTGACAGTTGCATAGAAAACATATGTTTGTTATTCTAACATAAATCCTTTTAAATTGATTCTGTCAGGTTAGGTTATATGGACAGTGTTTAAGTCTTAACGTATAGTTGCCCAATCCGATATTTCAAGTCCATTACCCCTAGATATGAATAAATACACACCCATTTTTATTTTAAGAAATTAAAAACTTGTATGCTCTCGCGGGCCACATAAAATGACAGGCCTCGAGTTTGACACGTGATTTAAAGGTTACCTTTGGTTTTATGCATCACTTCAGTCAGAGTTTGAGGACATTTTCATATTTTTACATCAGGGGTGCTTCATTAGGTTGAAGGACGTGACTGTAGATCGCGGGTCATCAAAAATACATACAATATATATTTTTTAAATGTCGTGAGCCAATAATCATCCTCATCATGAAGTATGATAGACACTCAGAACGACCAATTGAACATCCTCAGACATACGCCCCTGCACATGCGTGTTTAACTACAGAGCGCTGCCCGCCGGTTCCCCAGCAGATAGAATAACCTCTGCCCAGCAGGAGCGCCTATTGCAGCCCGGGCCGACCCGAGTATGCTGCCCACAGCACAGGGGCCTACGCTGCATGCCCTCTGTTGCCGCCGCACAGCATGCCACCACAGACTGTATACAGAATATTTCCATTCAATGCTCGCCATCTATTGAAAAGTACCTGGTTGATCCTGCCAATAGCATATGCATGTTTTAAATATCAAGCCTACAATAAATACATTTATTTTAAAAATGGCGGCCATATGGAGTTTTTCCCTCCTCATCTTCAGAAAGGCGTGAGCGTTCAGTGTCGGACTTTAACCGTGATGTAGCTCCTAATGCGCCTTATTTTTGTCCACTGGCCCAATGTCAGTCACTCAAACAGAACCTAAAACAAAATGGACCTGAAATGGTTTGGGTTGTCAGCACGCAACAACTGGTTACTACATGACAAGTAGTAACACACGGATCTGATCCAACAAACTGTTAGAGGCAAAATAAACGATTACGCATTTAACATATTCATCCGAATTTATTCATTTAATTCAAAATAACTGCCTTATTCACTTAAAAACCCATTGGTATAATACGCCTGTATAGTTAAGCACTATATATATATCGATATCTATCTATCTTTTGGAGTTTGTCGTCTGAAAAGTAGCTTGCATGCTGAAAAAGAGTGAGCACCCCTGCTTCAGATTCTACTAATGCTTTGGAAATACTGATTATTTCCAATAAGGTCTTTGACAACCACACTGGTTCAGAAAGCTCCATCTTCAGGTTTCAGCCATTTGTCAAGGGCGAAAATGATTTGAATATATGTCTTAGTCCAAATAGAATTACATTTTTACTGCAGTTGAATCTTTTTAAAGCAACTAAAATTAAATTTAACACAATCGATGCACATTTCCCTCACCAGACCGATGCTGTCAATAAATAACCAGGGATTTGATTATGACAGATGAGTGATATATTGAGGAAAGGCGCCTTCCACAGATTTACCACACATGCATTCTAAAGACAACATCATTAATAAATAGAACTACATGGAAACAAAAACTAGCATGTGGTTTGTGCTGCAGATGACATGAAAACATTCGAGCGTTTCTCACCTTTGACTGTTTTGCCTACGGAAACATTGTATGTTGGCTCCCCTGCTGTACTCTTTGTCCTCAAGTCCATTGTCCAGTTACCTTCAACGTTGAAGGCGTCTCTGATTACTGCACACTTCTTATTGCCTATAGTCAGCCCTCCCGAGTAAAGTCCTGACCGGTCCTGTCCTACTAACACATCGATTTCAGCAGGCTACAGAGGGCAGCATGGAGAGGGGAAAAAAACAAACAAAAAAACAATGGCATGTTAACTTATTTGAACATTATAGGTTGCATGGTTTTGAGGCTTCAAAAAAAGTTGCAAATTGAAATGCTAAAAGCCCCCAATCCTTAAAAACTAAGTTTATTCTGAGTACATTCTACTTATATGAAACAAGGTGATTAGATTTAAATTTATGACCAAAAAAAAAGATAAAGAATATGAGAAACCTGCATATAGAACGATCAGGTTATTGTTCAAACAGAAATCACGAACATGTTGGCTCAAACTTCAAATAAACCTCAGAAATATCCTACATGTCATCAGTTTTGTAGACCGTGCTTAAATGCAAAATGAGAAAAACATCAGCCATCTATTTTACCAGGACGCCTAAAGTGAATTGGAAGCTCTAAGCAACGTTAAATGTTTTTTTATTTTGTTTTTTTAATGTAACGCAGCGTTTATTCAGGCAATTTCTGTGGATCACTCGAGGCAAAGGCGGTGCCCCCTTCCTCCAGAAGTGCACAATCATCGCACACATAAGCTTTCAGGAAAAACCGAGAACTCCAGATCCCACCGATGACAAAACGTTAGCATAACAGCTAGCTTCGTGTTAGCATTCACATCTCAATCAATGCCTTTCGTTTCTTCAAGTAGAAAATCACCGACTTTTTTTTCTTTTTAAGTCAACTTCCCTTCTTTTTAGTTAAAATATAATCCATTAAGGCAACAGTTTCGGGAAAGCGTCGTTCTAACTTAGACATTTCACGTGCGGTCAAAAACGTTTAAAATTGTCACTAGTAGATCGGATAGTTTTAAGCTAAAAACCAAGAAAAAATAAAAGGTAAAATAAAATATTTATTTCCTTTAATGAACTCAAATGTTTGCAAGTACGAGTGGACACTCCCAAAAAGTCTCAGCCTGCTTCGGTAAAATATGGATTTCTCGACTTGAAAGCTTGACCTGGCATGTCAGAAATCTCCAAATTAATAGTAAATGCAATAAAGCTGGAGTTTTGCTCCTCCTGCAGTACTCCATCCAGATGGAACATTTTTTCATAAATTTTCTTTCATAAATTTAGGCTTCAGAAAGTTCCACACCATTTATTAACGGTAAACAACAACTTTACACCGCCCAGAGCAGAAGACGATTTGAGGTCCTTTCTTTTTCTTCTTAATAAATTCTTTGACGACTGTGTCTCGGCGAGCACGGCGACACACGTATCGACTACATTTCATGAAAGAAGCAAGCAGATAGGAAACTGGGAGTGTGCCCGCCATCTTGGAGCGAAATGGGCGGTAGTGGGATTCCAGAAGGCGAATAAGAAAAATGACCAACGGAAAGCCAGCACGTCAAGCGCGCATGCGAAAAACCGTTAGCTTCGCGCGTTTAGCATTAGCTTAAACCGGCTTGCGAAAGGGAATGGTCGGCCAGCTTACAGCTAAAACAGGAGTCCTCGTGACTATGTGGTTTTACTTATACTAGTGTACTTAGTGTTTATATAACAAGTGCGTCGTAGAGATATTGACACTAGGTAAAACTCCATCGCAAGATGAGTCTTAAAATCTCCCACGGGGTCCCTGACCGGTACCACAAGCAAGAAGATATCACCTGCTAGCTTTGAGCTAGTCACGTTAACTTCAACATGAGCCCCGCCTGACTTCTATTTTGCGAAGACTTTTCCTTTACGAAAGCAGCCATAAGGTTTTAGTTGAGACAGGCGGATAACGAGTGCGGGGGGAAAAAAAAAAATGCAAGTTTGCATACCGACAGACTACAGATTATGCAAGACCACCGGCTACCATGTGAACTCCAGTCACAGAAGAAGGCCTGGCTATGCAGAAAAGCGTGCAGGCATGATGGACGAACGCTTTCCCTGGACACAATTTCACACAGTTAACTGAAAAGCACACCAACCTGAATGTTGGCAAACATGCCACCAGGATACGACGCCCAGACGTATTTCGAATCATCATACCCAACAATGGCCGCGTCCTGGCAGCTGCCATCACTCATCAGGTTGTCCACGTAGCCTTGCCAGGACATGTTTGTGAAATTGCTACTACTAGATGAAAATGGACACTAAACGAATTGGAATCGGGATCACCCCTTGATGGCAAAAAGAAGCTGCGAAGTGAGTGACTTTCCGGCTGCTAGTGGGCCTCCAGCAATCAAGACCCTTCCCAACTTCTTCGTGTCCCGGCTTTCTTCTGGTCTAGGCAACGAAAAGAAGCCGCTACAATCAGACAGGCGCTTGGGTGTAGTCCTCTCTAAATCACTCCGCCTAGGTCATAATTCGCCTTTCTCCATGACTGCGCCATACTGCACGGCGGAGGAATACAACGCCTGATCTTAAAGGCGACAACCTTTTCTACATTGTTAACAAGTTTTATAGTCGTTTATACTCAAAATATCTATATTTTGTTTTTAGCTTGGCAAAATTCGTGATTTTGAAGCCATTTAAAAAGAAAATCTGTGTATTATAGATCTGGAGTATGTTTTACTGTGTTGTAGTGTGGATAAGTACACGAATAAAACCATTTTTAAAATAAACTTTTTTGTGTTGTCCTTTTTACTTTTACCCATTGAAACAATCACTAGCTGTGTAATAGCAGTATACAGCCAAGCAGACTATCACCACGTTGTAGAAAAAAAAGAATTTTAACTGAAAGCAGTGGAATAACTATGATCTAATATCTGAAAATGTCCAGAATTCGTTAAAGTTTGTATTACATGTGCCATGAGTATGAGCAGTGACATGTATGACACACACCAGTATGTGACAGTATGAGCACAAGATGCTGAAAACTAGTACCTTTTAGACTTAAAGAGCAATAGTTATATATATTTAAATGATAACATACATATACAGTTTTTTGTATATTCCAAAATGTCTTTAACAACCAACAGAAAGAAATTTGGAGTCATTGAATAGTTTGAAAGATCCATTTATCAAAACCCTTTTGACGTATTTGCTTACTAGGTTTATGTTCTTTAAAGATGATAGAGATTTCCATTTTGGTGTCTTTCATACACCAAAAATTTCAGTGATCACATACTTTTCACTCTGTATTCAATATACAATTGAAGATAAATCAAACTGATGAATAACACAAATATGTCCAGCAATGTCGCAACATGGAGCTGGAAACACAAGTAAAATATCACATTATAGATGTTTCTACTGAAAAGGAAGGTTAGGTGAATCTGGGCTTATTCTGTGACATCTTTGCTCTAATTATCATTAAATCAAAAATTTAAAAAATGTGAATAAAATCTGCTCTATCCTGTTGGAATATTTTGTGTGTATCTAAAAGTCCAGAAATTAATTCTTTCTTCGTTATGTTTTGACTTTTTTTCAGCGGGTTAAAATTGTGTTTTTATGTTGACAATTTACATCATAATGATTCAAATTGTTACTTTTATTCTAAAGTCAAAATCAACAGTGAATGAATGGAACTGATTGATGCCATTTGCTGTTGAACTTGACACAGTTTGGTAGAGGGAAAACCAACAAAAAGTTCTCATGAAGTGTTTTGCTCCAAGGTGGTCTGGTGGGTGGGACAAAAGTAAAGAAGATCACAATGATTTATGACACATGTCAAACTTAAGGCCCGCGGGCCAAATGTGGGCCGCCATGTCATTTTATGTGGCCTGTGAGAGCTTAAAAGTTTTTAATTTCTTAAAATAAAAAATAAAAATTGGTGCGTATTTATTCCTATCTAGGGGGAATTGGACTTGAAATATCGGATTGGGCAACTATACGTTAGGACTTAAACACTGTCCATATAACCTAACCTGACAGAATCAATTTAAAAGGATTTATGCTAGAGTAACAAGCAAACATTTGTTTTCTATGCAACTGTCAGTGTCACTTCAAAACGTTACAATAAATAAATAATGAGTTATTTAACATTAAGGAGTAGTTACATTTATTTTATTACATTTAGTTACATGTATAAGTTTTATTTGGCCCTTTGAGGACAGCCGCTATGCTGATGTGTCCCTCGGTGAAAATGAGTTTGACACCCCTGATTTATGAGTATGCCGACACAAAACCTGAATTGCCAATGAAATAGATGCATCATTGCAGTGCCAGAGTTCTTTGAGGCCTTCAGGCAGATGAGCGCTTTTATGTTTATCTGGAAACTTCCATGGAATTCCTTTACTTTCTGCCTGCAAAGTAATGAGGTCAGAAAAAGTTATTCATCCACCATGATAAGGATTTGAGATTGTTAATTGAACAGCCACGCCCTGCTCCGTCCTTGGATGGCTGTATTTCCTGGTGTGTTTTGCACTCGTGAGACAAAATAGTGCATTTTTTGGTAGCAGAAATAAGAAAACTTTTCATACTGCTTGTGACACACGTTCCTTGTCTACTGAGGCAAGTTTTCAACTCTGAAGACTCTGAGCTCATATGGACCAGAGGGTTCAAAGGAAGCAAGATTTTTATTTATGACAGTGGTGATTCCAGGTGTTAATTGCTTTGTTGGCTTCTTTTTTATTTCCTGAACCCTCATGATCAGTACAAAAAAACTCCTTTAAGACAAAATGAAAATAAAAAGCATTTAATGCCTTTATTTTCAACATAAACTTAATTATCATTTTATGGTGTATTAGGTGCACTCTTAAGTACCCAAACTTGTATGTTAAAGCCACACCACAGTTTACATAAATACATCAAAAGTTAAACTAAATTTCCTCCCATATTTGCTTCCTTCATAAAAGTTAATAGAATTTAATCATTTGTTTAGTCAGATCATCATAGTTTAGAACGACTTGAAACTTAACATTAGCTGGAGTTTTAGTTGCAAATGCAGGTATCTTTGCTTGGAATTAATAAATATTGATGCATGTGTATTCATAGTGTAACTTAAATCTTTGCTACAATTAAAATATTCTATTTTGTATTTGTATATATTCCTTGTAATTATCACTGTAACTCTATTCAGTTCAGTTTTTATACCATATCACCTGTACCTTACATTAAGAGTTTAAAGAAACCTCAATAATACAACAGAAATGAGAACACACAAGCCATAAAGACATAGACTAAAAACAAAAGAAAACTCTCAAGCTTCATTAAAGTGGATCTTTTGGCAGGTTTTGGCTGGTTGAGCTTCTTTGCAATATTAACTTTTAACAAATCTCCCCATTTCTGACTCCATAGGATGGATCTACAGAAGCAGTTTGGGACTTATTTTATGGACAAAAATTCTACCAAGATTTAAAGTGACATGAATACGAAAATGTCTTTCGGTTTACCCAAAATGAGTCATGTAAAAATGTAAAGTTCATTTTACTACATTGCTCATTATTTAAAATGGTTACTAAAATCATGTGGTTTGATTTTCAGAATCTGATTTGGTTTTATTTTATATTACAGTGACTGATACTGCAAAGATTTGATTTGTATGCTTTAATGGAAGTATGCATAAGCAATGATTCTACTTTTTGAAGTTATCTTGATATTTTCCATACACTGACCTCTAGTCAAAGAAAGACAATATCTGTCAAGAACAGAAGTGTTCTCATAGAGAAATGAAATAAGTGTCCTTTCAAGAGCTCGTCTAACAGCCGTTTGTTCAGCACTGTTGACGAAGAGCAGAGAAAGAGGCGTTGCAGTTCCTAACATGTGCTTTGTCCTCAGCACCTTGCAGATGTGACAGCAGCTTTCACGCCTGCTCTGTCCTCTGGATAGGGGATCAGCAATGGAGCTCAAAAGGATCTGAGGATCCAGTGGAGCTGGTCTAAGTGGGTTTGACACAGCTGGAGACACAGTGAGGAAGTCATTCTGGAGTCTCCACCCATTCTTGGAATGGACCCCTGTCACTACAGAGAAAGACGTCACAGACATTCATGCAAATTAACCCTGGAAAAAAACTCTCTCACACACACACATTTTCTTAGATGAACAGAGTTGTGCAGTGTGCCTATGCAAATGCACATGGCACACGATAGCCGCACACACGCAACAGCTTTTTACATAAACCTCCAGGGCTCTGTGGGTAGAGAGTTGGTCGGGATTTGAATAGCGATGATGCGGCCGTAAGCCTTCACGTGCAGAGCCTGACACAAGTAGAGAAACAAAGGTTTGTCTGAGGAATGTGTAGTCTCATTTGGTTACTCTGATCATTGTCATTTGGTAGCTCAGCAATATCATAAATTGGGGTAAACATACATTTTTTAGTTAAAAAAAAAAAAAGAAAGAAATGAACCTTTTTACTGAGGCTGAAATGCTTCCTCCATGTTTTGCCTACAAATTTGGATGCCCTTCGTTTTTTCCTCTTCTCTTCTGATCTTCTCTGGTTGTACATGTGACATTCCCTCCATCTGTAAACCAGCCAGTGTCCACTTTTTGTTGGTTAGCCTTAAAATATGACCAAAGTCTATTGAATATTTAGAGTAAAAATACAGATAAAAGTAAAAAAAATATCTGGGATTTTACAGGAACACAACACGGAAGAGCTTCAGTTCAGGGGGATCAGTTTTTTTGTTGTTGTTCTGCAGGATGTGTTCACTGGTTACATTTTTTTAAACTGGGTATAAAGCTTCTCTGTTTTGCAAAAATGAACACTCCACATCTTCCTCTGGTTGGATATTTCTATGGACAGGCCCACAGGTTTTGTCTCCACAAAAGTCCACTTTTTCTGTCGTTTTTGAACTACATTTTATCACAAAGTATAATAAGGTTTATATGGAAGATCAGATCAAAAGATCACAGCTTTTTTTTTTAGTGGGCTCACACAACTTTTTCAGGGTTAACTTGAGGTTGGACTCACTTTTTCCCACACTCCCAAAAATCACAACCACTTACAAATAAAATGTATAACTTTGGCATGTGGAATGTCTCCACATGGTGACTAAAATGTAATTATTCTCAACTCATCTTTCAGGAAAAGGAAAACCAGAAAGAAAAGCTTCAGTTTATGTTCTGCAAAGTATCTCTGTCGATTGGGTAGGGGGTGCGGTTCTCCTTAGTTTAAACCAGTCAGCTTCACCAAACATTTTTTTCAATTAAAATAAAAGACAAACTCATTGAACCTTAGGGATGGTTCGTTTTCTTTGGGGCATAAAAGTTCAAAATTTGATTTTCTTAGACTCAAAAAATACAAAAAATTACATCTTTCACATTTATTTATTAAAAGCTGCCTTTTTGAGAACATTTGTCTTGTTGTCAGGCATTAATTAATCCATTCTTTATTGACTGTTTCAACAATAACTTTGTGTCATAACTGCATTCACAAAAAGTTCATCTTTAGGGAGGATAGACAGGGCGTAGAATTTAAATAAAACAAGGAATAATCATTAAAATATTCAAAAGTCAAAAATATACAAAAGCCGTATACATGTAGAATATTCTGTAGAAGCTTTGCAAATCGGGCACTTCACTTTCCATGCCAGGCACAAGACTGAGAGTTGTCATTCAGCAGACACTGACTGACAGAAAACCACACAAGCAAAGGATTGCTGCAGGGAGTCGTTCTAAAGGCGCTACACCCACAAATGCCACTGAAAACTTTTCTGTGCACAGAAAAAAAGGCAAGCCACCTTCAGCTCTTTTGTAGCAACTCACACATTGAGCAACTCAAAATGTCTCACTAGCATAAAAATAGACACCTGTGCTTTATGCTAATCTTGTCCAAAGGTGACATCTACTCAGTCAGGCTTAAAGGGCAAGGGATTGGCAGTGATTCAATAAAACACATAGTTTCATGCGTCTTTTTGGAGTCCTTCTTAATAAAGCACATTTGTACAAATTTAAGTCATGGCTTTAAAAAAAAAAGTTTTCTGCATGATATGTCCACCCAAACAATAATTTACCGCAAAAAATATCACATCTTTTCAACTATAAAGCTTAAATGTATTTGCGTACATATTGGTTAAAACACTGTATTGGCTTATTGCAAGAAGTGGATGCTTTGCAAAGCAGCAAACCCTAAATTTGGGGGAATTGTGTTAAGATGCCTCAGATTTATAGCAGGAATTTGCTAGGAAATCATGCAGCCCCGAAAAGCAATAAAAGGGCTTAAAAAGTTACAGACAAAAAAACCTATAAAGGTTTTTTTTTTTTAAATCTTTTTTGGCCATACAGCTGTGTTGTGGTTAGCAAAGTTGCCTTATAGTAAAAAGGCCACGTTTCAAATCCCAGCTTGGCCCTTTCTTAGTAGGGTTTGCCTGTTATCGCTGAACCTGCGTGGGTTTTCTCCAGACACCCTCCCCAGTTCAAAACCACATTTCTTAGGTGGAAAGCTGACTCAGAATGGTCTCTTGTGAAAGATTGTGTGGTTATCTGTCGACGTGTGGACTGACAAACTGTCCAGGGTGTGCCCCGTCTTTGCCTTGCAGCAGTGGTGTTGGGGCTTCAACATCCCGTGACTTCACACAGGATGAAACGGAGCTAAACAATGGATGTTCATTTTTTTTTTCTGCAAAGGCAAATGTTATTCAAATAAAGGTTGGACTAAAGAAGTCATTATTTTTCGTCTGAAAATGACAGTTGCAGCTACATCATATGCTTCAACACAACAATACAGAGAGGTAATCGCAGATGCTGACGGTTACCAACACTGTGGTGTGCCAAAGGAAAGCACAGAGCCGTGTTATGCAGAGTCATGCTATGTACATACAGTTCAACACATGCTCAGTTTTTGCATTAACTTCTGCATGTTTAATTCAGTCCAGTTATTCAGGAATTTTAAATTATGCACAAAATCTAATGGTATTATTTTGAGCTAATGGGGGTGGAAATCGCTGCCATCTGGATTGAATCTTATCACTCAAACTAAGTTAACCCCTTTTAAAGTCAACTGATGTGAAATTCTGAAACAGCATTTATTGAAAGGGAAATTTAAAGGTGATTAAAAAAAACAACATTTTTTAGCAGGTTTTGACAGACTTCTGAGGAACTGCACCTAAGCTGGGGTTTTTTTTGCCGTCTGTTTCCTCAGTGATGACCCCTTCTCCACAGAGTGAGCCAATGTTGTAACACCTGGTTAGTCGCTTATTTCCACACCCAGTAACCCAGATGAATGTTTACAAATCGCAGAAGAATCGTTCACAGTGAAACCTGCTCAGCAACTTGAAAACCCACACCCACTCTCACACACAGACACACTACAGCTGCAGAGGCTTTCTTTAAAAGAAAAAAAAAAAAAGGCTGTCATTTGCAAGATTAATAGATGGGGAAATTGAATTGCATTATTCACAAAATTCTTGACTCTAATAAAGGTGCATTTAAATTCAATAAGAAACTAGACTGATTTGTAAAATGACAAAGCATAATAATAAGAGTGGGATATATCCAGCACATTCAAACGTTGACAGCACACAAGAAATTTGAGCTGCCACACCTCGATCAGCCTGTCAGGACTTGTTTACAGTCATCAGTGGGAAAACTGCTCACGGGACAGAATGATGGCAAAGGTCAAACAAATTCAGAAGTGACGATGCACTGTTTGACTACATTGCATTTGGTTAGTTCTGGTTACTTATAAAAGTAATAAGGATAAAGGTTCTGGTTCTTGTAAGAAAAGCAGAGTTTGGAGGCTTAAAATACACAATCAGTCCTACATAATTACACCACAGGAGGGCAAAGTTCTTTACACATGAGTCAGATATAATATTCAGGTATCATAAAAGAAAAAAAAAGACAGGAGCTATTAAAGCATATAGCTCTCAAGAATTTCACAGAAAAATGTTCAGTTTTCCTAAAGATCAGTCAACACAAACCTTCCTGCTTTGAAAGGATTTCTATAGCTAGTTTTTAAAGTATAGAAATCCATTAATCTTGATTCCAAATGATTTATTTTTTGCTCTTGCATGCTGTTGTACCGATCAACAGCATGCTGTTTTTCTATTGCCAAGGGATGACACCTTGTGGCTCAAAACCTTAACTGCAGTTTTCAATCACAGACTTTCAGTGGTGCCGTCTCAGTCAGCTTGGTAATGACATTAAAAAGCTCTAGAGTCAGGCAGTTTATAGGAAGGAGATGTTGTTATATGCAAAACAGATGACACACTTGTTGGCGTCGCCTCATTTACCTACAAGGTTTCTTTTGAAGAATGAATTCATCCTTGAACTATTTCCTGCTGTTGGATTGCCTCGAAGCTTTTAATGTTAGATATCCTTCAGTGTTAATGGAAAAAAAGAAATGTGTCATTTTCCACTGTAGATCTGTTTTGTGTCATTTCAAACTCCAAATGTGCACTTTAGCAAATGCTTTTATTGACTTTTTTATTCCAGACTAAGAGGATTGTTACTTAGGAAAGGATTGTTTTCTGCAGGCCAAATAATTTTACCAGGTAGACATTTCTATTTAGATTCTTTTTTTTAATTTTTATTTAAATTTTTTTTACATAAATTAAAAACCAAACATGCATTTTTAATTGATAATTTTGCTGCATAGCAAAATGAAAACAGCTAACTGAATTTATTTCCAGCAATGAAAAAAAAATCTGTTGTGTTTTTGCTTTCAAGTCAGATGCAAATTTGCATCAATTAATGTTGCTTTAGAGAATAATTAATTTATAAATGTACCATTGTACGTTTTTCGCAGCTGCTTCAAGCCAAAAGACAATCGCAGATATGATGATCTCATCTAAAGATGTCTTAAAGAAATTGCCAGATATTTTTTTTATTTTCAAAAATTAGACCAAGAATATAAAGGAGATTTTTCTAACTAATTAAATAAAATATGGTAAAAGAACAAAACATGTTTGACTATTTGTGACAAATCAAGAAAGGTTAAGGTAAATATTTCCTCTCTATTTCCTGGTTCAGTGACATAGGAACTGGTAAAAACCCTCTTTGGACAAACATGACAGCCTTCTAAGAAGCTTTTACTGAACTCAAGAATTCCAGTGCAAAGGGCGGCACAGCGGCGTGGTGGCTGAGCCTTGTTGCCTCATACTATTGCTATGTGAATTCTGTGTCTGGATGTTCTCTGGGTGTTGGAGCTTCCTCTCAAACCGGACACATGCTTGGAATACAGACTGTTGATGCTCCATATGTAGATATTTTGTTGAACATTAATATAAGATGCAAGCATGTAACTGTGTTTGAGTAGCACTGCAGCCAGCAGAACATTTTCTGCTTCTGATTGACAGATAATGCCTTGAATATGACAGTATTTTCCCCAAAACAATAATAATTAAAAAAAATCATCATTTGAGTTTTTAAAAGCAGTCAAACACACGAGGAATCAAAAATTATGTAACCTTCCTCAGAAAAGTTTTATGTAATACCAGAGAAAATAATCAAGTTGAGACAGTAACACAACTTAAAATTAATAAATCTACCTGAGGTGATATTAATGGTGAAACAACATCAAACTTAAATTCAGCTGTCTGAACAGAGACACCAAGCCCCCAATGTTGTGGCTTGTTTGGTTGGCACAGAGATGTTTGCTGGTTAAATGATCATTTCCACATCATAAAGGTTAGATTTATGTGAAGTTAACATGGAAATTCAAAGAGAAGATAAACGATTGTTACGTCTTTGCCAGAAAAGAAAAAGGAAAGTGATATTAATCTGAAAGCAGCATTAAATCAGACTGCTGAATTCAGAGAATATTCTGTGTTTCCCTTCAATCGCACAGGCCAGCAGGACCTTAGCTCTATGTGAGCATCAGTTCTTTTTCTAAAGACTTCTTCATGAGTCATGAATGACACATAGCTTCAGATAAATTTGCTTTAAAGCGAGCGGGATGACCTTAAAAACCGTCTCAATAAAATAACAGCTTGACAATCATCTGAACTGGGTAGCAGAATGCCGTCCGACCTGCACAACCGTCAGGCAGGCCGTCCCAACGCGCTCCAACTAAACTGTACTCTTTGCACACTCTGACCCACCTCTCACCCCACTCTCTAAGCCTCCCGATGGCTCCATTGGCCTCTGAGACACCGTAATCCCCTTCAAACTCGGCAATTAAGAAATTAAGTGGCTCAGGATTTGAAACACAATGGGAAGATTAAAAGATGCAAGCACACCTGCTTAAACTAACAGTAGGGGGATGTTATGGCCTGTCAGGTTAAAGGGCACTACGTGCTTTTTCTTACATAAGGCACCTGGGTGGAGAGCGTTAAAAAGATAACACAATGGTGGAATAATGCATTTCTAGCAATTATGTCATAGGTTTATTTGTGGTACAGGGTGAGACTAAGAGATTAGTTATTTATACTTTGTCTAGTTTAAGAATAAATGTTTCTTAAAGTGTATTTTCTTCAATTTATTATTCCTTTGAACTGTATTTTCATAGCAGAACCTCAGATAACATCTCTTTTGTAGATATATGGGTTTGAACTTTCCAAAAACCAACATACATTTTTGCTCCAGGTGAGCATTGAACCAGCGGTGAAAAAGATATTTCATGTGTGGGCGAGAACACATATACGGCACTCTCCTCCTTTCACACAAACACTGTTTCTACAGCTGCAGGCGAGCAAAGTTATGACACCAAACTCAAGAATTTAACTCTTAGGAAGTCAACTCTGGGACTGAGTTTTACAGGTTTGAGGAAGAATTACTGAAGTGAAGTTTGTTCTTGTCCAGTCTGTGTGGACATGTGACTATTTTAATGAAAGCACAAGATTTTTGAATAGTCTTGTAATGCAGAGTCAAATCTTAAGAATGCAAACATTTATTTGACCTGTTTTTATTTGATTTTAAATGTCAAGGTATGAATAGCTTGATGTTTGAACACTCAGGAAGGAAACTCAGTGATTTGCTGTGGAGAATGTGATCACCAGCTGTACTACAGGTTTCTGACTATTATTGTTTGAGTACCTATTTTTGCCAATTTTCAAAAACCTTTGTATATAATAGGAAAGGTGTATTCCTATTTACAATTCCATTAAAACAAATTAACTTTCATTGATTATAGATTCAGAGGCAGCTGTTTGATTTCAAGAATTTTTTTTTTTTTTTTTTACATAAATTGGGGTTCCAGCTCAAAAATCCCACAAAAACAGAATTTCAGAGAAATCACCATTTACGAAGTTGTTTTTTTTTTTTTTTGCAAAGAGATAAAAACAGATGTTAGAATCACATAAAATAAAATAAAATTGTTTTATTTTGTCCATACTTCAGTAGTATGGGCAGAGACCAACCAGGTCTTGCTGGGAGATGAAACCTGCCTCTCTATCCAGATCAGCAGAAGGAATCATGAAGTCCTCTAGAACAATCTGCTAGACTGCTGCAGTGATTTTCGAGTTTACCAACACCAGTGCTGAACATTGCAGCCCAAATCATGGCTAACAGTGGAGATTTCACACTGAACCTCAAGCAGGTTGGGTTCTGCGCCTCACCAGTCTTCCTCCAAACCCTTGGTCCTTGATGCCTGAATAAAAGTCACACTTTGGACCCTTACAGAACCTTGGATCCTCCTTGGCCCAGTTGAGACGTCTCCTCCATCAGACCAGGTTTAGAAGTGGCTTGGCCATAGGAACCCGACCGTTGTAGCCCATCTCCGGAATGAGTCTGAATGTGGTGGTTTTGGAGGCTGTTCCTCCACCTCATTCCACTCTTTCTGGAGGTCTGCTGGTTTTTGAATCTTTTGATGATCAGTTCAAGTCCACAGTTGTCTCTTTTGGTGGTGCATCTTCTCCTGCTACATTTTGTCCGTCCGTTGATCTGCTTGGAAACACGGCACTCTGTGAATAGCCAGCCTCCTAAGCTAGGAACTTCAGTGGCTTAGCCAGACTATGGAGGCGATCAATGATGGTCTTCTGGCTAGTTGTCAAGTCTGAGAACTTCCCCATATTAAACAAACAGAACCAATGTATTGACAAGTGGGGAACCTGTGCAGGTGCTTTGAGTTTAGTGGATGATTAGTTGATAACACTTATTTTAAAACATTCATGTCCTGCAGAATGTGTGCATATTTCTCCACAGCTTTCTAAAATCAGTTTTTGTGGGTTTTATAAGCTGGAACCCTAATGTATGTAGTAATTAAACAAATAAATAGTTGAAATCAATTGAGACAATTGTGGACAATATATAAAAGTTTAATTATTGGAATGGAATTATGATTATGAATACACTTTTTATGATGTTTTCATTAATTGGAAAGGGTTAGGTATAATTTCAAACTTTTGATCTTTTGGATTCAGCAAATCAGCACACCTGGAATTCTCCCAGTGACAAATGGTCTTCACACATCATAAAAGCTAAGAGAAAGTGTTGCTGGTGCAGGCTTTAATCATAAATGGACATACTTTCTGATGTTTGATAGACTTCACAACTTCATTTATGAGCTGTATAAGCCATAAGCAGCGATCCTCAGAGGTCACTGCTTATGGTTAGGAGATCATTTTCAACACGTGGTTGGAAATGATCTCCAATGGGAGGATGCTGTTCTCCATCATAATCATCCAAATGTGTCAACGAGATAATATCTGTTTAACAAGCCGTTTTTCCATCCCTCCCACAGAGTTTATCTTGTGTCCTGCTTTTTAAGTGCACCAACTTTTTAGCTGTCATGGAACACAAGTGACCATAAACATAAGCGCTGACGTCCTCAAATCAAAATACACATTGATAAGGTTCTATGTAGTTTGGAAAAAGAAAAAAACCCTACAGTCTGAAATTTTGGCTAATTTGGTATTTGTGTCTAAACAAGTTGAAGCAAAACTGGCATATATGCAAATCTATCAAGAAAACAAAAACACCCCATCACCAAAACAATATTCCTCATTCTTTAACAAAAACACTTGTTTATACCCGCTCTTCTTAGGTAACAGCTTACATCACAGGAGCTTTGAGTCTGCAGAATGCCAGAAATCCAAGGAGGAAATGGCCATGGGGGATTTTAGATCTGATCTTGTTCAGAAATGTTTCCAGTTCTTAGGGAAAAAAAAACACTGTTCCATTGTTTATGCTTGAAATTACAAAGAAAAGAAAAAACAAGACGGAAAAAGATTATCATCGTTTATTCTATTTTTAAAATTAAATGTTTTGATTTTATACAGTAAATTTGACATAATGGGAAATACTTTGAAGTGCAATATTTGCCCAGAGAATGAATATGGAGGTTGTTGCTTTTGTTGGAGTTGTTTTAGATTTTTAGATTTTTTTCTACATAAGGAATGATTCTGATATTTGACAGATTTTATTTGTTTTTCAGGATATGAATCAGAAAAAAATTTAAAGGAAATGCTTTACTTTGAAGAAGATACAAGTATTTGCAGATAAGGAAGAGAAATCCTTACAAAACCCGAATAATCCAAAAATTAAAAAAAAAAAAAAAGTAGCAAAATGAAAACTTATTCTTGATGTTGAAAAAAGTAACTACTTAGCCTGAATGAATGTTTTTTGATTTTGCTGAAAATTTACATCATTAAATACTCTAGAAAATATTTCCTGTTTGATATTTCCCCAGTTTTAAGGAAATAACAATAATTTATATTCAGAAAACAGCCAGGAAAAGCAAGCAGAGGCTTTACCTAAAACATTGTATATTTTTTTTCTTCACTATCAACCACTAGAAAAGAAAATTGTTTTTAGTTGTTAGTGAGGACAAACTGGAGAAAAGTGAAAAATAAAAAAGGACAAGCTGGCAAAAAGCTGCGAAAAATAAATACAAATCAGAAGTTAGGACAGGAGAATGACTAAGTTGGTAAAGAGTCACAAGAATTACAAGGGAAACAAAAAGGCGCATCAAGGAAGTTTTCCAGAATCACACGGAAAACCACAAGGAAGCTTTTCTGTAGGGGAAAACCGACAAAATCAAGAATTTAACAAGCTGCACTTCATCATAAAAATTAGGAAAAATTAGGTTCATTGATAGGAAGAAATCTAATCATGTTTTTATTTATATGACATAATTTGGATTTGATATCTAAATTGAACAGAAAGTCATGAAAAAAAAATTCCAATGACTTTTTTTAAAATGAATTTATTTTTGATTATGTTAATGATTTATTGTTTACAGTTTTATCAGGTACTCACCTAAAACTAATATGTCTCTTGAAAGTGTCTCTTCCAAAAACAAAGATAATATGGGATAAAGTCTGATGAAATGCTCTATTGAAAAGAAAAAAAATTTTTGCTGCTGCAAAATGTACAGGATTGCATTTTATTTTCCTCTTGCTAAAGCAGTATTAAAGCAGTCCTCCTGGTCATTGTTTTCATTATATGGTGCATTTTCAAATAATGAAACAGTGACTTAAGCACATGTCTGCTTGCTGTGGATTACATGACCTTATACTCCACCAGGTCAGGCATAAAGGGACCTCCTGAACCCTCCTGGACTGATGCGGATGATAAAAATTATGTAACATCCTTTTTTGAATGTGTAACCATGGCACAAATATCTAACAATTCAAAGCCTTTTGACAAGGTTGCAGATGCAATCTCCCTTTCAGAAATATTAGGACATTTCTTCAGATTCTTATCTTTTTCCCTATAATGTCACTGTGTAATTCCCTGTTATACTAGACCTGTACTTGCATGTGGAGAGATTTAGAAACAACAAACGTTGCACAAGTTGGTGTTTCAGAAATTCTGAAATTTTGTGCAAAGCTTACGCGACTCTTAGTCAGATTATTCAAAGTACTTTTGAACTGTTGGTCCCAAAAGGTTATGAGGAAAACGCTTTGATATTGCCTTCTTTTCGATCTCTGAAATATTGTTTTCTGTTGATACAAATAAGGTTTTCTCATTGTAAAAGGGCCATTTCTGTTATTCCTTCACAGGATTATTTAGAGGTGATGGTACTTAAACCACAGTTCTTCCACAAGATGCTTCTGAAAAACACTGCAAAATAAAAAATAAAAGAATAGATTAAACACATAGAGTAAGTGCCATAAATCATGGTGTGGTTTGTGAGCTTCAAGATGTAGGTATAAGAAGACATTGACTCCCCTTTAAAATAAATCTCAACAGTAAATTTGATTTGCTCTTTCCTTTTTTAGCAGCCAGGCACAAGAAAGCAAAAGGTCCAGCTTGAACCAGAGAAGACTTTTTCTGTGAAAAAGCAGCACAGTTAACCGAAAAACCACCCACAGGGATTAGAGTCTGTTTCAGGCTGTCCTAGCCTAACTGAACCAACCCCTTGTACCATTTTTTAAGTAGAAGTCCTTTTATAGGTGGTTCCAATGAATGTTTGGTTAGTCTGTTTGCTAAAAGTGTTCTCTCAAACCCCAAAAGGCTGTGCTAAAAGGCTAGAGGTCTCCCAGGTTGTGCTGCTGACAGTGACCACTGTACACACCGTCAGGCCCCAAAATACAGGCGAGACAACGCATGTGTTGTTGTGGAGTTGGTACACTGAAACTAGGCCCAGCATGTCGGGCTGTGACGTGCGGCAGTACAGCGTGTTAGTCTTCGCCCTCAGACCAGAGCAAATAAACACAACCAGCTACACAAACACTTTGGCTGGGGCCAGGAAAGCGTGCTACTAAAGGGAGGCATCTAAGTATAAAGGGCTTTTGGGGCTAACGTTGCAACACAGTCATTGTGGAGAACTCAGTAAATTTGGCAGAAGAAAAAACGTATCCCGAAGTTGTTTTAAAACCCACTGCTGTCTGAAAGATGTTCCATTTATACACAAAACAATGACACGCTTTGTGTTCTCACAACAGCACATATGAAACTCCTCCTTTTTTTTAATTCCTGTCGGGACTGAGGAGTTTAGTCATATCAATCTGTCATCACCATCCCTTCCAGGGGGCAGGCTCACGCTCTGTTCCCATCTCCTCATCCTTATCAGAAGAGGGCATGAGATTGTTTTTGTCACACAGACCTTGTGAGTCCACATCCGGATATTATGTAACTGTGTAATTCAATGATCATGGAGTTATGGCACTGGAACAAAACGGTGATGTTACGTTCTGTGTCACAGTTAATGTACTTTGGAAAATACTGCGTCTCTTCAGATTGGAAATTCCTATTTAATTACATAGACTTTCAGGATAAAAAATAATGTTCTTATATATATAAAGATAAGACTAGAAAACAAGTCCCAAGTGATTTATGGAGTTGTTGAACTGAATAAAGTGCTACTGTCACTCAAAAGTTACCACCTCCGAGCGATATAAAAGTTAAATATTTGTACTCAAAGTAATCTTTTGATGTTTTAAATTATGAAGAGCTAGGCAAGTAGGTTTTCTCGGTGATGTATCTCAACTGGCAACTTGTTTTTGAAAGCCATAAGGGATGTCTTTCAAACATGACATCATGAACCACTCCGACTTGTTGCATCACAATCTTGTGACAAACAGCTGAACATTAATCTCTGCTCTCAGTTGGGTTCAGATGAGTTAACGTCAAGCTCAGGGGTCAAAGGGTAGAGGAAGACCGGGCCTTTGTGGTCCAAGTCCATTGTCCAAAAAAACAAACGAAAAAAAAAATAGACCCAATGCCGCCCTGTTCAGCTCCCAACATCAAAGTTCTTGAGCTCAGCTGTGACTGTAGCTTACCACTCCCTGAGTTGTTGAGTCAGATGAGGTAAACAAGTTTTGCACACTCTCATCTGTGACTAACAATGAGTCTTTAAAATATGAATGAAATTACTGATAAAAGAGTACAAGCACAATCTGCTAAATTAACCGTTATTCTGTCTAAAAGTGTTGGATCATAACAGGAAATGGATCCTCCCACAAACACTATTTAATCAGATAGTTCAGAGTCATGAAATTTCATCCTTTGTGACATGTTCACTTTGTGGGCACACGAGAAAAGATGCTGTGATTGCATGAATAAATCGATGAGCTATGAAAATGAACCAAGAAGAAAATGGCAATTTCAGGACAATATATTGTCCAGGACTGAAATGTAGTCCAACTGTATTTCTTGTCTCGCCAAAGCAGTGTGGTGGATTAACAGACAGTCATAGTTGAAATCAAGCCAGATGTAATTGGTTTTTAGCAAACTAGGAAACAGCTAGTTCCAGAAAATACATGGGTTCCCCAGAGAACGTGACTATAAATTGTGCAGGTCGGTGACTTCTGAAAGACTGTTTGGCAGAATGTCAAACTCAAACGATGACAAACTGTAATATTGATGAGTTTATTTGAATTGCTAAACAGGCTATATCTTGCAATCTTTAATTAGATCTAACATCCACCGTGAGATAGCTCCTTCTGGACATGACTCCAAGTATGCAGCTGGAGTATGTGTGGTTCATGGTAACTGCTTACTGGATGCATCAGTCATGATCAGTAAACCAAACAGCTGCCTTTAAAAAAACAAAGAAACAAAAACATTTTTAGTGCCTAACTAACATTTGTGGGAAAACTTTCCAAAGTAATTTGATGCAAACAAACAATACTATGACTCACTTAATTTTTTTTATAGAAAAATTCAACCACACCTTAAAAGCATGACGGTTTAATAATTTAATCCCAAATTAAAACCTAATCTTACAAAATCACAATTTTATAGGTTATCATAGGCAACATCATCACACCCTAACTAATGAAATTGTCTCATTCTTGTACCATGCCAGAAAGATGTGTACAAAGAGATATGCATAGATACATAATAACTAGAAATGCTAAAAAAAGGTGCTTATATGAAGTATAATTGATTCGAACATTTAAAAAAATGATATTTTGGGAATTAGTGTGTCTGTATGTGTGTGTATGAGTGTGTGTGTCTGTGTGTCTTTTAGATAAGAAAGATTTTTTAAATATTACGCTTTTGTTTAAATAAATATGTGTGATATCAGCAGATACAAAACATTCCATCTGTATGAGTAGTAACATTTTGGTGCCATTTAGGTATTTAATTCAATGTGTCATCAAAAACGTTTAGTTATCATTTTTCCATTTCTTTTTAACTTAAGTAATAATAGAAAAATCTGACTTTTTTGCAAAATCTTTAACAACAAATCACTGAATTGTGTGAAAAATAGGCTATTTGATCAAAAATAGATACAATGCAACAGGAAAAACATCAATGGATAGCCTACCAGTTTTAAATTATAACTACCACTTAGATCACATGTGTCAAACTCAAGGCCCACAGGCCAAATGTGGCCAGCCATGTCATTTTATGTGGCCCACCAGAGCATACAAGTTTTTAATTTCTTAAAATATATATATATATTTTTGTTGATTAGATACTATTTATGTGTTGCTGCTGTTGTAATTTTTCAATGTTTGAAGGTCCTATTTGTGACAGACAGTTTTCAGTTGGTTGCAAGGCTGGGTGCAACCTTTTTTTGTAAAATGTTACACATGTAATACATGTTCTTTTTAGCTCAGTTTTGTTATTTTTTGTTATTCACTTGGACAGTCTGATCCTTCATTAATGGAGTTATATGGGTTTTAATAAGCGGAAAAATTTAAAAGGATTTATGCTAGAGTAACAAGTTGTGATTTCTATGTAACTGTAATTGTCACTTTAAAAAGTTATAATAAATAAATAATGAGTTATTTACATTAAGTAGTAGTTACATTTACTTTTCATTACATTTAATAAGTTTTATCTGGCCCTTTGAGGACAGCCACTATGCTGATGTGGCTCTCGGTGAAAATGAGTTTGACACCCCTGTCTTAGATTATTAAAGACATTAAAAGTTCTGCTGCTTTCTTTCCCTTTTTTACACGTCTTTTAAAAAGGGGGGACCATTTGAGGTTTCTGTAAAACCATCTGTTCACGGATAAAGATATCCAGTAAACAAAAGAAAAATTGCAACAAATACATTTAACCTGAATTACTTTTTTTTAGATTTTGTTTGAAAATATGTAGAATTATAACAATTTTTTTTCTAAAAACGTTGTAAACATTTCAAAACCCTTTTTCAAGTGATATCATGGGACACAGAAACATCGTTTTTAAGTGTACAATATAAAAAAACGGCAAGTCTAACTCAAACAGGTGGTACGTGACCGGAAGTGACGTCAGATAAAAAAAAATAATCTCTAGCATAGTTTTTTTAATTTGTCATTTTTAAAAGTTATCAAATCCCGAACTGGATTAATGCTTAAAATTTGAAGATTTTCATTGATATGTGTTTTGAAAAATATTTCAGGAACAAAGTACGTTGACCTCCACTCCCATGATGCATTTGTCTTTTGCCATCTTGTCGGGTTAGCTTACATTTAGCTCCCTATTCTTGGGGTGAAGAGGTTTTCTGTCAGCTTGCTGATAATAGCAGCTGCCAAAAGGGAGCTGTCCACTAAACGGGAAGAAATCTTGACGGACTTTTAGACGTTTTTGTAATTTTAGCCAGAGACTGTATAGTATTATTATGAAAGTTGGTAAATTTGTTTACATCGTGACGTTGCACACGCTTCAGAGGCAGTAAAACTAGCCGACACTAGCCAACTTGGCTCACTGGTGAGGAGTACATGCATCGCTGGGAAGGAAAAGTGGACCGGGAGACTGGGACCTTGACTGAGAAACGTACCGACGGGAGTTGCCGAAGAAGAACTTTATCAAGAACCCGGTTGTAGCTTTTCGTTCTGGCTTTAATAAGGACAAGTGGGAATTAAAAGGCCAAACGAGCGCAGCTTTCGACCGTGTTTCGTCACACAGGACTACAGAAACGCCTTTGGACTTTTTTTTCTGGTTCTGCCCTCGCTTGTCAGTTTTATTGGACAGCTTTGATAGAGGAAGAGTGCGGAAATGTGTTGTAATGGTACGTGTTTTACTCTTAACCCCCAACTGTGACTTGTATTAGCATTTCGTTTCATCTGAGGGCTGACAATCTTCGCCCGAGTAGGCAACATGTCGAAAATGCCAGGAAAGAGAAGTTGTTTTCAAATTACAAGTGTAACTCAGGCTCAGGTGGCGGCCAACTGTCTACCCGATGACACAGAGAGTCAGGACGATCCGGACGAGTCGCGGACAGAGGACATGCCACCAGAGGGATTTGACGTTTGTCTGGTCGATCAGGGGGCGTGTGCCACGAACTGTTCAGAGGAAATTTCACACTATGGAGGGGATTCTCTGCCTAACAAAGCTCCCGTCAATGGTGGGTTTTATCTCAAGAGTTCGGCTTCTGGCCGTCTAACTCCAAGTATGCCTGCTTCGAACTTTGCAGCCTCCTCTATGCTCACCAGTGTGACACAAACTGCTCCTAGCAATAGTTATAGCTCCCGTTTCAGAGTCATTAAACTTGACCATGGTACTGGAGAGCCCTTCAGACGGGGCAGGTGGACTTGTACTGAATTCTATGAAAGAGATTCTGACTCTAATCTGACTGTGGACAGTCTAAAGTCAGCTGTCAGCCTCGATCACACGGACCGGGACAGTGTCTTGGGGGCCACCACCAATTCTTTTGTCAGTAGCGGCACATCCTCTGCACAGGGTTTGGATAGCACTACAGATAGCGGCTACTTTGCCTCTGTGGGGCACCCCTCCCACTCCTACCATTCCGAGTCCCAGCAGCAAGACTACAGCTTGTCTCCTCGGAAAGGGAGTGGAGCAAGTGCCTTCCTGCCTACCGGGTATGCAACTACATTGCAAGCAAAGCAGGCTCAGGTCAATGTGCAACCCATGACGCCTCCGACTTTTTTGTCTAACAGCCTCAATGGTGTGCACCATGGTTCCAGACAACAGATGCCTCCAGGTATACCTCCTGCATCTCAAGCACAGCAGCTTGACTATTCAGCTCATCCCACTGGGCTCTCAGACTATCATCAACAACACTTCAGCCCTGGTGCCCTAACATCCTCTGTGGCATCATCATCCGGCCATGCGTCCTCACCCCAAATCTCTTCTCCTGGTCCAGCAAAGCGAAGGCTCGGTTCAGAAACGGGCTCAGCTCCAACAGTCATTGCCCCCATCCACACACAACAGCAACCTGTCAGCCAACCTCAGCTTCCTGGAGGATTAGGCATTGCCTTACCACTCTTCTCCACCACCAGCTCGAACAGTGGTGGCCAGAATGTGCCTGTTTCGATGCCCGATCCAACTAGCATCCCCCAGGGGGTGTCAGACCCAATGTCCAGCTCTCATGGAGCAGCAGTCCATGAGCCAGAAGATAGTAGGCAAAAAGTGGATGTTCTACCTCAGCATATCTCCACAGTTGCTAGACAGGATGGTATGAGGACTCCCATTACTGATGGCTTTGACATGCAAAGATCTCCTGTCAAGAACTTGTTCAACATTCAAATTTCCATGGATGTTGATGATGACAGGTAAGACTTTTCAATATGAAAATTTTGGTTTTTAAACTGCAATGTGCACTGTATTTTCAGGGTAAAGTGGTTGTTAAACCTACGCAGAGTTTAAATGTTTTTTTATTTTTATCTGAGTGGTTACAGGTCACATAAAAGCTGCAGGTATGCATGCAGAACTTTGACCTCATACTAAACATTCTTGTTTCATTCTGCAGCGGTGTGGTCATACTCATCACTTTGGTGATGAGTATGTACCTTTGTGCAGAATGGTATAACAAAGAGTCCGACTTTATTAGACTTCCATTCAAATTATATACAGTGTTTGGTCTGGGGGTGGGGGTGAGAAGCCTTTGGGTAAGTCGCATGCAGTAAAGTTCATCTAAAGGCAGTTGGCATACTTGTAGCAGGCAGTTTTCCCAGTCTCCCAACTTGAAACCATATATAAATACAGCCTCGTCTATGGCACTTTTCTTATGTACACTCTATTTAGAGTTTGTGGAATGGTCTTCACAGAGCTTGAGCTAAAAGGTTTCTCTCAAACACTGAGTGTTGCTGCTGCAGTGGACATGTTTGAGCCAAGAATAATCTCGTTCAGCGCTGGCGTCCACGCATGTCTGTTCTGTATTTATGTAGGCCTTGTTTTATCACTGTGCTTTTTATGAATCATGTTATTTTTGCGTGTGCATAACACTGTGCTAGCTTGAGTCCGAACTTTTATGATCTTCAGCATTCATATTTGTGAAGCTGATTGTTTACCAAAAGTTTTTAGCACCAGTGTGGTGTGTTAATGAATAGAGGAGGCTTAATGAATCAGACTCTGATGCAATAAGCCAATTTAAAGTTCCCATAAATTCTCATTTGTGTGTCTACATATGTGGTTGTCTGTGAGAGCTGTGGCAGATTTTGTTCAAATTGACACTTCAAATATCTCTTTTCAATTAATTCAAGTTGGTATGAATAATAGTCTTGATTTGGTTATTTCATTTAAAGACACACAGATAAAAATTGTGTTTTTGGTGTTTTTTCTAAACATGTCCTTGTTGCATTTTTCTGACTTTGGAGGACACGTATAAAGAAAAGCACCCTGCTCCATTCCGATGCATTCCTGGATAGCCCCAATATTGTTCGCCATTTTTATTGGACTGGTAATATAAGGGGGGAGGGGGGGGGAGTAAACGGAGAACTGAGAGGAAAGGGGGGGCTGGTTTGATTTGTGCCAACTGTTATGCCCACAATTCGGAAGCAAATTTCTAATGAACTATTACTGCTCTGCAGATATGAAATCCTAGAAAACACGTTTTTTTTTTTAACTTAAAAACAGCATAATCATAATTAAAAGACCCTGAAAACGCTTTAATAAACTGATCAAAGGTTATTGGACTGGGACCTTTGAGACATTAGCGTCAGATTTTTAAACTGATTATTTATTTTACCCTTTTTGTTGTACTATAATGCAATTTACTTTTTACTTTTGTTATTAGACGGTCACTGTTCTTGATATTTGTGTGCAAGATTGTGCAACACTTCCTTGAACTGTTTGTGGAAGGTCAACTTCTTCCCTCTAAATTATTTTAAGTACATTCCAGTTGCCTTTAGCCAGTTTAGAATGGTGAAATAGTGTATTTGCTGATGTATGTCCATCAAGCAATGCAAAAATTGGCATCCTGTTTTTTGTGTTGTTTGCCTTTTTCAACATTTCTAGGGGAAAATGTGTGCAGTGTTAAATATGATCAGTTGCAGTGAAAATGTTTGTCAAGTTTTGACTTTTTATAAATAAAAAAAAATGTGTTATTGACACTGTGGTACCTTGCTGGTGATCTTACTTCTATTACAAAATTTGTATGAGGGCATCCTTTGACAATTTGGTAACCCAAATAATTTTAAGATAATTGGATGTCAGCTGTGCTTTAAATGCCTCATAACCCCATAACTTTCTTGTATACGTGTCTGTGTGTGCACATACAAAATATTTGTAAAATCAATTGCTAACATGAGGCAACTTGTCAGATTTGACTCATCTTGGCTGCAGCCTCTTGCATTGTGTGTTATTTGGATAAGCTCAGCTCAGCTGAACAGTCTAGTTCAGATTTCATTGTTCTGTTTCATACAAGAGGGCATCACAAAAGTTGAGCAATTCTTTGTAGGGGAGGACTTGATAGTCAACAATGATTTCCCCTCTGCGAGGAATGGTTGACCTCTTTATACAGCTGTCCATATCTTTGCCAAGAAAAGGGATTAAGGAACATTTATTGCTTCAGTCTAACTTGGTGTTCAGATATTTCCAACCCCATATTGTTGTCTGTATTTACTAGGCCTCCACAATGTATTGTAAATGTTTTGTTATCAACAATATCAAGCTGTGCAATAGACATATTGCAAAAGTCGGGGAAAATTGCAATGAAATGGTCATCTTAAATGTGCTAAAACAATTCAATGGCAGCTTGAATTATCTAACAAATCAAATAAATCATTGACCAATTGGATGAAACCCTTTCATGTTAGGTGATTGTAATTTAAGTTATTTTGACTCTTTAAATCAAACTATTACAGTGACATGGAAATTCAGTTTTTAGTTGGTTTGCTATTTGTTCATGTATCGCAAGTTATATCGTCATCGCAATATTGATCACTTATCTTGCAAATCGCGAGTTTTTCTCATGTTGTGCAGCCCTAGTATTTACTTATAATTGTTTACCATAGTTTATTGCTTTTCTGCTTGATTGATACTTAGAATGACAAATAATCTCTTTAAATAGGGCAAGCTGATTAACTGTCCATAAATCTAACTAGTTATGATTATTAATACATTGTTATGAAGGACTAAAAAATGAAATGTTATGTACTTTTAAACCAGAAACTCAAATTTTGTGTCGTCTTATTTGTAACTATTTTTTATTTATTTTTATAAATATATCTTTATGTTTTGTAAAGACATTCTTCCTGTCATTCGAGTGGTTTATGCTAGTCAAGTTTACTCATTGTTTTTTCTTAAGGCACTTCCTTTAACCCGTTTCTTTGAACTTTTTTCTTTGACGTAAATACTAAACCTGCCCTAAGATGTAGTTGAAAAAATGAGTGTCATTTAAGTTTGACGAGTTGAAGCACGTGAATATCATGCTTGAGAGACTATAAGGTAGATGACATTTATAATTGTTCTTACCTCTAGGCATCCCTTACAATTACCTAGCTTTACCTTTACAATTGACTGACGTGCTTAAGGGATTTTTGACTTTTATTTTGTGACTTAAGGACAGTATGTACTCTAGTGTAACAAATAGGACAAAATAAGTGCTCCAGCACATCTTGGGTAACTTTGAAAAAGACAAAGTACTGACATTTGCAGTAAGATCTGTCTTTTATTAAAGGTAAAAATAGGAAAAAATAAGCAGATTACATTAGAAAGGTATAAAAGATAGAATATTAATTTGAGAAGAAATTATCAAGCTCACAGTTTCCATCAGTGGAATGGTGGCAAGTTATAACCTCTCTAATGAGAAACCCTCTCAATGCAGTCCTTTTTAAAAGGTCAATGACACAGATTCTGCATAGAGTGATCTTCCGTCTGCTATCAATTTGGCTTTACTTTGGCATAGCTGTTTCTTCTTTAACGGAGTTCAGTTTCTCTGTTCCTAATTGTCAAACGTAAATTGAGCGCCACACATGGTACTGTTTTGTGGTTCCAAAAACATCGATGACGTGCATGGGTACAAAGTGTACACATGCATAGGCACTCGGTGTCCTGAAAGCCATGAGTTTGTCCAGTTTCCATTTACCCTATTTCCATAGTAGAAGTGAGAATTGCAGGGTTAAATGTGACCCACTATACAGATGATATTGTGTTGCAGTAAATCTGGGATCATTTATATAGTGACCTAGTTTTTATAAAACTTTGGAAGATGGAAGGATCTCCCCCATTTAAGAGACCATAAACTGGCTAAAACCTTTCAGTGGGAGAATTTCCTTTTTTGGATTGTTTTGGGTTCTCTCTCTTGGGATACAATCCACCATTCCACAGGTTTTCTGCATAAAGATCGTGAGGTCACCCTCCTGTGTTCATATGTTTCAGTGGGTGCTCCGGTCTGCAGGTTTTCAGTGAACTGTCATCACCCAAAAAATGAGATGCATCGAATGTTTTAGTAAATGCTCATGTGAGCCTAAGCCTTAAGTAAATACCGCACTCGGTTCCATTTTGGTAGAACATTTAGTACAGGTAGTTCCTGTGGTTATTGACATTGTTGCTTTGAAATAAATCTCTTCATGTTATCTTAACACTACGTTCTAAATTTTATAAATAAAAGAAATTGTTTTATTTCATTTTTTTGGTTTCTTTTTAAGCTTAAAGCTGGAATCAAGGAGTATGTAGTAAAAAGCACCTTTGCTTTAAGCAGATAAAATGGTTGCTGTAATCAGAAACTCAGGGAATTTTGGTCAATATAGAAGAAGAAATACCTGCTGTTAATATGCTCTTGTCCTAACTTAATTGCAAGCTTTTGATGTCTGTCTGTAATTGCTTTAACACATGCTAGTTTAATTTCCCTGCTCTTTAAATGTCAGTCTAACAAGCTGACAGACTGAACAATTTTGTTTGCCTGGCAGGAAAGAACTTACAAGTTTCTAAGAAAAGTGGGTTCTTCATGTCCACCTTCTTCTTTAGTTGTGTAATACACTTTGAACAGACAAGGTTTTTTTATTGTGAAATACTTAAAATACGTTAACATTATGATGCTGTGATTTGACTAAAATCATGGTTCTGAGTGCACTGTTTAAGGCTAATAAAACTATTTAAATCAAATATATATATATATGTATATACACACACACTTCTTTTTTTGGAATAAAGTTAAGTTTTCTTGTTAATTTCCCCTACACACAGTTGGTGGTTCCACTCATTGTTAAAATTTTTTGGTCTCAGAGATGAGAGGAAAAAATGTGTCAAGGTTTAACATTTTCATTTTATTCAATTCAATTTTATTTATATAGCCCAAATCCACAACAACAGTCGTCTCAATGGGCTTCGTATGGTAAAAAACGAAGAAACTTTAGGGGTGCCCACATGAAGGAGGGATCCTCCCCCAGGATGGACGATGGCAATGTACCAGAGCCCTTAAAGAATTAGCTTATCTAACTCTACAACTACATGTTTAAAGTCTAGCAAATGATCTTCATCCAGTTGAAGTTGGGGGACGGCTGGGGGCGCGAGACGAGCCGGAGGCAGGATCTACAACCAGGTGTAGGAGCAGTAGTAGAGGCAAGCCAGAGACGAGGTACACGGTCAGGTACAGGATGAGCCAACTGGAATCTGGAAGCACGCCCACTCCCCTCTTGGGTGTCGCTGTTAACTGAGACACTGCGACTCCCACACTGTCACAGCTCTAATGGGGCCATACCATGTAAGGCAGGGGTCACCAACCCTGTGCCCGTTGAAAGAAAAAAAAAAAAGGTTTTTTTGGAGCATTTCCTGCGGGCGCCACAAAGGGCGCTCGGGGCGCATTGGCGCCCGCAGGAAATGCTCCAAAAAAACCCTTTTTTTTTTTTCTTTTCTTTAATTGGAGCAAATATTAAATATTTAACAAACAATCACGGCATGTCTGTCCCTAAAGGTAGACAAAAAAAAAAAACAAATATGAAAACAAATATAACAAAAAAATAATCAATAAAATTAAGGGTCTATTACAAACGTTTAAATAGATCAAATAAATTACACAATGTTTTGGCATTCTTATGATTCATGTAATGTAAAGATTTAGAAAAGAGGTTGAGACGGTTGAGTAATCCATTAATATGAGGTTTCACCTTTAAGAATTTACAAGTATGAATAAAATGCTTTGAAATTACAATCAGTACATTAATCAGAAAGTCCAGATATTTGTCAATGAATTTTAATCAAATTTTAATTGTATTCCAATTCAAAGGGTTAATGATGATATTTTTGGATTTGAGCCAATTTTGAAAAGACGACCAAAACTCTTTTACATGAAAACATTCAAATAAAAGATGTTCCACAGTTTCTACATCATTTCCACAAAAGACACAAACATCACTATCCCAGTTAAAGCCAGAATGTAAAAAATGATTGGAAGGGTAAATGTCATTTAACGGGAATGCTCCAAAAATAGCACTGCTCTTATGGCAATCAATCAAAAATGATGTCAGGAGTTCAGCTCTAAGAAAATGACAAAAGAGCAAAGAAAACTGAATAATTTGATTTATTATATCTAATTATTAATATTTCCTGGCTTTATTTGTTCATATTTGCATAATTTTGACAGAATATATTTATTATTCTGAAATAATATTCCTGTCTGTTTTTATTCATACTTACGTTTAAAAAGTTAAAGTTAAGTTAAAGTTTTAAAGGTTTAAACGTTTAGCTTTATGTGTTTAATAACTGTTTTTGTTGTTCGGCCGCAACCTAAAGTGTGTTTTGGATTTAGGCCCCCTCTGCAACTGAGTTTGACCCCCCTGTAATACGAGTCTAGGAAATTCATGCATTTTTGTGTGTAAAATGAGCAAATAGAAAGCACACAAAAGGATGTCATGAAATTGTGTGTGTGTTTTTTTAGGGGGGGGGGGGATTAGCAAACAGGTCCTGTGGCGCCCTTCATACCACTTGGTGCCCATTAAATAGCCCTCAGTCTCAAAAAGGTTGGTGACCCCTGATGTAAGGCCTTATAGGTTAACAGGAGGATTTTGAACTTGATTTTAGAATCAACTGGGAGCCAGTGAAGTGAAGCTAACACAGGAGTGATGTGATCTCTTCTGCTAGTTCCTGCTAACAATCTAGTTGCTGCATTTTGAACAAGCTGAAGACTTCTTAAAGAACTAACAAAGAGTTTCAGTAATCCAGCCTAGACGTAACATATAAACGGATGAATTTCTCAGCATCACTTTTAGAAAGTATATCTTGGCTATATTCTGAAGGTAAAAAAAAAGCAGTTTTGCACGCCTGAGATATGTGAGCCTTAAATGTAAAAATCTTGATCAAATAGAACCCCTAGGTTTCTAACTGTGGAATTGGAGGCTATACTTACACCATCCATAGAGACTATCTGAGCAGACAGAGCATCTCTGAGGTTTTTAGGACCTAGTATAATGACCTCAGTTTTTTCTGGGTTTAGGAGGAGGTAATTTATTGTCATCCAGGTCTTGATGTCTCTGATGCAGGCCTTCAGTTTCTTTATATGGTCATTCAGATGAATACAACTGTGGATCATCTGCACAACAGTGAAAATTAATGCTGTGTTTCCTGATTAGGTTTTCTAGGGGTAACACATGAAGCTTAAACAGGATGGGTCCTGAAACTGAGCCATGTGGGACTCCGTAGCTAACTTCAGTGCAATGAGAGGACTTATAATTACTTTGAAATTCTAATATTAAAGTATAGCTAAAAACAAATGTTCTTTTTGGATAAATTGATTAATTAGTGTTGAAAATCTTAACAGAGATTGATCCAGTATTGACTGATAACTGTAGCTTTGTTGCTGGACATGGAACAGACTTTTTCCACATATAGCAACACATTCTAACAGAATATCTAGCAGACGTGTGATTTGCAGTTGACCTGCTTGTTCAGATGTATTTGCACATTTATTAGCATCATTGATGCTGATTCCCCAATATTTTGTTCCTGTCTTGTAATAGAACCCTAGCCATAATGTTTTAAATATTAGTGAGCCCAGTTTCTCCTCTTTGTCATTGATTTATACATTTTCAGTTTTATCTTCCATCATTGAGACTTTTTTCCTCTCATGTGTCGTTGTTGTCATTGTTTTCTGTATTTTTTCGGTACAAAAAGGCAGAAAAAAATGACTTGCAAAATGCATTTATTGGTTTTACATAACAATAAATAAAATTGACCTATGTAGGTGATCTGCTTTATAAAATAATACAACTAGGGTATTAGCTATCAGGAACCAAAAACTTTGGATACTTAGCACTGGCCTCACGTCTGCTTTAGCCATATGTTGACATGCTTACTGTCAGTTACCTAATAGCCTCTTGAAGGAAACTTGCGGCTAACATTAGTCGCGCCTTGGCGCAAAGTTAATACTGTGGCGACCGGGGGGTTAGCCCCGCCTATAGCCACATGGGAAGTGTAAAATCTTGTGTGTTGAATCCTTTACCCTAACTTAGAGAGCTGTGAAGATATGTGACGTTCATGTTGTTACGCAGATCGTAAGTGTTCATAATTAATGGGTTTTAATGCCGGAAAGGAGATGGAGCAATCTATTGCTCTGTCTACTCTCTCTCTGAGATTGTTAGAGGGTGTGAGATGTATGGGGTAAGGCTAGTTAATTGGCAGATCGGCTCTCTTTTCCCTGCTACGAGTGACAAAGCAGCTGGGTCGTTACAATGCATGTGCGGGGCAAAAAAGAAAAAGCGTACCGAAACGGTACTGCAGTGAACCAAACCCAAACTGCTGTACTGAAACGGTTCGGTTCAACTACATGTATCGTTACACCCCTAGAAATTAGGCAATTGAATTAGCTCTAGGGAATCTTACAGGGTGTTTTTATGAATGAGGACAATATGTGCAAAACCTCAGGTTTGTTCTTTTTCCAAAATTGCTTTAGAACAAAACACGTTTAACCCCTGAGGCTAGTGACAATTTGTCATGTGAAGCACTCATAATTTCACTCACAAAAGCACTCAGTTTAAGGACGGGTAAGGTATTATTTGTTGACACTTTGTGCTCACTAAATAAAAGTCTGCTCACTGAAAGTGGAGGATTCTTGCATCATTTTATGTTTCTCATTAGTGTTGACATGCTGATGATTGAGTTTTGGCCTGTAACAAATTTAAGAAAAGCTAAAATGCAGAGGTGGATTTTATGGCCTAATATAGTGAATTAATTTTATTGAGCCGCAAGTTCACAAATTAATTTCAATATGATTAATTTCTATTTTAAAACTAATCTGAACAAACAAAAAACTAACAGAAAAACAGGTTACCTGCCTAAAAAGCCTGAAGAAAATGCATTAATTAATTTGAAGAACTGAGTGAAGTTTAATTCGAAAATGTTTTAAAATTTGGATGAATTTAAATTAACAATACCTTTTATTGTTTGCTGTAATTAGTGTTTTAGAGATTTTTACAGCATCACTACAGTTGGTTTCTGTTTCGTGGAGTCCTTTTGAATAGTTTAAGGTCATTCAGAGTCCTCTTCCTTTGAATCAGCACTTATATTTCCTTTTTTTTTTTTTTGTCTTCCTCTGTGGTTTTACCGTAAAGTAAAATCATCTGACGCAAAAAGAGGAAAAGAGAAGTTCTTTAAAGTCTCTAATGAACCTCTTTTTTGCAAGAATTTTTGCTTGAAAGTTTTTGTTGCTCCTCTAATGTTAGCTTGGGGTTGTGATGGGCTGTGAGCAAGTGGTAGAGTGTAAATGATGGGAAAGGAGCGCAGCGTTACTCAGCGCCAACAATCTCGCCTACAACTCAGAGGCGTATTTCTAATAAACTCCTGCAGCTCTGCAGAAACTATGTTCTAGAAATCAACAGGTTTTTTTTCTCTTTAAAAAAAGTCATAAACACAATTAATAGACCACTGGAAACACTTTTACAATAGATCCAAAGATTATATAGTTGGACTTTAACACTTTAAGTTCAATTTTATTGATTGTAATATTTAAAAATGTCCAAATATAATTATTTGCCTGGAGCAGACATAAATATTATGGCCAAGTTTTGTGTCATGTTAGTTTTGTACCAGTTTTGAAACACTCTAAATCATTTCCTCTTTCCTTATGTTTACACACTTCTTGAAGTGTACCTGTGGCACCAACATTTGCTCACAGTTCCCAGTGTTTTACAGAGTTCTGTCTGTTCTGACAATTGTGTGCTTTTCACTGGAGACTGCAAAGCTACAGGGTATTGGTACTCATGAAAACCACGATTTGAGGTGAAACACCAGCCTTACACAACAGTTACTGTCAATGCTCAATTCGGTTTTTTTCATGAACTGAAGTTGAACTGACTGGAAGATTGAACCATGACTGGATTAAATTTACTTTGTCTGGAAGTAAACTGACTTCTTGTTTTGCCTCGTGTTGCTTTGTTTTGGCAAATCTATGAATATGCTGACTTGGAGTTTCATCTGTGATAAATGGAAACAAATTTTATATATTGGTTATTGTCATCAGCCAACATGTGATGTCAGTGTTTGACAGAAAACCATTGACTGTCTATAAAACCAAACTGAGTGACCCCCTCCCTCCTGGCACTCCAAATAGGAAGTACCTGTTGGTCCGAAATGGCCAAAATCCCATAGACTTCTATTGAGAAATAAACAGCTTTTACTTAGTCGTTATATTTGTCAGAATAACCACACTTGCTCTGCTGGCTCTTTTAACATGTTCTTGCTAATTTGATTTTTTTTCATTATATTTTTGCTGTAGTGGAAGATTTTAAAGTGACAAACTGGTCAATCAGATGCTTAAATTAAAGTAGATGGCCTCACATTGAATGTTTGAAGCATTTGATTGACATATTCTCCCAAGCCAGCTTTCAGTGCAAGAGGGTATGTCCTCCTAATATGCTCACTAGTGATTTTAGTGGTTGCCATAGAAAAGTAGACTCAGACCAACTCGGACCAATCGCTGCTTATCGACTGGCTGCTCCAACATAGCAATGTTGGAACAGCCAGAATCAGAGATTGAGAAAAAGGGTGACTGAATTGACTTAATTTAGTTGGAACCGGAAGCAAGTCATTTTCTAAGGGTGACGTCACACTTGCTCAGTCCAGTTCTTTTTTACATTCAATGCAAAAAACTAAAAAGTGAAGAGAAACATGTAAAAGCACTGGAAAAAACAATAGGAAATGAAAGAATTAAGTTGAAGTGAAAGAAAAAAAACAGTCTGTAACGTTTTAGAATCACACAGTGCTTTACTGTGTGACATTAGTGGAAATGCTAAAGGTGTCATAAAGACCTTTTAAGCTACAATGTTTTTTATAAAGGGACATTAACAATTAAAAGAATAAAATATTTTTTTAAATGTTGATTAAAAAAAGGTAATTTCAGCATTCACTTGTTCTAAAAAAATACAACTAATTATTCATTAGAACATTGTATAATACCTAATATCTTTTATCTGTAAAATGAGTTGGGGAAATAACAGTCTATTTCTGTACCTGCCGGCATAAGAGTGTGGTGTTGGATAAAACGTATATTTATTATGTTCCGGGTTCGATCATGTGTCATTCTGGATAAGGAATTATCACACTGGTTACTTGTTTTATTTTATTAAGAAATCTCTCTTGAACTAGCAGTAAATATGAAGACAGAGTTATGTCTACAATGCTCTGTGTGCTCCTTTTTTAAGGTAATATTTGCAGTTATGGTTTTAGGAGACATTCAAAGGGAATTTAACTGATTAGAGAGAGGCTGTGCTTAGTATTGGCTCCACTAAACTCCTTGATCTGCACATTGACCTGCTCAGTTGTTCAGAATTCAATATATTACCTAAATCTGGGATTGATTAGAACATTTCCCAGCAATTAGTATTAACAATCATCTTAAAAATTCTTTGCCTTTATTAGAGTCAAAGTTTTAGCGTATTTAATGAATCTGTGAATGTCAGAAGCACATCTTATCAATTTGTTCTTCAGCACTCAGAGCCCATTAGGTTCTCTTGATCTTCATTTCCTTATGATTGCATTAATGAAAAATGTCCCTCTTGTTTTGTTTTATTTACTAAAACTTTTCCCAATTACTTTATAAGATAAATGTAACATCTTTGAATGCTTAATCTCTTTTTCCCACCACTGCTTGAAATATTTGGAGGTTTTGTATGAACCAAAATGTTCTTATTTGCTTCAGTGTCCTCTTCTATATTGTGGTAAATGCTTTCATTGCTGTTGTCTTCCTCCTCTGGTTCTGAAGCTGTCTCATGAGTTTCCTCTCAGTTCTGAACCACAGTCTGCCCCGCATGCCAGGCAGTGTATTACACCCAGCAGGCTTTTGCAAGGAAACGGACATGAGTCATTGTGGCTTAGTAAGCTATAGCTCATGTTCACTAGTTTCAAACAATAGAGATGAACAGATGGCGCTTCAGCTTTTTCACCAGAACATGTAATTTGTCACAATTTTCTCATTGTCGTCTTTAAAGACAACTGGATATTTGTTTGTTATTTGTGTCAAATGGTTAACTTAGGGTTTTGTTGTTGTAAATTCATTCATACTAATATTTCGCTGTACTTCCTCGGGAAAAACACTGGTATCTGTAACATTTCAAGCTGGTATTGTGAACGTTGCAAGCTCGACAGCTTTCAGCTTGTTACTTCAGCAATGTTTGGCATACAGAGAAGTCTTTAGGCATTGATTATGCAAGTTACCCTTTGTGTGCAGCACATTTAGATGGTTCCTTGTGATCTTTCACACGCTTGTCTCGGCACTTTTCATCTAGGTCACCTTTGTGTTTTGGGGTGCAACTGGTGGTTTTTTGGCAACAATTTTTCAGCTTTAGGTTTTGGTACTCAACAAAAAACAAGATGATTGTTTTCATCCAAAATGCCAAAATACATCCCAGATTCAAACTTTTAGTTTTTTTTTTTTATCTGAGAGTAAACACGTTTTTTAGTCATAGTTTTTTTGTCTAATTATAAATAAACAAAAAAATGCATCCAGTGGTCCCTCATTAATTGTGGTTATTTTTTAGGTATGTTCAAATATCCTAAAATAGGCTTAACTTGCAAATTAGTCAATTTTATTTTTTAACAATTAGAAATGTTTTAAGGCTGTATATCCTCTCTCTACACCGGTTATTCACTTTTCTCAGGCAGACATTACCATTTTCACACTTTTCTCTCTTGTTTAAATTCTCAAAGTTCAAACTTTTGTAGAAAAATAAGTCCAGCACCTCAGAGTCCGACTGCTGGTGATCAAATATTTATGTAATTTTGGTAAGCCAAACTCAATCTGCACAGGAAACGCACCACGGAAATCGATTTGCAATGGTCTGCAGCCAATCACAATACAGAACACAATGTACTTTAAAAGAAAAAAAAATGTAAGTAAAATTGCCACAGATGCTCTTTTTTTTGTTCGTCTAAAGCTAAGAATCCTTTAAAATTGAACTCTCCTGTTTATAGGACTTCTTGTCTCTACCTTTTATTTCCTTTTAAATTTTATAATTTTATTAAGAATGGTTAGTCTGAATTTTTTTTCTTATATTTATGTTCTCAAAATGCTTTTTGTTGTCGTCTTTATACTATAGTGGGTTGATGCTGAAAATTGATGAAACACTAGAGCTGTATATGTAGTAGGGGTGTAGCTGTATACGTAGTTGTACCGAACTGTTTTGCTACGGCAATTTCAGTTCGGTTCACTTTTGTACCTTTTTTGGTTTTCTTTTTTTGTTGTTGTTGTTGTCCCTCCAAATGTATTTACTTTCCGCCGAGGCGGAACTTATGTTAATCGCAAGTTTCCGTCGAGACGCTCAATGGTGTCTGCACTTGCGGACCTGTAGGAAGGAGGGGGGGAAGGCTTGGCAGCACAAGTGTGTGTGTGTATGTGTGTGTGTGAGCGCACGTTCAGGGTGTGTTGCTCAGTTCGCCGGAACAGTAATAAAAAAGGTTTCCTCCAAAAGAACGGAGACTGGTTCTTTTATTAGTCTGCTCTGAGGGTCCGAAAGGGAAAGTAAACCCCGAAGGAAGATCCGCCTTCAGCCCTGGAGAGGATCTCCCCTGCGTTTTCCTTTCACGATCAGAAACATTGCAGTTCAGGTTCAGTAGCTATTAGGTGATGGAGGTGACAGTGAGCATGTCAACAGGATCATGCAGACGCGAGACCAGAGCTGGAGGAACCCCCCCCCATCTCCTTACACTCTCCTGTGTGGGAACACTTTGGATTTCTTGTCAGCATCAATGAAGGGAAAAGACAATTGGATAAGTTGAATGCTGTGTGTCAACATTGTTACACAAAGATAGCATATGCTACAGGTAACGCATCTAATTTGCTAACGCACTTAAAATTGCATCAACCTACCATAACAATCGGGTCTACAAGAAAAAATTGTGTAAGTCAAAATGTTTGTTTTTGGGGCCCGTGTTAAATATCCAAAGTTTTTGTTTCCTGACAGGTAACAGTTGTAATATTTTATATAGCAGACATACATAGGTCAATTTTATTTGTTAAATAAAACCAATAAATGCATTTTGCTAGAAATTTTTTCTGCCTTTTTGTACCGAAAAAATACAGAAAATGTACCGCACTGAGCCCTATGAAATTCTGAACCGAACCGAATTTAAATTTTAGTGTACCCTTACACCCTTAATATGTAGAGCAGTGTTTTTCAACCAGTGTCTTTGTGTTTATTTGATTCTATTAAAGACACTTTGATAAAAATGACGGTGCCGCGATTTAGCCGCAGCTTCAGCTGTTTTCGAAAAAGTCCCGCCCCTTCAACTGTCTCTGCCAATCATTCTTGGACCCCTAATCACACCTCATCAGTCTGGCCAATCAGAAGTGGTTAAGGTCTTCACTTCCTTGTTCAGATTTAGCACATAGTCTCTCAGTTCCAACAAAAATAACAGCTAAAGTGCGTCTTTAGCAGTATAGCTGTCTGCGGGATCCAATGTCAGACCGTGGAACAAGAGAACAAAACATTGAAGCGCAGAGAAGCTAGTCTGTCTGACATCACTACATCTCCCATGATGCACTGTGTTAAAGTGACAGCATCTCTGCGTGACGAGTCTTCCCTGTTAAACGTCTTGAAACCACAACGAACACACATCAAACAGTTTTTAAATCTTCTTGATGAAATCAGAGATAAACAGTTGTGTTCTCCTTCAAGGTTTGTGTTTATTAACAACCAAACATCCCAGAGCATGGTCTAAGTCAGTGTTTTTCAACCAGTGTGCCGCGGGACATGGTCAAGTGTGCCGTGGGAAATTGCCCTCATTAACTGATCTAACAACATTTCCCATCTCCAGGATTTCAGCTCTTTGTTCATCCAAACAGGCCCCTGATAAAACACTGAGTAGTTAGGAATATAAAAGATCATAAAATACTTTTTTCTTTGTGTTTATTTGATTCTGTTAAATACATTTTGATAAGAATCACAGTACCACGATTTAGCTGCAGCTATACCTGTTTGCGGAAAAGTCCCTCCCCTTTAACTGTCTCCGCCAATCATTCTTGAAGGCTGAATCACATGTCATCAGTCTGACCAATCAGAAGTGGTTAAAGTCTTCACTTCCTTGTTTAGATTTAGCTCATAAAGTCTCTCAGTTCCAACAGAAATACCAGCTAAAGCTCGTCTTTAGTGGTGTAGCTTTCACAGAATCCGGTGTCAGACCGTGGAACAAGAGAACAAAACCATGAAGCTCAGAGACGCTAGTCTGTCTGCGGTCGGCGGATTTACGGCACTACATCTCCCATGATGCATTGGGTTAGAATGACTGTCTTAGCGCACAATGAGCTTCTCTTAACGTCTTTAAACAAGGAACACACATCAAACAGTTTTTGAATCTTTTAACTTAACTTTTAATACAACTTTTAGAAAAAACAGCTTCAACTTCCAGCTTTTTCTGCCACAATTATCATGAAAATGCCCGTGAGATTCCGGGGGGCGAGGGGGGGGGGCGGTTATCGATCAATACAGACTGAGATTTTGCTTTTTTTTTTTTTTGGATGCTGGTGTGCCGCGGGATTTTTGTCAGGGCTAAAGTGTGCCGTGGCTCAAAAAAGGTTGAAAAACACTGGTCTAAGTCATCTTTCTAACTGAAACACTTTTCTAATAAGGTCTGGATTGAAAGACATTCGCTTTTAGACTTCAGTCACTTTTGAAAAAATGAAGTTAAACCTAAGTAGAAGTAATAACATTTAAGAAACAGCCAACAGACACAATTTAACTAATTTGAAACAATTTAATAATCTAAAAAGAAATAAAACATTTTTGTTAAAGTTTTCAAAGACTTCATCTTTGATTAAGATTGCGGCGGGACTGTACATCAATACAGACTATAGACTATTGTCTAGGATAAAGTGTGCCTTGGCTCAAAAAAGGTTGAAAAACACTGATGTAGAGTATGCCTAAATATTTTAGCAGATTTGGTATCTGCTAAAAAGTTTTAAACCAAGTAGCATGTGTAGTATCGTAGTCATCTGTGTACCTTTAACAAAAGTAGCTCATTTAAAAATGTTTAAAATAGTGTCTTGTATATTTTTAACATACTGTTAAAACTGATGAGAAAATAAGAACCTTAAAAACTAAACTATTAAATTGCTTTATGCAATAGCTTTGCACCACATTCAGTATTAAATATATATGACAAGAGCTATAAGAAATGCCTTTGCTTGGACTGTAAATGTATAAAGTTTCGGATAGACAAAAGTTTACTTTAGAGCATTAGTGCTTGGAAGGCACACCCAATGTGCACCATGTATGGAATGTAAAAGGGATAAACTGTGATTTGTCACAGGCATCTGCTAGGTATTCTATTCATATGATTCTCAGCAACACAATAGTTCTAGGAAACATAGATCAAACACCTTTAGTTGTTTGGAACTGTGAACTGAGACCAGTAAGGGCCGACTTAAAAGACTGCAGTTGGACTGTGCCATGCCAGCCCAACTACTTAGCTCTTTTTACTGTCAGAGCCCAGGCATGGCTAGCATCTAAGCTGATACAGTAGCGTAATGTTAAGTCCTTCCATTGGACACCATTTCCGACATAGGTCGCTCTGATATCTCTTCCCCCCCCCAATTTTGAGTCCAGGGGCAATGGTACGTTGGCACATGTCCGCAATGTGTACCAGAACTCAGTGCCTGCGAACGGCACTGAAGCTCTGGCACGGGGGGGCCTAGCACGGTCCAGCTGGTGTGCTTTGACTCTAAATACAAATTGTATTATCTTTTTCATGATAAAGTGTATTGATTGTGATGTATTGAATTTGTAGAACTCCTCAAGGTTTGCAGAACATAATCAACATCATCATTTAATCCAGTGTTGTTTTAGTCCATGCCCACGTGTAAAGCTGGTGTACACATGCATGGACATCATATTTTGGGTTATATTACCACATTAGTTAAATCTGCTTAACTGGAGGCCTGTGACTATGTGTTTAAGGTTAAGAACCAAATCTGCGATCTTCCGATCAGATGTCCTCTGCTCTACTTCTCCATCATGGCCGCCCCATTTTTACGCAAAAAACGCCTGTGATTTGGAACATTTAAACTACAACAGCATAGCTCCAAGTTTAAAATTACACAAAAAGGGATTAACTCATTAACACGGTACATTTAGTTTCAGTTAACCTTAGTTAAGAATTTGTCATATTGGTTCATTTTTAAACATATTTGTATTGCAATACCATGACAAGTTTTTCAATAAGGTATTGTAAAAATCAGACGGTTCTCTCAGATCTCTCACCCTGTCAATATCTTCTTTCTGAAACTCATGGCAGATAACATATGCTTTTCTTCCTTCCTGACTTGGCTGCTTCACCTCAGAGAAAATCACTGGTATGTAACAAGGCTGTGTTGTTAGAGAGCAGCTGACTAACTGTGACAAATTGTACCAGTCTTCCTACATGTCAAGAGTTTACTGGGCCAGTGTCGCGCTTGGGGAATTAATTTTTATGTTATATTTAACCCCTACATTACAAGGACTTAAGCTTTACTTAGTCATACTTGCATCATTGGTGGCTTTGTATCTCTAAGGTTGTGCCATTATTGTGTCACTCAGCTAAATAATTTGCTCTTGACTATACTGACTCATCATCACTGATGCTAACAAGTGTAACTCAGGCGGAAGGTGTAACGCCTTTTCTTTCTGAGAATCCTCACTGAAGTGTAACACAATTTTGTGTCTTTTACCTGACTTACCAGACCAAAAAATTAAGTGGATGAGCCTGTTTGATAAGGAAATTAATAAGGCAGTTTTAATTGATTCAATAAAGCATCTCTTATGAGCTTTTTACACATTAAGTTTGAGCTCAAGTTTCATAGCTGTGCTGGAAGCCAGTGATTTGTCATCAAGTTTAATACATTGGTACTTAAGTCTGAAATCAAGTACCGATGTATTAAAAGGTAGAATTTAAATACTCATAAGACCTGTGTAGTTTAATATTAGTCATATTAGCCAAATACGCGAATATGGAGAACCAGCCCCCACCCCGCGGCAAAAGAATGTCTGTCACGGATCCTTACTCATCAAAAAAACGTCAGAAAATTTGACGCTTTGTGATACATTTATTAAAAAACATTAGAATATATCTCAACACAGAGTTTGATTGTTTTTTAATTCAGAGCAATAGACTGTACTGTAGCGTAGTTTATAACACACATTAAGAGTGTCTCTCTGTGCCTTAAAACCAGGAGCCCGTGCTTCCTCCAAGTGTGAGAGGTCATCTTCTTCCAGAAGAGGCCGGTTTCATTTATCAGTCATTCATCCGGATTGTAATTTTTCTCCTTAGTTATCTTCCTCAGCGTATCTGGATATTTTCCGTCTGCTTCCGAGTCAGCTAATACCATTTCTCCATGCAGGAGCACAAACTTTGACTTGTAGCGATTGAGGAACCGGTGTAACTAGCTGTGAAATAATCCATAGCAGCCGGCAAGGAAGCCGACAGGCCGGCATGCTCTTCATCTCTGCTCCCCTCCTCCCCTGCAGCACCTTCTTCGGATGCAAAAGTCTCATACAAGCATCTTGAGCTGAATTTTTGTGATGAACCGAAAGAGTTATGTCACTGAAAAAAAATCTGCAAATACGAGAAACCGCGAGCTTAGGTCATTATTGGGAAGGAGGCAAAAAGTGCTGGCCTTTGGCAATATTGTGAGTATAAGAAACAATATTAATAAATGTCAGGGTGTTACGTCTTGTACTTTACAGCCTCAAAAGAAATAACACTTTATGATAAGCTTCATTGTGAAGGGCTGCTGAGTGAATAATGTGGATTTTTACTCTGTTTTAAACCATCTTTTTATGTCTATGTATTTCGCTCTTATTTTTCAGTCTGCTGCAGATACCCAATGTACATTTTGCTCTACAAAAACTGGTTTTAAATTAGGTCATATTATAACTACTTTCCTAAGCCATCTATTTTTGTCTAAAACCCTTCAAGTTGCATTTTCGAGATACTTCACTGCTTCTATGAGAATCTCAAAGGTCCTGAGCTGCAGTTTGAGAGGTGTGGCTGAGATTAATCTGTCAAGGTCTCCGATATGGAATATCGACCTGTAATCAAGATTTACGGTCACCACCATTATTGTCTGGGTAATCCTCTTTGGTAGTTTTCTTTCCCCAAAGACTCTGAATAAAAGCTGTTATTTTTTAAACCAATTGGCTCAGTCACATTGTTTGCAAATGCTAGGGCTGCTGGATGACCTTAGGGAAGTATTGGCTTTATTAATATCTGTGCTCTTTAAAACTATGAAGAAATGATTGCTCATTTGAACTAAAAAAAGTTCCTGTAATTGGAAAATGGCTTATGTTCTAATGGATTTGGATAGATGAGGAAATGTAAAAGGAGAGCAAAAGGCTGCAGCATCTGACAGCTCACCAAGCTTAGTCTTTGGAAAACGGGCTTGAGTGTTATTTTTTCAAAATGGAGAGAACAACAGTTCTAATTGGCTTTTATTATAAGGTAGGCGAGATCTACTTGGACCTGGCTGTGAGTATGGTCCTGAGTGAAAATGAATTCACTGCATGGTAAAGCAGAAGCAACAATACTTACCCTCACAGAAGCAGGAGTGTTAAGACCATTGTTCTTTTGTGAACTTTCTTCAGAGCTTTACCTGTGTGGTTGTGTACGCCTCTGTGTTCTGTCTATTGTTGTTGAAATAAGTTCAAGTGAATGTGGTTTCCCTCTTGACATCAACTCTTTCAGGGTGTATTCACACTAGACACATTTGGTCATCTTAAAGTAAACCAGAGTACGTTTTCCCTGTTAATCCGTAGCCAATTTTCAGTGTAAATTAACCCAATACACCATGGTCTACTCTTGGACCTATCTTTCTTTCCAATCAGCTGAGCTTCGCTTTGCTCTGAGATTCCTCAGTCTGAATACAATCCGTTCCCGGAGCGGAGCAACTGAACCAAAACTGCCCCCGTAGCTGATGTAAACAGAGTAGGAGTGAAGCAACAAATGAGCCGCGGACAAATATGAATTAACGATCGTCGTGTTATCAAATGGAAAAAAAGTTCCAACTATTTATTTTTTTGGAGCATTTATTTTAACACAGCTGAAAATGCTTCTTTCATACTAACCTGTGTCTTGTTACGCGGCATGCTTTGACGCCATCCTAAAAGCTACCCTGTAGTTTCCTTACAAATTCTCTGAAAATAATGCCATGACACCACAACAACGAGACAAAGCAACTCACTGAAATGTGATCAGATGAATTTAGATTCATCAAAACAATTTTTAACGTGATACAAATTGCTTCTCACCATTTTCTCGACAATCATAATCAATCTATATGTCATAAACAGTTATCAGTGTAACTTTTTCGCTGTCTTCTCGCCAGTAATCACCGTTCAGCATGCCTCCACCGGACCAAAAAAGTGAGTAAAAAGTGTTTGATGTTGATACAGAAGTTAAAAACTTGTGAGCAAAATATAAAGTTAGAATTATCTAAAAGTGCAGGACTTCCATAGTTTCTGTCTCTGGTTGCTTTGCCCCACCCTCGTAATCCCTGACCAGTGAGTGAAGAGATGTTTGGTCAAATGGTTTTGTTTACAAGGTTTTGTCCAGAACAGGAAAGTCCCCTTGAAGGCATTCTGAATACAAACCAAACGCAACGTTCAGGACTCGATCTCGACCAAATTAAACAGACTTCGTGACGTCAAGTAGTCCATGAAGAACACTTCTGAAGTTATTGTACTTTATGCACTCTGTGTGTTTTTCTTAAATCTTCTGTCTCTATAAAAGTTGTTCAATATTGAATCAATCAATATTGTTTTTCTCAATGAAAGAACATTGATTTCCCCATAATGTCACCGTGTTTTGTGATACTATTCATTCTCCTATCCTTTCTCTGTCATCCTCCCTCTTAAGTTTGAAGCTTCCTGTGATTCACTCATTAGTGTCCTGTCTCTTTCCTCCCAATGCTAAATGCAGGAACCCTTCCACTGTATTCTACAAGGCTTTCCGACCTAGCCGATTACGGTGGTCAAAGCCCATCGGCTATAGGTATGAGGCATGGGTGTGTTAACAGATGTGTTTGGCCTGGCCTTGCTGGCAAAACCCGACTGCATTGCTTGCTGCTCTGCACTAAACAAAAACTGGTCTGAGGTGGCCATGATGTTGCTGTTATAGTTTAGAGAGTTTTAGATGTTTAGGAAATGATCATCATTGCCTTTTAATCGATTAATTGAAAACCTTTTGAATGGATTTTTCTTAGTGACTATCTTAAACTGTTGAAAAGGAAAATGAACACACAGTAGAAACAAACCAGCGGCTACCAGCCAGTTAATTTTGTTGCAGGGATTTAAGTTGCAGTAAAAGACGCAGACTGTGCACTGGCACCTTATCTATCTATCATTATAAAAGAATGGCCCATGTACGAGTGCTCAACTACTAGATTTTGAAACTTTCACCACCTCATGGCTATAAACATACGGAAATATGCCGATAAGGTAGCACAGGCTATTGCGTTAATCTGTCTGCATCCCTACAACTTTTTCACTTCTGACTGACCGTCACTAAGCTCAACAAGCAATTTGATATGCTAATTTTTTCTCAACTTTAATCAACAATCTGGATTTTTATTTTTTCTTGCGTGTTTCAGATTTTTATTGTTGTACGTTGTTGCTTGCACCATTAAACTCTTCTGTCTTTTCTTTTAATTTTACTTATTTCAAAACTAAGACTCCTTCCATTTGCAAGTTTAGGGCAAACGTGCAAATCTCAAATGTTGCAGTTGTTTGAATGACCACTGGGGGGTTGGTTTTAACAGGTAGCAATTTTTCACAGACTTAAGTGTTGATCAGAGAGACTACACCAGAAGAATAATACAGGTTGTGGAAGATTTTAGTATACTCAAATTAGTATATAGTTATCTAATTTGAAGAATGTATTTGCAGTTGGCAAAAGTATTACTGGTACTTGTGTGTGGATAATAGCCACTCATCCTTGGAACATCTTTATGAAAAATACCTTTCCCAGTATGGCTTTTCCTGATGATCCCTCCACGCTGGTGTTTGTGGATTTTGGCATGGTCTTTTTAAAGCATTATTCAATCTACGCAGTTCATCAGAGTTTGTCTTTAGCTCATTTTAGGACTTTGTGAGTAGTTTGTTTTTAGTTTTTGTTTACACCCTGTGTGCATGCTCGTGAACATGCAAATGTGCATGTGTCTGTTTGGGTGGATTGATGTGTACCATCTGTTAAACTTGTTTAAGCTGTTCTAATGCTGCCTTTTTAAAAAATATAAAAAAATATATTTTAAAAAATATTTTTGTAAAAATAGAAATAAAAAAGGCTGTTTATGACTAAATTGTTAACAAAAGATAATTTTTGTTTTTGTTCGGACTTTAAACATTGTTTTCCCCCTAATATTTCTTAGTAGTACGTGCCTGTTTTTACTACTGGCAATGGAATAAACAGATCTTTCTGTTCCTCTTCCAAATCTTGCTTGCCTTAGGGTTCTTACAGTACAGATTTTATCAAAGGTTTTTAACTAACCGCTAGTAACCCTCCGGGAGACGCCTCATTCCAGCTCTCTTTGTCTTCAGCCAGCTTTTTTGCAAGGTTGGACTTGTTTGAAGAAAATGAGAATGTTTTAGGGGAAAGATGAGCATTGATGATTGATTGAATGAATGACTGACTTGAGAAAAATGCAAGACCATGGTTGGCCTTTTGTAGACCTATTCATCTGCAGTATTAAGCTTAAGTTTCTCCTACATTGTAGCATTTAAAACATGCCTTCCTGTTTCTCCTTACAATGCAGCCTCTACTGTGTCTGGTTGAGTTAAAGTTAGAGGAAGAATGATAAACCGGTTATGCTTTAAAGTGTCCCTTAAAATAAAATATGGTTTATCCCTTTAAACTGGTGCTAGACTCAGCATACATACCCAGCGAATGTGTTACCAATAAAAAACAAGAAAAAAATAAATAAATAAAAAAACATGACTTTCTGATCCATCCATCCAAAGTAGACACTGTCAAACATCTGTGGGACATTGCAATAAGTAATAGCTAATAACATTTTAATTAACTGTAAGCTGAAAAAAGAGTTTGAAATAATGGACCACCACTGCTGTCAGTTTAAAAGTGCAAGCAGGTGGGCGGTTTAAGCGAAAACCCCCTCAACAGTCTGTGTTGCGTTGTTTTCCCCAAAACCCCTTAAGAATGCCCTTTTGTCTGCACCCACATCCCCAACTCTACAAACACAAGTTGCTAATCGGCCAGCAATGTGCAATAATATCTGCTGTCAGAGTAATTGTAGAGATGAGCGAAGAAAGGGAAATGGAGAATGAAAGTAAATGAAGAAGCACAGATGAGACGGAGAAGTCAGGATGCACTTTACTTTCACCACCCAGTTTAGACTAATTGGCAATGCCAGTCTCCGCATAAATAGATGAAAGGAGAGCAAAAGGCAGATTTAGCTCACCATTTAAGACATCATTTACTAAGAAGCTACCTGGCTTAACACAAGTTTCCACTAAATACAAAAACCAACCAGCAAAGCCCAGTAAAGGCACCAACAGAAAAATATCACACCTTAATAAACCATCAGTTTGCAAAGGCTACATATCTAGCAGACCCCAATTCTGTCTGAAAACTCCCTTAAGCAATACATTTTTCAGAAATGAAGAAAAGGAAATGCATTTTGGGCAATTAAATAATATTTATTTAATTTAAAAGAGTTGGTATTTCACTTTATTAAACATTTAATCAAAACTTTATTTTACTTCTCCAGTTTTGGTAACAAAATAAAAATAATTTCAAGAAATGTTAATCTTATACTGCTGTGTGAATGCTTTTTATAAAAATAACTACCTACATATAGCCACATAACTTAATTTGGCAGGGCATTGAAAGACAAATAAATAGCTCAAGTAAGGGATTTTTCCATTTTTACCAGAAATTTTAAATAAGTACATCCTTCAAAAATATGTATTCATTTTTAGATAATTAACATATCTTTCTGCAAGAATTATTTTTTTTCTGTTCCATATAGAGCTGCCTAAATTTCCTTGTAACAAGGAAGTCTGGTTTTTGATTTTTTTTTCTTTTTTGCCTGTAAACAACATTTAATAATCAACCAAAAAAATTTGTTTCTTGTGCACTTTGACAATGTAGCCCATCAAATAGTCTTTTAGATTTTTTTCTTTTAGCTCTTGGTAGCAGTTGTGAAAGGCTGTTGTTACCACTGATGCTGGTTGACATTTAAACCCTTGCAATCAACTAGCCTTGAGGCTTTAGCTGTACACACTCCACTGAAGGCTTGAAATTCTCAGCACACAGAACTCTGCATATGCTGGAAAGTGTTGACCAAACTTTTAGCAAGCTTGCAGTGGTGCGATAAAAAAGGAGGAAGAGGTGTGATTTACAGGTTGAATCTTTTATTGTGCAGTAAGACAAGTTAGGTAACCGGTTGCCATTCATGAGCCTTATTTTAAAGTCTATTGTTTATGTAGACATGCTCATCTAGGTTGTATTGTCAAAGCAGAATGAAACTAGTAAGACTTGTGAACTTAAATGTTTTATCCACTCACAATGGTTATTTTCCTTCCATGCACCTATTGGTCAATGCTAAAAATGAACCATTTTTCAGATAATGTTGCAACAGGACATGGATGTTTTTCTTAACAAATGTGTTAAGATAATGTAGAAGCGTTTGGCAGCAGAATAAGCAATGTTTTAAGAATGCAAAATCAAGAAAAGAGAGCATCTGATGAAAGTTGTGAATTTGAGCCAGATGCAAGTATTTATTGTTGGTGAGCAAAGTTAAAGTTTTAAAGTTCTACTTAAAGGCTGAAGTTTTATTTTTAGTGTGCTAAAATAAGAGATTCTGTTTTTCTGCTTGGTTTAAGTTTTACATAGTTTTTTTTCTCTTTTAAACTTTAAAGTTTACTCAGTTTGTGAAAATATTATATGTTGGCCTTTTGCATGTCATAGTGAATTGTGAAAAATATGTACTCTAATGGGGATATTGTAATTGCCAAAAGGTTTTGTGACATATACTCAAAGATCTGAGTATTTTCGCTTGCAGATTCTGTTTAAAAAAAGTACAGTTTTGATTTGATTCCTAGCAGTTTCTTGGAACTCCTCTTCTGTGAAATCTGCTACTGCTCTGACACATCTTAACATCAGACAGAGCTCTCGTTTCAGGCTCAACATAGCTTTTTTAGATTGATCTGGCAAAACTTGAGTCTTGAATTTAATCGTTATAGCTTTTTTCTTTCTATTTAATGGACCTACATCTCAATGACAGCACTGTTTAGTTGTAATGTTTTTATTCTGTCAACTTAAACTTTAAACATTGGGGTGACATTTCACCTGCATATCTCTGGGAAAGTTAGCATAGAACACACAGGCCTTTTCAATATTGTTTTGCTCAAATACAGGTAGACATTCAGTTCCAAGAGATGCTCGATATCAACACATGTTTACTGTAAGCATTTTTATTTTAACCCTTCGTTGGCATAGTAGATGATTAAGCTCAATGTGGTCAGAGAACAGAGAAGGTTTAGTTTAACTGTTGAAATTTTTTTTACAGTTAAAAGATTGGGTGTGTATTTATAAAAATGTAAAGATTGTGACTAAAGTTTAGTAGTACTTGATCCTATCATACCTGGAGAGCCTACCCAAGAAGGGTTACTAACTTCACTTTGGAAACCATTTATTTATATCCAGAAATGAAGCTGTAAATGTCACATTATTAGGACTGCCCCATCCAACAGAGTTTTTACAGAAAGTCCACTTTGTTTGGCAGGTCTTAATAATCCTCTGAACTCAGACAAGAAAGTGAATTAAACCAGAGAAATTGGGTATGCTTTAACCCTTGAAACCATTTGTCACACAGCCACTACGTAAATTTTGTGCATGGATGAAAATTGGTCATTCATGAATATATGTGAAAATAATTAGAAAAGTTGTGGTCTTTACGTTGAAATTTTCATGGATGGAAATTTTCTCTGGTCAATGTTTGTTTTAGGCAAAACCCCACCCACTCAAGCAACATTTGTATAAAGTTCCCAGTTTGGCTCATTTTTAAAGGTTCAATCAAGTGTGATATTGTTTGGCGTTTCCCCTCTAAACAATCCTAATTAAAATCAACTTGAGACAGAATTTTGTTTTTTGGATCATTGATGATGCTTTATACTTTACAAGAAAGCACTTTACGAGTGTAAAAATTGAAACATTTTTACTCTTGTTTTTGCAAAGCTGCCAGTACAAGTTCCAAGTTATGTCTGGCCAGGGCTTTTCACATACTTCACAAGTAGCTCAAACACAGAATTACTGTGAGGACATAATAAGGTTCTGCTACTGCAGTACATGTCAAGTGATGCTAATCATAACATCACAGCAAACATTCAACAATGCCCTGTCTGTAGAGGCAGTTTTAACTATTTTGAGATGATTAAAGAGGAGAAGAGCCACATGTTTTGAAGCGCAGGAGGAATAAACTTTGCTATTGTAAGCAGTTGCTATGGAAAACAAGAAAAATAGCAAAGGAAAGATATTTATTGGATCTAGTTTCAACCCTTCTCATCATTTCAATTGGCATCCTTACACAGCATTCAATCTTTCAGATGTTCAACAATCCTGTCAAACATTTGCCCAATCGCACCATATCTCTGTAACAATGGATGAGCAACAGGTTGACCAGGGTGAGACGTCAGGAACAAGCTGTGAAAACATCGTTTGGATTGAGATAAATGAGTAAAACAATGTTCTACCTCCTCATTTAAACAATAAAAAATAAAAAGCATTCAATCTTCACTTCCAAGATTGCCAACTGCACAACCTAACAAAAAAATTTTACTTTGTAAATGAAATTGGTTGGCAGAGTTTAGTGAAAATGCCTAATTACATGATTGATGAGAACATTTTGTTAAAACTATAAATTAGAAATGATGTGTGTGTATGTGTGTGTATGTGTGTGTGTGTGTGTGTGCGGGTGCTTTGGGTATGGGTGGGACTGCAGTTGAATATATTACATTAAAGAAGAAATGTAATAGTTTTGAGACTCGATGGAATTTTATAAAAACATGAGCTGCTCAAACGCTTCAATCTGCCAAGAATCAATTTGCCCATCTGTCAGTAAAACATGTTCTTTGGCATGGGTGAAGGTTCTTCTCGTGCTCTCTGCTCTTTTAAAGCTTTCCAAGTTTACAGAACTGATGGGTTTATTTTCTTAACACATACAAAGTTAAATTTCGGCAAAATATTTGGAGGTGCAAGTGAAAGTAATGTGACAAAGTTGCTAACTTAGTCTCAGAATTGTTCTCACTGTTGCATTTTCAGCAGTTTATAGCATGAGAAATATTTGAAAGCTGGAATTTAGGCAGTACTCAAAGTATGAATTTGTGTGGCCAAATTAGTCTTTGTAAAAGTTTAAGTTAGATTTTTTATATTTTGTTAGTTTGTTTCTATCGAGAAATGTTAGCAGCCAGGTGGAAGAACGACAAACCATTTTTTTCTAATTTCATCATAGTCTTGATTCACCATAAGCTACAAAAGTTCACATTTTAAAGGAAATGGTAAAAACCTTTGCTGGATTTGTAAAAATCTGTATGATTCCAGCTTTATTTTCTCTTTGTTTTACAATGGGAGCTTTTATGATTGTTGTGGTATGTTGTTTCTTTAGGAGAAGCCACAATGGCTCAGGAAATATTAACAAACTTGCCGGTCGGAAGTTATTTGGCCCCTAATAAGGCTACAATAACAAAGCATTCCATAAACTCATAAAAACAGATCAAGTTAATCTGTTGTCTGGAGTATATAGATCTTCTTTTTGCTTTTATGAGATGTCTTGGGGGCTCAGCTATTTCTCATGCTCTCTGTTGTGGAATTGGACTCCCGTGCAACCTATGGGAGTTGTCAAGACAAGCCAGTAAAATTCTATTATGTCAAAAATGACGTGCAGCGTATAAAGAAGGTTGTTGTCCATCTCTCTGATTGTGCAACATCAAGGGTGTATCCTTTGGTCTGTTTATGGGGAAGCTTGGCGGCAGCAGACACACCCATTCATGTTTGATTTATTGCTAGAAAAATAAAACTTCTCCAGCTTTATTTTCTTTTCGTCTGCATTGTGTGACCACTTTTACAAAACATTGTGGCTGTAGCGTTCCAACACTGACCTTGTGCAGAGATGCACCTCAACAACCTTTCAGCTTTTGACGTTTGTAACATTTGTAGCCAAAATGTTACAAATTCAGCGTATTAAACAGGCAGTTTTATTAAAAGTGGAATTGTTTTTAACTTATTTGCGTTGATTGATAGTTTATTTTTGTCTTGTTCTTGTTTAGTCAGAATACGTTCTTGATATATTGTTGGGTCAAATCCACAGTTGTAAGCTAGAATTTTAGTTCATTAAATGTCATTAAAAGTTCATTAAATGTCATTCTGACATTTTATGAACTAAAATTCAAAGTTACAATTATAGTCAATTCAGGAAAAAGTGTAATAGATTTTTCTTTTACATTTATATGTATCTTTAAAGTAGTTGTTTGATGTCCCTAAACAGCTGTTAGCTTAAAATCAAATCAGACTTTAGGAATAATAAAGATACATTTAGCCTCAAGCCCCCCCCCCCCAAAAAAACCTAAAAGAATCTTTGCATTTTTAAACTTTTGAAGTAAAGCTAAGCACCTAAAATTGGATTAGAGGCAACTGTTCAGATTGTTGGAATGATGCATCTTAATCAGTTTCACTACAACTTTTGCCCATGTGGACTTTTCTCTGACATATATTACAGTGATCATTAGGTAGAGCATAATACATTTATTTTTTAAACAGCTTGCCTTAGCTGGATTTCAGTCTTTAAAAAAAATCAATAAAGGAAATCTAAATTGTTCTTTCTAAAAAGTCTTTTTGTTTTTCATCTAATTGAAGCATCTACTGACCCCATCTGGTGGACGAGGAGAACTGTACCTATAAAATGAAACTTATGAGCAAAGCTAAAGTTTGTTTAAACCTTAAGAGATCTACTATCAGTTGCCAATGTTCATTTTTTTCTTGAAGCCTCCATCCTCTAACTAATGTTTTGAAATCCAGTCACTGCGATGAAGAGATGAGGGCAGATTATTACTGCAAGCCTCAAATCCAGTTTATTCAGCTGCTCCCCCCACAGAGGCTGTTTGTATGCTTTTAGTTATGACGACATGTGCCGATGCATCTGTGCCTTAATGGAAAGCACATCAGATTTCTGACCCTGCACACCATTGTTATAAATGCAGATTGAACATGTTGTTCTCTGTTTCTGCACTTTTCCTTATAAAGTAGTTGCACTGAAATTTAAGATGTATGAGCAGGAGAAGCAGCTGGATCTAAACCTTTGGTGGAGAAGCGTTAGCAGTGAGGAGCTGTGTATTGTCCCAGCACAGTGGCAGCTCGGTCGCAGATGTCTGGAGCTGGAGGTGTCTTAAGTTGGAATGTTCTGCTTAGTCATCTTAGAAACCACGTTGGGGGTGGACAAGCGTGTGTTTGCAGTTAAAGTCTTCAGCGAAGGGTTGTGTCGTTTACAACAGCAACTAGTTCGTATGCGAATCCCATTAAATAAATGTAAATTCTGCAAGTTTTCTATTTTGGGATGTAACTTTTCCTAATGACTTTTATTGTAATTCTTTTTTTATACCACCAACACTTTTTAAAATGCTATTAAAAAGGTGTTAAAAGAACAGACTGATCTGATTTCTCTTGGATGTCTCTCTGTTATTGATCAAAACACATTCCAGCCAAAGCTTGGGGTCGTTGTCCTCTTTCGCCACTCCAGATGTGGAGATGCTCAGTATAAAAGAAAGGAATGTCCTCTTCTGCTGTTTATTTTGTTGTTAATATCACACATCTGAGAGAGACGCTCGCGCTGGAATGTCACTGGTTGGCCTCCCTTCAGAGCATCAGTTCATCAAAGTGATGCTAAACTAATTTTATGCTTAGGATAACTCGGTTAGAATGTAAGAACACTAGAAAATTGGCAAATGTCTTTGTTTTAAAGTGTTATGAAATGTTTCTGAAGATGGTCCACTGGAAAGACAGGTGAGGCAGATTCAATAACTAAAATAGTAAACACAGTTATTAAGTAAAACTTAATTAAATAAACATGTTCCAATGATGATGCCTTTTAGGCCCAGATTGTTTGAAAAACCCATTCCAATGAAAACAGGGTTTTTAACATGTTCTTGTAGCATTTTTTTTTCTGATGGAAAATTAAAAAATGAAAACAGCATTTCTGAGTAGGTCTTTATTCAAATTGTGGTACATCAGCAGCAGGCAAAAAATGCACTTGGAAAAAGCTTGAAGTATTTATGTGTAAACTTCAATCGGCAGGCCTGAAGTTCCTTACTCTGCTCATTCCGATGCATCTACTTACAGACAAGCAGATCCATGTACGTCTTTTGTTTCCTCGTCTGAGCTCCCATATGGCTCCAAACTGCACAGCTGCATAGCTCCAACATTGTTTGCTATTTTTTGTTGCACCGTTAATGTTACGTTGGTGTTGTGAAGGGCTGAAAGCGAGCCGTAGAGACTGTAAACAAAGGGATGATGGGAAATAAGGGCAGGCGTACTCACTTCAACACAATTTAGAGGCGAATTTGTGATTAACTCCTGCCGGTCTGCAGAAACTGTCCTGTAAAATCAGGTTTTTGATTTAAGCTAAAAACGACATATTCATCGTTAAAAGACCACTTTAAAAATGCATCAAAAGATGATTGGAGTGGAACTTTAAGTAAAATTTAAAAAGAAAGCTTTATTTAAAACGCGTACAAAAACAAAACAATACAAGCTATTTTAGTTACAATATAAAATGAAAGAGGAAAATGTAATTATTTTACAAACGAGCTTAAAAAATAATAAACTAGGACAACGTAATTACAGTTTCAGAGTCTTGGTTTCATTCTGACATAAAGAGCAGGCTGTACGTGCTAAGCACTGCGTCTGTCTGGAGAAGCTTTGGGACGGTTGCAAACTCAATTCCCGGGGAGGGGGGGGGGGGGGGGGTTAAGAGGGGAGGGGACATAAGCTAAGCCCCACCCACCTACGCTCTCCGCGCGCACGCAGGGGAGGTTTTAAAGAACTCCCAGCTCGCCTCGCGCACCAACAACAGAGGAAAGTTGTATTTTCAGCGGAGCAGTCCGTGTCAGACCCGTGAAAGAGCCGCCAGAATGCGCTACACTATGAGCTACAGCCTGCCCTGCTCGCCGGGAACCTCACCTCCGCGGTCCGGCCGCTTAGTGTCTTACAGAGCGCGGTACCTCAGGTAACCAGCTTTTACCGTCCAGCATGATGGGCTGTCTGTCTGTGGGGTCCACGAGGAGGGCTTTCCGTTGTTTTTGTTGGGATCCTCCAATGTGGTTTCTGTGTGTGCGGCCCTTGTTGCCTGCAATCTCTTCTCATTTTCACCTTTTAAAAATGTCGCCAGCAGCAGTTTGTGATCAAAGCTGCTCTCGTCGTGGAGGTTATGCTCTGCAGGGGAAGAATCAGCTTGATGTGTTCCAGTCTGGAGGGTTTACGCACAGCTGTACGTGCGCTCCAGCACGAGGATGAAAATGTGCTGTGATGCTATGGACACGGGGGAGTTCATGATGTTAAAGCGTCATTTTGAAAGAAATACTTGCTGGATTTGACTTCATGTGCATCAAGCCTTGCTAAGTTTGTGTGCTTTTGTAAATAAATGAACAGAAAAAGAAACCTTAAATAAAAACATAGCATAAATTCACTGTATTCTTGATAAAGATGCAAAGTAGAATTGTTGCTGCTTTTTTAGTTTTTAAAGTTTATGCATCGATTAATGTTATATTTTGTCAATCTGACATTTCCCACATTTTATTTTCTTACATTTGCTCACTTTTCATGCCTTTCCCAACACTGTCCTTTCAGCTCAAACCCTTTTCTGTTGCCTTAGCGTTAAAGCAGTCCAGTTGTGCTATAAATAGCTCAGAAATGAGAATATCTGAAATACCTAGCATGCATCACCTTTTTTTTTCCCAACTGCAAACCTGGTTTGTTTGCCCAGAATAGAGTGGTGGAATATGGCCAAGTCTGATTGTATGCGTTCCCCTGCTTTTTTTTATGTGGAAATGAGATGGGGTAGCATGTTTACCAAAGCAGGATGGCAAAGACATAAATGCATGCTTGATTCTTGATAAAACATGGATGTTTTTCCAAAGAAAGATGGCTCCACAACCCCTGCTAATACGGAAGTAACATGGAATGATGTGTACGTGCATAGACCAAACCACACATCTTGAAAGGGCATTATAGTAGTTTAAAGTATTGCAAATATTTATTACCATTTAGAAGATTTTTAAACAGGAAATGCTGGTGATTGATCTCCTACTTTAATCCCACAAAGGTGGTAATGTCAGTAATCTCTTTTACGTGTTACCTCACTTAGCCAATTTTCACTGAAATGTATGTTTTGGTTGTAAAATTTAACAGAAGCTTCATTGTTTGTTGGGCTAAAAAAATCCAATGTATAAATGCATAATTGGAGAAATAATCCCTGTTTAATATTCACTTTTGTGTACCTTCTTTCAAGAAACGTTTGACTACATTAGGGATTTGATGGATGAGTTGATGGTGATCTGGCGTGTGCGAGACGGGCATCTTATCTTCCTTTTTTTCTCTCCACAGTGCATCAGGAGCCAGTGCGGTTGCCATCGATAACAAGATTGAGCAGGCCATGGTAAGTTTCACTAAAGCAGTCACATCGTCTGTTGTACCCAAAAATGTTTACATAATGCAGCTAATTGGCGGCAGTGGCTCAGGAGGTTGAGCAGGTCGTCCAATGATCGAAGGTTTGATCCCCGCTCCCCCCAGTCAACTGTTGTTGTGTCCTTGGGCAAGACACTTCAGCCTCCCTGCCTCCAGTGTGGCTCCACTGGTGTGTGAATGCGTATGAATGGCCCGGCGATGGTCAGAGGGGCTATATGGGCGAACTGGCAGCCATGCCTCTACCATCACCAAGTGTACATGAGTGAATGAATAATGGACACTCTGTAAGCACTTTGAGCGTCTGGAAAAGCGCAGATAAATCTAATCCATAATTATTATTAATAATATTTATTCACAATACTTATGTCTTTTTACAATTTTGTAATTCCAAGTACTCAGTTTATTATCTAACTTAAAGAGAATAATAAAAAAAAAAGATTTCTTTGAAGAATATGAAAAAAACAACAATCTCATAACCAGTTTTCTGTTCCAGTTCTAATGCATCTTTTTGTGGTTCAGGATTTGGTAAAGAGCCACCTGATGTATGCTGTCCGTGAGGAGGTGGAGGTGCTGAAGGAGCAGATTAAGGAGTTGTATGAGAGGAACTCAATGTTGGAGCGGGAGAACGCCGTGCTGAAGTCTTTGGCGAACACGGAGCAGCTCAGCCAGCTGACTGGTCAGACCAGTAACTTGTCAACGCCGGTGCAGCAGCTCCACCACCTCCCGCTTGTGGCAAACAGCCCCGCTTCGTTGCTGCACCTCGAGGGCAGTCCGAGCATCCCGCATCAGCCAAACATCTCCTCGGCCTGAGCCTTATTTCAGTTAACGACAAACTAAAAAAGAAACACACATCTTGACACAAGTCAACAGCGGCCTGTGTTTGCCTTTGAGGGGCCCGTCTTGATGTGTGCACACAGCCGTTGTCGGGTCTTTGGAGTGAGACACTCACCAGCCCTTAAGTCTTATTCAGGCCATGTGTTTGAAAGTCTCATGAAAGCGATGGAGCGGGGGTTGCCAGCGCGCCATGTCTAACGGAATGTCGATCTTGTGCTGGAGATGGGGGTCCATGGGCACAAAGGCTTGACTTGTTGAGGCAAAGGTGCAGAGAGCCACCGTGGTGACCTGGTTCCCGTTTAAACCTTCATCTGGGACGGTCCTGCCAGCAACCGTCCCCCACACAGTACGCCAGGGCTTGAGGAGGCCGGAGAAACGAGGTGGGACGGGGGGAACGAAGCTGCCAATGGGTGCCTCAGCTCAAGCAGAGCGAATAGAGACTCTTGCTGCAAAAAACCCTTGTTTTTTTCAGATTGATCATAACTTCTCCTTATTTCAGTTTTAGTATTTGCATTTATTTATTTCAGGGCTGCTATGTTCAAATGTAAAGGAACAATGTCAGAGATGCTAATTATTAAACAAATAAGCATCTGAAACAAAACATTCTCTTTTTGGTGTTTTAAAATGTGATGGGTATAAAATTTGGAAGTTTTTCTTTTCAACAAATCGATGTAATTTAGTACACAATAAGTTCAGTAAGTTGAATAAGTTCTGTTCTCGTGAACTAGTGCTAACACTACGGCTGAGCTTCAATGAGATGAAATCCAGATTGAATGTATATTTTGTAAAGTATTAAAAGCGTGGAGGGTTTGTACAGGAGAGCACCTGTTAAAATATGTGATGGCATGTTTTATTAAAGAAAAATAGAAACTTTTTTTTTTTTTTTTACTTTTTTTTCCAAAAGAAATTAATTTAGCCATTTGGTTGGGGGAGGGAAGAAAAACTGTGAAAATTGTTTTGACCTACTTTATAACCAAAGATTCAAAACTGTGTTAGACTTTTATTATTAAACGCACACTTTTTTTTTTCTACTGTCTTTTCTCTCTCTCTCTTTTTGTTGCGGTTCTGCATGATCAGACCACTTTCTTACCTCATGGTTTTATCCAGCACTCTTTATTTTTATTGCTTTCTGTCAAGTTCAGTCTGTGAATGATTACAAGAGGATTTCTGAATAAGAGGGAATTTTGTGCAGGGAGGTTACAGAAAGTGGTTAAAGTGAGAAATAAAATAATTAAAAACGAGGATGAGGATGTTTTTGTGTCTGAGTGAAGGGCATCACATGGAAGAACGACAGGAAAGGAGCGTTTTTGTTCTCATTTAAATTCAGATTCCAAAATGTTGTCTGGAAAGGGGGTGGTGTGGACGATTTCGATCAATGCAGCATTTTGTTTTCAGTTTTGTAACAGATTAATTTAATTGTATTTATATAGCCCAATATTATAACAGTTGCCTCAAAGGGCTTCACTACTTACATTACTTAAACACCTGATAAAATGTCAACATCAGCATTCCCAAATAAAGAAAACCAACATTTTACATTTCAAATCTGCAGCCCGTTTGTCTTGTTTTTGTGCCTCCTGTTGATGCCTGCAGACGTCCAGCCATGTTTTAGGTTTTTGTTTTTTGTTTTTTTTTTTTCAAACCACACTGCTTAGTAATTGTACAATCAAACTTTTCTTGTTCTTTTCTTGTTTTTTCTGTTAATCTCATTTGAAGGAGATGTGTACATGCCAAATGTACTGTATGAAAGTGATCACTGAGCCTTGGAGAAAATACTTTAAAAATGCCCTTGTAATGTGCTGTTGAGATGATTTTAGTTTTCAGTCAGAAATAATAAAAAAAAAAAAGATATGCTTCTATTTTAACGTTACCACATGTCTCTTCATTGCCTCATCTTTTTTATTTTCTTTTATTTTGAAAAAATGTGCTTACTTTAAACTCCAAAGTTTGTGAAGCCACTTGTGTCACACTTTGACATTCACCACCAACATTTGTTTCAGTGCTTGTGTTAGAAAGTATGCAGAAGGAAGTGTAGCATAGAAAACCTGTGCGAAGTAACACAAGCTTAACTACTGCAACAAAAGCCAAACGTGACATGTCATGCTTATACTGGACAAAGACAGCGGTGGAGGAAACTACAGGATCATTTACTTTCAATTTGAAAAAGAACAGCTACTGATTTGATTGCAGAAACATGAATGTAGCTATTTTTATAAAAACATTTCACTTAAAAAAACAGTATTAAATTGGGTTATCCTCATTGGTGTGAATGGGCCACATCTATCAAGATCAATTGAAGCGAAACGATTAAATATATGGGTAAATGCGTAAACGTCCCCCATATAACGCTCTTCTTCCCTGGAATTCCTCCGAACTACTCAGAGACAACAATCTCGTCGTATAGGGTTGCTTACAGCAACAAGTTGATTTTTCCATGAAGGAAATGTTTCAGTTAAAGATGATTCCAAAAATAGAAGGAAAACCGCTCCACCTTTCCGAAGAAGGAAGATAAATAACATTTTACTCTGTCAGTCATTTTAGAAAACTAGTTTGACTTTCTGCTTTTAAGCTACTCGTCATTAAAAACATGTAATATAGGTAATATACCTTCCTAGTGATGGACTTCCTTCAGGTTCAAAATTAATAAATGTGTCTTTAATGATATTTTTACGTCTGTTTGGTTTTGACTTGTAGAAATGCAGTCCTGCAAATTGACAAGTCAAGAGTGATGTACTTTATGCATTGTAAATAAAAATAGAATGAGAAGTTTTACTAAACAAACTTAAAATGATTAATGCTCGCCTAAAAAGTGCTTTACTTTGTAAAAGTGTTATTTGGGGGAAAAATAACTTATTTACGGTATGTTGAATCACAGCAAAGAAACTACAGACCCTTTACAAAAAAATATTATATAATGGAAAAGGGTATTTCTTTATTAATTCTATTCAATAAGTGTAAACTTTCATAGACTTTAGATTCAGGGTCTACACTTTAATTAATTGCAAGTTATTTTTTTGCTGAATTGGGGTTCCAGCTCATGAAAGCCATGAGAACTTTATTCCAAAATTTTAGAAAACTGTGGAGAAATCTGCACAAATGTTGCAGGGCTTGAATATTTTAAACTGAGTTTCACCAACTAATCATCTACTAAACTCAAATCACCGGCACCGGGTCCCCATATGCCATGAATGTGGTTCAGTTTAATTGTCTCAGTTGGGTTCAATATGAACTTCTGGCTTGACAACTAGCCAGAAGTCCATATTGAACCCCTCCATAGTCTGGGTAAGCCACTAAAGTTCCTATCCAAGGTTCTTTTTTCTGATTAAAGTAAAGTGACATTCATTTAGGCATCAAGGTCCAAGGGGTTTTGAAGAGATGAGGAGCGGAATCCAACCTTCTTGAGGTCCAATGTGAAACATCCACAGTCAGCCATGTTTTAGGCTGCAATGTCCAGCACTGGTGTTGGTAAACTCTAAACAGAATGTTCTAGAGGTCTTCATGGTTTTGGCCCCTGCCTATACTATTGAAGTGTTTATTTTTCATTGGATATGATTGTAATATCTGTCTTTATCTTTTTACAAAAACTGAGAAGTAAATCCAGTTTTTCTAATTTTGTAAAATCAAATTTTTGTTAGATTTATGAGCTGAAACCCCAATTTATGTAAAAATCAACAAATACTTGAAATCACACAGTGGGCCTTGAATACATATATATTCTATGAAGGTTTTTTTTATATTGTTGTAGTAATAAATCCTTTTTTTCCCATTATAGTCTACTTTTTTAAGAAGGTTCTGTATTCATCATTCCCAATTTCACTTTCCAATACAGATTAAACAGTTAAAATTTACATTACAGAGGTTTTATTTCTTGCAATGCACATGTGCTAGTTGGCAAAAAAAAGACCAACAAATTGTAGGACGGAATAATCAAAATGGTTCTTTATAAGTAACTTTTTTATTACACTTCATAGTTTATGAAAGCTGCAAAATTACAGTTGTAGGAAAACACACACAAGGGTCTGAGGGAATCCACCTCAGTCAGAGTTCAGTCCCGTGTTTTCACTTGGCTCCAAAAAAACCCCACGATTTTTTAGAATTCTGGCATCTTTGTTTGCAGGTGCCATCATGTGAATCCAGTCGGACTTCTACAAAATTAGCTAATCTGATCAGTCCAAAGGACATGGTGTAATCAAACGTTGATCTATTTTTTCCTTCAGTGTCCAGGCAGCTATTGAATGGTTCTTTTTTGTCCACAATTTGTTTTTTGTCAATAAAAAGAAGAATTTTAGAAAACTTTGCAAGAAATTCTATGTTCTTTTCTTTACAGTACTGATTTGTTTTTGTTTTTTTTTTAATCACACATATAAAACAGGTTTTAAAACGCAGAGGCAGGCTTTTACAGATTTATATGATCTGCTCCTGGAGCTAAATTTAATTAGGTTAAATTCTTTTCACTTTCACAGACACGGTGCCAAAACCACAGCTGTCATCTCATGGCATGAAGGCAAGATCCAACAGTTTGATTTAAGTTGGAAGAAGAAATGGCAAAAAAAGAATTGCTGCTCAAAGAATAATGCCTCTCTCTGTGAGGCAAAGGGATATTGCTTCTGAAAGGTTCAGTAACAATGCTAGCAAGCTTTAGAATTAAAATAAATGCTTTGGTAAAGGTGATCATTTCAACCAGGGCTCATTGTTTCAAAAATGTAACACATTATTCTGACTTGTGGTGCATAAACTGGCCCAACTGTGGTTCCACACAGCTGAACGCGGCGACGTTGCCTCACAGCAAAGTGCAAAATCAACGTCAGGCTCTAACTGGCATTCGAACTGTTGCACACTAACAAAGTGGATCAACCAGGCTTTGCGTCACAATCGCATACTTTCCACAGATCAAGTGTGGTCATGCAGCAGCGCTTTACAGCCATGAGTCAGAGACTGCAATGCTGTTGCGTAAATGTAGTGTTTTTAAGGTTGCTGTGTGCAACAATTTAAACCCATGAATGAAAGCTAAAAAAGAAAAAAAAAATCTTTCCTTGTACCAACTTGCTTTGACATGATGAGTTTCCTTAAGAAATATGAAAAACAGCCCAAAAACGGGCCAGTTTCAAAAAAGTTATGATTTTGAAGTCCAGAAATATCACATACTGTACATGTGTTCCATTCATAAATCTGTGGGGCTGTTTATGAACAATCTTTAATTATGACATTTAAGGAAAGACCGTGTGTTTCACAGTGTGCTGTAAACAATTCATAAATGCAGGAAATAGAAGAGACCTGTCATGGCTTATCCATTCCATGGAAAAAAAAACCACATCTGACCCTGATATACGACAGAAAACAAAATGGTATTAACATGAAATATATGTCAGTAATTGGAAAGCACATGAAATTAATCAAACTTGACATTTCAAATGAGTCCTTAAAAATTGAAATACTGTACATTAAAAAGAAAGCTAATGTACAAATCAACAACTTCAAACCCAAATTGATGAACTTTAAATGTGTCAAAAAAAATATAAACAAAGGAAAAAGATAAAACATCAGCATTGAATTTTCTTTTAAACTTTTATTACTTTTTGTTTAGGTCTCATGAACTTTGTTTAACCATTTTTTTCTATAGACAAAAATTTTCTTTCAGGTATTTCCTCAGAGCTGTGAGGGTCATATAACAAGCACTAAGGAAGGAAGTCTATGTCCACCCTATGAGTAATGTGTGTTACACTTGTGTGTGTGCACATACATACTATTTGTGAGGACCATTACTCATCAGTCATCATAATAGAGCCCCACCTCACTGTTATGTAAAGTTACATGTGATTGCACAGACTCAACAATGCTGTAGAGGGAGAAAAGGTACTCTTAATATATTGGAGGAAGTCAGACACAGGAGAATGGTGCCATCATGTGTGAATAACAACAACAACAACCAAATCTTTCTCAGTACAGTTGACAGATTTTGGTGAAAATTCTCAGTTTTATTTCCAATAAATGTATTCTTATGTGATTAAGTTCTCGTCATGCAATTATTGACATTTTCAGAGGTCTTTCTTCTACTTAATAACTATAAAGTTGCCTGTGTTCTGTAGTGACTTGAGACACTATAGAGTCCGTGAGAACCAGCTAAGATTATTTACATGCTAAACTGTCTAAGTAAAAAAAGACCAAACGCATTTTTATTTTCTTATATCCTCTAGTTTTTTTTTTTAAATTATTAGTAGGGGTGTAATAATTAATTGATTAATTGATGAATCAATTAATCGATGTGTATTCCTATGATCCAACAATATTATTATTTTGAGTTTATAATGTATGTCTTACTAGCATTTTTTAATCATTGTATATGTCTTGTGATTTTTTATGGAGTTGATATTCAGACCTATATTCTATTCTATTCTATTCTATTCCACAATTTCTTATGCACATAATATTGTTACATGCACTACAATGGAACATCAATAGATCAGTTGATTTTGAAGCGTGGTTATTAGTTGAGTTCAGTTTCCTAACACAATGGGACACTGGAATAATTCAAGGAAATCTAACTAAACATTATGTTATTTCTTCTCGAGAAGTAAAAAGAGTTATACAAATATCTTCAATCAGGAATTGACACTGAATTTTATTGCTCAAAAACGTACTTTAAAAAGCTTTAAGTTAAAGCCAAAAGTATAAGCAATAACAAGTAGTCATTTGATGTTTTACCTAATTTTACCAACAGGTGGCGTCATTAACAAACAATCTACTTAAGGGTACCCAGATGGCTTAATTTCAGTCTAACAATGTTTTCAGCATTAATTTCTAACAGTGACGTTTGTGTTAACTTTAGAAATAGTCATTTTTAAGATAATATTTTCTTCTCCTTGTTTACTTAGTCATTCTTAAAGAGTAGAGTTTATTCGTGCAAATATCGTTCAACTGACGGAGTGGCGCTTTAACCCCGCCCACTATGGTCAGGCGGGCCTGAAGTTGGGGCCTGCACTGTTTTTACCCAGGAGAAGGGAGGACAGTCATGTCGAAAAGCTGGAATTCTGGGTGACTTTTATTTACAAACCCTGCAGTTCCATGTAAGCTCCTTTCTTCTTTTTTGGTCAGGAGTTACTCCGTAAGCTGGCAGGTTTATGCGGTACTCGGATAACGAAAGACATGGAGGTTTTCGCAGAGGGAGAGACGGACGAGCGAAAGTAAGTGACAGGTTCAGGTTGGGCAGGGCTGGATGCCGGCTAGTGTGGTCGAAACTACGAACTAAGGGTCTTTATTTGGAATAAATGAAACTAAACATATATGTTTTTAAGAAATCAACCAGTTAACACGCTTGCAAAGACATGATATGCTGACGCCAGTTAAGCTAGGCTAACGGCACAAGTGTTAGCTAACTGTTCATGTTTTCGAAATGTCATCAGCCTAGCATAATCGAAAAATATAAATATATTTTCTCGTTTGAGCTTGTTTTTGCAGCCTGAACGGGTCATTTTTCGGTTAGCTTTTTTTTGTTTTGTTTTTTAAAAGGCATGTTTCGTGTTGTTTTGACGTCTTACTACTGCCATATTGTTTATAATTTTAATACAGCAAGTAAAAGGAAGTAGACCCTGAGAGTGAAATGGTAAACAAACAACGTGAACTGCCTCTGACATTTTAGGGTGAACACCAACCTCAGTGTCTTTCCTATTGGACCAAATTATATATCATGATCTGCAGAATGTTAGGAATGTTCTCGAAAGCAGTTGCATGGTGTGATTTGTCTTGTGCGAATCCGTTTGTATGTCCAAAATGTAGTAGTAGTCGTCATGATAATAATAATAATAATAATAATAATAATAATAATAATAATAATAACATAAATAAGAAAAATTTATTTCACCTAGAAGTTTGATTTTTTGAAGTACTGACTGTGAGCCAGCCATTTTTGTCTTTGAAAGGTCATTTGCTGGTATATGACACTTTTTCAATAGTGTTGCAGTAATGTATCCTAATGTCCCAGTTGTTTTGTGTATCTGTGTGCAAATAAAAATAAAATCAGTGAGCATTTTTGGTGCCCAAAGCCCTTTAAAAATACTAAATTAACTTGTTTTGTAAAATCAAAAAGCACAAAAAGAAAGTTTAGTGTAATAGATATTTCTCCAATAGAGCATATTAGTCTAACCTATTTAACTTCTGTTAAGCATTTGCCTTAAATGTTAACGTTTAAAGTTGGCCTCACTTTTAATCATTTATGAAACTGCTGATAAGGAGAAATGCCTTGTTGAAAGGGTATGTTTTTTGGCTCTTGAGAGCAGTGATTACATGAGGGAAACAGATGTCATCAGTGCTTCTTTACTCCCTTAGTCACTGCTTAATATCCCTCTTATGTGGTCACCCTACTTTCCTGCCCTTGTGTGTTTCCAGGAAGGAACTGTGGAAGCTGCTGTCCAGCCTAAAGACCACGGTTGAAGGTCTTGTTTCTACAAACAACCCAAACGTATGGTCGCGCTATGGTGGCTTGCAGCGGCTGCACAAAGACATGAACAACATCCTCAGCCATGAACTGAAGAATGAACAGGTCAGATCATCAGCCGTTTGCGGATGTAGAGCAGTAAAGATCAATTTTGGTGCAAAAAATCAAAGATTTCTTGGCATCACAGTGTGATAGAATTGTTTTTATCCCAACACAAGCATGTTTTCTCTTTTGTTTTTCCCTGTCCTCTTTCCTTTTTACTTTGTGTTACTTAAATTTAGTTTGAAGACTTTTTATTACTGTTGAACCTCAAGCTGAAGTGCTAGCAAGGTTTTGATTTGATTTGATTTGAAATGGTTTATTTCAAGCAATCAAATAAGAACAGTACACAAAAACATTACAATCATCAGCTATACATTCATACAATGACTTATCAAATTTAGGAAAATTAGACATAAAATTAATTATTGCTTGAAAGGAAGTGGAAGGAAGCGACCTATTGAATCCCTCCCCTGTTCTACCCTAAACATTTTCTTACATGATTTATCATTATCCGGTTCATAACTTTATCAGACAGAATTAAGAATCCTTTGGTATCAATAAATCATATGACAAAGATGAATTACTTAAAATATTTTCTAAAAAATAACTCTTTTAGAAATCAACAAGGCAAATGCAGATCAGTTATCTAAAATGTTTACAGATTATGTTAATTATTAAAATCATGCATATGATTAAAAAATTATACTATATCAGTAAAATAGACATAAAACTGTTAAAAAAAAGCAAAGGTTGATCAGGTATTAAAAGTTAAAAATATGTGTACATTATGTTTCATTAGGAAAAATCATGAATCCATTTTTGGAGCAATTGAAGTAATATTAAAAATCAATCAATTTAATCATCATCAATAAATGATTAAGCATTTTTTTTTAATAATAAAGTAATCCAGAGAAATAAAATAACGTGTCACTCATTTGAGTTATTTGAGTTGACTTTTTAAGTGAAAATGAATGAATGTTAAATATAATCTGCAGGTGTACTACAAGCGCAGAGACTACTGGCCGTTTGTGTGGTGTGTTCGCTACATCAGCCCCCATCTGGCCTCACATGTTGAACAGGTAGAGTCTGCTTTTAAAGGATTTTCTGAATAGAAACTGGTCTGTGTGTCTCCTGATTTTGATGTTAAGAAGATGCACCAAATAAGAAAGGGTTCAGGGTTTATATTCTCATGTTATATTATGAGCTACAGAGATGGCAGACACGGAAAATGTATCAGTGTTTTGGCTGAAGCCTAAAAGCTGAAACATTAAGACAAGAAAAAGCTGGATACCTAGGTGTTTGTGGTTAAATGGTTTGGCCTTTGTATTTCTTATTGTAATGACTCTTTCTTGTTCAATATTTTGTCACCTCTCAGTTTAGTAATCTGGATCCAGTGCTGAGCAATGGGATGCAGAGTGCAGGTGAAAGCTACAAGGCGGAGCGTTGGCTCCTTCACAGCTTACAGGCTCACATGCTGTCGGCTCAGCTCAAACCTCTGCTCAGGCACCTCGGACACACTCGCAAATATTACAATGGTGAGTGTAGAAGTATGTGAACAAATGAACATCTGTTTCTTTCTGTTCCTCAATTAGTGTTCTCTTGCCCCCACACACACATCTTTTCTTTATGTCTTTGTCAGATGATGCCTTTCTGCTGAGTGAGCCTCATGTGACTGCGATGTTTCAATGTCTGGAAGCAGTGGAGCAGAATAATCCCAAACTGCTGGCCCAAGTCGACACAGTTGGAGTAGGGTTTCTGAAGTTTTTTAATCTAAAAGTCCTGTGTGTCAACGAAACAATGACACCTTACATGTTATGGGAAACTAGAGTGATCATTTGGATATTTTAGTCATTGATGTCTCTTTTTACTCTTTAGCTGTCCCCTCTGAAGAGCTCTCCGTGTCTGGGACTTTTAAAGAGCCAGAGCCTTTGTCTGCTGCCAGGGGCCGGTGGGGCCTGGAGGAATGCTGACACGGCTCCTGGAGGAGAGACTCTAAACCGCCGACTCACCACCTCCAACTGCTCTCTGCGAGAAGCAGTATCCACTAACCATCAGTCTGCAAGCACTACTGGATCTAGATCCTATGACAGCGACAACACACGTGAGGAAAGCAGGGACAACACGTTTACAGTTTCTCATAACGCATACTGTTTTACCTTCTACTTCATCTCCAAATTAGAAACTAAACACTTAGCTAGTCGCTCTTTTCATCATTAGTTATTTTTTATCATAACGTTGTTTAACAAGGTATAAAGCATTAAGACTTGTGATAAAGAGTTTCAGGTTGTCAGAGTAAACTTGGGTGGTTAGTGTTGTTGCACACAAAAATCAAGGGAGGGGGTTGCGATGTGGTGCTGTGACCGGGCCAGTGAGTAAACAAATTGACCAAATCAGTCATGTCATGTCATGTCTGTTTGCTGACGAGTTTAGCCGCTAAAGAATGTGTTGATTCAACCACAAAACTCAAAACGCTCGCAACTGTGGATGCTCACTATTTAGGATTAACCAATGACTAGTTTTCCTGAACTTTAGCTATTTATGTCATATTTACCTTATTATTATTTCAAATACATGTTAATTTTTCCAATAAAAAAATTAATTTTCTTTTCTTGTCTTGATGTGTTGCAGACACTACCTCTCCCGACAGCAGCTTGGGAGTTCCCTGGGTGTTTGTGTCCAGACCAGAGGAGAGCGGCCGGCTCATGACACCCCCTCCCGGATCAGGGTCCATCCCTTGCACATCCCTATCAGAATCTCCCTCCTTGGCTCAGCCTGAAGACTCTTGTGACGGCGACTCTGATGATGGCCCGGAGTATTTGGCAATCGGCAACCTGGGCCATCGCAGTCGCAGAGATTCTCGAGGCTCCTCTCATTTTAGTGAGCAGGATGAAACCAAGGAACAGTATCTGCAGAAAAGCTCCGTGGCCCCGGCTGCACCGAGGCGTTCGTCTTTTTCAGAGGGCCAGAGGGGGCCGGGTAAAACCTCACGAGGTCACACTCGCTCTTTTTCTGACACCGGAATCAACCAGAAACTCAGAAATGGTATGTAAGAGTAAGATTTTTGTCTTTACATTTACTAGTTAAAAGAAAAAGGCCAGTCCTCATAATAATGACAAAGATCTTCATAAATTTAAAGCTCTGCGATGTGTGAAACCGAATTTTAATAGATATTTGTATTCCATTGTTTTCATATTTTCTAAATGAGGTCCAAAGCATGGCTGGACTTGAGGTCTGGCTGTGTTTTACCAACATAGTTTGTGGTGTTTGCACTAATTTGGCTTTAGGTTTCCTGTTTTGATGGGTTTAAAAACTGTCAAATGAAGAAACTCAACTTTTGCTCAATAATGTTTCCTGCTTGGCTTAAACTGTTGTCTTCCTGTTCTATCTCCATTCTCTCCTCTTTACGGTTTATGCAAAGGAGGGGGCCAAAGAAAAATCACCATAATAATAGAGGATCCTGTAGCAGGTTGGCAGTGCAGTCTCACTGTACTCCATCACTTGACCCCCCCCCCTCACTGTCCCACTTTCATTTGTCTCTGCATGATTAGGAATTTTATCCCTCTCATTTCCAGTCTCGTCCTCAGCTCATTGTTTGTAACTTTTTACACAAAAGGTTGTGTTTGGATTGTGTTTTTTTTATCACATTAGTCTCATTAATTGCTGTTTGTGATCTTACACACACACACACACACAAAGTATTTTCGTAGAAATAGTCGTTGAGCCTTCAATTCAGTTTAGATTTCAGTGTCTCTGAACCCTGAGCATATGTGGGGAATACTGTATTTATTATGAACTATAATCTTGTTAAAGAGATTCTTTTATTAGATTTTTCAACTTCTAAAAATCCAAACACTTGTGCAGATTTGCTGATGAGCACTGATCAGACCTCTGTGGTTATAATTATCTTCGTAATTTCTGTTAGAAAGTTCTTTTAGGTTTTGACATGAAAGCTAAGCACATGCTCTACTGGCTCTGAATAGCAAACCCATCTACAAAAAAGTGTTTATTGCCTTGTCATTCTTTAAGATGCTTTTTTGTGTCCTTGCTTGTCAGAATCAGCAGGTGAAGGCTCTCGTGGGAAAGACTACAGGCCATTTTCTTCTCAGCCCAGTGATTCTAGCATCAACAATTCAGTGTACACGGACTCTAGTAAGTTTGCATCCTATACATAGCATCCCTCTTAGACTTTTTATTAATTTTCTTTATTTAGCTTAGTTTACTTTTAGAAATGTGGGGTAAATATGTGAAAAAACCTGACGGAATAGTGTAATGCTCTGGGAAGTTCTTGAATGAAAACGCGTCTACTTTTCCTTTGCTGAATGTCTTTGCACGTATTGATAACATATAACACTGGATTCTAGGTGGGAATATTGAAAAAAAAAATAGTGTTAATATATGGTTTTTAAATTTGACATTTTGAAACTAAAAAATTTTCTCTTTAAACGTATTGATTTATTTCAAGCATTAAAAATAATTAAATACTGCAGTAAAAAGTACAAAACTCAGATGAATCAAATCCATTTCAGATAACAAGCACTGCATTGATTAGAATATCATGTTAAAAGATGATGCCATGATCTTGACAGTTTAATTGCTCATAATCATAGTTTTCTGCAGTAATGCATACAGTTCACAGTGCATTAGATGCATTAGATGCATCATGATTATTAATTAAAATCAAGCAGAGTTTGATTTGTTAATTTTTAGGGAGTAGGAAGAAGCAAACCTATATTAACCCATCCCCAATTTCTTCTTTATATACATCTTTTTTGCATAGTTGCCACAATCTGATTCTAATCAGATCTATTGCAGATAATTTATCAAGTAAAAACATTTTGATTTGTACGACGGGAGTATTAGGGCCACCCAAAAAAAAAAAAAAGTTAAATTACGAGTTTTTATCTCGTAGATTTAGGAGATAAAAAGTCGTAAATTTAGGAGATAAAAAGTCGTAAATTTACGAGTTTTTATCTTTACGAGTTTTTATCTCCTAAATTTACGAGTTTTTATCTCCTAAATTTACGAGATAAAAAGTCGTAGATTAAGGAGAAAACACCGAAGTTGTCCGTTTATCGGAGCCTAGCTTGAAGAAAATACGTGGAGCCTTTTGTGAAGCTTTATTTCCGGATTATATGTTTAAAAAACAGATTCTGAACCTTTAGATGACTTAAAATCAGATTTTTGTCAGTGGAACCGTCTGTCCGGGGTTCAGTGTCAGTAAAGCGGAGTTTAATGCGTAAAATAAGGAGCTCAGAGACACGTTTGGGTGCAGAGGACCGCTGCAGACTTTATTCTCCTTTTCATTCACACCCTGAAGTTCATCTGTCAACTGACGTCATGAACGTGTCATCAGAACACCAATGCGGAAGTGAACAGTTTTACATACGCCCCCTCCTGCAGATGAAATGTCCCGTTTCAGCGTAAAACAATAAAGAGGAATGAAAATAGTCTTTTATATTATCATTAGAACGTTGAAAATGACAAATAAGTGCTCCTCCTCGGACGGAAGCGTCACACAAATGTAGAGATTTGTCTTTGGTGGAGGAAGTAAGGATTGACGTGGACAGCTGCAGGAATACCGACGATGGCTTCATCGGGCTGCAGAGATCCCGCACCACCCATCAATAAATTCCAGACATTTGGAACGTTATCAATGAACATTCATCTCGCCTGCTTAACAAAGTTTAGTCGGACTGCTCTGCTGCTGCGCGGCGTTCACCTGCTGCTCTGAACGCTCACTTCCACTTTTATCATAAATTTACGACTTAAAATCTCCTAAATTTACGACTTTTTATCTCCTAAATTTACGAGATAAAAAGTCGTAATTTAACTTTTTTTTTTTTTTGGTGGCCCTAATACTCCGTCGTAGATTTGAGTTCATCTATGTAAATATTTTTCTTCAGCATGAATAAATTAAATGTATTTGTCAAATATGTATCTATCTATAAAGAGGTTTGGTTTTTGCATCTTTTTTGGGAAATATTTGGTTTTCTTTTGCGTTACAGTTGTGTGTGTTTTGGTTGCTTTAGATGGACCCCAGCACAGCAGTCTTCAAGATGGGTTGTTTAGGAAACCCTCAAAGGGACAAAGCCTTATCAGCTACCTGTCAGAGCAGGACTTTGGTAGCTGTGCTGACCTGGAAAAGGTGGACACTTGATATAAAAAAAACAAACAACAACATTTTTATGGAGATGTTATGAATATTCCCTGACTTCTCATCATGTCTGTGTTCTGCAGGAGAACGCTCATTTCAGCATTTCAGAGTCCCTCATTGCAGCCATTGAACTGATGAAGTACAACTTGGTGCGTCAGGAGGAAGAGTGCGAAGAGGAGGGAGACAGCGACTCTGAGATTCAGCAGCTCAAGCAGAAGATCCGCCTGCGAAGGCAGCAGATCCGACGCAGCCGCGTGCCGTTTTGCCTGCCTTCACAGCATCGTAAGCCATTAGCGCCGTGGAACCGTTTCGTTTATGTATTTTATAAACAGAGGAACAAATGATACGTTCCTGACATTTTGTATTTGATGATTTCATGTTTAGATTTCCACTCCACGGACAGCGGGGGCTCCAGGAGGAGCTCACAGGACTCCTATCAGGGCCTGTCTGACTCTGGCTCGGCTGAGGAGGTGGAGGAGTGTGAGCTTCAAGGTATCGAGAAGCTTAGGAACATTAAAGAAAAAAAATATATAACGTTTAATTATCTTTATTAAAACTTTGGTTACTGTCATGCCACAAGACCAAGCTGATTATAGAACATTATTCGATGATTTGTAGTGATCGCAAATGTAAAGAGTTCTTCTGTTTCCTTTAGTCAATAGGAACTTTATTTGTGTGACTGAATTTTCTCACTTCAATCATATTAATACAACTCATCATCTCATCAGCTGCTCAGTAATCATCTCATCTTTCATAAATTACAGCGACTTGAGTTAACTGATGTAGAATAAGGTGTAAATATGGAGTTGGGATGGAATTCAAGCAGGATTTATAATCATTTACAAAGTAAAGTGTTTTGCTGGTCTGAAATTGCTCCTCCTAGAAGCTGTTATTTCCCTCCATTGTACAGAAAGATGCATTACTGCGGTGCATAGGTTGCAGTTGTCTGTGTGCTTTTACTTTATAAGCTGAAGCAGATTTTTGTTAGTCCGATGTGTTCATCTTCTTCATCCTATTTTTAAATGTTAGTAAGATGCGGACGGAGCTCAGCACTGAATTGTGGGTGCTTGCGGTGATGGTTGTGCTCAGTACTCAGTTTCTGTCCCTCAGATGGCTGTGAGGGTCAGTCCCTGCTGGCGGTGTCACAGAGCGGCCTCTCCCTGTCGCTCGCCTCCCTCTTCTCAGGTATCAGCAGGCGGGAATCGACCTGCGCGGCGCTCCTTTGAGAGGAAGCTGGTGGCACAGTGCCAAACTGAAAACAGAAACTTCTATTCTGTGTATCCATAAAACAAATGAAACTTAAAATGAACCATGGTTGTGTTACTCTGTTTTCCCCCAAAACCGAGTGCTTGAAACCACTTGAATCTCTTGGGTTTCCATTGAATGAGAGCAGTCTCAATACACTCAATCAAATGTGGCTCATTCCTTTTTTATTTGCTTGCAAATCCTTTTCAGTTTACAGACAAACCAGCTGCCTCCTCAAGCGAGTTGAAGTGTGCGCTTGGCTGTTTGTGATGCCGCTTGTCGCCCGGATGCTTCAGGGTTTTGGTGGTGCAGGAAGGCGTTTGTTGGAGAGACGTTAGTCGGTGCTTTGCTGTCAAAGCTCTAACATCATCCATTATCTGCATCTATCCATATCAATCACATTGTTTGTCAATGTTTGACAATTGAGTGTGAATGCAGTCAGTGTTTAGTGTTTAAACACTAAAGTTTATTGTTTTGGCTGGCAAAATATGAACTTTATTGGATATAATTGAAATGATCAAAATTTATACTTTTTTGCCATTTTTAATCAAGTTTTTTTTTTAAATGTGGTTGAATAGTTTGCAATTTAATTAAACTATTATCTAATTTGCTTGTATTAACTTTCAGTTTAAAGACATTTTTAGCAGCTCACCTTGAAAAAAAAATCCTAATTTTGATGTTCCAAGAGTGAATTGTCTCTATCAGCATTTCTAGGCAACAATATGTAATTAAACCCTTAAAGGTAACCAGTTGTCACACAGTAATCAGATTACTGCTGCAGCTATTATCAGGTCTGTTGAGCTTCTGCTGAGCTCCATGTGCAGTTTAACCTACATGGTTCCTAATTTCTAAAGTGGTTCAGGTTAACAAACTGGTGTGATAATTGTCAATTTGAAGGAATCCCTGCAGGCGCTCCTCCTGTTCTGCCAAATCTGCAACATTTTTGCTGCTATTCACACGCTCCTATTGTTTTAGAGACTAATATGTTGTAGACATGCCACTGAATTTCTCCAGTTCTCACTGCATGCTGCCCAAATGTTCTTGAATTAAAGCTTTGTTTTGCTGTCTTTTTACACATCTTAGCAAAATAGAGTTTCTAAAGTTTACTACCGGTATATTAAAGTAATGATTAACCTGAAATGTGGTTGGAAATGTAAAAACCGGGACCACCGTTTTCATGCCGGGGCCATTTTCGTAGCTTGCTCTTTTAAAAGTGTGTCTTTACTTTAGTTTATAGCAGATATACTTGAGTTGAGAATCAAAAACCTTTTTCTTACAAGTGTAAACCTGCTGTTTGTTTCTTAGATGCTGACATCAAGCGCAGTGTCAGCTCCAGTGGAAGATCTTTTCTCAGCTCCGAGTCCATGTAAGTAATGTGTATATATATTTTTAACCTTGTGAAAGTTTAATTCAATTTAATAAACATCTGAATTTGAAACAAAAATGTGTAAAACATTCAGATCTATCTGAAGAGTTTGTAATGAGAGATTAAAAACTGAACAAATGAGGAAGAAAATTCTTTATTTCTTACATTTAAAAACTAGAAGAGAAGCTTTTTTTTTTGCCTAAAAAGGTGCAACAAATTGCTTAAAAGAACTATCAATCCATGGAAGTAATGAATTGATATATTTTTTGAGTTTGATTTTATTTTTTTAATTATTTTTATACAGCCTTGTGTACTAATCACACTTAAGCTATTTGCTACATTAACAGAAACTAAAGGGATCTTATTTTGGAAACTAAAACGATCCTTTTTTTTTAAATGTTTTGCTTGAATGCAGTTTTCCTCATTTGCGTGTCTTTTTTCTTTTTTAGCTCTCCTTCATACTTCCAATCGAACTCTGCTGAGTCAGTGGCCATGGGTTTACTCAGGCAGTTTGAGGGCATGCAGCTTCCTGCAGCCTCAGAGCTGGACTGGCTGGTTCCAGAGCACGATGCTCCTCAGAAGGTCCAACCTCAGAGAGGATCTGAGCAGTATGAGTTTCCCCACCACATGTTAACTCTGGGCTTTCTGTCTCTCAGTTGCTGCCCATTCCCAACTCCCTGCCAATCTCTCCTGATGACGGTGAACACGCAGACATCTACAAGCTGAGGATTCGCGTCCGGGGCAACCTTGAATGGGCGCCCCCTCGACCTCAGATCATCTTTAACATTCATCCTCCCCCAAAGTAAGTTAATGCAGAGTCTTCTGCTAATCATACTGTTCTGTCTTTCTTTTTAAAACAGCTTTTTAAAAGTTATTTACATTTTTTATGTAACTAGTGAAATTATTTTTTAAAGAAAAACTGCATGTCTCAGCTGGAGAGGAGAAGCAAAGAGAACAAAGAGGAAATTCTGTAGCAAAACTGATGACAAGACTTTCTTTATGCTTGAAATAGAAATTTAGAATTGACTTCAAGGAAATGGATTTCTAAGAAAAGTCTGCATATAGAGGAACACTGATTCATACTATGATTCAGTTTTGACATGAACCAACAGTTTAACACTGAACCTACACAGTATGATTCAATCTTCAATGTTAGATTTTTTTTTCCAAGTTAGGGTGTGCAACATTCTATGTTGCTATTTACAATTAACCTGAACTCCTATTTATCTAAAACTTAAATCAGAACTCTAGACTAAATGTTTGCACTGGTTGCTCCGGCGCGCCTAACTTTTTTTCTTCTCGATCACATTGCCTTTAAGTCAGCAGTTTTACACAACCACTTTCCTTTTTACTTGCTGTCAGTACCGGCATTCAGACGTGAAAGTGATTAGCTTACAAACTGGTAAACCAAAAGTCATTTATCTGAAACAAAGTTCTACAATAATGATAGATTATATGAAAGAGTTGGTGTTTAAAGACCCACTTCAGTGGTGCTTTTAACATGTTCTTGTAGTATTTTTCTCATGATGACGGGCATATATAAAAGAATTTAAGATTAAAACTGCATTTCAGAGGATTTCTTATTCAAATTGGAGCAAAAAAAATTAAAACATGCTGTTTGAAAAAAACGTAAACTTTTTTTAAGAGACTATTTTTCCATCTGCTCCAACTGCTGCCAGTTCCGGGCGCGTGTGCACATACGGGAATGAAACTTTCAGAGTCGTGGAGATTATCCTTTTTTTTGAAAATTTTTTTTTGTGACCATTGATCTTGTTTTAGGCACACTATTAAAAAGTCCAGTCACATGTGCAACCAAATTGCTGGCGCTCTGGAGCCCTGTGAATGCACCTATTTTGTTCTCAGTGACAAATGTCTGCTTGTTTTTCTTTGTTTTTTTTTTTTTTTTTTTTTTAGAAGGAAGATAATTGTGGCAAAGCAGAACTACCGCTGTGCCGGCTGTGGGACCCGCATTGACCCAGGTATGATTAGTAGCCACGGAAATGCTCAAAACGGGCTTAAAACATTCAAATAGAAGCCTCTTGTTTTTATGACATAATTGTATGTGTATAGGCTTTGTTTTTTTAAACACTGCTTCTTCGTGTTTCTGCGTCTCGTCTCCATCTCAGATTACATCAAGCGGCTGCGATACTGCGAGTACCTGGGCCGCTACTTCTGCCAGTGCTGCCATGAAAACGCTCAGGCCGTGGTTCCCGGTCGAGTGTTGAGAAAGTGGGATTTCAGCAAGTACTACGTCAGCAACTTTGCCCGCGACCTACTGAGCAAGATAGCTGGAGATCCGCTCTTCAATCCCAACGACATCAACAGTGGCTTGTACAAGAAGATCAAAGCTCTGGAGTCTGTTCGAGTGAGTTCACAAGCAGAATTCAAACAGTTGAAATGTCAACAGATATAAAACAAATGCCTGATTACTTTTCACAGCAAACACACAAAGCTGTAAAATCAGCTGCTCTGACTGGAAGCAGAAATTTGAGGACACATTCATGTGTACTTAGTCAACAAAGGGGATGTAAGCAAAGAAACTTCCTCTTTTTGTCACATAATCAATATTTAATCTCATGATTTTATATTCCAGACAGCTGAATAACTGCTGGCTGAGTATAAACTTCCTCCATTTTCCACCAACTTCATTTTAAAAAAATGAATCATGTTTTTATTTCAATCAGTAATGTTATTGAACTCACAAACTGTGCTTTGGTGCAGTGGTCCTCAACCCCAAGCCGAAGAGAAAGAAAAAAAAAAACAATACATACATTTTTCTATTTTATTTATAATCTGATTCTGAAGGAAGTTTTATTTTGAAAAACTTCTGGATCCCCCCCCCCCCCCCCCCCCCCACTTCTGTCAAGTCGCCCGGTCACGTGTCGAAGATCCATCCACTACTTTATTAAAGCAGCGATGGAAAATGGAAATCCCCAAGCCACCAAAGTTATCAAAAAAGGTCACGGTTAACCGCGACACTGCCCCCCCTGCTGGTTCATCACCACGGTGATCAAAAATCCCACACCGTCATAGCTCTAATTTAACAGACAAAAATCAGGAGTCTTTACTCCTAATATAGATTTATTCCACACACTATAAAGATAATGCATAACATTCAGCATCCGGCTGTCTAATGTTACAAGGATGCTGCTAATAAAGTTGCTCAAAGGGCGGATTCATGTTTAGGATTCTATCTAGAAAAAAGCAGCTTTGGTGACCTTTTTTGTGGTATTTATCCGTCTGACCTTTAAAAGTCGGACGAAGTCTAATTTTTATAGCTTCCACGTTGACAGTTATGGGTTAAGGGAAAAATCTATATCAGGTTTTAATGGGTCCTACACAAAATCTAGTGTATAAATCAAGTTTAAAGCAGCTGCAGATGTTTTACAGAGAAACACTGTAAACTTTACCCTCAAAAGTTAAGAGAAACGTCATGCAGGCTGGTCGGTGAAAACGTTAAACTGGCTTTTGTGAGTCTAATTTAGCCCAAAAGAGCTAAAAAAAAACATTAAGGTTCAGTAGGAGTGATGAAACTGGTTTAAAAATTAGTTTGTGTGAATCAGTCAAATATATCAAAGCTAAAATCCAAACACTTAAAAACTGTTTTTTTTTTTCCTTTCAATTTTGTCTTTCAGGTTCTTAGGGTGCAGCTGTTCCACATGAAAAATCTCCTCAAGACGTGTCGCTTCGCTAAAGAGTACGATATTTTTTTTAAATCTCCAAATATTTCTTTGTCGATGAATTTCAGCAATAAAACATTGCGATCACTTCTGTGGTGACCCTTCAGGGTTCTGGACCCGTTTGACGGCCTGCCTGGTCACCTGACGGAGGACCTTCACCTGTACTCGCTCGACGACCTCGCCGCCGTGCGTAACGGAGAGCTGGCCCCCCGAATGAAAGAGCTGCTGAAGCTAGGCACCATGCATGTAGCTGGCTGCATGGTGAGTAAACGCCTGCAGTAAAAGGAATGTTTCTGATTCTTCAGAAGTGAGCTAAGTCCTGAGTTCTTAAATTGGTTTTTTTTTTTTTTTCATCAGACACGGTTGGTTTTTGTCAAATGTACCTTACGTGTTTCGGCGCCGCCGAAACACGTAAGGTACATTTGACAAAAACCAACCGTGTCTGTTTAAAAAAAAAACAGTTCAAAAACTCAGTTTACATTTGTAAACACAAAGAACTTTATTGAATTATTGAGCTCAGTGCGGGTTGTTGCTGTTGAATTCAGCATTTCTTTCCCGCCTCTTCTGTTGTCTGCAGCTGTGCCAGGCGAAGGGTTTTGTGTGCGAGTTCTGTGGCAACGACAAAGACATCATCTTTCCCTTCCAGCTGAGCAAGTGCCAGCGCTGTGAAGGTGAGCCCTGTCCCAGAGCGCCCCCTTCCCACAATTTCTTTCCGCTCTCCTGGAAAAACTGGAAGATCCCCAAGCCTCGTAGACTGGCAAGGGCTCTCTCCAGAGACAAGAGGGAGGGCGAAGGTGGGGAGGAAGATGTACAGCCTGGAGGAGAGGTGGAGGCGATCGGTGGAGAGCAAGAGAACGTAGAAGCCCAGTTAGTGGACTCGTCTGAAGGGAGACGGGACAGTGAGCGGGCGTTTCAAGATTTAGCTTCTGGGAAACTGGCTCAAACTTTTTCCAGGGTTAAAGGCAATGAGAAGGAGCAGGAGAGGACAGGAAGTACAGACTTGGAAAGCGGAGAAGAGCTGAAGATGTGCACCAGTAAGACAAGAAAAGATCCTCAAAATCTGAGTGCTGACACTAATGACAGTGATAGAAGTACCAAAAGTGGGGATGAGCGGCCAAGGAGGGAAAAGGTCAGTTTACTCAAAGTGTTACAAATAGGCAGATTAAAGAAAAGCCGCTCCAAGGACAGAGGAGACAGCGAGACGTACAGCAGCTTGGAAAGTTTAAATGAAAGAGGAGTCCAGAGTCTGTACCGAAGTGAGGCCGAGGACGAGGGAGGGCAAACCGAGAACCAAGGGGGAGCAAAAGAGGAAGCAACGCTTCAGACAGAGGCTGAAGCTGCTGCCATAACAACCGAGAAAGTCTCTGGGAAATTGCAGCTACCCCATCCGTTTGCATCCATTTTTTCCAAAGAGAAGGAGAAAGGAAGCGGGGATAGGTGCAGGAGTGACGGTGATGGCAAAGGAGAAGGGAACACCGAGCCGGAAGGACACGACAACCCAGTGGTTACGACACAGAGCAGCTGGAGAAGTCGAAAAACTCGCAAAGCAAGGCGACTAACCAGAGGCAGGAAGATGAAGGAGAGAGGCAGGGACAACACAGAGACTAGTGACGAGGATTCAAATCATCAAGACTCTGTGGAAGGAAAATCTACAAACAAGTAAAAGTCAATCGATTTAGAGTTTGGGATTTTTTATTTTTAATTTTTTTTACATTTTTTTATTAAATGTGAATAAAACCGTGTCAATTTACCAAGTAATTTCTATCTTATACTATTTTTAAAAACATTTTACTACCTGTGAACCACTGGCATATTTCCATCCAATGTTTCTTGCTATTTTTGTTGTGAAAAAAATCCGTAACATTTTCCAGAGAAATGTTTGGCTGCCGGTCTGCTGAGCTCCAAAAGGGAAAGAAAGTTTCCACTATATGAAGAATGTATTTGTTGTTACGACTCCTGAAGGGAGCCCCTGAATCAGGACAGAAGCTTTGACATAGCTGCATGCTGCCTTTGCACGGTGGTGTTTGACACGGGGGAGCTGTGCGGCGGGCTGGTTCTAGAACAGAAAAGGTTCTCCTCTGTTGGTCAGCCTCCACTCTTCCGAGCTTTCTTGTTCTTCCCTGACTGGGACTGCTGTGGTGTTTGCTGGTGAACGGGCAGATCTTTTCACTGTGGCTCTGGTGTTGGGTTTCCCTCTCATGCGGACCGTGTTTCTGTCATGGCTGCCGCTTCTGAGTAGAAAGTGAAAAAGGTGGAACATTTCAGTTCGCTCAGGTTGTTCATTTGCGTGTCTGAGCCTGGTGAGGCTTTCACGGTTCACAAACGATTCTCCTTTTTGTATGAATTTAAATAGGTGTGGCGCTCATGTTGAACCGTCTGTTTGTGTCACGGTTTCATCTTTCCAGCCAATCAGGCGTGTCGTCATATGCATTGAAGAAGGAAGGATGTTTTGTGTGTCGTTTTAACTGACGGTGTCCTACTTTCCATCTCCATGTGATCATGAAATAAACTTCTCTTTTAAAGTTGCTCTGCCTGTCTGTTCATCAACCCACACTCCTTGTTGTTCACCTGATACTGGTTGGGCTGCAGAGCTGTGAAACTGCTGGTGTGTTCAGGACGGGGCAGGTTTAGGCAGGTTTACTTCTGTCTCCCATAAATTGCTTCAGACCTGCTCCCTTCCAACTGCCTCTCTGCTTCTCTTCCTCTGGGGTTTATATGCGTCCACCAGCTCCCACGCCCTCTCTCAGGTGTTTTTCTGATTGGCTGTCAAAGAGTTTGCATCACGCTTCATTGCAAACAGGTTCAACTGGTTGATTTCTGCAAAGCTGACTCATAGGCAGGAGCTGTTTCTGTCTGATGAATTTTCCTCATAAATTGGGTAAAAAAAGAAAAAAAAAAACCCCAACATTTTTGACATCTTTTTTTTTTTTTTTTTTTCCCCCCCAGAATGCCGGGCGTGCTACCATCGAAGCTGCTTCCAGGCTGGAAAAGATTGTCCTCGATGTCGGCGGCTGGCAGAGCGCAGAGAGAGAATGGCACGGAAGAACATGGAGGAGCAGGAAGATGAGGGAGGCGGGACTTAATGCTGGTTATTTGGGAATCAAGAAGAGCCCGACTGCGATGGTAGTCCAAAATCATCTCACTCTCTTTTTGTTCCTGTCCTGGTGCACAGCGATAAGAATCAAGCTCTTAGTGATCCGACTGTTCAGAAATACGTGCAGGGGGAACAGAAATTCAGTGTTTTTCCATCATCTACTGTAAGACTCCTTAAGAAATGCACCTTATTTGGTGAGTTTGGGCGTGGATTTAGACAGCAGCTTCTTCAAAAAACAATCCGTTTTTTTTTTATGAAACGTTCGTTCACCAACACATTACTACTGAGTCTCTTTTTCAAAAAGTAAAAAAACGAATGCCTTTCAGTAAGTCTGTGTCCTCAAAGGAACCACACTGACGTTCATTTTTACTGATGTAAATACTCCGTTGTGAGGTGAACATGAAGTTTTCCACCGCGTTTGTGAATGTGAATACCTGCTGCCTCTGCTCTGCTCAGGCTGATGCTTCCTCCCTCAAAGCGGTGGCAGGTGGTTGGACCATCGCTCGCATAGCTTAGCGATTAACAGATGATGCACCTGCAGTTGCTTTTTGTCAGTTTGATGGCTGAATCTATTTTTTATTTTAAATTGGATTATTCTGTAAACACTCATTGCTTTTTTTTTTTTTTATATAATCTTTTTTGTTTTTGTTTTATTCTTTTGTGCCTTGGAGACTAAATGAGCCGGCGGAGGCTGTGGCGTCTCAGGAAGGATGAATTCAGAGATCTAGAAATGTATGAAAGCTGCTCTGGTGGTGGGATCACCAAACTGAAGCATGGAGTCGACCTGCTGTTCCTGCGTTTCAAACCAGCCTAATCAGCACTTAACTGTTTTGTAACTTGCTAGCTTGAGGACTAACAGGGTGTCCGGTTAATTGCACTGATCACACGCGTGTTTTTGTTTTTGCTGAAGTGATCGTTTTTCAAATGTTCGTTTTAAGAACAGAAAAAAAAATTCCTGTTTCATGATGAAGCTTGTGTTGATGTGTTTAAACCACACTAGGAGCGCTTCACTTCTCATTTAATTTTGGACTTTGATGGCTTTAATCTTTATACTTTTTTTTTTTCCACTAATTGGTGTAGCCTCAGCCTTTTTTGGTGGATGTATTCAAATACTTCTTTTTGATATTTCCCCCCGTTTTTGAGACACATTTGGGGGGTTAAGTGCCTCGGTATTGTAGCAAGTGCACAAGAAAAGAAAATCATAGAAATGGCGAAAAGGTTTGTTTTCTTCCACACTTGCCTAACAAAGCTCTCAGGTTTATTTCCTCAGAATAGTTTTCCAGCAGTTGTTGTTCATCTGTTAGTTATGTATTTGGCACTTTGAGGCTGATTTTAGAGCTTTGAGTCAAATTTCTAATCAGTGTTTATTGTTAAACCTGAAAAGGACAAAATAAGTTTAACTTCAGCTAGTATTTAAGAAGTATCATTCCGATCATTTGATTAAGGCATCTGTAAATTAATAGGCTTTATAATGTGTGTTTTTAGAAATGTTTAATATTTCCTTGGATATATTTTTTCTCTCAAAGAGTTCAACCTTCAGCTTCCAGGTGAGGCCGGCCGCTCGTCTCTGACAAACCTCTTCAGCTCGCCTAGTTGTGGATTGGCTTTAATATGAAGGAGTGACGAGTTTGAAAATGCACTACATATTTAAATAAGTGTTGATAAAAATGTCTTAACATGTTTGTTCATCCTAAATGACTTTGAATTTGTAATTTTGTTAACAATAAATGACTGGCAAGACTGTTCAAAATGTCTACGTTTGTGGTCGGAGGAAGCCGTTCACCTCATTTATACGGGAAAACCTCCTGAAATGGCATCTTATTTTGATTGAATTATAAAATATAGTCGAAACAAATTGAAACTGAAATATGTACAATGAACTGGCTAAAATATATAGAGGTGATCTTTAGCATCAATTTGTTCCCCTTCTCTTCAAATCATGGAAACCTGAAAACGTGTGTCTGAGTTTGATGGACGTAAGGAAACCATGAGCTGTTTCAGGAAACCAAGAGCTTTGTTAGAAATACACTTGAATAAGAAAGTGGATTCGTTCAAGTTTGCTTCCTTAGATGGAAGGAAAATAAATTCATAGATTAAGGAATCAACCAAAAAACAAAGTGAGTTTACCATTTGCCTTCAGAACTGCTGCTCACTGGAGATTCTCTCTTTTTTTTGGACCATGCTCTGTAAACCCTAGAGATGGTTGTGGGTGAAAATCCCAGAAGATCAGCAGTTGGTGAAATAACTCAGACATTTAAATCCCCTTTTCTTCCTCATTCGGGTTCTCAGTTTGAACTGCAGCAGATCATCTCTTGACCATGTCTACATGCTTCAGGCCTTGAGTTGCTGCCATGTGATTGGCTGGCTAGAAATTTGCTTTAACGGGCAGTTGGACAGCTGTTCCTAGTAAAGTGAGCAGTGAGTGTAGTCAAACTTCAGTTTTAATTTGATCATAAAAGTTATTTACTTTTTTGCTTTAAATATTTATTTCTTTGTTCATTGATTTTATTGACAGTCTACTTTGCAAGTGAACAAAATCTGACTGAAAAAAGCATTGTGGACTGTGTCAACACCTGTAAGTCATGGTTACAGTACTGCCTTCATCCTTGTGAGCCTGAGGGAACCTGGTTGTAAAAGATGATTAGAGAAAAGGGATTTAGGAAAGCTGACCAAACAATGTTATAATAGTTTTGCTATTTAAAGATGGTAAAATATAACTTTTTTTTTCTCGTTGGTTTATTCTGCTGCCTAATTTCCCCACATTTTTGAGGGAATGTTGGGGCTAAAGGAGCCCAGACTCCCAACCTGCATCTGTATGTATGAACTTGATGATGTCTGTACAGACTTTATCCTAATTCAGAACTTCTATTTTTGTTCAATTTTATTAGTGTAAAGACACAAGAAGAAGAGTCATTACGCTACAGTGTCTCTTCCACATGGATAACTTTATCTCAGAAACAAAATGAAAGAAAATTCCTATTTTGATGAAAAAGAGTGATGGATGTCGCCCCCGTGTGTTTTAAATGGAAACTACATCCAGGCTTATTAAACAAGTGAAGCAAGCTGTGCTGAGTTTAAATGAAAAGAGATAATAAATCATAAATAAAGCTTCATAAGGTGTTTGTAAAATGAATTAAAACTATAAAAATGTGACCCAGACAGACACATACATTTTCTACTTTTGTCAAAGCCCTGAGCAGCTGTTGACACCTTTTGGAAAATAATCAAAAACCTGAACTTTTTCCTTTTGAAAATTGCAATCGCTAGAAATATTTGTCAGACTTTATATGAATCAAATTACTCAAAGAATCAGATGAAGTGACTCATAACATGCTGGTGCACAACTGAACGTTGGAAGCATCCAACAAGATTTTCTCCTTTTACGCACTTAAACAGGGATTATGAGACCTTTAAAAAAAAATTTTTTTTTTAAACTACAAATAACTTGTTAAAGATTTGAAAAGAGTGGAGTTAAATAAGTGTACGATTTTCTGTCATTTATCAGGTAACCACTGTTTAACCACATAACTCAACATGGTAAATGGTTCAAATCCCGGCCGGATCCTTTTTATGTGAAGTTAGTATGTTGTCCCCACGCGTGCATGGGTTTTCTCCAGTCACTGGCTTCCTCTCATGGTCCAAAGACACGCTTTATAGGAAGTGGTTAGTGTCCTCCTGGGACAGACTGGCGACCTATCCAGGATGTCCCCTGCCTTCGCCCACGAGTGGTCGGGTTAGGCTCCGGCGACCCCAAAAGAGACAAAGCGCTTAGAAGAGGAATGTATGACTGGTTGGTGTCTCTTGGTGTGAATGTGTGTGGCAGTGTGGAACAGACAGGCGACCTCCAGGGTGTACCCCGCCTTTGCCCAACGGCGGGGTCAGTGACTGGGACAGACAGGTACCCTGTGACCCCAAAAGAGAAAAAGCAAGCACATAGATGGAGAAGATAAGAGATAAGATATGCCTTTAATGTGACTGTACACTTGGACAATGAAGTTGAGAATGGATTAATTAAATGAACAAGCTGAATACAATAAACATCAAATAAACTGTATTTGAAGAATTTGACTTGAAAAAATAGGTTTTCTTTTTTTAACTGACCTCCAAGAATGAGAGAAAAAAATACTTCATGTACAGATCAAACTCTGTACATGTAAGTGTTATTCCAGATCCAGATCCCCATGATGGTGACGAAGCTGGCGAGGATGAAGACGATGTACAAGCCAAAGAGCAGACGGTCGACCACGATCCCAATCATCTGCCATTCCTGAGAGGCCCTGGAGCCCTGAAAGTATTTGTCCATCTGCAGACGAACGGCATTGAGGTCTCTGCTCAGCTTCCTGAGTTCATCCAGGGTCGGGTCTGGTGGGGGCGCAGCCGGAGGGGGGGTCTTTTCTGGGGTTTCATTTTTCAGATTCAGGATGCTAAGATGCGGACTGCCTGGTTTATTTGTGCTGATGGCAGTCACTGCAGGATCTGTCACAGACAAAAAATCCTGTTCGTTTGATGGTTTCTGTTGCATATCTGAAGGTTCACATGCGTGTTAGTTAGATTTGCTAGTGTAGCTGAGGAAATGAGGAGAATACCTTCAGAGTTGCGGTTAAAGAGCACAGTGGTTCGGTTGCTCTTCTTCTGTGGAGGAAGACAAGCAACAACAGCCAGATAACGCAACACGAGGACACTAAGCCAGTGAGGCACGGCGCTGTACTGACTGGAGCTGAACTGGATGTTTGTGATGAAGATGGTCTCCAGCAGGCTGGCCACCATCAGAGCAAGACTGATGGAGAAGAACACATCTGCAAACAAGAAGAGGGAGTTTTCAGTGCCGTTCTCCTCACAGGGTGTGATGACTCATGCTTAAACATACACTGTATTACTCCGGTATTATGTTTAATTCTACTTAAGAACTCAATCAAGACTTTATGTTGACTTTAAAGCAGGAGGAACTTGCCACAAACATCCAGGTCAGTTTGGAGGTTTGATCATGCTCACTCAGGCATAGCTGAAGTCAAACAGAATGACACGAACACAGTGACTGTTTTTCCAGAGGAAAGAGTCCAGAAGTGGCCTGTTCTTCACAGAGGCTTGTGTGTTTAACCCTTGTGCTATCCTAGACACTTTACCGTTGGGAGTTGGGTCATCTAGACCCACTAGACAGAGTGCTGAACCTTTTTTTTTTTCAATGATTTGTGATCTTCACTGGTTCAATGGATTACATGAAATTTTTCCACCTTTATCCACATTTGACATGGTAGGGAGAACACGTCAAAGTAAGGGTGGGGTCATCTAAGATAGCACAAGGGTTTTAAGTGTTCATTCTTTAGTGTGCTTCAGCATTTCCATCACCCTTTTAAAGTTTATTTTAACTCCACTTTTTTTATTATCTTGTTTAATTGGACGATTTTATTTTATTCATCTAATTTCTGTGACCTTTTGATCATTTAAACGTTCGGGGGAAAAAAATCCAAATCAAGCCTAAAAACTACAAAACTGTATTTAGCTTGCTAACTAAATATGTCATTAGTAAATGTAACATTTATTGAATTAAAAGGTGAAAACATGCATTTGAAAAAGGAAACTGTTTTCCTAAAACAGGCCAAATAACCAAAACTATCAACTTGCTGTTTATATTTGACTGCACAACTTTATGAGTGGCGCCCTTTAAAACTGACTGATTGAGTCCTTTTAAAAGTCAAATATGACTGAAAATGAATGAAATGGCTGCTAAGACATCTAATCTTGTTACACACCAGTACACAAAAGTAGAAATATTTAAAGTCTCACTCAATCATCTTTTGTTCTACAGTAATTGTGTTTCCAGTGATCTTTTGACTATGATCATGCAGTTTTTATGCAAAATCAAGGACATAGTTTCTGCAAAGCAACAGTAGTTCATTAGAGATTCACTTATATGTGGAACTGTTGTTGTGTGTGAATGTGTGTGTGCATGGGTGAATGGGACTGTGACTGTAAAGCGCTTTGGGCCTTCGTAAGAAGGTAGAAAGTGCTATATAAGTATACGCCATTTACCATTTACCATTTTCTGTGAAGTAAGCCTGTCCTGACTTCCCATCCTCCCTATTGCACTTTCTCCTGCTAGCTTACAGCCCCTTACAACCCCAGCTGAACATTAACAGCGTAGCATAAATGGCGAACAACATCTGAGCCATCCAGATGTACAGTTTTTAGCCCAGTGCTAGCTCAGACGAGGCAAACAAAGACATACAAGGATCTAGTCGTCTACAAGTGGATGCATCAGAATGGAGCAAAGCAGAGAGCTTACTGCCCGCCGATTGTAGCACTTACAACACCACTACAAGCTTTTTCCAACAGTGTTTTTTCATCAGGTCCTGATTCACCCGGATTTAAATAAAGAAAATACTCAGAAATGAAATTTTTAGACCTAATTTCCTTTATATATATCCTCCATCATTAGAAAAATGCCACAAGAACATATTAAAAGCACCAAAAACATGAATTCCATTGGAATGGGTTTTAAGGATCTAACTGGCATCAATAATTCTGATTTCAGCCGCCAAACTGCCAGCACTGGAACGGTGGGGTTCATTTAGGAGTCGAGCTGAGTCAAATCTGTGAGCACAGCTGTCACTCACTAATGAGAGGTGTGGTCTCCCCGGTGACGGGCAGCAGATCATTCATGAGGAGCAGGAAGACGGTATAGCCCAAGATCAGCGTCATCTTGAAGGAGGATCTGTCAGTGCTCTGTGGGGGCAGCAGGAAGCTGAAGAGATCCACTGTGATGAGGAAGCAGCTGGGGAGCAGGAGGTTCACCACATACAGGGTGGGTCTGCGTCTTAGAATCATCTAAGGAGTAGAAACAAGAATGCATTTGACCCTTTCAGTAAACATCCAGTCCTGAAGCGGCAGCTTAAACTTACAGAAAATTGGATCTCCGAGTAGCTTCCAGTTACCAACGGCAGTGAGGAAATGACAAACGAGATGTTTGAGAGCTCCCACTCCCCGTTGGTTACCATCACGCTTCTAGATTCCTCCAGGATGTCCTCTGCTGCATTTCCTGCAATCATCTTAATATCTGTGTCTTTAAAACCCAACCAACAAACAAAATAAAAGCAAAGTTTCAGCTTCCACACATATAGAGAAAACCATTTATATGGCACATTTTTCAGTAAAGAAAAAAAAAACACAATTCTGATAAATTCAGCTTGAGCTTGGCTTACCAAAGTGTAAATAAGATCCAAATGTGAGTGAGCAGTTTTGAACGTCAAAAGGAAAAGTATAGATTCCTAACTGGCAGGAGCTCACCACCTTTAGTGGCCGATCATCCAACACAAGGCCTGTGCTGAATAGGTAGACATAAGGAGTTTTGGGAGATCTGTCTTCATCTGTTCTATAAAAAAAAACAGCAGTTAAATTCCTTTAAAATAAGTCGCATTTGAGCTTTTTAAATGTGATTTTTAAAAGTAAAATTCTTGTACAGTTTTTGTAATAAAGTAACAAGGTAAATTTTTTAAAGATGCATATCAGACAAAAGTAAAATGTATTCTAAAATATGTAATTAGTTAGTTTTTACTCTATGATAATTTCAAGGTATAGTTTAAAAAGTACAAGGACTTTGTAACTTACAGCTGGGAGATGTAAATGTCTGGAACCCAAAGCTTTTCTCGAGGGACAGAGACTCGATGAGTGCCACATTGCTTATCGTCCCAGCTAAGTCCGGAAATGTTCCACTTCTGAACCACACAAAACAGACCTGCTGCTATGAAAACAGCTCAGAAAACAAACATTTCATCTTTCAGCTGGTGAACAGGGTTAACACAAATATTATCTATTCAAATACGTTTTTCCTGATGCCCCATAAATAAACATGGATGCATAATGACTGCCTTAGTTAAGTTTTCTTTGTTTACATAAAGTTTTGTTTCTTTTGGTTCAAGTTTTGTTCTGTTTTCAGGTTTAGTGTCAAAAGCTCACCCGGTTTAGGATGGTTATCGTCCTCAGTCAGTTAACTACAGTGTTTAAGTTAGGTTAGGCAAGTTTCTCTTCGTTAGGTCAGCTGTTCGTCTCCATTTTTGTCCTCCACTGAGCGCTGGTTTGGACTGTTCAGTTTGGTTGGTTTAGTTAAATTATTTTCAGTTTCCCTACAAGCCTGGTTTTCTACATTTGGAATTGGAATTCAATTGAATCAAGCAATAAAAACAAAATACACAATAAAGAATACAAATATGAGACAGATATGTCTGTCTGTATCAAACTTTGGATGTTTATTCATGAATTGATTGGAAATATGTATTTTCTTAAAAGGTGCGAGGAAGTGAATTTATATAATCTCCCCTCTATTATGTTTTACTTAACTATTAACCGATTTTTACATTGCTATTATATTCCAGTTTGTAACCTTTAGTTAAAAATAAGACATTATTCCAGAATTGATTGAAAACCTGTTTCTTTTTCTGTTGTTTGTGCCTGACTGTCGTTTGTAAAAACCTACCAGAACTTGCCACAGAAGAGTTGTCAGGGTCTGAGTTTTTTCATCCTGTTATTGAGACAATCTGAAGTTAATTTAATTTACAGGAATAATTAATTTAAACTCAATGATGGTGAATATACAACATAATTAATGATGCATAATTGACAGCAGTTGAATGGAGCATCAGCTTTGAGCTTTAGTTTATACAGATTGGATAGACCTACCACTCCTAAAACTCCCACCACGGTGATGCCGATCGATATGTTCAGGGGGCTGGAAAAGTCTGCAACAGGGCGAACAAGATTTCTAGGGAACAAATTCTTTTCCAGTTCCTTAAGGAGAGCTTCAGGTGTTGGACTGCTGCAGTTCAAAGATGCTTCCAAACCTTCAAACAGAAAATGTAGAAACCAAAAAGAGGTAACTCTGAATCAAAAAGCTTTTTTTTGTAGTTAAGAAATCCATCATTTGCTTCTCTGAAATAATGGTTAGGAGACCATCTGTCAGAGGTAAGCTATCATCTTCTAAGAAGAGGTTTACAGTGATGAAATTGAACTTTGAAAGCTTAATCTGAATTAAAAAAATAAATAAAAGCAGTGGTAATGGGAGTCTTTGTATTAATTAGATACATCAAAACACTGAGTGGAATAAATGCAGTCTAATTTAGCCACAGCCCAGTTAAAATCTATGAGTTTAAATTGTTTGCACTTTGTGAATCCAATTTAGATTAAGTCAAATTAAAATAAAATGATTTTTTGGTGAAAAACAATTGCTAAACCTTTTATTTTTGTGTGTGTTTTTTAAACAAAAAAGCTCACATTTAGCAAATGATATGAGTGAATATTTGACACAAGTCTGAACTGTAACATCTACAAGAGCAACTTTTAATGAAGACATTTTTAATTTTATGACATGAAAAGTCCAGATTTTGTCTTGTCTTACCGTGCAGAAGCATGAAGCAGATAAAAATAAACTCAGTAAATGTCCTCTCTGCCATTTTCACGTCTCTTTCCATGAGCCTGCATTATTTTCTTGACTGGTGCTTCAGATGGTAAAGAAAACTAAAAAGTAAACCATCTGCTTCGCCGGTGGAAAATGTTCTGCTGGTGTCACATGCTTTGATCAGTAAATGTCGCCTCCCTACATGTTGACTTTGTAGTTTGATGCAACAAGATAAGCACCCAGTCTCCTCCTGTCTGTGTGTGTGCAGAAATGCTATCATCTTGTCAAAGTTTTTATACTAGGAATACATAAATTTAAAACTGGTCGTCTTTAGATTGACATGTAAACTCTGAATCCACAAAAGGAAAACATTACTTTAGTGCAAAACCTACCTGTAAAGTTTTGATGTGCGAGCATATAAAGTAAAAGTTGATGTTTGAAAAAAGACAAAGCAGCAATATGAGAGGATGACGAAAAGGAAACATGAGCTTTTTGTCTCTTGATTTTCATAGTTCATGTAAAATCCCCGCCAGTCTCAGGAAGACAACAGGAAAGAAGCAAATGCAGTATTTATTTCATTTTTAAACATCAAAAACTTGTAGACTTAGATTTTAATGTTTTGTTACTTCTCTGTCTTAACATGCTTTTTGCAGAAATTATGTGACATTAGGAGGAATTACTAAATGTTTTATGTCTGTGGTTACGTTTATTACATTGGAGAAAAGGAAGAGAACTTAACAAGTGTACTTAAGTTTACATATATTTTACCTATAAATATACACACACACGCATATATATATATATATATATGTATAGATATATATCACCACAGGTTCACTGGTAATACTTCTTAAATAATATAATCTTTTACAAATATTGATTTTCCTTTTTCCTTTATTACAGATATCAGCGTTCTTCTAAAAGCAAAGCTAAAAACAAATTACATACCCAAATCAAATAAAAAGACAAGAGTAGTAGTGGCTTTGTTTGGTCGCCAGCTTTTCTAACTTGAAGATTTCTGTTAGGACTGGCTGATCCAGATGCACCACATGGTGATGATGACCAAAGCATAGCAGGAAATAAGCAGCAGGTAGATCCTGAAGAGCAGGAAGTCGAGGACATATCCTACGTGACACCACTGCTCCTGCAGCTCGCTCTCCTTCTTCAGGGAGGTGAGGTGGGAGCGGAGGTCCTGCAGGTACTGACAGATCTGCTGCAGCTCCGGCAGAGAGGCTGCACCTGGCAGAGGAGCGTTCAGAAATAATAACTCGAGTTGTATTTCATGTTGGATGGAATCAAGTCACCAGCTTGTTTTTTCATAAACACAGACATATTTTTCCATTTTTGTTGACGTTAAAAAATAAAGCATTCAAATAAAAATTCAGAGTATCTTACATGTAAATCTGACAAAGTTGCAGTTTCTGTGTTGGCATTGCTAATACCTGCCCTGAAGAATGTATTAAAGGTAAATATGCTGTAAATGTAATCCAATCATACATGAACTTTTGTACATTCATAACCATAGAAAAAGTGCATTTTTTGTTTATAATATCATAGGTTGATTGGTTACTCTAAATTGCCCTTAGATGTGAATGGGTGTGGGATTTGTGGCCCTGCGACAGACTGGGGACCAGGGTGTCCCCTGCCTTTGCCCAAGAGTGGCTGGGATAGGCTCCAGCAACCTCATGACCCCGAAAGGGACAAAAACGATTGTAGAAAATGAATGAAGGAATATGAATAAACCCCCAATTTGTTCAATATATATTTTAACATAATAGAAACAGTCAGCTGTTCTTGCCTTCATTGCTGGTCGAATGCCTGTCATGTGTTTTAGTGGCGTGCTGGATGACCCATGGTCCTGAGCTGCCATTGGTGCTTTCAGGTTTATCCTCTGGAGCTTTTTTTGGCGGCAGCGGCACTTCTTTAGGCCATCGGTAGCAGATCATGTTAGCTATGTGTTTGAGGATGATCACTTTAACCCACTTTGGAATCTCTTGGTACTTCATGGAGCTGTGGTGGAGCACATTAGTGATGATGACAGTCTCCAGCAGACTGATGACCATGAGAGCCAGGCAAACTGAGAAGTAGATACCTGGAGAGGAGATTCAAAGCTTAATCTTCTTAATACCTATTTATCCAGTAACATCTAAAATATGAAGACTTTTCTTGATTCAGTTTCTGACCTATGAGGGGAGTGCCGTTTGCTGTGCTTGGAAGCAGGTCGTTCATGATGAGCAAAAAGACAGTGTAACCCAGGATGAGGGTCATTTTGAAGGAGGCACGGTCGACGCTGTGGGGGGGCAGGTAGAAGGACAGGATGTCGATGAGCATCAGGAAGGAGCTCGGGATCAGCAGGTTGACCACGTAGAGCACTGGACGCCGCCTTATGACCACCTGGTGAGGAAAACCGTGTCAGTGTTTCTGCCGCCTCATGCCGACTTCACTTATGCTTATTCATCATTGTTGTGATTGCATTGATTTATTAAATGAATTAATCATCCATTATTATAAAGAAAATATAGTACAAATAATTTAAACTGATCAACAAATTGTACTTGGCTGTATTTTAGGTTTTGTTCCTCAGTTCCCATCTGCACCCAGTCTTATGTGTTTATAGAATTCATTTTTTGGAGTAATTAAATGGGGAAACCTTGGAGCTAATTTAGTTTTTCTCTGACCCAGAAAGTGATGATGTCCCACTCGTCTATTCCAAACTGCAAAATGGAAGTTTCTCCAAGGATATCCATCAGCTCCCACTCTCCACTGGCCTCCAGGTAACGCTTGGAGTTTGCAGACATCTCCTTGAAGGTCAAGGCCGGGCTGACCCTCACATCACGTACTGTGATGATCAAGAGTAACAAAGATAAAGGTAAAAAAACACATTTAAGTGATTGAATAACATTTGTCACATTTATTCAAATGACAAATTCATTATTTAAACTGGATTTAAAGGAGTGAAAAAGTTCATTTAACTTTTTTTTCCAATTAACAACCACTAAAAATGTCAGTTTCTATCTATTTCTGCTTTCTTCATATTTCCTCATTTTGTTATGATTAGTACTACCGCGATCAACTTTGTTAAATTCAATGCTTCCTAAATAGTTTTCTTACTGGTGTGCATGTAAGAGCCAAAAGTAAAAGTGCAGTTCTGCACATCAAAGGGAAAACTGAAGATTTCCAGGTTGCAGGCTGAGACGAGTCGCAGCATCCTGTCCCAGCGGATGTGACCGGTGTGGTTCACATAGACATAAGGACATGCCTGGGAAACATCATCATCCACACTGGAGGGGGACGGAATTAGACAAGTTAGAAAGAATGAAGAGTCACTGAAGTCCTTCAGGTAACACATGCTACAGGTGTTTTTTCCACAATGTATTTATTTTTTAAATGCATATATTGTCAAAAATGAACAATCACACCACAATTAAAAATTAAAAAATATATACATTAAAACAATTAGCTGATTTTGAATAAAACCTGGTGCAAAATGATTTTGGGAATTTAATTTTTCACTTTAAATTAAAATGAAAACTGATTAAAAATGAATTAGTTTAAGTCAAAACATCAACTCATCATGGTGGCTTTATAGTTTAAAGTAAAAAAGTTTAAAGTAAAAGAAAGTGTAAACGTGGATCTTTTTACCTTCATAAGGTAAGCTAATAGTGACTTCAGACTATTACCATGGGATAAAGGCTGACTGCAGTACACTGGGAATCTTTAACTTCCCTTTTAGTACTGCGTCAATTCACCGCACCTCACACTAACGTTGTGTCACAAGTCTAGGTCATTGAAAATGTCTTCTAGTTGTTTTTTTTAAACTAAATTTTAATTGAAATCTTTGGATCTTTGACAATTACAGATTGATTTTCAGGTCTTCATAAAGATGGATGTATCTTCCTTCTCTCACATCTGCATCATGACATGATTATCGCTTTGCAACACTTACTGTGATTCAAATAATCTACACATAGAAGCGATTCTATCTGTATCAGATCACGTTCTCTTGATTTTCCATAACCTTCTGGCAGTTTTGAAACTTACAACTCATAAACGATGATATCTGGAGACCACAGCTCCTTCACAGGCAGAGAAATCTTGGTGACACCATCACACTCCTCAGGATCCCAAACCAGGAACTCATTGTGCCAGTACTGCAGACAGTTAAAGCACATAAAACATTTTGAAAGCACAGTTGGAAATGAACCAAAAAGCCGTTTCTGACCGTTTGAGTTACACTCACCAGTCTCAGCCACAAGAACGTTGAGAGTAACTGGGCCTTTTCATTCTGAAACAGTAAAAACAGGCGCAGCTGTAGGTGACCTGACATGTTTTAGTAGCACGTTTGACACACTTTGTCAAGGAAACTCACCACGCCTAAGACGGCGTACAGAGTGAAGGAGATGTTGGTGATGGTCGGGTTGGTTAAGTTTTCAGCTGGTCTGAAGGGTTGAAGGTCAAAAACGCCCATCAAGGACTCATAAGTTGGTCCGCTGTTGCCTTCCTTACAAATCAACTTAGCGGGGAGAACCGACACTGATAAAAAACAAAAAGCAACATTTGAGCACATTTCTATCTAAATGTTCTGAGTAAAAACAATTATACCATAAAGCTTAAAAGCAGAAACTAAAACAATCAAAAAGAATATGAGTTTTAATATTAATCTCAGTTAAATTCATTTGTTTTGTTTTTGACATTCTGCACTATCCTGTCTGATACTTAACTAGCAAAATTCTTCTGTATGGATCAAAAAAGCTCTTACGTTTTTATAACAAAGCTTGTTTTAAATCTTGCTTTTTATTTTGATAAGCAAAAATGTTTTAAAAGTGCATTGTTACCTGAAATTCCCCAAAATGAACTCACAAAATTCAATTTTTCACACACACAAAAAAATTTTCTGCAACAAAATTGTTTTTAATTCGACAAAGAAAGAGCGACTGATACTCAAAATACATTTTCCCAGAAAAACTAGAAAAGCAATCTTTAACCATAAAGCAGAGATTAAATCAAGGGATTACCTGTCATTAAGAGTAATGCTGAGATGAAGGTGAAAACCTGCTGAAGAACAGTCATTGTAGAAGCTTCTGATGGATACAACTTTCTCCACAACCACATTTATAAGTGCTGAGATGAGGTCTGTGAACAAACACTGATTGTTGTTGGCTAATGAGATGATTATGGAGATGAATTCTCCAGAGAGAGGCTGACCCACACTTCCACATCAGTCTGTACATGCCCCGTCCTAGTGTGAAAAAGCTTCACCGAAAACAACTTTAGAGCAAAAATCAAAGTAATTCATGTGTCTTAAAGAAAAAAAAAGTTTTTTTCTAACTGAAATAGATTTTTTTACATTCTTGTTCTAAGATAGTTGTCAAAATGTACACAGAAACAAAATATTTACAGAATTTTTACCGTACAGAAAAACTGGACACAATTTTTCTAATAGATGTCATGAATGGGCTTAATAAGAATAAATAGAATGAAAAATAAAGGGAAAACCCTAAAAGGATCATAAAAACTCACAGGGAGACACTTTACTTGTTGTTTTGCACCTCAGGTGACCTATTTAGGGTTTTAACACCTCCACTGCAGGGAATTACGGCCTTCTTCATCTGTTCACTGAACGGTTCAACACGGCAACAAGGCAGAGTGGAACTGGGACATATTGTATGAGTGGACATTTGTTTTTTTTCTACTGTGCTTTGTATGCATGCTTTTTTGATAAAGAAATTGTAATTAGTCAGGTAGTTGATGACACGACTCTTTTCTTAAGAGAGACAGCAGTCAGTTTTCCTGTGCTCTGAACCTTATTCAGTCTTTCTCTGATGTCTCAGGTCTACATCTCAATCTGAACAAATGTGAACTTCTTCCAGTTAAAGCTTTTGCTTTAGAAATCCATCTGCAACATTCCTGTAAATGAAACTGTAACATACTTGGGCATTATTATTTCCAAAAATAATTTAGAAAGATGCTCATTAAATTTGACTCCCCTAATTGATAAAGCCAAGAAACATTTTAACCGTCGGCTTCAGAGAGACCTAAATTTTCTTTATTTTACTACTTTAAATAATACTTTTAAAATAAACTGGATTAAATCATGTTTAAAAAATCCACTCTCTATTTGGAATATTTTCCCTCATCACATGTTTGCTAACGTAGGTGGTCTCCATTTTCTTTTGCTTTGTGATTATAATATTGACAGAATCCCAGTTAAATTATCTGCTTTTCACAGACAGATTCTTCTTTCATGGGCACTTATTTATAAACACAATTTTCCCCCTCATAAGTTTTTTATTTGGAATAACAGATATATCCTTTACAAGAACAAATCTTTATTTTACAAAAATTGGATTGATAATAATATCCTACTGGTGTGTCAGCTCTTTAACCACAATGGTCAATTACTCAGATATGAAGAATTTAACCTTAACTATAACCTTGCTGTTCCTCCAAAAGAGTATGCCATTGTTTTTAATGCTGTTCCTCTGTGAGCTCTTTAAAATACTGTACTTGATGAAAATATTTCCTTCATATCTCTAAGTGACACCACTGTTGGACAATCTTGTTTTAACTGTGCCCGAAATCAGAAATTACTAATTAATAACAAGATGAGAGACGTCTCCTAAAAACTCCTACACAGAATCTATCCCACTAATCATAACATGCTCAGATATAAGAAGACAATTGACCCCAACTGTACTGTTTGTAAAGAACACCCAGAAACAATCAGTCACCTATTTTGGAATTGTAATATTACTAAAAATTTTTGTAAAGATTAGTGCACGTTTTATAAATCACAAATTAGACTTGCAAATTCAGATTAAATTTGAATGTATCACATTTGGCCTACACGAAAAGAATATAAGATCAACCGTAAAATTGGCAATTAATCTAATTACAATATTTGGTAAATTTCATATTTACAAATCAAAGTTCTCCTCATCACAGCTTTTTTCCCTGTAATAGTTAAAGAATTCAAATCTTATTTGCACACTATTTCTAATAGCTCAAACAAAAAGGCCATACATATTTAATAAATGTAATAAAATGGTTATAGTATAACGGGGTGGGATTATATAAGTTCGCTTCCTTCCACTCCCTTTCAAGCAATATTTATTAATATGTCTAATTATCCTAAGTTTGATTAGTTACTGTATGAATGTATAACTGAAGATTATATTGCTTTTGTGTATTGTTTCTACTTGATTGCTTGAAATAAACCATTTCAAATCAAAATAAAAAATTTATGAAAACTGTCTGTCTTTGAACATTTTCTATGCATAGTAATCTGTTTCTATAATATTTCTTTTGTAATACATGTACCTTCCCCTGGCATTCTCTTTGTTATGACTATTGTTCTTGGCATGCATTTTTGTTCTATTTGTTTTGAACAAGAATGTAAAAAAAAAAATGCATGCTGTTTTACTTCCTGTTAGGGTAATGTGTCGTTTGTAAAACCTTGGTGTCATAAATTATACAAAAAACAAGCTGTTTTAAATCAATTATAGATTTGATTTACTCAGTTTTATTCTGCATATTTAGTCTCATGCAATATGAAGTGTAACATACTGCTGCAAACAGAGGCTGTCTTAACTTTTCATGGGACAGGATGACAAGAAAACAAATTAAGGCCAATTTGAACTGAAAACGCACCAGAGAGAGCAGTACTGCAACACAAAGGGATATCGAAGTAAAACGTTTTTTAAGAATGAACTCAGCAGGGGTGGGTTTATATAAACTCGCTTCTTCCCATTCCTTTTCAAGCAATAAATCAAGCTCAACTTGACTTTAGGTAATGCTCACTATATTTAATCAAGCAAATGTGATTTAAGTGTCTTTTTTTGTTTTATTTTCTGTTTTTTTTAGTCTATGCATTTCATCATTTCTGTAATGAGCTCGATAAATCTGTGTACATTGTTTATTGCTTTGTCTACAATGCTTGAAATAAATTAATAAATCAAATCCAATCCAATCAAATCCAATCAAATCCAATCAAATCAAAGAAGACAAACATGTTGCAAAACAAAAGTTTTGGGCAAAAGATTTTACTTTTAATATTTAAAACAGATTTATTTTATTGGCAAAATGACTTTGACAAAAGATTTTGGTGGTTAGGAAACAGTATAAATGCATTTCAGTTACACGGTGTCAGCAGATTCTACTCAAACTGTTCGTTCCACTGAAGAAAACTAATAAAATCTCCATCTCCAGTTATTGTAAAACACACTTTTCAAAACCAGTTAACTTCCATTCTAAGAGCTTGTGGTGAGACTTACTGTCTGAGTTACAGAGTCAAAGCTGGAAAATCATGATCTTCTTGGTGGTTCCAGACAGAAATTTGACTGCAGCACTTTTTAAATCCCAACTCATTTATGCAGGATGCTAACACAGACTTTTAAAACGTTAGCCATTAGAATTTTGGCTAAAACGAATAAAAAAAAGGGGACACACAGCACTTGTTTATATCTTGTACGAGTTCACCCAGATGATGATGATGGTGATGAAGCTGACTGATAAGGAAACGATGTAGATGCCAAACAGCAGGCGGTCTATGACGAATCCCACCTGGAGCCAGTCTTCAGAGCTCTGGCTCTCTTTCTGCCGCTCCACCTGAGCGCGGATGGCCTGCAGGACCTCGCTGACGCACTGAAGCTCCTGCAGGGCCTTGTCTTCCACGCCTGTGTCTGTTGGATCCTTCATTGGTACCAGTGATCCAGTCATGGGTTCTGCTTTGGTAAACAAAGGATTACAAGAATGAAACAGCTTGACTAATATGTCTTTTGTTTTGGGAGTTAAGACCCACTCTGGTAGAGGACATATATGAACAAAGTTAAACTGTAAATGACATTTTTGAGTATTTTTGCTACAACTACAGTCCCTCTATATAAACTATATCCTAGAACACGACACAGGTTTTCTGACTTTGGCCAAAAAAAAAACAATTATAATAATAATTAAAAGATCACAGGGAACATATAAAAAAAAAAAATGGATCAGAAGTTTATCAGAGTGGGCCTTCTCTGCCTGTTTAGCTATCTTTCATAAACCTTTAAGGAATTGATTACTGATAATTAAGAGGGTATTTTGAGTTTTCAAATGTTTATAGATTCGGTTTCTAATTTTTCTGAAACTTGGTGCCAGGAGGTGTTTAGTGAGTTAATATCTAACACCTTTTTTTTTTTAAAAAAGTGATTTTCTTTGTTGGATCTCTGCTTCAAGCTGCAGTCCAAAAATTCACTGGAAAGTGACTGACAGTCATGCACTGTCAGCTCCAGTCTCTGGGTAAAGAAACAACACTATTTTGGGTGTAGCTATAGAACTATTGAATGCAAACACTCTTATGAATCTGTTGGACACATGCCTGATTTCTTTTTCTTTTTTCGTGGCATGCACACAAGAAAGCCCAGGATCTTTAGGACGAGGACTTTAAACCAGCCAGGGACAGGAGGGAGGTCAGCTGAGCAGCACAGTAGGTTGGTGATGAGGATGGTTTCCAGCAGACTGGCCACCATCAGAGCCAGACACAGAGTGAAGAACACATCTAACAGGAAGGGAAAAAAAATGTGCAAACAGAGAACGTAATGCGAGTGACTTACCATTTATTTAAAGTCAAATTTGTATTACACAATGATTTCTAAACTATTTTTAATATAGAATGAATTCTCATGGATGCTGGTTTACATATTGATCTCAGTAACAACCAGATTATAAAATGGAAAAGCAGGTTAAAACGGACTTATGAGAGGAATGCTGTTTCCTGTGACGGGCAGCAGATCATTCATGAGGAGCAGGAAGACGGTGTATCCCAGAATGAGTGTCATCTTGAAGGAGGATCTGTCAGTGCTCTGAGGGGGCAGCAGGAAGCTGAAGAGGTCCACAGTAATGAGGAAGCAGCTGGGAAGCAGGAGGTTCACCACATACATGGTGGACCGACGCCGGACGGTGATCTGAGGGCAGAGGAACACGTCAGCTGGCATGGAATCTTTTACAAACACATTGATGCAGAAACCCAAACTGCAGTGTTTCATCAAGGGAGAAACTTGAAGATAAAGTTTAGATTCAGTTTAATTTAAATTAAAGGACTACTAGTGGGACACTAAATGCAAAAGCAGGCCAGAAAGCATGGACGCACAAAACAAGATTTTTAAAAGACAACGTTAAGAAAAGTATGAAATAGCACAAGAAATAAACACACTTATAACACAACTTATAAACACATGTAGAAATGTCATCATTCCTTTTCTCTTAGGGTCCGACCTTACGTTCCCGAATTTGATGCCAGTCAATGTTGCAGTTCCTTAAGTAACCACTGGAGGCAGAGGGGAGGGATTCTCCATGGACTATCATGTTTTAAATGGGGAGATTTTAATTAAAAATGAAAACCTTCTACCAGCTTGGGCTCAAAGATATTTATGAAGTATATTGCTTTATTTGCTCTGTGTGACAATTCTGGGGCTTTTTTCAGTTCCTATTAATTTTAAATTAGAACAGAATTTTGGCATTATTATGGACATACACTTAGGCCGTGTCTTTCTGTTTCGCAGGTAAATGAACCCAACAAATCTTCAAATCTTCTTTTGTCCCGTCAATTTTTATATTTGGACTTTTGCTGAGCTGCGTGGAGTAAACACTGGTTACTGGTTGTGTGGATGGGTGACTCGGTTGGGTTCGATTCCCGTAGGGGAAGAAAACAATGGTACAGAGTCAATTACCATATCAATGGCGAGCAATGAACATCACCCAGTGAGGGCTCTTAGGCAAGGCCCTTAGCGCTACTGCCTCCCGAGCACAGTTAGGCTGCAGCTCACCGCTCCCCCAGGGGATGGGTCAAATGCGGAGAAGAATTTCCCCATTGTGGGATCAATAAAGTACCAATTATTATTATTATTATTAATCTGCTTGTCCTTCTTCAGGGTTCAGTGCAGCATCCAGCAGGCGATGCCAGATATGAACATGTCCAGTGTATAATGGTCTTAACTCTTTAAAAAGCTTTCCCTAAAACCTGCTTTACTGAAGTATATAACAAGAAAATACACACTTGCGTTTTATTGTTACCTTTACACACAACACTCACTTTAGAGCCCTTTATTTACTGCAATTGACCATTATTTCTTCAATCCACCTACATTATATTGAAGTTTGTCCGTGTAAAGACCAAAAGTGTCATTGTTCTCTTTTTTGAGAACAGTGATGTCCAGCAGCTCCCATTCCCCCTTAGTGGTCATCACGCTCTTTGAGAGTTGTGTGATTAGTTCAGCTGATCTTCCACTGAAAATCTTTATGTCCATAGCTGAAAAAAAAAAACAATACAAAGAAGAAAGATGCTATAATACATAGTAAAATATAAAAGTGCTCCATCAGTCTTTACTTTGACAGAAAGTAAAGTTCAAAACAGTTAATTAACTTGTTTCATTTGGGATTTTGTTATAGAATGTTTAAAATGTCACATACCGTAGTAAATGTAGGAGTTGAAAGTCAGGCTGCAATTCTGAATGTCGAAAGGGAATGTGTAAATGTTGAGATTACAGGAGCTCACAACTTTGACAGGCAGAGAATCATGAATGGTCCCATCACTGTACAGGCCAACATACGGGACCGTCGGCGCTTTGTTTTCCTCCATGCTGCCAGAGACGAGGAAAAAACGAGAGCACGCCATCTTCAGTTACAACAAAGATGGGAAATGTAAAAAAATGTTTAAAAGATGATATAATGATCTCAAAATAAGTTAGTGATTTCCCTTCAAACACTTTTATCATTTTAAAATGCAGAAACTGAAACATAAAAAAACATTAATCATAGAGAATCACCTTTGGAAAGTTCTAAAATTAGAGTAGTACCTTTTAAAGTAAAAAAAAAAAAAAAAAGAAAACGTTTTAAACAGGTGTCTACCACATAGGTGAACTACAACTCCAAATAGAACTACAGTAATTAAAAGGCTGTGGATAAAAGGTTATTTCAGTTAAATATTTTTGGGAAAAAATGTTAAATAAAATAATAAATATGAACTTATGTATTGAGACACTTTATCTACAAAAATGAGGAAATAATTCTAAATAACTTTATGCTATAAACACAGAAAGCAGGTGAATTGCAATAAATTGTGGGTTTTTATCAAAATTCTACTTACAACTCATTGATTACAATATCTGGAAGCCAGAATTTTTCCTTTGGAAGTGTTATTTTATCCGCGCCGCACTGGATGGGGTCCCAGCTGATGAACTCGTTGATCCACCACTACATTAACCAAACAGGGGCCGACTTTTTTAACTCACAAGCACGCAAAGGATTTAAAACAGACATCTAAATGATTGTTACTCTTACATAGTGCAACCAAATGTAGGTAGTAAGGAGTTGTGCCTTTTCATCCTGAAAGAGAGGCACATTCACTTACACATTGTCATATTTTAACATAGTCGCACATATGAAGTAATACATTTCCTAGAAGTATTTAGCTTGACTTACCACTCCAAGTATTCCATACAGAGTGAAGTACATGTAGATGTCGGTAGGAGTGTTGGTGTCCAACACAGGCCTCACAGAGTTCAGGTTAAAGACAGGAGTCAGAGCCTGAAGCAGGCTGGGCTGGTCCGGATTGGAACAGTTCACCTTGTAGGTGCAGCACAGAGCTGATGAGAAAAATCAAATGACAAATGAAAGATGTTTCTTTCTTCACTCTAGAGAACTTAATTTGTTTTTCTGTTCAGTGCATTAAAAAAGAGTAACAAAGTGGAGGTTTACAATCTTGCTTTTTTGTAGTTTTAACCTTAAAGACTGACCTGGCATTGAAATGATGAACAGAATCAAGGTGGGCATTGAAGAAAGAATCCACTGGTAATGAAAAGACAGATTGTTGATGAATAGCAGATGAAATATTTATACAGATTTGAAAAAAGTTTACATTCTGTATTGTTCAAACAGAGGGTGAAGAAGACCTTTTACCTGGTGTGCTGAGCTGAAAGATGCCATAATGAAGGGGCCTTTTTTCTTGGTGTCCAGAGTATCTTTGACACCTAATGGGTATGGATCACAAAATGTCCGTATTCGTGCTCATGTGAGATCTAAACAGAGAGATGCTAAAGGATGAAAGCATACCTGATACTCACCAACTCTTGCGAGACTAAATTGAGTCTCTGCCGTCTGCCCATACATAATGCCACTAAAACCGGAGCATGACGTGGAGAAACCCCATACAAATGATCTGAGAACACAAACAGATGAGATGATTTTCATGTTGTTTTCATGAGACACAAGCATAAACCACAGGTAACGTGTCTGGCCTCAGTGTGTGACTCGGCGGTGGCGAAGGTTCACCACTACAGCGCCAAAGACACACCAGTGAGCCTCAGGCAAATAAACAGCAGATGCTGTGATGTAAGAAACAAATGTATTCTTTCAACCCAATCATATAATAAGGTCTACTGAAGGTTTTATTATAAACTGAAGGCTGCTTCGTCACATATACTGTTTAGATTTTTTCTTCTTAAATAAATACAACAGAAGGATCCAAAGAAAATAAAATGACACTGAATTACCAAAATGGCAGCATTGATCAGCGTTTATCTTATCTTAAGATCAAATGCTGGATTACAATGAAGGAAAAGTATCCTCTATGAGGATCTATTAAGGAAACAACTTACTAACCAAGAACAGATTTAGAACAAAAAACATAGGTATTCCATTATTACCATGTAAATTTGTGAGCAAAGATGAATTTAGTCTCAACCCCTTAACCACTTAAATAAAAAATATTTTTCAATGATTTTTCAAGGTGATCCTAAATCAAGTGGAGTCCTGGATTTAATGGTTTGCTGCAAAATGACACACAGCATGAAGGGATTTAAACGGCCCCTCATAGTCTCCTGTTCACTCCAACATCTCTCTTTCCAATACGATACACAGGATCCCCTTGTTAAGAGGCGACAATGTTCACCCACAATTCCTTGAGGCCAGAATATCTGAATCAAATGAGCTCTAGTCTAAACATGCAACAAAACTGAAGAAACTTTAGTTCTTGAGATTTGTGTAGGTACGGAACACTCAGGTGTGTGTGATGGATTACAGTCAATGTAATGAATCATGTATCCATAAAGCATCATGCTTTTTTTAATGAACCTTCATCTGTTCCACTTTTAAATTCATTAGGGATATATATTTTTTTTTTTTTCAAAGTGCTATGTTCACCTTTCACAGAGTTACAGATTTCTTCCATCACTTGTCTTAAACTGTCGCGTTTTTCAAAGTCTTTAAAAAATATGTAGGAGTTCCTTCTAATGTTACGCCTGTGCCTGGCTACACATGTATATTTTTAATGTTGTTCAGGACCTGTAAAAAACAAAAACACTTCATGTATTGAATATGTTTATGTACTTTAGACGTTTTTCAGAAAAAAACTTTAAATAAAAAATGAGTGTGAATTTATCAGAAGTCACAACTAAATAATAGAATAGCCAAAGAAATCCTAGTGAATGATTTTAGTGCATGACATGAACAGAAAACGACTATTATGGTAAATATTTTTAATTAAAAGCTGAAATAAACATTTCTACAGGGCTGAAAACATACATTATTATTAGGATCCCAACAGCCACATGTGATCTGTTTCCATTTGTACTAAAAGCCATCAAATAAGCTTACATAGGGTAATTTTATGTCTATTAGGAACAAAGCATGCAACACACAACAGTATGTTTAAACAACTAAAATAGCCTGTTGAATAGCACAATTTTTCTGCAAATAAATGCATTATTCCATGTTTTTAAATTAACAAATGACTAAAAATTCAATTTGTAGAACATGAAAGTGAAGGTTAAGATTTAAGGAAATTCATTTGACATATTTTTGCAAATTCAAAAATAAAAGAGACTATGCATGATACACAAGAAGATACATGATTCAGGCTTTATTGTATGAGACGACCCAGATGATGAGGATAGTAATGAAGCTGACTGATATGAAGAGGATGTAAAAGAAAAACAGCAGACGGTCAACGATGAGAGCAATGTAGATCCACTCCTGTGAGCTGAGGTTTATTTTCAGCTTCTTCTCCACTTGAAGGTGGATGGCTTTCAGATCCCTGTTTATTTTCCTGAGCACCTGCACACTCTTGTTCTCATTCAAGGTCTCCTTCTCCTCAGAAATGTCGTTTTTTGTAACCACTGGAGAGGAATCTGCCATTTCTATGAAGAAAAAAATAGATCAGATGCAAAAGAGATCACAGTTCACAAAAGTTGACCCATTTCGTCTCAGTCTTACCTTGTGCGTTGGGATTTTGGATCACAGTGTCGTCTCTTTCTATGGACTTTGCAGAAATTCTTACCAGCCGTCCCAAAACTTGAAAAACAAAATCTCTGAACCAACGAGGCGCTGGAGGATAGTCGGCAGAGCCGTGCAGGAGGTTGGTGACAAAGATGGACTCCACTAAAGTAGCAATCATCATCACCAGACACATGGACAGGAACACGTCTAAAGAATAAAAAAGATTAAAGTGTGGGTGACATGGCCTATTTTAATAAGCCAAAATATAGTAAATAGTCTCTATTTCATGTTGCGATTGTTTTTAATATTTTTCGAAAAAGAATAAATAGCGAAAAACGCGATATAAACAACGAGGACGGCCGCCGGCTTCACGCATTCCGCCGAATTCGCGCCGCCCTGTTTGTGACGTAACGAAAGGCAGACAACATGGCTAGCACCGATAGCGAAGCACAGAGTGATGCTACCGTCTTCCAGCCAAGACCACTTAAATTTGTTTTTTTTAATCGTCTTCTCACAACTGAGGTCGTGACCACGCTCAATAATGACGATGCCCGCATTATTGATCGCAAACTCTTCAGATTTGTTTGTGAAAGTTTAGTGTGTCCCCGCCAGTTTTGGTCTCTAGGGGATCCGTCACGCTGACCACGTGGTACAGACAGAGCCAATCAGAGCCGTCGACGCATCCGAAAGCAACTAAAACGTCCCGTCATTGGTCAATTAGGCCGGGTAGACGAGAGATAGCCGCGACCATAGAGGAAGCGATCCGCAGAGAAATATAGAAAATAAAGCTAAAATTCGCCGATTTCAGACAATTTTTTCATCCGGAAAGCGATTTGTCCATAGAGATCAGGTCTTTATTTCCAGGAAAGTACGTTCGGTTTGCTCGAGGGCTTCGGTTTCGCCCTCGTGCGTTGAACTTGTTTTGTCCATTGTTTCAGCAGCGTTTCTTGTTTTGGGAATTTATACACAGATACACTTTCACTAGATGTATTGCTACATCCAGCTGCCACACAACGACTTGGCATGTTGATGATTAACAGAGAATTAACGAATTAACGATGATTAACGAGAGAAACGAAGACTACCTGCTTTGTTTACCTGCTGTCCGAAGCGGAACTACGGAAGTCAATGCCTTTCGTGACGTCACAGGTCATATCGGGGTCACTTCCAGCCTGCGCTCTTAGCGGCAAATTCAAATCTCTGATTCCTTCGAAAGATGTCTATTATTCATATGCTTCGGATTTTTTTCGACGCGAACTATTGGTATCAATAGAATCAGCGTTTAAAGGGCTTTTTTATTTGACAAAGTTGTTCAAAGCATGGCATCCACACTTTAAAAGAAAAATATATTTACTTGTAAATCTTGTTTATTATAAAGAACGAGTACAGCAGAGTTGAATTATTGCACAAAAACATTCTCTGCAATCAGTAAGTGTCCCAACTATATATATATTAATGAAATTTCTTTTTCATGTATATTTTTTCAAATAAAAATTTTGACTTACATGTCTACCATCAAAAAGAAACAGGTGTGCTAACTTACTTATGAGGGGTACAGTGTCTCCAGTAATGGGCAGCATTTGGTTGGTGTTTAGCAGGAAGACAGTGTAGCCCAGGACAAGAGTCATCTTGAACAGGGAGCGGTCGATCTTTTTAGGATTCAGCATGAAGCTGAACAGATCCACTGCAATGAGGAAACAGCTGGGGAGCAGGAGGTTTACCACATATGTGGTGGGATGCCGCCGAATGGAGATCTGCAGAAAAAGTCCCGACACATTGTGGTAATAGGTTTCATTAATAAGACATAAATATCTGCCATAAATGTTGAAATGTTTTATTGTACTGTAACATTTTACATGGCATTGAAGCTCCACATAAATGTTTCCTTCTACAGTATCAATTTCTGCTCTCTTAGCTGTGATTTCAGTTAAGCTCCATTCGCCCATCGTGGATATCACCATTTTAGATGCTTCAGTCATTTCATCTCCAGTTCCAGAAAGGGTGAGCTGTATTTCGTCCACTGAAAGCAGAGAAAAATGACATTTGTTTTAAGTCAAAGTGCTGTTGTGCATGAAAGGTCATGGCGTGATACAAACTGTATATGACAACACTTACTGACGTGGATGTAGGAGTTGAAGGTAAAACTGCAGTTTTGAATATCAAAGGGAAACAGGTAGATATCAAGGCTGCAGGAACTGACCACTCTGATGGGCTGTGAGTCGTAAATGTAACCATCATAATGCAGGTAGATGTATGGAACAGGAGGCGCAGTGTTCTTCTCCATGCTGCACAACAACAGCAACTTTTAAGTTTAACTCCCATGTCTGAACAATAAAAACCTTCATGTCCAAATATTTTTCATGCAAAACAAAAAAGAGTTGTTAATCTCACTGAATTTGTTATTCATAATACATTGTACACCAGAAGAACGACTTTAATGCGCTAAGAGAATGTCTGTTTTTTGAACTTCAGCAAAACAAGAAGCAGTTTTGTGTTTTTTTTTTTTTTTTTTTTTTTTTTAATGATTTTGATCCTGCATGCACGGTGACCCTGAAGTGCAAATCACATCAACAAATCACTCAAAGCAAAAACATTTGAAATTCCACATTGACAATTAAAAAAGCAAAACAAATATTAAAGAAAAAAAAAGCTCTTAGAAAACAAAACAACATTCCAGCAACCGTACGCAAAAAACAAAAAAACATTTCGGAATTTTTTTTTCTTTCCAGAAATCCAAATGAAAAATATAACACACAATTGACAAACCAGAAATCGTAGGTTTTATGGGACATCGTTGATTAGATGATGATATCCATCTCAAACCTCATCATCCATCATACCTTTTCCAGTTTCTTTTTGTTTCATTTTTTAATATTTTATTTTGATTTCTGGAAATTACTTTTTTTCCAAATTGTTTATTTTTTATGTTTTGGTTTCTGTCATTTTGTTTTTTTTTTAAATATAATGCTGTCTTTTAAAATTTTGTTTTGGCTTTTTTTATTCTCATTGTGATCTTTAAAATGCTTTTCTGTTGAGTGATTTGCACCTCAGGGCCACCGTACTTACGGGATTTTCCTGATTTTATCTTCTGCATACGGTACTTTCCTATCATGTCAAATAAATGGTTGATGGGTTGCTAAGTGGCTTGTGAAGCAAAAAAAGTTGTCATTATTTTAGTTAGGCTCCATTTGCCCATTGTCATTATTGCTTTAATGGTACTGATTGGCCAACAATTTTCAAAAATGTCCTCCAAATAGGAATTTTAAAAGCTTGATCTGCAGCTTCTATACTTCCTCTGCAATTACCAGTTCAAGATAAAGATTAATTTTATTAATCCCGTTGGGAAATTAAGTGGTGGTAGCAGCATATTTCGAGCACCAAAAAATAAATACAAAATATACAGTGAAGAAACTCTTACATAAATGTACACACATAGCACAGACTATTGAACATAAAAACTGCAGCAATACAGGCTACAATGCTAACAACACGGCGGTCTTTGCATGTCACGCCAGCAAAGAAACAGCTTTCTGTTAGTGAGATTGAAATGAAAAGCAACTTGTCATGCTGCCTGACTGTAATAATCTACATTTTGCTTTAAATGATGGAACTCACAATTCATTGATGACTATATCTGGTTCCCAGAGCAGAGTTCTTGGAACTGCAATCCATTCAGTGCCACACTTGTCTGGATCCCACACAGAAAACTCGTTTTTCCATGTCTGCAGTCAACACACAGTGGAAGCATGTTACAACACTTGATATCCTAAAGAATCTCATCTCAATGTTTTTGTTATTTGCTTACATGCTTCATATAATGAAATAAGAGTACTCACTAAATCTTGCCAGATGAACGTTTTTAAGACCTGGGACTTTTCATCCTGAAAAAGTTAAAAACAATATGTAGAGTCAATTAAAAAAAAAAAAAAAAGGAAACAGAATATCATAAAACAATGTTTTAAATCAAATTTAATCAAACCAAATCTCTATGTCTGTTAAAAACTAGAAGCTAGAAATAGTTTTATCAGTTTATTCGTCCCTTACCACCCCTAAAATAGCAGTCAAAGTGAAGATCAGGTTGACGGTCACTGGATTTGACGCGTTTGTCACAGGTCTGATGGAGCCCAGGTTAAAGACCGGCTGGAGAGCGTTCACGAGTGAAGGAACATCAGATCCAGTGCAATTTAGGACGGCGAAGCTGCTTGGAGCTGATGTTGAAACAAAAAGGCAGCACAACATCTTTTTTTGTAAGAATATTACACCAGTCACACTTTAATTCAGTTGATTTTTTTAAAAGCCCTGATTCAGAATTGAGGGGAAACACAAAAAAAAGACATCAAACCAAACAACTGAAATGATCTGAGTCCTTCCAGACATTCCTTATCTATACCACCTATTTCAGTCCAAACATTCCAAAAAGGTCTGAATACATAAAAAATGGATCCTTGAAAGTCTTCTCACCTGTACGAAGGCTCAAATACAATAATTTGAGAAAATATGAGTTAAGAAATAATGTATGTTTACATGAATGTATAGAGCTGTTGTAGCTGGTCTTTCTTTCTGAGCAAGTTTCTTCTTAAAATATTTCTGAAGACTGTTTTACAATAAACCTTAAGCGTAAGTTACTTTTGTATTTTGGAGAATGTGAGTTGCGTTATCTCACATTTGACATAAACTAAGGTGGGCATTTACTCACCATACATGAGAAGAGAGAAGAGGAGGACCTGAAGTTTGAAGGACTTCATCACAGAAACCTAAATCGAAGATTTAAGTTAAAAATGAACATGTTTTATCTGTTTTTTGTACACAGAACAGTTTTAATATTTTCAATCATACAACTAAACTTTGCATGGATATTAATATGACTTGATGTGTGGTCACATATCCTGACATTGTTTTCAATCATTAGAGTCAGTATTCATTTTTTAGCAAGATAGATATTAAGGATAAAATTCCAACATTTGCTTTTGAAATTCAACATGACTGAAAGAACCAAAATGTAAGAACTATCTCTTTATTTTTCCATCTTGATGTAACAAAAGACAAACAACCATATATATAACTTTAAATATGTGATACTGTATTAATGACGACAAATAAATGTGACTTAGATTACCTTTATCTTCCATGCAGGGCAAGTAAAAATGACTCATATTTCTGATTTTTTTATTTAGTTGTTAATTTAAAAGTCAAATATTCAATTAGAATCAAGTGAGTTTTATATATAAATCTAACAAACAATGATTTGATACGAGAATATTTTCATTAAGTTTTATAGGACAGACAAAAGCATGACTACACAGAGTGAAAAATCATCGCTGTTTAAAAAGTATATTGTTAAAGTCATTTAATTGCATTAAATTACATTAAACTGTCTGGTGATTGCATGTGCGGATTGTTGCAAGTAAAGATGCGTTACCTTCTGTGCAGCTCTTCCCAAATCCATACTATTGAAAGAACAGTGTCTTCGATCAGCAGTTCTTTGGTGTCTAGGGGTTAAGGTCATGCATTAACTGACAGGAGGGTAAAACACACCTGGAGCTCACTTTTCACGCCAACTTCTGTGAGACTGAACTTAGATGAACATGGCACTGCAACCAGAGCAGAGTGTGGAAATGACATGCAAAAGACACGGGAGAAAAGAAATGCAATGAATGCTTTCATAAGAAGCTCATATAAACCACAGTTGGCTTGCGAGTGAGGACTGACCACAGCAGTGGCAGAAACACTCCTGTGGGTCGAATGCAAATAGAGCGTCAGAAGCAGATAACATCTGTTAAAAATTCAAACCTGCTGAAGGACATTTAAAAAAAAAACTACTACTGCCATGAGTTTTATTTCTGTATCCTTTATTTTTTTTGAGTTTATGAAACAAAGATGACAGAAATAATTCAAAGAGTATACTCTATGTTTATTGACTGTTTAGGGTTAGATTTCCTCTCCAACTACACAAAAGTGAGGAGAGACTCATTTTTACTTTTTATGGGGTAGACAAAAAGATTTTAGGTGTAAAAACTGTAATTTTTTATACCTAAAACAGAATAGAATAAAACTTTATTGATCTGACAAATCAGAAATTACTTTGTTACCATAGCTCTATTAAAAACAGCAGAAAAATAATAACACACTCAAAAAAAAAGAAAAACTACAATATAGTTGTGGGTTTTTTTGTAGGCCCAGTCAAACTTAAACATTAAATTCATTACATTCATTGTAGGAAATACTTTAATGAGTAAGACCCCAACAATTCACAACACAAGAAGTTTATTTTTTAGCATTTTCTTTTCCATGTTGTACATTTGTCAAAAGTTGTAAAACCTTAGAGACAACCTAAGAGTGGTCCTCACTTTTGCACAAGGTTAACACATTACACTTCAATTCGATTATTTGGCACACAGTAAATCATTCATCTCACAATACCATATATAATCTCTTCAAATTTTCTATAGTTACACACACACACATGCAGATAATTAGTTCTTTATTTGCTTCCTTCATATCATAATAATCTTGTCATGTGAGCACGCCTTATACTTTAGTGCAGATCCCCAGTTTGCAGCCCTCACAGTGATTAGGCTCATGGGGACTTTTAACATCTTGGCTTCTGAAAGGCTTGTTTGACGAATCCCTTTTTTCATTGTAGCATTTTATTTTAATTTTTTCGATCAGATTCTCCATGAGAATTTTGATGTTGTCGAACTCGACGCTTGGATTCTCCATAGGAGCGTTGTTGCACCTTTTGCAGTTCTGACGTAGTGGCCTGACCTTCACGGTCCCCACATTGTAAATCAGCTGCATGTGGAAGGTCACCATCACGCGGTTGGAGGGCCAGGTTCTCCCACAGAGGGTGCATCTGAACCTTTAAAATACAACATAAACACTTTTTGTCATCTCAGAAGAATATGAATGGCAAAAAATAATGACACAGACAGACTTAGTAGCCACCTGCTAAATTAAAGCCAGGAGGAAAATTCTCAAACAATATAAACAAAATAAACTAGACAGTCCAGATAGGTAAGATGTAGGTCAAAAGTTTTCATTATGATTAGCTGATTTATGTAAAAACAAACAAACAAAAATATTTTTTAAATGTGGTGGGTCTGTGTATCTATCTATCTATCTATCTGTCTGTCTGTCTGTCTGTCTGTCTGTCTGTCTATCTATCTATCTATCTATCTATCTATCTATCTATCTATCTATCTATCTATCTATCTATCTATCTATCTATCTATCTATCTATCTATCTATTAATTAATTAAATACATTGTCTGTTCTGGATAGGGTAGTGTTATTAGTCAAAGTCAATCTGAGCAAAATATTTCTCCCTTATTTAAGATCTCTGCTGCCACCTCGTGGCCAAAGATAGGAAATACATAAATATATTTAAGGCTTCTCCCCAGGCTCCTCTGTGGCTCGTAAATTGACAGAATATACTTTCAATTGGCTGTCAGATCCGCATTGTACAAGTCACAATTTTGTGCAATGAATTACTGCAAAACTAAAACATTGATTTGATTTGCCATGTTACATATTTTGTTTTTATTTGTTTTATTTCATGTTTGTTTCTCAAGGACAGCCTTAAATGATTAAATTCCTAGATTAAATAGATAGAATATCTATAAAACGTTGTTTAATGAAACGTTTATTAAAACGATGCAAACTACACAGTTTTTGGCAAAAAAAAAAAAAAAAGCTTGTAAGGGAACTAAACAAAACAAACAAAAAAACCCCACATAAACTAAGAATAAAAATCTAACATGACATAAACAACAGTCTGGGACACTTACCTAGCACTTGTGTTCCTGATGTACTGCTGCCAACCTGGATTTGGTAGATCAGGTGTAATAGTGTCATCAAACACCAACTGCCAAGTGTGCGCATTATGAAGAGTTTTGGCTTCTTCCAGAAAAATGCGTTTCCATTCCTGGGGTTCCATCTTTTAGGTGAGAGTGACTTAGGAAGAAACAGAACAGCTGATCTGCGCAATAACGAAACAAGCACTGGATATGATGGCTGGGCTGGGCTGGATGAAACCTTTATCTGTGGCTCTGACTACAACAAGCCTCGGGTGATTCAGTTTCACTTCTGGCCAAACAAGAGGGGAAAATGAAACTGACAGTGTGCTAATTGTACTGACTCATGGTGTGCACACGGTCTGTATGGACAGCAGTCAGTAGATAAGCAAAAGCAAGGCAAACAAGCATTCTTCATTTAACCATAGAGTAATAGTGTCAAAAAATCTTAAGAACATTTGAACACTATTATAATAGGGGAATAGACCACTTCTGAAGTAAACGCATTGCTGTTTGATCTAAAAGAACTTTATTTTAACATATGTAAAGCATCTTTTTCAGGAAACAGAAGAGTTTCGTTTCATCTCATTCTATTATTATCAATCAATCAATCAAATTTTATTTATAAAATAGCGCTTCTCATGCATTTTGTGCAGCTAGAAGCGCTTTAACATTAAAAGCAGAGTTTTTAGTTATCTTAGTTATCTTTCTTTTTTCATAATGTGAGGGCGGGGAATTTCATATATATATGTATATATATATATATATATATATATATATATATATATATATATATATATATATATATATATATATATATATATATATATATATATATATATATATATATATATATATATATATATATACATAACCGGCTGGGTAGCTCGGTTGGTAAGGTGCAGGACTGTCATGCTGAAAACCCGGGTTCGATTCCCACGGCGGAATGAACAATTAATGGTGATTAATGGAATGGGCCAATTACCATAACAATGGAAATGGGGCAAATGCCATAACATTGACGGGCAATTAACATCACCCAGTGAGGGTCCTTGGGCAAGACCCTTAACGCTAATGCCTACCTCACTACATGAGAGATAATGAACCACATGTCATGCCGGCTCAGACGTCGCCCGGCCAAACAAGGTCTGCGTCAGGTGCTGGGGGACCAGAGCACTCTGATGGAAAGTGGGCTACTGGAACAAGACGGAAATGGACTAGATGTGAGAACAAGGATCTGTTAGGATGCTACTACTCAAGTAATCCAACCCAGAGAGGGTACATGCAGAGAATGTGGAATGAATGGATGCTTCGAAACCCACAATCAAGGCTAACTGCCAAACAACTGGTAGCCCAATGCTCGAATATTCACAAACGCCAACTCCTATCACAGCTTGAGATTGAAGTGATACAGTACAATGCCAATACCACGGGAGAGCCAGAACAACAGGTCAGAGAGGAGGTTATACCACACTCACACCCTGAGATTGGGTACACAGCCCCAACAACCACAGTTACGCTGAGCGAGGCAGCAACTGACCTGAAAAACAAGATAATGTCTAAAATGAACACTAGGCAACCCCGACACCAGCTACAACGGTTAAGTGATGTACTGCCTGAAAGTCTACTGGAAACTGTGAATGAAGCATTGAGGGCAATTCCTACCACAACCATCACAGAAACCAATGAACTGGTTTACACTTCAGCAGCAGTGATCCTTGAGATGCTTGGCTATAAGAGCAACCATGGAAGAAAACAATACCCACCATGGAAGCAACGGTTAGAGGCCAAAATCAAGGCAACTCGGAAGGATGTGAGTAAGCTGACAGAGGCTCAAAGAGGTACAATGAGAAAGCAAGTACCTAAGAGATACAGCCAGATGCCCATACCTGAAGCCCTGGAAACTGCCAAACAAAGGCTCCTAGCCTTGAGTAGCCGCCTAAAGAGATACACAAGAGACAATGAAGCCAGACGAATAAACAGGCTGTTCGCAACTCAACCAGCGAAAGTGTACGCTCAGTGGCAGGGTCAAAACAGCCGAGCAGACCCACCAAGGCTAGAAACTGAACAGTACTGGAAAAGTATATGGGAGAAAGAGACAGCACATAACAGCAATGCCCAGTGGCTGGTCTCTCTGAGAAAAGAACACAGCAACCTCCCTGAACAGAATCCAGTAACCATCACAGTGGCAGACATCCAAGAAAGAGTCTCAGGTATGAAGAACTGGACAGCACCGGGCCCTGACATGATACATGCCTACTGGCTAAAGAAGCTTACCACACTCCACGAACGCCTGGCAGCACAAATGAACGAGCTGCTAAGAGATGGGACTCACCCCGAATGGCTAACGGAAGGGCGAACGATCCTAATCCAGAAGGATCCTTCAAAGGGTGCAGTCCCATCCAACTACCGGCCAATAACCTGTCTCTCCACAACATGGAAGCTCATGTCAGGCATCATTGCAACCAAGATAAATAGGCACATGGATCAATTCATGAGTAACACACAGAAGGGCATTGGTAGAGACTCCAGAGGAGCCAAACACCAACTCCTGGTCGACAGAACAGTCGCCCAAGACTGCAGGTCACGACACACCAACCTGTGCACAGCCTGGATTGATTACAAGAAGGCCTATGACTCAATGCCACACACATGGATCACTGAATGCTTGGAGCTGTACAACATCAACAGGACTCTAAGAGCCTTCATAAGAAACTCAATGAAGCTGTGGAAAACCACCCTTGAAGCCAATGGGAAACCACTTGCACAAGTGTCCATCAAATGTGGGATATACCAAGGTGATGCTCTGTCCCCACTGCTGTTCTGCATAGGTCTGAACCCCCTCAGCCAAATAATCAACAAGACTGGCTATGGATACCGACTCAGAAATGGGGCCAACATCAGTCACCTCCTCTACATGGATGACATCAAGCTATATGCTAAGAACGAGCGTGACATTGACTCCCTGATCCACACCACCAGGATCTACAGTAATGACATTGGGATGTCATTCGGGCTCGAGAAATGCAGCCGGATGGTGACAAAGAGAGGCAAGGTAGTCCACACAGGGGGGGTCTCACTCCCAGAAGGAACAATAGCAGACATTGAGGACAGTTACAAGTACCTTGGAATTCCCCAGGCAAATGGCAACCTGGAGCAGGCAACAAGGAAAGCTGCAACAGCTAAGTACCTTCAACGAGTAAGGCAAGTCCTGAAAAGCCAGCTCAATGGCAAGAACAAGACCCGGGCAATAAACAGCTATGCACTGCCAGTTATCAGATACCCTGCAGGAATAATAAGATGGCCAAAGGAAGAGATACAGACCATGGATGTTAAAACACGGAAGCTCCTCACCATGCATGGAGGGTTCCATCCCAAATCCAGCACTCTGAGACTGTATGCTAGCCGCAAGGAAGGAGGCCGAGGCCTAGTGAGCGTAGAAGCCACTATCCAGGATGAAACATCCAAGATGCATGAATACATCAAGCTCAAGGCCCCAACTGACAGTGTGCTCAGTGAATGTCTCAGGCAATGGAGAGCAGAGGATACAGTGCTGGAGGACAGATCCTCATGGGAGGACAAACCCCTCCATGGGATGTACCACCGGACCATAACTGAAGTGGCTGATATCAAGAAGTCCTACCAATGGCTAGAAAGGGCTGGCCTACAAGACAGCACTGAAGCGCTCATCCTGGCAGCTCAGGAACAAGCCCTGAGCACCAGAGCGATAGAGGCTCAGATCTACCACACCAGACAAGACCCAAGGTGTAGGCTGTGCAAAGAGGCGCCTGAAACAATCCAGCACATAACTGCAGGATGTAAGATGCTGGCAGGTAAAGCATACATGGAGCGGCACAATCAAGTGGCTGGAATAATATACAGGAACATGTGTGCAGAATATGGACTGGAAACCCCAAGGTCAAAATGGGAAACACCTCCGAAGGTGGTAGAGAATGAGAGGGCAAAGATCCTGTGGGACTTCCAGATCCAGACTGATAGGATGGTAATGGCGAACCAACCAGACATCGTAGTGGTGGATAAAGAACAGAGGAAAGCCGTTGTGGTGGATGTGGCAGTGCCAAGCGATGGGAACATCAGGAAGAAGGAACATGAGAAACTGGAGAAATACCAGGGACTCAGAGAAGAACTGGAGAAAGCCTGGAAAGTGAAGGTGAAGGTGGTGCCTGTGGTAATTGGAGCACTCGGGGCAGTAACCCCCAAGCTGGAGGAGTGGCTACAACAGATACCTGGAAAGACCTCAGACCTCTCAGTCCAGAAAAGCGCAGTGCTAGGAACAGCTAAGATACTGCGCAGGACCCTCAAGCTCCCAGGCCTCTGGTAGAGGACCCGAGCTTGGAGGAGAAACCACCCGCGGAGGGTGAGAGGGGCGTTTTTTATATATATAGAGATATATATATATATATATATATATATATATATATATATATATATATATATATATATATATGATATGGCGACATGACATGATATGATATGATGGCTGGGCTGGGCTGGATGAAACCTTTATCTGTGACTCTGACTACAACAAGCCTCGGGTGATTCAGTTTCACTTCTGGCCAAACAAGAGGAGAAAATGAACTTATATGTTACACTATTATTACACTATTATGACTGACACTAACTGACACCATTACTCTATAGTTGAATGATGAATGCTTGATTCCCTCATATATATATGCTCACAATTTTTTATGTAAAGGTCTTTATGAGTTTTCATTCATTAAGTATTTTGTACAACAATTATAATATTCACAAATTTTTTTTGCTCATTTAAATTACTTTGGCTCATTTTTATTAAACTCCGTTTTTATTCTAAGAACCTCTGGTCACTTTTTTTCTCTTACAATTTGTAGGACCAACTTTTTTTGCTTCACAAGTCACTTAGCAACCCATCAACCATTTACTTTGTATGATAGGAACGTACCGTATGCAGAGGATAAAATCTATGTAAAAGAAACAAAGTAGTAAATAAAGATTAGATTAAAGTTAGATTATCTATTGTCTAAGCAAATACAGAGTTGTGTGTTGTTGTTGTTTTAGCTTTGTAAAATCTATTAGTATTAGGGCAAAATATTAGCAAACATTATTTTAACGTTGCTAAGTATAACCTATGAGTTCAACAAAAAAATAAATAAATAAATAAAAAATAAAGAAAGAAATGAAGCAGCCTACGTTTCAAATTTGCTCTTTTTATTTTGAAACAGGAAATGAAAGAGACTTAAAGAAACACGCCTCTTTTTGTCACCATGGCAACTGTACAACTTTAAAGTAGCTACAGTGTACCTTTTTTTTTCTTTCTTAGTTGAAGCTGTATCTTAGAACTCTGCACCATGGCAGAATCGAGTACGGGTACCTACCTTATACGTCCAGATTATCAGAAAAAGTAAGTTGATTAAAAGAGTTAATTGTGTTTTTTCTGGCGTTATTTTAGCTTAGCTGTGTTAGCTAGCGACAGTCAGTGTTGCTCCTCGGTAACCCGTGCATTTTTCACGTGACGTTAGTGTTTGTTTGATTAAATTAACACATTTTGTAGCACAAAGGAACACTCTCTGCCAATTATTTACTGGAGTACGTCGCAAAAACCAAGAAACACGTTGAATTTGCCTCCAACCAAAAAGAAATAAATACATAAAAATAAAAACTTCATTTGTTCCATTTGTAGAATGGCCATGAAAACCGCAACAAGTGGACCTTTTATTTGTTATTTTTAAAGGTAATCTTAGTATATGGAAGCACATGTCTCATATTTCAAAATAAAAGTCCATACCGGAAATGCCTTTTCAACGCAGCTTTATTGTGAAGATGAAAAAGCATTTTTGGTATAGACTTTTATTTTGAAATATGAGACACATATACTTCCATAATGGTTAGCCAGCTGGTAACTAAGAACTATTTATGGAACTGCGGTCGTCAGAAGCTCATGTGAAGGATTTGTTGCAGCTCTTTGGGTGTTTTTCTCAAGCGGCATTGAATTTTTGCTCCCCTCCTTGTTGTAAAAGTAAGTTGCTCCTTCTCCAGGTTTAAACCAGCAATTGTGAAGGAATTTGTTCATGAGATTGTGAGGGAGCGTCTGTCTGGAGTGAAGTATGAGCCTGAGAAAATCCCAGAGACGTGCAGTTCCCTGGCAGACTGCATTAGGGATAAAGTAAAGAGTAAGTAATTCATTTTGCTTTTCTTTTGAATCAGTTTAGCATTGATGACAGAGCCACATAGCTAAAAATTCAATGTAACAAGCTATATCCAGAAAAAAAACAAAATAAACCTTGAGCCAAACAAAGCAAATATGATCGGCCTACAAAGTTATTAAAGAAAAGTAAATCTTTTAAATAACTTTTTTTTATTTCTTCAGTTCTTTTCTTAAATGGAAAACAAGCTACTTTGCCTAAATCAAGGGTCTTCAACCTTTAACAGTCAAAGAGCCATTTGAGTTCATTTTCCTATGACCACATCTCTCAGTAGGAAAAATATGAAGCTGATTTGTATTTATGTTATTGTTACTATAATGATAAATGTAAATGAACTACTGGTTGTCATTCTCATGAATAAAACATAAAGAGAATCATTCTTTTTTTTCTGAATATGAAATAGTTCATACTATTTGACACGATTTCCTTTTAAAATAAAAGGCACTGTTCCATATGAGATCATCCTGCCACTGCAAATGCAGTAGTAAAGAGTCTAATGGCAGCAATGATGTGAACAAAAACAAAACAGTTTAATATTGTTGTTGGTGCACCTCTGCCATAAATCTGTAAACCTAAATCAGAGCTAAGTTAACCATAACACAGTTTTTGGACCATACATTGCACTTAAAATCCTTCGATAATAGACAGTCCATCTCTTAATCTATAAATTCTGGTCGGCTCTAATAGATTTTTTGTGGCACATGGCACTCAAAGTTCCGTCAAAATGTTTTAGCACAATTTTGGTAAACTACAAAGCTGCACTGCTTGATAGCTACTGTATCAGAAGCCTCATGGAGTGATACCTACTTAGCTTTTTGTGAAAGAGATGGAAAAAAAGTGTGACTGACTGTTTGTTCTGCTTAATGCGCCTTATAGTCAGAAAAAATTGGTTACTTTTTTAAGATGAAAAACTTTTCTTCAACCATAGAGCCACAATGGAGGAGTAAATGAGCCACGAGGCTCCTGAACCTCAGGTTGCAGACTCCTGGCCAAAACAAACAATGTGTAGCCGTTTTCTCTAGTTTGAGTCTTTTTGTCTGTCTGTGTTCTTGTCTGTTACCGGTTTGTTTCTACACTTGTTGATGTAAATCACTACACCTCATTTCCCTGTGTGTAGGTATTGGAATTGACAAATATAAGATCATCGTTCAGGTGATGATTGGAGAACAGCGGGGACAAGGAGTGAAGTGAGTACTGGTTAACGACAAAGTAGCCTCAACAGTTTGCTAAGCCTTCATTTTTAGATAAAACATATTCTTGTACATTTTTTTGCGCCACTTAAGGACAATCTAAGCTAATGTATCTTAATATGTCCAATTTCATTTAGAGAATGAGTCCTAGTTTTATGATATTTTTATAAGATTTTTGCTCTAAAATAGATGAAAAGTTTGTCTTTTGATTCTTTTTGTACGTTTCCAGGATGTGTTCCAGGTTTTTCTGGGATGCTGATACAGACAACTATGCAGAAGATGTGTTTATGAATGTGAGTGTTGATTAAATATTGTGTGTTGGAGACAACTTAAAGAACATTATAGATGTGTAATAATGTTATGTTTGCTTCATAGGATAGCCTGTTCTGTGTGGCAGCAGTTTTTGGATGCTATTACTACTGAGGATGAAGACGCATAGAGGACAACATTTGTCTCCTTTGAGCATTAAAGTTTCTGAAATGAGGTGTGTGGAACCTCTCTGAGATTTTTGACTCTTCTAAACAACACCTGCTCTGATGTTTGGCCTTAGAAGAAAATGTTATCTCCGGGGTGTCATGGTTTGACATGATGGTTTTTAAAAGCTGACACCTTTTCAATAGATTGTTCTAAAAAAAAAAAAAAACCTGTCTTTTATCAAAACACTACAGATTTTTCCAGCTCCTCAGTCAAAGATGTTGAAAAGGTTGATGTTTGGTTTATGGCAGCGTGTTTTTTTGCAACATGCTTTAATTTGATATGTATTTAAATAATATTTGATATTCATTTAATCACAGCTGCCTGTGATTAAATGCCAAGGGTCTCATGTTCTCAATTATAATTCCTGCTAACTGCACTTATGTTTGTCGTTGTAAAAAAGGAACATTTGTTTTTACTAAAAAAAGAGATTGAAAATGTCTTTTGGTTGTGCTTGACATAGCACAAATGTTTCAGCAGAGGTCAGTATTTGTCTGTATTTATCAAAGATGAGGCAGAACGCACCTGATGCCTTTAGTTTTCAGTTTCCCTATTTCAAATTTTTTAAAGACAGTTATTACTTTAACCTTGAAAAAAAAAGTTTCTTAGTTTTTGGACTCAAACTGTTCTAAAAATGTTCTAAACTTGTTTGTCTTTGGTCAAGAAAGTATCTTTTTTAACAACATTTTAGCCTTTTTTTTTTAAGAAAATGAAAGAAAAAATGAAAAAGATTTGTTTTTGATAGAAGAAAAAACAAAACAAAGTATTTTTAAATTTGTATATCCAACTGATAAAGTAGATTTTGAAGAAGACGCCAAAAAGAAAAAAAGGCAAATATATTATTTTCAACTGACATTGTTACATTGTTTCTGGTAATTGTAGGAAATCTGGTTGTTTACATTTTCATGCTTTCTTTTCCTTGTTTTCCAGTTAGGTTCAGAATTAGATAAAATATCAAAGGTTTTCGTAATTTCTTCATACTTTGCAGAAGCAGCCCTATTCTTTTTTGCTTATCAGAGCAACACAGACGGGTAAAACAGTTACATGTTAACAATAGTTTAGAAAGTTGCTTATGAATTCTTACAGTAAGAAGTCTGTAAACTTGAGGAGAATTATTTCTTTAAGAAGGTATGTTGTACAAAATTAAAGGCTTAAGAATCAAAGTTTTCTTCTTCTTAAATGTGTTTTTTATTGATTTGTGTTTTGTTTAGAAAAGTCTGAAATGAGTTAAAGGATGCAGTAGGTCCATATTTATGAGTAAAACCCCACCAAGCTCTGTGAGGTTTACTATAATCCATTCAGTCAGTAGTGATCCATCACTATGCAGTAATGGTGTTAATGATGTGCTCTCCAGTGCCTGATTTACTCACTCATGCTCCACAGCCTGTTAGTGAACCCTCAGCACCTGTTGTGAGCGGGTTTGAGAGAGGAAAGGCTTTTCTCTGACTATTTATTCATATCATCTTGACTGGTTCAGTGCTGCTCAGAGTCCATGTGTTAATTTTCTTCTTAAAGTACGCTCTACTGCCTTCGTGAGATTCTCCCGTGTTTTGACATTTTTCTGTCATCTCGCAGAAAACTGAAGCAAACTTAAATATCAGTATCAATTACAGAGATGTCCTTGAGCACTAATAGCTAATGAGTGTGGAATTGAAAGAATGATATGATTGTTAGACAAGTTGAAGAGGTTTTGGTAAAAAAAAAAAAAAGAGATAAACACTTGTTTTATGTATGAGTCTTTGTGGTTTTACTTTCTCACTCCAATTCCTGATGCTGACTGTCAAGCAGAGAGGCACTTTGGGTTTAAACCCAAAATCTATCAGTTTCAGAACAGACTCTTGAGCTTGATTGAAATGAGAAAGATACACTGGTGTCTGTAACCTATTCAAACTGTTCCAAATTTGTCTTTGTGAATGTATGATCCTACATGCTGACAGCTGATGTCACAGGGAGACAGTGATCATCAACTGCAAACGGCTCGCATTTTTCTACTGTCTTGTCTTGTTTCTATTGTTTTCTGCTTTAAAAGAAATCTTTTCATCTGTGGGGCTAAATATGCGACTTGATAACAGGATTACGTTGAACGAATAAAACACTGAAGCCTATTTTGCTAAACAAATCAAAGAGTTTGACGTGAATGTTCTCCTAAAATGAGAGCTGTGCGTGTCGTGCTAGTTTTAATTCTCACATTTTTTTTTGTAGTACCTGAGCACATACGCCATTTAGGTGTTACCGGTTCTTGTTCCATTTTTCTGATGATGGAGGACATGCATAAAGAAAAATAAGCTCACAATTCCACTCCTATAACTTTCTTTTTTCAAATCATGAATCAAGTGCAGACAAAAAATGCTGTTTGAAAAAAGAGCTTATTCATGACGTAGAAAACACTCAGGGAGGCGAAAAGCTCCCTGCACCACTTAAACAGAAAACTCTCAGCAACAGAGAGGGGAAGAGGGGGTGGGGTTGCTCCGTGCCACTGGTCCCAAACACAACTTGCAGGTGAATTTTGAATGAACTACCGCCGCTCTGCAGAAATATGTCACAGAAAATGACAATTAAAAATTTTTTTTGGGCTAAAATTGGATAAAAATAATAATAACAGCACTTGGAACTCTTTGAATTAGATTAAAGGATGATTGGAGTGGGTCTTTAAACATTTTGTATTTCAATATGTAGTGGATTTACCAGATCAGACATTAAACAAATGTTTGTTGTAAGGACGTATTGTGATTGTGAACAAGGATGTGCAGAAATATGCAGAGGATTTGTACTATTATGAGCCCTTACAGAAAAAACACTATGCATTATGGTTTTGACATTTCAAACTTAAATATACAAAGAAATGTTAACAATGTAAAAAAAGAAAAAAAAATATGAGCAGGTCTAATAAATTCCTGTGGCGTTTGCAGGAGTACCAATTAAAGTGGGTGGTGAGGAAATGGGACCGGAGGCATGCAGGTGGCACATTTCTACTTGAATCTCATTTCATGCTAATAAAGTAAACTTGTAAAAGCAATAAAAGCAACATTATGGCTGCTTCCTACTCTCAAAGAAAGGACATTTTCCAGAACGTGTGCTTGTAAGGATACAATGACATTATGCGGTCTTCATAATTATGTTGATTTTTGGCACAATTGGATGAGCAACAGCTGTCCTTATTAAAAGGGCCTCAAAGAATGATGGGACTTTTATGAACTCAATTCAGATGTTCAAAATGAGTAGCACACATCTAAATCAAGCAAGGTGGAGGGCTGATTTATTAAATTCATACAGCAAAAGGTCTTTATGCAAATGTTTTCTATAATCACATTGAAAGGGGGTGTAGCTGTCCAGCAGCTTTGTTGACATTTAGGCCACAGGAATGCAACAGTATAAGCAAAGCAACAGCTGGATGACTGAAAAAGAAAAATATTCAACGATTGATGGGCGTTGCAATGCTCCATTAATGAGCAGACTGTAATCTGATCAGGATCTGATGACGGTTTTGCAAAAAAAGAAAAAGAAATCCTCCAGATAAATGTGAGTGAGTTTGCCCAAATTAGCCTAGATGAAACTTTAAAAGCCACTCACAGCAACCCATAACCTATATTTATATTCTGTAAAATCTCATTCAAACTACAATTATAATCCCAACATGTAATAAAGACAGAAAGGTTTTTCCTGTTTCTTTTGTATTTATAGGCATTCAGCACCCTTATGGACGCTTTATATATAAATGAGTTATAATTATTAGCCTGCATGAATTGCAGTACTTAAGGTTAGTCGGCTTTAATAGATATCTGTTAGTGTAATTATGGAAAATAAAGGCTTACAGTTTCTATGCAGTTTTTCTGGTGTTCTTTCCCTTTAAAGCAAACAATTTTTTGGCAACATTTTTTGGTTTTCCTTTAGTGTGTAATTGACAATATTTCTCCCTATTATTGTTGTAAACCGAAAATTGCATTCAAGCAAAGACATCTATAGGATTAATATTTATGTAAAAATGTACATGTAAATATGTTCTGATGGTCTTTTTTTTAAAACAAAATGGTGAAACATATGTTTTATTTCCAGTGGCTGTCAGGCCACATCATGTGATATTTTAGCGTTGTGTGGGAGTGACAATGCTGAAAGGAGGGTCATAACAGCAAGAATGTCGATTTGTCATCTTTCTCATGAAGACAACAAACCAAATGCAGCAATGTATAAATAGCTTCCGTGAGATCTAAAGGTAATTCACACTTGTGTAGTTAGGTGCAAAGCTAGCATCATAGCAACAGACTCACTGGTTTGTTTTTCTTCTTCAAATTTCTTTCAGTGGTTTCTTTCAGTGGTTTTAACTATGCACTTTATCTACTTTTTTCATATGTGAAACAGACTGTTAGATCACCACAATCGCTTGTTTCTATAATTAAAGTATGAAAATAAAATGTATTTGTTTCATGATTATGTAGAAAAACACAATAATTTCATATAAATGTATATGCCTGGAAATGTTATCTGAATCCCTGAGCATCAATTTATTTTGTGCATCACACAGACTTTTAAACTGCAGCATTTGTGCAGATGGCATGCAGACAAAGGAATAAATGCATAAATGGTAAGCGGGATTTTTTTTAAAGCATGCTTTATTCTCATCTTTTTGGTTTACTAAAGTTTGCACATATATTTTCGAACACATACATTTTTACTTACAAACGTCTGTTTTTTAGTCTCTCACACCAGATCGAGTTCAAGAGACGAGCTTTAAGGAAAAAATTAGAAAACAAGTAGTTTCATCTGATAAATGTTCAGATCAAGTGACTTGTGGACAAAATTGTTGGTACAGATTTTTAATTGAAAATAAACAATGGTCTTTGTTATAAATCTTAAAGGATGAAAATGTAAATGCATTAAATTTGAACCAATATGAATTATATTTTGTTGCACTGAATTCCTCTCAAAGCGATTGTTTTCATAATGGAAGAAAACCAATTGTCTTTGTTTTCCACATGCACAGCAAAGAGGGACTTTTTTATGTCAGTTACCTGCCTGGTAGTCACAATGTTCCTACAACAACATTTTGATTGAAAGAAATGGATTTCCACACAATTAAAAAGCACTATTTGAGGTTCTAACAATCTTTTCATGGAATGGTTTCAGCCCCTTATTATTGCAACTGCAGGCAATAAGAACATATTGTGCTTTCAAAATAAAATAGAAACTGGGAGCGGGAGCATGCCCTGCATGTATTACCATTTGTTTTAAGAGCTTGGCAGTTGCAAAAGTATCCTCCATTAAATATTTATGCTGATACAACCTTGCAATTTAATATGTGTTGATAGAAACATTGAGGCTTTAGGGAATAAATGAATTTGGTAGAATTTTTTTATTTACCCAGTGTATGCAAAACAACTTAATTTAATGTAATGAGTTGATTTATATAAAAAGCAAAAAAACAAAACAAAACTTTAATAGAACTTTTAAATTAAAATGCAAATAAAGAACTATAAAGATGAGTTGTTGAAGGAATTAATAAAATTAATTTCATTGTTATTTTTCTAAAATGGGGTCAGTGGTTTATATTTGGGATCTTTTGATAAATAAAACTAATTTTAAGGCCTTTACTGCATTTTACAAATGTAAAAGTGGCTTTGCTACTTCATTGTTTACTATTAACCTGCTACTTGCAATTTTAGATGATTTATAATGCAATTGTATGAATTACTTTAATATAGGTTGATTGCATTTGCATGGAAAATTGAACAAAATAACTTGTGCTGTAATAATATCAATTAAACACAAAGGACATTAGTTCCTAAACAGGAAAGTTGCATTATTATTTTTATTTTTTATTTTTTTTCCCAGCAGGTTTTAGCTCCACAATGAAAATTATCTCTAATGGCATTGCTTTCCTATTTCATTGTGATCAGCTCTTGGAATTAAAAACGTGTTACCACTTAGAACAAACACTTAATTCCTTTATTTGATTTTCCAGCTCTAAATTAATAATTAAATTAATACATTAATTTAATGTAATTTTTTAGTCTCAAACCATGCCAGAAGTGAAATCTGTGTCAAATATAGAAATAAATACACCGGATACATAATCTCCATCCTCCTCCTCAGAGTGCTCAATGGCAAAAATGAACTTTAAAAAAAAAGGCATACTGATCAGCCTTTGTTTCACCCAATTTGTCATTGTGTATCAATTCAATAATATAAAACAATATGACTTTTTGGGGTTTGACTTAAATCCGGAACAGACGGTGGGAGTTTGGCCTCAAAGATGGAGATATTTACTTGTTGCGTAGCTTTAAGGCTACCAAATGGATTCTGAAACTGATAGGATGAAATCATGCTTTTATTTCTGAGAATCAAAAAGGCACATGGCAAAACAGCACCTTTTAAGGGTATTCTGTGGCAAATAATCTATCTGTTTTGACCACCAGTTGCCTTAGGCAGTGCATCTCAGATTCACATTCCTACTGACACCAGTTGAACACATGCAGCAACTGTGGAATTGCACTGTGTAATACAACTGAACATGTCAGACCTTTTAGTGTGGCCAGTCTAAGGCACACCTGTGCAATAATCATTCTGTCTAATCAGCACCTTGATATGGCACACCTGTGAGGTGGGATGGACTATTTCAGTTAAGGAGAAGAGCTCACTAACACAGATTTAGACAGATTTGAAAACAACATGTGAGAGAAATGGTTATTTTGTGTATGGACAAAAGTTTTAGATCTTTGAGCTCATCTCATAAAAGATGGGAGCAAGATGGGAGTGTTGCGTTAATATTTTTGTTCAGTATATGAACGCTCATTGATGGCTTCAAGTTATAGCACATTTATGCTATTCAAATACATTGAAAGAGTAATCACAGGTTAGCATTGACGAAACTGCATGAAAATTTCTTTTTGTGAACGTATGACGTACGTTCCTGAACTTGGGGACTAACCTTCTATAACAGAGTAAGGTTTGCTTCTATTTCTGTTGTCTCATTATCATTTAAATCACAGTTCAGTAGGTATATAGGCAGGCTTCTAGGTTTTCTAAAGGGTATATTTTTCTTCACAACAGTTAGATCACTTCAAGGGCTGAAAGGCCTTTTTCTAACATTTGGAAAAACACTAAACAAAAGCCTCACCTTATTTATTTTTCATAGATTTATCTGAGGATATGTATTGAAAAGTCTATTTGAAGCTTCCAGTGAAAAAAAAAATAGACCTTTTTGACATCGTGTTTATCTCTACAGTTTCTGTCTGAAACTGCATGGAGCTCTTTCCATTTTAGCCAAGGAATGTTTCATTTCAAAGTCTAAAGATGCTATCATGACTTCAAGTACTGATGCTCTTATCAAATATACTCTGTTTTTTAAAAGAAAGTGTCTATTACGTAATTTTTTAAATACGTGTAGGACTTTTTTCTTGGCTGCACTGACCCAGAGGAAGGGTTAAGGTTAGAATTAAACCACCAGATGGTTCTGAGTGTGGTAGTTTCTGGAGCTCACCGCTCCTCCAGGGGACGGATCAAATGTGGAGAGCACATTTCACACACCTAGGTGCGCGAATTATAATGGGACTTTAACTTTAACTTTAATTTTTAATAATACAATGCAACCTTGAACGCACTTAGAACACATGCTGGCAATGCAGCAATGCACATTCTGGCTACACGAATTACGTCTGATCAACATTAATTTCCATCACTTTTTGTGCTGGTCGCACGGAAATACATATGAATAGCACAGCCTTTTTAAAAATGTAAATAAAGAGATATGTTTTGTCTTCATTCCAATGATGTGACATTCAATAGATCTAATAGCACGATTTTTAAAAAAGTGAGACACTTTTTTTTAACCAATTAGAAAAATTGCTCAATTGGGTTTTGAAAAAAAAAGGGCTTTTTTCCAATAAAAACTCTTGATATGTATGTAACCTTTTTGATCTTCAGGCTTTATAAAGTTGACCGCGCAACAGTTCAAATTTAAAGGGCTAAATAACCTTGAAATTTTGGTATAAAGGCATTATGCAATGTGAATATAGAGAACCCCTTTTTTTTAGGGTTTACATCCACTTTATATGTACTGTCAGAAATTGTTATTTAGAAACCTGTACAAGCTTTGAGGAACCCAATGGAGATGACTAGAAACAAGAAAGAGAAGCTACATCACGTGTTTCGCTCTTCTTGAACAGAATACTACTCTGGGATGCTTGGGCTGCAACTGTTTTGTATTTTTTTATAAATTTATTTATAACTGATAAAGTATAATGATAAATTACAACATACAAAGTTAAAAAAGTCTTTGGAAGAAGCTTGAGAACCTATCGATTCTAAGCCCCTTTTTTCAGTTCAGTCCAAACTTCTATTTAAACGGTAAATTTACAGAATTACAAGAAATAAACACACGCCCTGAGAACAATCAATTATGGTTAAAAGAACAAAAAAAAATCTTTAAACTTCAGGAATTATCGAAAATACTGCAGAATTTCTTTTTAGTGTGGGAAAAATGAGCAAATACATCATTTTACATTTAGAATTTCAGTGATTTGAATAAAATAGCTTCAAGGACAATCGGGCAAGTATTTTAGTTTCTTTGTATCCTACTTTCTCAAACTGTCTAAAAAATGATGCACCCAGGTCAGAATCCTTTGCCTTTTGAGCTAAATGTTGCTGAGTTGACCAATGTTAGTGTAATTAGCTTTTTTGTGATAAAATAGGAGGTTTTAAATATTTCAAAACATAAAAGGTAGTTGCAGTTAACACAAAGTCTACGTCACACACTGATGAATCCCATTTCAGATAAGTATTTTATCCACGTTTACATCTTGGATGTGTGAAACATCGCTGATCCCCCCCTGTATTTGTCCTCTATGAAGCCCTTTTGTTCAATTTCTTGGAAATAAATCAAAAGGTCAGAGTAACCAGGGATGCCAGTTAATAGAGGTAGGGGAGTGGTCAAATTGGATTTTGTCTGGTCAAAAAAGGTACCTTTGTGTCACAGACACAAGTACATTCAATTTACAGCTTCACTGATGTTCTTAGGCAATTAATAACTTGAGTGGTACTCTGTAATGTTCTGTTCTATGCTAAAGGCCATCTTTTGAATTAACAAGAGGATTTAGGAGGTTTGGATGGAGAGATGTTTTTGAAAGAGATAGCAAGGCATATTTAAAGTCTAGAGGGGAAGCAAGCTATTATCACAATGATTTGAAAACGTTCAACCAGGTATTGGTTGAGCTACTTGAAAGCCGATTCTGGAAGAATCAGACTATAGAGCCGGGGTGTCAAACTCATTTTCACTGAGGGCCACATCAGCATGGTGGTTGTCCTCAAAGGGCCAGATATAACTTATACATGTAACTAAATGTAATGAAAAAGAAATATAACTACTCTTTAATGTTAAATAATGTATAATGTATAACTCATTATTTATTCATTATACATTTTTAAAGTGACAGTTACAGTTGCATAGGAAACATATGTTTGCTTGTTACTCTAACATTAGTCCTTTTACATTTGATTCTGTCAGGTTAGGTTATATTGACAGTGTTTAAGTCCTATTGTATAGTTGCCCAATCCTACATTTCAAGTTCGATTCCCCCTAGACATGAATAAATACACACCAATTTTTTATTTTAATTTTAAGAGATTAAAAACTTTAATGCTCTTGCGGGCCACAAAAAATGACATGGAGGGCCACATTTGGACCCCGGGCCTTGGTTTTGACACATGTGCTATAGAGAATTTAAGAATGCCACATTAGCATTATTCCAAAGTTGAGATAGCCACTATAAAGTACATTATTCTACTTACATTATTAGATGATAAAACTGTAGTTCGTGTTATCTTGTACATATTTTAAGAGATTCTTAGTCTAGTTTTAATTATTTGCAAGACTGTTTACTAATGAGATGTTTGGATAAAACAAAAAGTTTTCTTTGAGAAGCCTTAATAACAAGATGACCTGCTGTCATCACTTCCAATTATGTTTTTCACAGCTACCCAATTAGTCAATGTGTTGGCTTATATGCATTCACTGCTGTGTTTTGTGTAAGTCGTTGTTTCCTTTTTTTGTGTTTCTTTTCTCCTTTTTTTTAAATTTTTTTTTAGCATTTTTCATTTTTCAAGTCACAGGTCTGAAAAAAAAAACCATAATGAAAACAACTGAAGAGTCTTGGTGGACTGAGCTGAAATGAAAAGGAATAAGAAGGTGTGCCAGCAGATTAAAGTGCCTTGGTGTGATTTTGCAGCTATGTTTAAAATCCTAAAATTCGATATCCTGATAAATCCAGGCATCTTTGGAATTTGCACCAAATTTTATATGTGATAATTGCCAAACAGCACATAAGAAATTAGTCTTGATGAAGATGTAGTGCTTTTAAAACTGTATTTATATCTATAAAAGTTTAATTTATACTGTCAAATTAACTGGTGCAACAAAATGTAGAGTGTAAGTGCATGGGAACAGCAGAAAAACATGTAATTATGTTTTTGATGAAAAAGGAGGTACAATTAGTTAAACTGCTCTTATGTAAAAGTGTGGTCATTATCTTATAATAAGAAATGACTTATGTCCACAGTCACATGCAGGTAACTACATAATGATGCACATAACTAAAATGTCTTTTATCTTTTAAAGCACAGATATAGTGCAGTTATTCTAAAAAATGCTGTTTGCAAAGGTTCAATTGGGATTTAAATGTTGGCAGTGTTGTATTAGTCAATAATGTGACCAGTGCAATTCTGGACTGATTGAAAGCCACGGTTACCCTGTTTGATATACACTGAACAAATATAGAAACATAACACTTTTTGTTTTTGCTCTCATTTTTTCATGAGATGACAAACCTAAGACTTTTTAAAAATAATAATAATCCATCCCATCTCACAGGTGTGCTGTATCAAGATGCTGAGTATACAGCATGAGTTTTGCACGGGTGTGCCTTAGAGTAGCCACAAAAAAGCCCACTCGAAAATGTGACGTTTTGTTTTATTTGGGCGGTCTGGGGACATCCCCATTCATATTTTTGTTCAGTGTATAAGACATGCAAATCAAAGGATCACCATAGGCATTAAATTGGATACCAATAGGTTTATTAAATACAACAGGGATCAACACCGGTTAAACATGGCTGTCATCACGACTAAAAGCTTTGCCAAGGCAGGAACAATGATGGCAACCAGGAACATGCTGAGGTTGTGAATTTACACAATACATTCAAAACAAAAGATCTCATCACAAAACACATATATCATATGACAGAGATCCACCACACTACAAGGCATGAACAGTAGAAAAGAAACCAAAAGAAAAAAAAAACAGACCTGAAGATCATTACTGGTGCTTTTATGTTCCAAGGTAAGATGATCAAACATAAACATTACAATAATAACCATCACATGCAACTGAATGTCCATTATCAAAGTAGGAGTTTGAGACTTGAAATAGAAATACAGTTTACTTAACCAATTCAGATGAATAAAAGTTCTAAAAAAGCAGCAGTCATCAGCATGTTCAATGGATAAATATTCCTCAGAGTTCAAGTAATGACTATATACAATGGCACACTTGTAACATTGTCCACTGCCCCCCATAGAATTATGTATAGATTTACAGCAGACACCATTATTACCTGTCCCCGTATGTAGCGCCCATCTTCACACATTTCTCTGCTCACTTTGGTATTCTGGATGGTGAATTTGGGAAAGTGATTTAAAAGCTAATTTAAAGTAATTTAGTCAGCGCTGCCCCTCATCAGAGGGGGTTTTTATGAGAAAAGGGGTTATAGCATTTCGCCCTTGGTTCAATTTGCTCTTACACTTGGGAAAACTGAACTGACTCAGAAAGTAATGGAGCTACACACTGCAGTTCAAATAGGGGCTTTTTCCTGGAAGAAATCCAGCCAGTCGTTCTACTCTGAAGTGTTTAGGGATTTTTTCAGCAGACCCAATTAAACCAGTTATACAAACTCCCACATACAACGGCCAAATGTCTTCTGGTCTAAAAAAAAAAATTAAACAGTTTTCTAATAACCACTGTTGCTGTGACACTTACCCAAACTTGCAGCCAATGAAACAGAAACTTCTTTCACTTCATGTTGTGTTCTCTTCTGCAGGTCTGACCTCTCCATAGGAGAATTTCAAGTAACATTTCATGTCACTTGAAATTTTCTTTTCTTAAAATTAAACTTAACTACCATTTTTAGTTTTTCTTTAAATTAATAACTAGTTCTGTTTTTAGGTGTTTTGGTACAGTTTCAGACATCAATTCTCGTCCCACACAATGCATAGAAATCTGAAAAATGTTTGAAGACGATTAGAAATCGACATGTAATCTGTAATATTATAAAATACAAGCAATTTAGAAATAGGATTTACCTACTCATTTAAAGACTATGAAAATATCAGTGCTTGTAAAGTAAGCTGTTTTGGCTAAGTTTCTGCTTCCTTTCTACTCTTTTGACACATTTTCCTGCTTGATTAGTCCTCATATCTCTAAATTATCGCTGAGAGGAATACAATGTAAACAGAAGCTACTTTAAGTTACTTTGCAGCACTTTCAGCCAGACCTGCTCTATTTTGCACATGCACTGTTGCTTGTGCTTAGTACACGCCTGATGGGAGCCATGCTTGAGAGAGATGGTTTTGCTCTCCTTTCGTTCCAGACATCTCAAATGCACCCTTTCCTTTTTTTCAACTACAATTTACATCAAAACTCTGTTCAGGTTTATTACAGGATTAAAAATAACTAGTTTTCTTGGGATTATTGTTTTAATTATTGTAACCAGTAAGGACTTTTTTAATGCAGGTTGCAGATATATAAACAAACCTCTAAAACTCCTTTTTCCCACCAAGGTGTTTACACTACAGTTGTGCAGCAGCACTGACTAAGAGCGGTGACACTTCATTTAGAAATCACTATGGGCTGTCAGAGAAATCCCACTGCAACCGTAAAAGGAAAGAATTTAGATGACAAAACAATTCTATTAAGTTACATCTACTATTCTATATAGTTGAAAGACACAGATCAAGCTTTCAAATTAGTTGCAATGAACTCTGCTCTATGAGGAGCTTTGACATGCTGCAGTGAAATGGGAATGGCTTTTAATGTAAGTTGTGCTTTAAATTACTGAGTTAAATGCAACAGCTTATGAACGTTTTATCTTGTTGAATATGAGTAACCGAACTTTTGTGGGCCACAAATTTTGTAAAACTAAAAACTTTTTCTACCCCCACATTTAAACATCCAAGCTTTTCTTTGTGTAGTTTATAAATACATTCATCATACAGATGCTAACGTTTTCAACATAATTTTGTACTTTGACACTGAACAATGAACATGAAAAATAATGTATCAATCAAACAGCTATTGTACAGTTAAATGTTGCAAAATTACCTGCTTTTTAATAAAAGGAAAGAGGTGCTTTTATACTGCCAGACTACAAACACATAAAATAAAGCACACAAATGCAATTTTCTGGAGCAAACAACCATCTAATGATTTAAAAATAGACAGATATAATCATTAATAAAGTGTACTGTGTAGTTCACATATCGTATCATAGAGTTTAATACATTCACACTTGAAAATAAGCCATTTTGTGTTTCTTTGTTTACCTTTTCACTGACCTGTACCAACTTGTACATTTTTGCTTATTTAAATGCTATTTTTGTATTAATATTTTAAATAAAGTGCTTACTAATCAAGTTATCATTTAAAAGAGTTTTACTGGGTAAGACATAGTTGTACATTCACAAGTCGTACTTTAAAGTTTGACAATTTCAATGACTTAAGGTTTTCACAGATGTTTGTAGAAAAGGTAGGAGGTTGTGTAAGTGTACGAGTGATGGGTGAACAATACATTGTCCAATGGTTTCTTAATGACATCCTATAAATAACACACGCTGTCTGAAAGCATCTGTTCAATGATTCACCCTTTTCCACAATGCTTCCACTCAGATGCCACTTTGACACAAACCTATAGATAATGGCTGCAGATTACACATGATGAATGCACCGGGTCAGAACAGACATGCCCTCCTAAACGGAATACCCACAGCACATGACCTCAGATCATTTTGCTAATATTTTTGATTCAGTAATCTCGTCTTTCTTTCTGAGTTCTCCATCTCCGCCCTCGGTTTCAACAGCTGCGGTTCGATTGCTGAGCGGTGCATCGCTGAGGGTGCTGCGCAGTGTCAGCCGGGTGACGCTGAGAGAGTTTTTCCTGGGCGTGATGTTGTGCTGCCTGTGGCACATGACCTCCTTGAACATTTCTCTGAAGCGTGTCGACATGAGGTTGTAGAGGATTGGGTTGACTGCCGAGCTGAGATAGAAAAACACTCCCGAGATGATGTGCACATACTCGAAGATTTCCCTGTGGCTGTCAGTCCATTCATTAATGAAACTCCACATGAGGCGGTCGCTGTGAAATGGTGCCCAGCAGATCCCAAAAACAACAACTAAAACAACTAAAAAAAAAGAAGAAAAGAAAGAGAAATTCTCATGAGATCCACACTCATTAGATTGCCAGCATGTTATGAGTAGTCCTGATTTAAGTGCTTCCCTTGAGGCTATGCGTCATTTATGGGGCTCTTTATCATCATTTATCCTTAACAATCAGTCTTATTTAATCCTCCATATCAAGCTAAATACGCTAAGGACATCTCATCTTTTAAATGCCTGTTTTAAAGCATTTCTGAAGATCCCAGTGCTCCTCCTCTTTTAGTTTTTTTAGAGTAGCTGTCATAAAATAAAGGATTAAAGATCACTCAGTACTGAGAAGCATCGTAAACATAAGCAGGTTAATGAAAAAAATATAATGTTCCAGAAATCTTTGATTGTTCTTTTAAGATTTCTAAATTAATTCTTGAAACTTGAAAAAAGACTGAATGATGGACAAAAAAATTCAAATTAAATTAACAATCTATTTAAATTTTATATAAAAGAGCACAATTTTTTAAAAACAGTTTTTAGTAAATATGTCAAAAAAGCAGTTTTGATACTTCAAAGACCATCCTGGTGCTTCATGCAGGAGCTCCTGTGAAATATTAATACCCCTTTTCATTATCAGTCATAAATTGTGACCTAAATTTAAAGTTCAGGAACAACAATTTCTAATTATATTACATTTTAATCAACTGTTTTCCAAAGTGTTTTGTAAATACATAATTTAAATTGAACTTTTAAACTTTATTATTTATAAAAAGGTAAATTAATGTAAATGACGTCTTTACAGGTCCATGCGTGTGCGTCAATGCGCACGTGGGTGGGTGCGAGCGTATGTGTGCGTGTGTGTGCGCCTGCAGCGGCAGCTGACGGTTCTACACTGTCACACTATTACTCGATTAAAATAGTGTTATGGGTTGCCCACTTTAAACCTGTGCTTTTCAACCTTAAAGTCCTACTCCAATCATCCTCTGGTCTTTTTCAATGCATACCCAGTGCTCTTTAATTATGATTATGTCGTTTTTAGCAAATAAAAAAGAACACGTGTAACATTCGAGACATTGTTTCTGCAGAGTGGCAATAGTTCATTAAAAATTCACCTCTGAGTTGTTGGTGGGACTGTTGGCCCATAACTGAGCTATCTGTCTTTCTGTTTACATGCTCTCCCACTGGCTTACAGGCCCCCACACTGCCAACCTAACATAACCAGTGCAGCAAAAACGCCAAGGAATGTTGGAGCAATGCAGTCGTACAGTTTTGAGCCAGATGCCAGCTCAGACGAGGAAAGCCAAGACGTACACGGATCTAGTCGTCTACAAATGGATGCTTTAGAACAAAGCAGGGAGCTTGTGGCCTGCTCATCGTATTTTTCTACGTAGCAGATACAATCTTTTTCAAACGGCTTTTTTCCTGATTAACAATGATTTGAAAAAAGACATACTCGGAAATAACATTTTAAGCGTAATTATCTAAATATGTGTCTTCCATCATTAGGAAAATGTTGCAAGAACATGTCAAAAACACAATTTTCATCAGAGTGGTTCTTTAGTTAATACCAGAAGTATACATAAGCAACTTAAAACAGCCCTTAAGGAGCAGAATGTGGCTTCTAAGGAAAGTGTTGATGACCTTAACATTAGTCTCAATATTTAGGACAATGAATATAATAAAAACAGATTAAAACATATTAAAATTGCCTTAATCTATCATCATGATGTGCAAGATGCAGCATCCATCTAATCTAATGTTTTCTATTTCTATTCCCCAAAATCTTTATAGTTAAGGCAGTGTTTTATTTTCTGTCAAAGAATAACTACAGATGACTGCATATGATGATGCTTTAAGTAGCTATCATCAGCGTCTGGCAGTAAAATTTAGAGCCTTGCCTGCTGGGAAGCTGCATACCACACTGAGCAGGAGGCACTGGGAGGTGAATTGTACACTCGTTGTTGTCTGCAGATGAGATATGAGCCCAACTCCAAAGAGGGTGCTTTCATTTGCATGCAGTTCTCTTCTCTAAGCTTCTTGGAGCATTCATTCATCACAACTGTTCAACAAACCACTGTTGGAGTGGTGTGCAAGCAGCATTCACCCTAAAATGCTTCTGCTTGGAGCCAAATTAACTTGTGGTTGGCTCATGGTTGCCACGAAAACATCATATTTCATCCTGATAACCATCACGCTCACACTACATTTATTTCAAAATATATCAAGTCTTTTTCTATTAAAAAACACTAAATGCCTTAAAATTCATAAATTAGGTTTACTGTCATGGAGCTTTTATTTGGTCAGATATGAACAGATTTGGACTTTACTTTCTATTTATTCCAAACCTCGAAGCAACCGTTACATAAAACGTTTTCCTTTGAGAACATTTTGTCAGATGCATATTCAAATAATAAAACAGAGATGTGTGAAGAACAAATACATAAATAAAAAAACTCTACACATAAATGCACAGCGTTTTTAAATCAGCCTGTCTCATTAAATCGCAAGCTGTGAAGCATACACTTCAGTCATAGAGCTCATTATCTTATGCTATGCTCAACTGTGCCATAATTATTTGTGACATTACCCAGAATGTCAAATGTGAGTTTGATGGCAGATTTTTGTGTGTGCAACAGTTATGTTTCCAACGAATATTAAGGCCGCCACTAAACTTTTTTCTTAGTTTCTTGACATTTTTTACCTTGTTATTGATTCTGGCAGACTACATGTTCACTATGTCTGTGCAGACTTTAGGACAGAAATTGCAAATCCCCAAAATTGCAACCTGCTTTACTCTCTGTGCTTTTTAATCGTTTGTCTTTCCGTCTTCAAGCATTATTGACCAGGACCCTGGATGAATTTGATAACCTTTAAATAGAAAAATGCTTGCACGAGTTTTGAGATTTCTTCATTCACCTGAAGGATTAAACAAGGCTATCCAGGATTAATTATTCCAAATAATGCAGTTTCTCTTTGCACCCTTACGAAAAGATCTATGACACCATGAAATGAGTCAGATATCTCATAAAGTTTAGGAAATTTGTAGTGTTCAATTTTAGAACTAAGTGGAATATTGTGAACTTAATATTTGAACAAATCAGTAAAAGTCTAATCTAAATAAAATGTCATTCATACTCTAAAAATATTCTCTTTTATTACGCATTTTCAAATACGAAAAAGATAATTCTTCAAAGGTTAGGTTTCCTCTTTTTTTCATATTTTTAATCAGTTATTTAGAAAGGGGATATTATTGAATGTCAAAATCTGAGCCTAAAAATGTGCTTCTTTTCATGCTGAATTTAAATGAAATACTCATGAATGTCTAATTGCCATAACAGGGAAAATGTAGTGATTTCCTAAATCCGTTTATGATACTCACATAACATCTTTGTGACTTGCCGGCGTCGTATCTTCTGTTGTCGTGTGCGGATATTACAAAAACTTTCCTGTCCAAACCCAGACTTGGCCTCCAGCGCTTGGTGCATCTTTTCACGCTTCAGCTGCAATCCAATGAGCATGTAGAGAACGCTGATGGTGAGCATGGGAAGAACGAAAAACAGAAAGGTGGTGAGCTGGATGGTCAGGTTGTAGATCCAGCGAGGTTTCACCAGCGTGCATATGGCTGAGTCAGGAATCTCTTCATTTCGGTTTCCAGCTGGCCCGGTTGAGGGAGTGTGAAGGATGCTGATCCCATGTAGGCTTGTGTTGGGCACAGAGCACAGCACTGACACGCCCCACACTGTAAGAATGACCCTCTTGGCATGGGTGCGCGTCACAACATACTTTGCTTTTAGTGGGTGGACCACGGCTATGTATCGCTCAATGCTCAGAGCTGTCACATTGAGAATGGATGCCAAGCAGACCGTTTCAAATAAGAACGTTTTGAAGTAGCAGCCTCCCTTCCCGAGGAGAAAGGGGTAGTTTTGCCACAGCTCATACAGTTCCAAAGGCATACCGAGCAGCAGGACCAACAGGTCGGACACAGCCAAGCTGAACAAGTAGTAGTTGGTTGGCGTCCACATGACCTTGTTGCGTGCAATGACAGTGCACGTCAGCATATTTCCTACAACGCCAACCAAGAAGATGACCAGATAGCTCAGGCAGACGGGAAGAAACACAGATGATCGGCGTGGGCCAAGATACTTTTCTAAATACTCTTCCTCTGTCAGACACGCATTATCCAGATCAATGAGACTGCTATTCACGCCAGAGGTCAGGTTGACACACCTCTGTTCTGGGGAGCAAAGCCACTCCTTTTCAGTGATTGGATCAAAGGAGCAGTTGGCAGCTGACATCCTGCATGAGAAAGCAAGAAGGGGTTTATTAGTAACAGATAACTGTTTGAATAATTTGAAATGTTACAGGAACAACAATCAATAAAAAAAGTTCAAGCATTAAATGTGCCAGCAGATGCTCCAAAGAGTAACTGATAAGATGTGTTATAAAGACAGGTTCGTTTCAGTCCTCTGTCAGCCTTTAGACGGAAAAACTAGAAATTCAAACAAAGACCCAAATTTCTAATTTACAAAGGGGAAACATAATCAAGAGTTGTTTGCGTTTCAACAGAAGCACTATCAATGAAAACATCAATGTTGGTTGCCCTCCAATTTATTGGTGCATGACAGAAATAATAGTAGAATCGATTACTCAATTTGACAGACACCTACTATACTGACATTTCATTTCAAGTGCCGTCCATTCAGCACACACTAATGTTAGTATTTGCTAAAAATCCCAGAGAGATTAGGTCATAGCACAGATCACAATATATTCAAGGATGTGACTTTTAAAACAGCAAATCTTTTCACAATATGCAATTTTCTATACTCATTGAAATGGTTTGACTTCATAAAACAAGTCAGAAAGATGACCAAGGGCATTCATTTTCTTTTCTTTAAATAATGAATAAGTTTGGGTCCAGTGTCTGCTCTCTCCTCTCTGGTCTGTGGCTCAAACCATGTGTCATTTTCATTGGGATTCTGGACTCTTTCTCTCAACAGAAAATGATAAATTGTATTGCACTTGTACCAAACAAGCTTCTTAAGACTGTTTTCAGTCCCTAACAGGAAGTGGGTGCATTTTTATAGGACAGGAATCCCAGAATCCCAGCTTCATTTGCTCAACACCCTGTTTGTGTTGCTGATTTTTCTTTCAGAAAACATTTGTTTTCTTCAAATCAAATCAACCCCTTGTTGACCATCATTAGTACTGATACACCTTTTCCTCTGTGTTTGAAATAGTTTACCTTGAGTTGGAAACTCTGTATATTTTTAATATGATAAATTATTATTTTTTAAAATATTCAAGAGTCAAAGTCGCATTTTTTGAGTCCAGTTTGAATTAAAACTCAGTATTTGAATTCAATGTAAGCTTAAACAATACACATTTGCTATATTTTTTTAAAAGCCCAATGCTCAGATTTGTTCTGTGCAATAATCCTAGCAACTCCGATGTATGTATATTTATTTTTTTATGTTTTTTTAAATATTGACATAAAGATTAAAACAGGTTAATTGCACTGAAAATCACCAGTAAAATGATATGCTTGTTTCAAACAAGATAATCGGTATAATGAGACACACATTTAGATGCTAACAGAATAAATTACTTGCCAATTGACTATCACTCTACGAATAATACTGGATATTAATAATAACACAATTAAAATATCCATAAGATGAAATATTTTTCTTAAGAAAATAGCATGTCTAGAACAACTTTACTGCATACATCCTTTGAAAGTCTGTGATGTTAAAAAATAAACAGATGCCCGCCCTAATAAAACCCCAAAACAACAACAGACACAAAAAGAAAAGTGCATTTAAATGTATGATGTTCCATATCACTGGTGTTTTCTTTGAAATATCAGGATCAAGTCTTGCTTGTACCAAAATTCATTTTGATTAAATGTATTTTACATCTCAATAACTGGGATTAATAAAATAATCCTTTCAATAATGTTTCAAAGAAATCATTTTCCACAAAATTCAGCTGAATTCAAGGGAAACGTAGAAAAAATTCTTCTGAATATTCTGAAGATCTTAGCAGAGCCACGGACAAGAAATGCGTCAAAGTTAACCTAATCACTTTCTGCAGGACATGAAGCCAAAACCTGTTAGAGGAAACAGCAGTAGCCTGTGATAAGGTCTGAAGACCAGGTACTGGTGAGAAAACATGCAGAGACTGTATGGCCTCCATTAACACTCAGAAAAAAAAAAAAAAAACATCAAAAACACACACATTTGTTTTTCTGTGTGTATTTTCTAGCAACTGGCTTTAACCCTAACCATCCCAAATGACTGATTTATCACCATTTTTATCTAATCTTAGTCATAACTCTATACTACCCAAAACCCTAAAACTAAGTTTTGACCTCAAGCATGATTTAAAAAAGTCTGAATAATTACACTTCAGAGACTGCTCCTCATAGTGGATAAACACAAATCAATGTAACCTGTATTATACCTAATTGAGAGATTGTTGTAAATTCTTTAGTATCTAAATATGAATGCATCAAAACAGATTTTGAACAAAATAGTATTACAGTTCAACTCCTTAAGTTACCAAAACACAAAGGCAGGCTACCTTTAGTTGAGAGGAATAGCACTTTGCATGTCTCCTAACCTCCTCTTATGTGTGCAGGCTTGGATTAAACATTAGAAATGATAAATGCCAATCATTTTGTTAGAGAAAAGTTGCTGCCTGTGTTAAACATTGGGTTTTTAAATCCCAGATGGATTTCCAGTCCAACTGCCAAGCAGCTTTTCCTGTATAAAGAAGCTGATTACCTGACAAACCTGCATGAGCTGACCTGTCAGCTTCAAATTATACAGTCAGCCCTTAAAGGATGTTCCGAAAGCACTATAAAAAGTCTTTACCTGATCTAAAATACTGCTGGCAGGTACTGATGAATAATTAATTAGTCCTTTATTCATTCTTCATAAACCCCATGTAACTAAGCTAATTCATTACTTTGAAGTAAAATCATTCCTGCTTTTACCATATATTCTATTTTATTGAAAAGACTGTTTTTGCCTTTAAACATTGTTTTTCTATCTCAAAATTGTATTATTATACACAATTGGGAAAAATGCTGTCTGCAAAAACCTGGTGACCCAATGATGCCACGAAAGCCTGTAAAACATGGTAAATGGTATATGGCGTATACATATATAGCGCTTTCTACCCTCTTACAAAGGCCCAAAGCGCTTTACAGTCACAGTCCCATTCACCCACGCACACACACACACATTCACACACTGGTGGTGGCTCCGCTGCCGAACACTGGCGCCAACCTCCCACCAGAGGCAAGGTGGGGTTCAGTGTCTTCCCCAAGACACACTTCGACACATGGGCGTACAAGGCGGGAATCGAACCTGCAATCTTACGATCATGGGTCGACCGCCCTACCGCTGCACCACGGCCGACCCATAATCATATCAGATATTGACCAAAATCTGAGCAATAAAGTCACCTACAGTCATTGGTCTTCAGGTTACAATCTAAAATAACTTAGAAATAATTAAAAGAGTATTCTAAACTGACATTCTCTGATCCTCTTTACTTCATTTTTCTTGTAATCCAAAACTACTCAGGATTAGTATTGCTTTGAAGCCAATTGTTGAAAATATTCTCAAAGCTAATCTTACTCTTTGTTCCGTTGCACTTCCGGCCCACGCTTCTGATCTGTACCCGGAATTAAATTTGCTTTAATATTTTCTGAATCGCTCAAAGCAACTCCACCCCAAAGCACATTAAGCCTGAAGTCTCCTCTGAACCGACGTACACAAATGTTCCTGTTAGACCCATGTCTTGCCCCTTTAAGTCCTTGAATTAATCAAGAATCGTTGAATCATTGATAAACATGTTGCACTGCATGAGGAATATGGCAAAGATGGAATATAAATAAATCTGAGAAAGCACTTTGTAGAGTTTGTGAGAAGTGTGCTATTACTTTTGGTATCAAAAGATAGTGTCGTTTATTTATAGTTACTATTTTTCTAGAAATAAAATAGTAATGAGAATGAGACCAAGTGATTACCTATGATTCTTCAAAACCTTGTGTTACATGCCGGTTTCCTCTAAAGGGAACCTACTAGAAGCACTCACATGGGCTAGTCAGACATCAAAGGCTATTGCAAGTTAATTAAAAACTTTTGACACTTTTAAAGGCAACAAAAACAGCTATAAAAAGCCACAAAATTACAAAAAAAAACAAAAAGGAAAACTTTTCAATTGCATTTAAAAGCTTTAAAAGTGATTTTTCATTCACTTTTAAATACTAGAAAAACCTATTTAAAAAACAAAATGAATAAGAATGAGTTATTACCCATGATTCCTCAAAACAGCTTATCAAGTGCCTGTTTCTTCTAAAAGGGCACCTAATGGAAGCTCAGGGCTTATAAAAGCTATAAAATCTTATTTAAAAGCCACCAAAAAACTTTTACAGCTAACAAAAAATCAAATGCTAGAAACCCCCCACCCCCATAAAAATAGCTTTTAGAAGGTAACTATCCTATTTAACTTTTAGAAACTAGAAAAAGCTTTTAAAAAAATGAAATGAATGAGTCCAAGCAATAACCCGTGGTTCCCTTAAAACTATGAGTAAAGTGCCTGTTTGGATCCTACTGGAAGTTCTACTCAGTGATAAATGACTTGTCTTGTAATGTCTTGTCATTACTGTAAACATATTTTTTATTTTGAGAATAGAAGAAGTGATAATGCATTTATGCTCCGATCTCGAAAACTATTGTAGTTACGAGATTAAATTTTGATGTTTTGGTTTCATAAATGGTGCTGTATAATATACGTTTTAAAAATTTTAGGCCACCTAGTGGTGATTTTAAAAGTCTTTGATTAGCTATGCCACTAGATTCTTGAAACCGAAAGGTTTGGTTAAAATCTTGATTGCTTTCAGCAATCAGACACAATTTCTTTAAAGGAATAATAATATTTTCTGTATGTCAAGTGCTTTATAGAAACTTGGACATTAAAATAAAACAAAACAAAAAAAAATCTATTATCATTATATATTTTACATTAAAAAAAACAGCATAGACTTTTTTTTCCAGGTCTTAGAAAAAATCCAACATTTTTATTTTGGTGGAACCAATAACGGGTTATTGTTGTCCTTTAAAAGAAAATATCAAAGTCAACTGGGAAATGGTTTGCAATTCACAGTGTGGTGGAAAGTACAACAATGATACTTTTGATGTGCTGTGAGAGGTTTTTCTATCTCCAACAGATGATGCCGACATTTCGCCAAGACCCAGTAAAATTTTTCAAAATAGTTGAGATACAGTAAGTAGTATGACATGATATCAAAGCATTACAGAATGCACTTCCACTGAATTACAACTATTCAACCCGCATGGTAGCTTTACGCATCAAGTAGGTTCATTTGCACCTAATATTCTATTAAATATGGGGAAAAAATAAGCAAGGGGTTGTTTTATGTCATAATTTTTATTAATTAGCTCAATGATTTAATACCACATTTTCATATTTTAAAAATAGTTAAAAAAAAAAGTTAATAGAGAAATTTCAGGTTTTGTGTAAAAGTGTATAGGTGGCTCATTCAATTACTGCCTTCTGTTTTACCATGACAATCCTTTTCCCCCCCAAGTATGCTACTCCATTATAAACCTTTCTCTACCTATTTCAATTTAGACCTTTTAAAAGACAAATTGCAACAGATTTACTGTTTGGAAAATTATATATAATTTAAATATATAATTTCCTCTTGCAATATATAAAAAATCAATATAAGCAGTTTAAGTAAAAGGGAAGAGATCAATGAAATGTCTTTTATAGACAGAACTAAAATGATGTTTCTGTGATATTTTCCAAACCTGAACAGTGAATTTTCAAAGCAACTTGGAGCCTGTGTTGTTGTATTATTTTGATCCATTTAAAGACAGAGATTGTCAGTCTTTCCATGCTGTCTGAGGAAATTGAGTCTTTATTAGAAGTGTTCAATTTTTTCTCCAAATAACAACATGCTGATTTTAGCAACAATGAAAATGTTCCCCTAAAATGTTTCTATTTTGTTTATTCATAAATCTGCTGTATTTAAAGCAGAAATAAACGGAAAGATCTAGAACAAGAGCTGGGTATTTGTATCTAAGGTTGACAAAGCAAAGCTGGACAACAACAATCACCCTGAAATAAAAATTCTAAATTAGAATCATGTTTCAATATGTTTCAATGTTTCTCTTTTGTCCACATTTTGAAGGTTACTTAAATAAAATAATGTATCCAGTCAGCTTACTTAGCTGAGGAAGGTTTACTGATTTACTAGAATTATGAGATATCAACTGTTTGGCACAAATCAAATGACATGAACAGCTTTTTAAAAACATTTTAGGATAAAAGAAATTTAAGTGCATGTCAATATCGGCATGTTTGAGCCAGTCAACATTGAATATTTGGATATATATTTATCTTTTTAAATTTGTGACTGGAAAAGGTTAAATGAATAATAAAAGTGCATGCACACACAACACGGAAGGCATAACGAATGGTTTAACATCATTGAGGATCATGCCAATAACACTTTCTGTGAAAAAGAAAGTGATTTCCGGCTAAATGTCAGATGTGTTATGCTTATCCTTTGAATCGGAAGCTTTTTTGTAAAATAAAAATCTTACCTTTAATAATCTTTTTGCATCAGGTTGCTTGATTTGGGCAAAGATTAGTCTTGAGTGTGAAGAATGGGCTTGTCACCGAGCCCTCTGTCTGTTGCTCTCTCCTCCAGCGTCACTCGCACTTCTGCATGCATATGGTGCAAACACTCTCTTTCTGTCATCCTCCCTCACCTCCACCCTCACATAAACATTTAAACCTACATGTGGAACTCTGACTAAGTACGTATCCACTCAGCAGTAATCTCTACAAGAACATAATTGAGGTGCAAATAAAACCAAAAAATGCCTTTTTATTTTATGTGATTTTTGTGTGTGTTTAATGTAGAAGTCTTTTTTGAAGTTTGAAGTTTTTTTTACGTGCTGTAGATTTACTTTATCCTCAAAGTGAAGTTTGTTTTTCTATCAGGGCACGGAAGCAGCCGAGACTCCCATGGTGCAGCTGTCAGTGCGGAGTTCCTGCTCACGTCTGATCATCCTCCATGTGGAAAGGCTGGCCGAAACCTCAAGGTGAAAAGATGCAACTGCTACGACCTTTCATGAAAGACTGGCTTTCATTGTGTCACTCACTTTTGACTTTCCATCCTGTTCAGACAAAAAGACTCTTAGTTAAACAAGCAGACCAATTAGGACCTGCTTGTCATGGGTTGTGCTGGTTAGTGTTACAGCAAAACTCTGGTTTAAGTCCTGACTCCAGCTTTTCTGAGTTGTTTCTGAGAACTCCATTTTTACTTTAGGAGCATGTGTGTGAATTTGAGTGTATACTTGTGTGCATATTGCTTCTTATTTTTGTACCATGACAGGTGAGACGGGCTCCTACAAATGCAGAACAGCAAGGAGCAGGTATATAAACCAAGTGAGTGATTGTGGCTATTCAGGGGCAGAAATGTGAATCTGCATTACAGATGAAATGAGGATCTAGCGGCATCAAATAAGTTCGCACAAAAGAAAATCTATTTTTCATTCATCTAGACAGCAGATGTTGAGGTGACTCAACAAAACTGTAATATAGAGAGCTAAAGAAATTGTTTCAAGCAACACAGTTATTTGTGTGGATTTACAGCGGTTCATTGTGCAGCAGTCTCAAATCCGGTCAATAGTAAAATGGCTGAAAGCACCATCTGCTATGGATCAAGGTCAGCAGCTCCTGAAGACAAGAAACCTTTTATCAAGGGTTTATTGACACCTGTGCTTCACAATGCTGGTAATTAAAACTAAATGTTTGCAATGAGCCACACGCCTTACACCCACTCCAATGAAAATGGTGTTGTTGGTGTTCTTGTGTTATTTTTCTAATGATGGAGGACATGTATTAAGAAAGTTAAGCCTAAAATACAGTGTTTCTGTATTCAGATCGTTTTGAATCAGGAGTGGATGAAAAAAAAAGCTGTTTGAAAAAGAGCTTATTTGCGATGGGTGGGCCAAAAGCTCCCTGCTCCCTCCGTTTAAACGCAAAGCTCGCAACAACAAGGAGGTGAAGGGGGGCTGGGCTGCTCCATGCTAATGGTCCCACCCACAACTCAGAGAAGAATTTGTAATAAACTACATGCTCTGCAGAAACCATGTCCTAGAAAACGACAGCCTAAAATGGCATAATCATAATTAAAAGACCAATGGGAACTTTTTTAGAATAAATCAAAAGATTATTTGCAGTGGGTCTTTAAGTACCTTGGAGTAGTTTGACATGATATTTTTCTATTTTGAAAGAGGAGTGCCTCACCATTGGACAGCAAGTGCTTGTCACTAATTACAGAGGTTGTACATTTTCTCACATCACACTTTCATTGCTTTCCTTAATTAAAAACAATGTTCTGTTTAAACGTTCACACTGTTTCATTCAGATATTTCTTTGTGTTCACGCTTCTTTGAAACCATACAGGAAGGAGGTTATTATGTGCAGATCATGAAGGTCAGCAGGTATCCTCTGTTAGTCAAAGATGTAGTATTTAAAATGTGCACCTTCAGTTTCTTGTGACCTACTAAAGACAAATGCTCAATCAGCAATCAGTTACTAAGAGGTTTTGATTGTCCCTGAACATGCTGATTAAGGATGGAAAAAAAGAAACTGTATAAAATAAATTACGGTGGGTTTACCTAAGAGTTTCTGTCATAATCCTCTATTCTGTTTGATATTCAACATCCTATTATAATTATAAACAAAAATTATATATGGGTTGATGCCAACTCTCAACAGCCTTCCTCCCTGCCAGCTGGTTAGTTGGGGGTTCAAAATCCTAAGATCTTCATTGAATGACTAAATGTGAATGTATTAACCCTTGTGCTATCTTAGATTACCCCACCCTCACATTGACGTGTTATCCCTACCATGACAAATGTGGATAAAGGTGGAGAGGATTTCATGTAATCCATGGACACCAGTGAAGATCACAAATCATTGAAGAAAAAAGGTTCAGCGCAGTGTCATGTGGGGTCTAGATGACCCAACTCCCAATGTTAAAGTGCCTAGGATAGCACAAGGGTAACACAAATTTGAGGGGGAAAAGCTCTGCAAGTTCATTTAAAAAGTTATAAATCTTGTCCACCATCTTCCTAATATTCCATCAACTTCTGTAGATGTTCATGGAGAAACTTCATTCAAATTATTTTTCCTTTTTTTAATTTAAGTGAGACAACAGAAAAAAACATTCTTAATCTTTGGATTAAAAATTGTGTCTTTTTGTTTATTATAGTGTTTAATTGAACTCGATATTTTCTTAATTCCTGCTGTGTTTCTTCTGTTGGATTATTTGCATTCAATGATTCAAGTATTTTAATCCTTTGCAGAGGATTTCTTCAAAATTCTTGACTAATTTCTATGTGTGAGATTGCCATTTAAAGGTTAATTAAATAATACATTTACATTTTCTTTGATTGCTGTCATAAAAAAGAAAAATTCAAAAATTACCTAATTTCCCATATCCCAAATGGCACAAATATTTTGAGTTCTTAATATCATGATTGAGAAATAAATCCCTAATTAAATTAAATTAATTCTAAGTTTTATATTTGTATTCCCTGGTGAATTTTAAACTTTGTCTTTTTTTCTGTAATTTTCACCATATTGTTAGCCATTTATTTCCTCTCTTCTGCTTTGCCAACGTTTTTAAAGGAAAATGTCACACAACAAATTGAAAACAGTCAGATAATCTGACAGTAATCACTCTGGATTGTGCTGTCACGAGGAGGAACATTAAAAACTTTGCTCTCTATTTGACTTCAGAAATCACACAGTTTGAAAAAAGGAGGCAAAAATTCAAAGTGACAAGAAAAGTTACAAATAATCTCTGCACAGCAGATGCCCCAAATATGTCGACACATCTAAACTTCAGTCTGGTCATCCTGCAGAGCAGATTTCTGTTTTTTATTCATTATGCTAAATTGTTATTCCTTTTGTGGTGTAACCGACTTACGCCACCAGACTCAGGCTCCTGTCCTACATAAAACTCAGTGTATTTTTTAAAAATTGCTTTTGTTTTGAAATGTATGATGCAACTATTATGGTACCTAAGTGCACCAGGATGTTTCTTGTATTTGATGAGTTACAAGAATTTTTGAATGATGTTCGAATCAGTTCATCTGATCAACAAAAATGTAAATATTTTATCAAATAATGTTATTATCTTCGGTTTCTTAACTCTAAACTGATGTTGTGGGGAGTAGTTTACCAATATTATAGACTCACTGGCAACACAGTTGCTGCAGATTTGTCGGCTGCACCTCCATGATGTGGCCATTTGAGGACAGCAAACTTATTTTCATGTTCAAGAGACCAGTCTGAGATGATTCCAGCTTTATGACATGGCGCCTTATCCTGCATGAAGTAGCCATCAGAAGATGGTTACTCTGTGGTCATAAAGAGATGAACATGGTCAATACTCAGGTAGACTGTGGCGTTGTAATCATGCTTTATTGGTAAGAAGCCCTTATGAAAGACAAATATATTGCAATACACTGGAAAATATATCATTTATATATTTATATATTAATAAATATATTTCAGTATATCAGCAACTTACTCATATTTTTAAATATATTGCAATATATGGACGGACAACCTATTTCTTTTCAGTCAGACAACTCTTGCAGTAAGAAATATTTATTCGACATTTTCCACATACTTTAGTTGGCATTCACATCTTTTGGTTTGGCATAAGGCTCCGTTCAATTCCATGAGAGATTTCCATAAAACTTTCGGGTAACAAAAACCCCCCTTACGGAGCCCACAGGTGGAAGCCGGGGAGGAGGGTGGGGCGAAGAATGAGCGCTGAAGGTAAGAAAAGAATGAACGCCTGCGCACCTGGCTTAAATAGGACGCTGAGCAGGTGCATTAATTGACTGAACCGCCTAGGGTAAGCTGTAAACACTGCTACGAGTTATCTGCCCGAAATACGATTAAAATCGTCATTTCGTTGATTCATGTATATTTAAAACCCATTGGTGTGCAAACAAACTATTTCATAACTGCGTGTATCTTTGTTGAAATAGTTATTATATTTTAGGCAGGAACTCCAAATCAGAATTTGCAACCTGCATTTCTTATTATGAAGAGATGGATGGACCACATATGACTATGTAATAATTTATATAACTTAAATGTAATTTACTGTAATATAAAATGATTATTTACATCACCAAAGAAAGGAAAAAAATGTATTTGAATCATACTTATACCTATGTATCTGCCGTGTATCTGCAGCACAAGTAACATCATGCAAGTCTGGGTATATTATGTTATTAAGTTAAGGTATATAGTATTGTATGATTTATATATATCTATATATAAATAAATTTATAATGCCTCTCTCAGTATATGATTTGTGTTATATGATATTGCATCATATAATAAACACATAATAAAAGTCAATATATTGCAGGTCATTTCATTGTCCATTATAGTATATTGCATAGTATATTACCATATGTGAAATTGCAATGATTTCAGTATACATACTTCCATATATGGGATATATTATTGGTACATTGTTACTTAATATTTTGAGAAATACTGTATGTTATTGTTTTGTTAGGGCAAAGTGGGCCAAGTATTATTCCCCACACCATTACATCACCACCCCCCAACCGTTGATACAAGGCAGGATAGATCCATGCTTTCATGTTATTGATGCCAAATTCTGACCCTACTATCTGAATGTCCCAGCAGAAAAGGAAACTCATCTGACCGGGCAATATTTTTCAGATCGTCTGTTGTCCAAGTTTGGTGAGCCTGTGAAACCTGTAGCCTCGGTTTTATTGCACATAAAGCAATATCTGCCCTAAATGAGATGCACGCAACAGCAAAAATAACAAAATTCAAATGTTGTAACACGTAATAAAGGAAAACATGGAATGATCTTTGGAAAATGTATTCTTATCATTTTGACATATTTATTAACTGAATTTCTGGCAGATACGTTATTTGCTATTAGGTAGTGTTGAGATAGAGCTTCATTAAATACAGGCTTCTCTGAATATGTGGCAAAGCAGCATAACAGGGCTGGGTTTCCTGCTCGGTGATCAGTTTGACCTTTTTTAAGTATCTTCATCAAACATTTTCCACAAAAACTCATCCTTATTTAAAGTCTGTCAGAGGCGGACAAAAAGAGTTAATAATTAAATAGCTCACTAGTTTCACATGACATTTCTCTTTTCACGAATAATAAATATCCCCAGAACAGATGGTATTCTACACATTACAACACTGATACATTTTAATGAGGGATCACACTGACCTTTCACTCTAACAAAATCTGCTTTATCAAGGTTAGTCTCATATAACTTAATCAATCTTGCTTTTTCATCAGTGGTGTGAAAGCAAGAACACTGTTAAGGAACATTTCCTTTGTGTGAAGTACTTATGAGCAGCAATTAGCTTTTCCACTGTCTAAAGCTGTCAACATATTCTCAGTTTACAGAATCATGAATGATTACATATATCGAGGGTGTCAGTTTCGCACCAAACAACATTAAAAAATGCATTTTTTTGGTATTTAAAATAAGTAAAACCTTTGAATACAGTTGTAGTCAAAGTAAATACCATATGGAGGATCTTTAGTTTCCATTGATTTTGCATCATACTCCTTGTCAGATGCTGCAGTGTGACAAATGTGAATCACAGCTGGCAGAGTTTGAGCACATGAAGAATGTGTGCCTAAATGTTTCTCAACAGTGCTCCACTCATACTTCAAGCCATATTCATGTGCTGTGGATATAGAAGAGACACTTCAATATTCCAGAACTTTAAATTTATACAATGGGTTTCAATCTAATCAGATTTCCACATTAAAAGCATTCTTGTGGCATGTTAAAGGCAGTTACAGGAAGACGCTGTTGAATTGTTGGATCTTTTATAAAAAGGCTAACGATATGAACTGTCATACGTCATAGATGTTATGATGAAGTCATGATTTAATATTTATAATGATTTTTTTTTCGATAAATCTTTGTTTAGTTATGAAAATTATGGTTTGACAATCAGAATTGACTGGATATGTGATTGGGAAAATACTAACATGCAGACTTCCATCACAAACAATAAATTTGTTGAGCTGAGTGTAGTTTGAGCTAGACTAGTTTGCCTTTATTGTAGATTTGCATACAATGAAAATAGAAGCTCTGCTCAAGATGCACACAGACATAAACACTATATATGCATATAATAAAAAGAAACTACACAGAATTTCAATAAAATTCAATGCTTGAATCTAAAAAACACAAAAACAATGAAACAAAGTGTATGCTAGAGTGATAATATGAGTGATACACACCAAGCAAACACATTATTTTCAGAACTATTAATATAGCTGAACTATCTTCCTACATTCTGCTGTGGTCAGCTCCCAAATTATATTTAAGTCATTTATATCCTCAAAATGATAATATGTACATGGAATAGTGATATATAGAATAAATGAAATGTGGTATGATATAGACATACTTTTATTAAAGGGTGTGCCAAATGAATAGCTGAGATGGCAGTGGATAGATGGACTGCAGCCAAGAATTGGTTGTTGGAGTTACCAGATTATTCTTGTCAATCATACTTTTCATGTTTCATAGTTGCTTTATGAATTTCCATTTTTCATAAACTTCCTTTTCATTTTAGCATTTGGATACATGTCTGGCTCAGCGCTTTAAAGTGTAGAAACAGTATGATATCAGCGGGAAAAAAAAGGTAACACAGTCTTGATTGATGATTTCACTAATTGCTAGTTATTAGTGAAAAATGTTTGCAGGAGTGGCTAATTCATGCGACCAGATGGCAATGAAAATACAGTTTTCTGAATTTCTGCTGTACTTCAGTTATTTTACGCTTAATTTAATATTTAATCAGATCTCTCGGCTATGTGTGCAATGACAGCATACGATAATGAAGTAATTAGCAGCACTCAAAGCAGTTTCATAAAAAGTTCTCAAACAATGAAGTAAGTCGTTTAATGGCGGTATGCATCTTGTTGCGCTATATCCATAATTTATGGTCTTTTTAATCAATTCAAAGGCATACTAGCTAAGATGATATTGACGGGGCCATTTGTGTGTAACATTGCATGTCTAATCAGATGCAAACCCTTTTACCTGTGACAAAAGCTGTTTTGTGTTCTTGGTGCCACAATTTGAAAGGGACCCTGAACCAACAGCACTTCATTTTGAATTTTTTTGCTGTGAAGTCTCTCATTGAAGAAACTGAACACTTCTGTGACTTCTGTTCACTTCTGCCCCCAACCAAAATGAAAATTGAGTTGCACACACACACACACACAAACACACACACAATCCTAGTCTTAGACTTATACAGGATTCTGTCAAGCTTACCTAAAAAGATTTTCTTTGTTACATCAGAAACTCTTGATGACCAAGATTATGTTTTGTTATTACGAAAAGAGATGGTAACTTTGAATATATAGATTTTCTAGGTTTGTTTTCATTTTTGTTTTGTTTGGCTCTAATTTTAGCGTGGAATATGGAACTTAAGAACTCCACATTGTAATGCTCGAGTCTTAGGGTGTATTCAGACTGGACATATTTGGGTCGCTTAGAGCGAGCCAGAGTTTGTTTACCCTTATAGTGCGGAATGTCTGAATAAACCCAAGAAGACCCTGGTCCGGTATCAAGAACCGCTTTCTGGCCCATGCTTTGAGGTGGTCTTGGTTAATTTCCAATTTAACTGACCTTCAGTTCGCTCTGAGATTCCTCAATCTGAATACAATCCATCCTCGGAGTGGAAGAACTAGACCAAAACAGCCACCGTGGCTGGTGGTCAGGTGATCTAAACATAGTCAGAATGTAGCAACAGATTTACTGCGGACAAATGTAAAGGACCGATTGCTGTATTATCAAAGAGGAAAAAACTCCTTACTTGTTACAAAGTTTATTTGAACACAGCTGATAACACGTTTTACAGGTTTTCCTGTGTCTCGTTACGCTGCATGCATTGCTGTGACGTAATCCTAAAAGCTATCTAATAGGTCCTTGCGAATTATCGTAAAATGATGCCAGAATATGGCGTTTCATGACTGCCATTGATTAAATGAGTGCAAAGATAACTGAGTGAGTGATTTCAGGAACTGAATGAGTGAACCTTACAACTCCGCTCCTGCGCGCTCGCTGGGCTTGCGTGCAGTGTTCAGGGGGTGTGTTTGTCACTTGGGGGTGATAACCTTTCTGGTTGATCTGATTGGCCAAAATTTGCATGTCAAATCTGGCGAGGCAGCGGGGCGGGAATTTAATTATTTAGAGCAGGGGTGGCTAACACGCAGCTCTTTGCCTCTTATCATGTTTTCTATATACCGCACTTTCATGACCATAAGCCACACTTAACTTAAATGGGTATGTATTTGTGCATGTGCTAGAAAGCAACAAGAGCCTCAACATATCATGGGTCACTTAAAAAAATCAACCAAAACACCAGGATCTATGGAACTCTACAACTCTGGTCCATCCACTGATACCCAGATCCATATTTCTTCAAAAAATAATGTGGCAAGACACTAAATCACAGCTGATGTTGTTCTGAGGCACAAGCCTAGTTTTTCTCCTTAAAACCATTTGGTAGTCATTATTGAAAAAGCAAATAAATAGAAAAAAAAACAGGTAATTTTTGGACCACTTATCATCACACACATGACAAGTGTACTTATATGGTCTCTACATGCAGCTGCAAAATGTAATTGGCCTTTGTTTATTTATTAAGTGGTGGCCATGTTGCTGCGTGGCTTTTAGGAGCCCACACCACTTTGTAGAGAGACGGCTTTTGTATCCCAGAGAAGAACGTGGTTAGGTAAGAAATGTCCAAATAAACCCCCTAAACAACAAGCAAAGACCCTCTGAAAATGCTGGCTGAAACAGGTGCATAAATCATACAGATTAGAAGAAGCCATGTGAAAAGGCCACTTCAAAAGAATTTATCCCAAAAATGATTGTTATGGTTGGGAGATACATGTTGAGAGGAAGAGTCCAATTTGTCCTGCAAATTGCCTAAACTAATAGGGATTTTATTTTGTAAAACTCATCATCTTATTTGAGATTCCATCTCAGAAAACGATCAAATTAGAGAAGATGGCAACAAGAGGTGACCACAGGAGGGACAAGTCATTCATAGGATCAACTTACTTTGATATGGATAGTTAAAACAGTTACTTAAAAAGCGGAATAAAATAGTGATGGTAAAGTCTAATTCCTGTGCATAAAAGAATCTTCTGTTTGGGACTGTTTAATTTCTAATTCTACACAAATATCTCATTCAACTTGAAAGGATTTAAAGAAATTCTAACTGAGTTCATCAAAATTATTCATATTATAGTTGTACAGGCTTATTATAATTGTTTATATGATATATTATATTATATCAATGCTATATTACCTATATTTGTTGAATCTTTGGTATAAGTTGTTCATTCAAGTTTGTAAACATCTGTTTTTGCACAACTCTTAATTTCCTTTACTACTTTTATACAGATTAAGGGTGTATTCAGACTTGAAAGGTCAGTTGGTCCAGACCGAGTCTGCTTAATTTGTTGAGTCCTGAACCTTGCACTTGTTCTGTATTCAGACTGCCTTTCAATGGGACATTTAGGTTCCAAACTAAAGCTTGGAAAGGTTGAGCGCATGGCTCAAGATCTCTTCAGTCATTGGACATACAAGCGCTGGGAAAACCAACGAGAGGCAGAAATTAAAGAAGTCCTGCGCTTTGTAATCCATGTTAGGATAGTTCACTGTTCAAACTTTATAGCTCACTGACCAATTTTGAATGTTTATATCAAGGTCAGGTTCAACATTTACTTTTGCCAGTTTGTTATGGTGGAGGCATGCTGCAAGGAGGTTACTGTGGAGACAATGGCTGAGAAGACATACTGTTAAATGTTTATGATAGATTATCAGGAAATCAGTGGGAGAAACAATGTGCATCCCATTAAAAGTTGTTTTAATAAGACTGCATTCATCTGACCACATTTAAATGAGTTGCTGTGTCTCATTGTCATGGTTGCTACCTTCCTACTTTGTTTAAATCCTCATAATGCCCAGCTGAGTGGCCATTTTTTGTCCAGTTGTTCAGCTCTGAGCATGGACCCTATTCAGACTGAGGAAACTCAGAGCAAACTGGAGCTCGGTCCGAGTGGAAATGAACCAAGAAAACCTCGAAGGACCAGTCAGAGTGCGGTTCCTGGTCTCAGACCAGGGTCCGCTTGAGTGTATTCAGACTAATAATTAGTTCCAGTTTATGGGGGGAAACGAACTCTGGTTCACTTTAAACGAACCAAATGTGTCCAGTTGGAGTACACCCTGAGTCTGAACTTTCATTGGATATTTGCACAACTTTATGTTTCTGTTGAAGGTTCGATTTTCTTGCTTGAGATCATGACCAAAAACAGATTCTATTTAAGTATATGGATGAAAAAATAAACAGATGCAATTCATTCCTACCTTTTGACAAAAACAAATTCCAAATAGGTAAATTACAAAATAAATTTATATTAATAAACGTATTAGATTATACATACTTTTTTAGTTTTAAAATCAACAATGTTTTAAAAAAGTGAGGAGGGACACAAAAGAGATATGCACTTAACCCTTGTGCTATCTTGGATGACCCCACCCTTACTTTGACATGTTCTCCCTACCATGACAAAGGTGGATAAAGGTGGAAAAATTTCATGTAATCCATTGAACCAGTGAAGATCACAAAAAATTGAAAAAAAAAGGTTCAGAGCTCTGTCTAGTGAATCTAGATGACCCAACTCCCAACGGTAAAGTGCCTAGGATAGCACAAGGGTTAATGTCTATTCAATGCAAATACTGAAATATCAGGGGACACATATTGGCATTGAGAAAACATGCAAAGTGTGTTGTCTGCATTGAAAAGCTCCAACTGAGTTTTGAACCAAGTAATACATTTCTTTTGTTGTTGTGCTCACATAATCTGCCCTCTGTTGTGTAATTTAGTGGGAGCTCAGCTCTGCTGTGTACTCAGATAGCAAATGAAAACACTACTGTTTCCATAATAAAAGACATCCTACAAGGTACTTTCAAATAATCTGTGTCGGTCACAGGGAAGACTCCCCCTAACGGGTGGTGTGCAGACCCATTTGAAATTACTATATTGCTAAATTTAGAATTTGATTTTTAATCATCGTACCAACAGGTTTTAGTTTTCTTCTAAATTCAGAGCTGAAAAGGAAGAAATTAAGAATTTGTGGTCATGGTCACGGCTCAATGTTGGAGACTTTTGTATGAAAAAGGAAGGAGAATTTTTTTTTTCAGTTTGAAGTGACATTTTATTACATTTACGGAAAGAAATATCTGTATGGGATGAAAGGATTTTCAAACAGTAACCTCCCGTTATGGCTCTGGACATACAGTATTTGAATTTAATTGTACTTTTACAATTTTTTTGTTGCATTCTGTGGCAATTAAAAAAATAAGAAAGAAGACTCTGAAGCTGTTTGACCTTTTTTCAATATAAAGCTGTAATTTTTATCTTTAAAGCAGAAAACTACAGCAAGATTTTAATTGAAATATGCGTTCAATACATACTTATTACAACAGATAAGACAGGGGGAAGGCATTTCTGATAAAAACCCTCTATGTGTGGCAGCCACTCAAGCAAGAACAAAAGCTTTGGTGATGCTTGACCAGCTGACGCTGTTGTTTCTCCTTTGCTGCTGGTGATGTGAGAAAATGCATTTTGACAGGCTGTTAACGATGACCTCAGGCAAGTTATTGGACAGATTTTAGTAAATGCCTTCAATTTGTGAGACATAATTCTAGCATCATATTTTAAGAGCAAGCACTTGCTTTGTGGCTTCACCTTTTTAAATAATTAAAAAATCCAATGCGCTGGGTTAAACATGTTTCCATGTCAACTGTTCTCTCTATATCAGAAATCAGAAAGCATTTATTATCATTGTTACACAAGAAACTTGTGACAACAAAATTCCAGTGCACTCCAGCTGCTTAAACAATATAAATAAGTAATATACTAAAGAACAATAAAGAATTTGTATAACTGAGAAATATACATATGTACATACAGTAGCTACATACCTCTCAGTGGCGGTTCTACCCTGAATTACTCCCCGGGCGAGACCCTCCCCAGGCGCCCCCCCCCCCCCCCCCCCCTCATAGAGTCACTTTGTCCATGTCAGCTGACATGTTTTATTGTCATTGAAATTAAGAAATTGATTGAAAAAAATACGTTTATCAGAATTCTGCACTGCATTATAACAGTTATCAGAACATACAAAATAAAAGACCATAAGCATTGCAAAAATACAGTTAGGTAGGAAAATATTTAATCAAACACAATATTGAATAAATAATATAAAATAAATATTATAAAGCACAAATCTTTTATCACACAAATAACACGCTAAAATAAATATAACTGCAGCACCAATACACTAAGAACAGAAAACACTAACTAAAACCTAACCTTTCTAGTCTTCGTTGATGCAAACTCTTCAATAACATCATCATATGAAATCTGCCCCCCCCCCCCCTGAATGATTGATACTAACAACAGCAGGTTAGTGAGTCGCTCGTGAGACATCAGTGACCTCAGGTATGATTTGAACCACTGGAGTTTGGAAATTTAGGAAATTTAAATAGTCATGCTCTAAATCAATCTCTACTTCAGAGAAGAAAAATGAGCTCATGCTTGCTGTCTTTAATCCTTTGTCTGGTACATTTTAGTTCAGATCTGTTACATTATGTTTTGTCACCATAGAGTTGTAATAAATGGTAAAAATTCATTTTTAAAACTACCTACAGATTTATGTAAATTCTATTGACTTATATTATAACCCAACATTCATAAATAAATAATAAATAAACTTCATACATGCAGGCTCAAAATTAACCCCTAAATCCCTAGTTAAAAAACATTGCGAAAACGTTTAGGCTGCCACAAACGATTATTACAGTAATGGCCAATCTGCAGCTATTTGCCCCATTAGCCTGTTATGGCAGCAGCAGCAGCAGCAGCAGCAGAACAGCAGCAGCAGAACAGCAGCAACAGCAGCAGCAGCCACCAAGACAGCTTATTTAACATTATGAACTAATATACAACAGCAAAACACAACAAACCTTTGTGTTACAGCAGAGCAGACAGACACATGAATCATAACTAATGTTACAAGTTAAACCAGAGCAAAAGTTGAAGAAGAAAAAATCTTAAAAATGACGTTATTTGCAACATTTGGGCCTACTTCAGCTTTTATCATCAACCAAAAAAATGTTTTCCTCGGCAACGTTGTTGTTGCAGGGCAGGTAGCTTTAGAAAACGTGCATCTAGCTGTGAGGACAAACCCTTTTCTTTGTCTCTTTTCTCCTCTTCTTTCCTTTCTTTAGGCACCAGATGACTTTGACCTTTTTTTCTCCATATTTCAAATGTTTTTGGCATTTAGCATAAATGTCCTCACAAAGGCATCAAGTCAGTCGGCTAAACCAACTGTCACCTTAGTGACAACATTGTTTTGTGTTCCCATTTTTTATTTGAGCATTTCACACAAAAAGTAACCCAAAAAAGCATGATTTCTTATACCTTTATTAAACTTTAGCTTAGAAAATGTCACCATATGACTGACTTTTTAAAAAGTTTATAAAGTAGATCCCACCCCTCGCCCTCGTCCCCCACCTGGCCAATACATTTGGAAGCGACTCACAGGTGAACTGATTCGCCGCAACCCCCCCTCCCCCCCTTTTTTCTTCACACATTTCCAGCAGGAGCGCGTGCTGCTGCACCGAGGGGCGCCAATTCGCTACACGGCGGCGCTGTCGCAGTTTTTATTTTTATGTTTTCATCAGGCACTGAGCCGCGGCCCGCGACTGTCGCCCCCTCTTGAAGAAGATCCAGCCAGGTTTTTGCGCATGCGCAAACGCGGCGGAGCTCCGTGCTCACCTCTCAGCCGGCAACCTTCCCCCCGCGCCCCCTCCCTTCTCCTTCTCACACACATTTGCGTCTACTTCTCAAAGACAGGAGAGAGAGAGAGCGCTACGGTGGCCCAGAAGGGTCACAACACAACACATTAACTTTATACACAACACACTAACTTTACACACAACACATTAACTTTATACACAACACACTAACTTTATACACAACACACTAACTTTACACACAACACAATAACTCACAACACAACACATTAACTCACAACACAACACAATAACTCACAACACAACACATTAACTCACAACACAACACAATAACTCACAACACAACACATTAACTCACAACACATTAACTCACAACACAACACATTAACTCACAACACAACACATTAACTCACAACACAACACAATAACTCACAACACAACACATTAACTCACAACACAACACAATAACTCACAACACAACACATTAACTCACAACCACAACACATTAACTCACAACACACATACTCACAACACAACATTAACTCACAACACAACACATTAACTCACAACACAACACATTAACTCACAACGGAAGTAAATCAGCAATTGAAGTGCTTTTATTCTGAAATTTCTACTGGGCTGAGCGGCTAACTAGCTAACAGAAAGTAACGTCACAGTGAGCTGTGGAGGGAGCATGTTATTGCTACAAGAGAAGCTAGCAGCAGTGCTGCCAGAAACTTTCTCTTTACTGTGGTTCTCCTTCCTCTAAACACACACAACATGAACGCACACTCCTCCCTCCACTCTGACACCCCCCTCTGTCTCTGCACGCGCGCTCCTCTCCTCTCCTTTTTTCCGTCCCCCCCCCTCCCCCCCACAGGCACGTGCGGTCCCCAACACAGCTGCACGCTCCTCTCCTCTCCATTTCTCCACATTCTTGGTGTCTAGTGTTGCGGAGTGGGTGTGTTCGTGTGTGTTGGGGACCGCACGTGCGTGTGAGAGGAGGAAGCGGAAGAAAGGAGAGGAGAGGAGCAGGCGTGAGGAAAGAGTACCATAATAAAGAGAAAGTTTCTGGCAACACTGCTGCTAGCTTCTCTTGTAGCAATAACATGCTCCCTCCACAGCTCACTGTGACGTTACTTTCTGTTAGGTAGTTAGCCGCTCAGCCCAGTGGAAATTTCAGAATAAAAGCACTTCCATTGCTGATTTACTTCCGTTGTGAGTTAATGTGTTGTGTTGTGAGTTAATGTGTTGTGTTGTGAGTTAATGTGTTGTGTTGTGAGTTAATGTGTTGTGTTGTGAGTTAATGTGTTGTGTTGTGAGTTAATGTGTTGTGTTTTGAGTTAATGTGTTGTGTTGTGAGTTAATGTGTTGTGTTGTGTTGTGAGTTATTGTGTTGTGTTGTGAGTTAATGTGTTGTGTTGTGAGTTATTGTGTTGTGTTGTGAGTTAATGTGTTGTGTTGTGAGTTATTGTGTTGTGTTGTGAGTTATGTGTTGTGTTGTGACCCTCCTTTCTTCTCACACACCTTTGAGTCTACTTCTCAAAGAACAGGAGAGAGAGAGAGCGCAGCTGCGGGGCGCCGCCAGCTTTCAGGCTGTTAGAAACTCTGTGACATAAGTAAACCAATAGTGGTGCATACATTATTTTACAAGGGCTGAGCCGCCGGCGCCGCCCCTCCTTCATTTTTGCGCCCCAGGCAACCGCCCGTATGGCCCGTGCCTAAAACCGCTACTGCTGGATCTGAAACTATATTGCACATGGGAGCTGTTAATATTGCACATTGACTTCAAATATTGCACGAGTTACAGATTTTTGTGGGAGTCACTGACTTTTGGTCAGCCACTAAACACAAACATGATAGAAATGCAATGCAAAAAACCAACAACCACTAAAATGAAAAGCTAACTGCATTACAGTGTTTTGCCAGTTTGAAGTGAGAAGGCTTTACTGCAAGATTTTGATTTTTGCTTGTCACTTTACCTTTTTTCCAAATTTTACAAAACTTTAGTGTTTTTTTTTTTACTGTATGTACATTTTTGTTTTATTCAGACAAAAGACTATGTACCTTCTTATAACAGAGTATAGAAGAGTCAATGAGCAAGGAGCTATACGAAGTGCTAAATTTCACTATCACTCCGAAATAACATGTTGTGACTGATTTTGTAGTTTGATAAGAGTCATAACTATGCAAAAAAACAAACCAAATACCAAATTATTAATTGTGCTTGAATAGTAATCCTTCAACAATAAACCAGACATGCAGGGTAGCTGCTGTTTACGTGCCAGTCTCTGTATAAAAGCTGGGACTTAATAGCGACTGCACATTGTGAATGTGTGCACAGCTCACAATGTGTTCATTGAACATTGTCAACTTTTGTCTCACTAAATACTATAGTTTATCTTAAAACTTTTAAATGGTGTATACTTGTATAGCGCTTTCTACCTTCCTTGAAGGCCCAAAGTGCTTTACAGTCACAAACCCATTCACACACACATTCACACACTGATGGTGGCACCGCTGCCAAACAATGGCGCCAACCTTCCATCAGATGCAAGTTGGGGCTCAGTGTCTTGCCCAAGGACACTTTAACACAGAGGTTGGCAAGTCGGGAATCAAACCTGCAATCTTCTGATCAGGGGTCGACCGCCTTATTGCTGTACCACTGCTTGTATTTTGTGCCACTTTTAAAAAGTGATTATTTAATACTCTATATTAGATTATTTGTGTTTAAGGTAAAATAAAAATATATATATATATTTCTTTATTACTCTTTTTTTTTATTCTTTTCATATTAATAAATGTTTGTTTTATGAACCAATCGTTTCTTTGCAATTCACAAAAAAAAAGACATGATTACTGTCAGGGTTCTGACTTTTTTCCTTAATAAAGAGAAGAACCACACAGGAGATGAGAACTTTTGCTAGACTTCTGCAGAAGGAGAATCGGTCTGTGACAGCGCGAACTGTCACAGAGGAGTTCTGCCTTCCTAGTGCATGGAGCCTCTTTTTATTGAAAACTGATGGTTGCAGACATGAATGTAGGTCATTTAATCAGAAACAATAGGAACATCATATTCTTGCATAATCAGAACTTTTCAAGTCATTGTTGTCTTACTGAAAGATAGAAACGAAACAAACATATCATGGTGATAATAGCGTGTAAGCAAATGATAATTACATAACCCTAACAATTACTTTGAAAATTGAAAATTAAAAGCATTCTTAACTTCTAGCTGACACCTAAGGAAAGCGGCCACTTCACAAAATAGATTAAAAAAATGCCATGTTTAATTCATAAATGTTATTATTTTGTCTTTATAGATCAAAAACCTGTTTACAGATGTTCCAGTGTAAGTCAGATTGTTTTAAAAAAAATGAAGTCAGTGCCCCATACACCGCTTGACCCCGGACAATCACAGGGGTGAAACAGGTAGAGTAGTAAAATTTCCTTAACAGCGTTAAGGAAATTCAAGCACAAACTGACAGCCCATACAACATGGACGTAATTTATGCTTCCAACCAATGAGTTATATCGCTAGAAGAGACATCACGTGATTCCTCATGGGAGGAGAGCACCGCCATCTTGGTGAGGTCAAGTTACTGCTGCACTGCATGCATGTGAACACATTTTTTGCAAAATTCCAGTTCATTGTGCGGGTTTCAACTGCCAAAGTCGGAGAAATGAGTTCATGAAGGAGGAAGGCATAACTTTTCATAGGTAAGTACTATAATTTTCTTCTTTTAATGCTGCAGGAACCTCAGTAATAGTAAGGCAAGGCAAGGCAAGGCAAGGCAAGTTTATTTGTATAGCACAATAACACAAAGAAATTTAAGGTGCTTTACAAAACAGAAAAATGCATTAAAATCACAATACATCATAGAAATAATCAACGTAAAATTTACTTTAAAAGACAAGAAAAAAAATATAAAATTGATTTAAAAAGAAAGGAAGGAAAGAAAAGTGCAGATAGGACCTTTCAGTCATATGCACGACTAAACAGAAATGTTTTAAGTCTAGATTTGAACATGAACACAGAAGAGGCCTGTCTTACGACTTCAGGGAGGCTGTTCCAGATTTTAGCTGCAGAATATTAAAACGCTGATTCCCCTTGTTTAGTTCTGACTCTGGGAATCAACAGGAGGGCGGACCCTGAGGTCCTCAGAGTATGAGATGGTTCATATGGCACTAACATGTCAGAGATGTCCTTTGGTGTGTGGCCATGGAGAGACTTGTACACAAGCAGGGCTGCTTTGAAGTCTATTCTTTGAGGTACAGGGAGCCAGTGCAGAGACCTGACCACAGGACTAATGTGATTATACTTCCTGGTTTTGGTCAGGACTCGAGCAGCAGCATTCTGGATGCACTGAAGCTGTTTTACAGCTCGTTCGGAGAGGCCGGTGAGCAGGCCGTTACAGTAGTCTAACCTACTGGAGACAAATGCATAAATAAGTATCTCCAGGTCTCGCTTTGACATTATGTTTTTGATTTCTGCGATGTTTTTCAGATGGTAAAATGCCGCTGATGTTACTGACTTGATATGGCTGTTAAAGTTCAGGTCAGAGTCCATGATTACCCCTAGATTTCTGACTTGATTTGAGGGTTTAAGAGACAGAGAGTGAAGGTAACTGCTGACACTTTCTCTTTGTTTCTGTGGGCCAAAATATAAGCAATATAACTCATTGCTTCCAACCCTCTCACTCAAGGTTTTCACCCCAAAACTCCCCACTTCCCATGAACCTTAGGGGCTGAAGGCGGGGCTAACCCCCAGGTCGCTACCAATGAGTTATATCGCTAGAGAAGACACGCCCGCTTGAGAAGCCTGGCCGGTGTGGGTACCAGATGTTCTCGGGTTGCCGTATGTTCTCGGGGTCCTTCGGGGTCCTTCGACCAATGATGACGTCACACTATTTGATTGGCTGTAAGTCGCCACGACCAATGAGTTAACGTCGCTACGTTTTTTTTTAAAACTTTATTGACAATTGCGGTATCATACATTAACAATGACATTAACGGTAACAACGACGAACAATAACAATATAATCAATATTGCCTCGAAGATCAGTCACCATTGTCAAACATAACATATTAAGACAGAAAATAAAGAATAGAGGGAAAAGAGAAACAATGAACATAACACACAAATAAATAAAAACATAAATAAAATAAAATAAAGGAACATAGAAAAAATCTAAATTGTCTAATACTAGTTAAGTTAGGGGTACTCGTGAAGTTTGTATTTCTGAACAAAACTAAGCAATTTCAAGCCATTCTTCTTTTTCATATAATGAAGTGATTGAAAGTAAAAACAGAGTTCTTTATTAAATGTTATAAAAAGTGGTCTGGTCTTCAAAACTTGACCTCACCAAGATGGCGGTGCTCTCCTCCAATGAGGAACCACGTGATGTCTCCTCTAGTGATATAACTCATTGGAAGGACCCCGAAGGACCCCGAGAACATCCGGCAACCCGAGAACATTCGGTACCCACACCGGCGGTGGCGGAGCGCGACACCATCTTGGTGAGGTCGACGGCGCCCAAATGCCAATGCTTTCTATAGCCTATAGTGGCATCTAAGTAGCTTTTATATAATGTATATATATTCATATTTCTATATATTTATACATATTAATAAATATATAATATATGTATATAATATATATACATCCTTTGTTGCTGTTAAACTTTAATGAAAAATGCATTGTTGCAGGACTTCTTATAAATAATTAAAATATTACAAAAAATTAAAAAAAAAATAATTTTCAAACATTTCGAAGTTTTAGGCCTCTTTGACATGTAATTAAAATATTTAGAGAAGCCCAACAATAAGTCAATAATAATAAACAATAACAATATATAAATAAGTTAATAATAATAATAATGATGAATCAATAATAAATAATAATAATAAATCAATAGTAAGTTAGTAATAATATTCAATGATAAAAATAAATCAATAATATGTCAATAATAATAATAATACATGATAACAATAAATCAATAATAAGTCAACAATAAGTCCAAAAGTCAACAACAGATTTTCCCCTTTAAAAAAACCAAAAACAAAGAAAAACAATTGATTTACCTACTGATTCATTTGAGTGATCAATTTGTGTAACACGGGTGCCGGTTTCAAGCGAACAGTCTGGCCAGTCTTATCAAAATCTGTTTTCTCAAAATCTTTTGAACATAGCCAGTAGGGTTGGGCGATGTCCCTTAAATTGGCAGTTAACGATGTTTGCAGTCAACCATCGGGATGGACGTCGGGGATAGGTGGTGGGGGTTCGTTAGTATATAATTATTACTCGTTATTTTACTTTATTACTTTATTTATTTTATTTCCCAAATAATGACTCATCTGCGATGATCCAGTATAAACTGAAGGAAGTGACTTTAAAAAAAAAAAAGAAACAAAATAGAAATGAAGTAGTCCGCTCCTGCACTTGATTAGTCAAGGTGGAGCGAGCGACCGCGTCTCTGACTGAGCAGACGGTCTTACAGTTTTGTGTTTGAGGGGAAGGGATGATCATGTTTTGTTACGTGTGGGAGACTTAGGACTGTGACCCGTCCCGCCGCTCTACGTGAACGAGCTACCGAATTTAGGAGAACCGGGTGTCCCGGTAAAAGTGTGTGTCGGGGCAGAGCGCGGAGCGCCAGCACAGACACAGTGGCTTTGGAGCGGTGTGTCTGAGATTCAAAGAATAATGTCGCTCAGTCCTTAGAAACCGTTCAAACAATCACGTGGATTTGTGTTTCCAGTCGTGTCCCGACAAAATAAAGGGTGATGTTATTCCCACATATTTACGTGCTGCCAGGATGCAGATTGCAGCGTTTCCTGCATGGATTTATGTTCATTAAAGCTAATGTTGTTAACCCGTGTTAGCATACTGCTACTACGGACTTCTTTCCGGCTCCATTCTTCAACAGAAAAAGCACTGACCACACGGATTAAAATTAAAATGATGAGCAAACAGGCGCTAACCGTAACATAAAAGCACGTTTAGGAGATCATCTTGTATATTACCGAGCTGACTTATCTATATATGTAGCCGCTCAGCGGAACTAATTTTCTCTTCCGGTTTTTAAAACACTACTGCGCATGTGCGAATGATTTATTCCGACCGAAAGTGTGACCCATGTGAACGTTTTTTATAATCTGAAAAAGTTTTTCTGGGCTCATGTACACGGTTGGATTCTAATCCGACCAATGATCCGATCAAGATGTTTTGCTGATGTAACCGCGGCTTATGGTGTCGACTCGCAGCGTGGAGGGGGCGTGGCATCACGATGGTGTCTCTCCATCGTGAAGTCATTCACCCATCACAATGGAAGATGGTATTGTCCATCGGCACAACCCTAATAGCCAGACTGTATTGCTAGTTGGTAACCACAGTAATCCATCTGGGTTAGCTCTCTTGCTAGCTAAGGCCCACTTTTTCCTAAAGTCTGAATCCATTGGAAACCTGCAAGAAAAGTTCAGTCACTGAGTCAGAAATGTATAAAACTATATTACTATAACAGCCTAGTCCTAGTATACTGTATATAGGTTTAACACAATAAAGTTTACATTTATGTCTACAGCAAATTATACGTACATCATGCCTACATGTTGATAATAGCCCTGCAGCGTCATGCATGTCAACATGTGTACGATTACTGAAGCCCCTGCAGCATTAAAAGAAAAGAATTATAGTACTTACCTATGAAATGTTATGCCTTCCTCCTTCATGAACTCATTTCTCTGATTTTGGCAGTTGAAACCCGCACAATGAACTGGAATTTTGCAAAAAAATGTGTTCACATGCATGCAGTGCAGCAGTAGCTTGACCTCACCAAGATGGCGGTGCTCTCCTCCCATGAGGAATCACGTGATGTCTCCTCTACCGATATAACTCATTGGTCGCTACAATATGAGTGAATGATTGTTGCTATCAGTGAGGTATTTATTTCTTTAATTTTCTATTTATCTATTTATTTATTTAAATGCCATCAATAGTGTGCATGCATTTCATTTGTTAAGATAAGTCGTTCTACGATATTGTTCAAGTGGTTTTATTTTGAAAAAACTACTGGACGTAAGAGTTTTTTTTCTCTCTCAGTCCGTTCAATGTGTCGTAACATCCGGTGAGCCAAAGTCCATGCAGGCAAACTTTGTCATCGCTACTCCTGCGCTTTCGTGTATTTAAAGTAAGTTGATTTCTGCTTTCTGTATTTTTTTTTTAAATGTATTTACATTTAGCTTATTGTTCTAGCTCATTTAATGGATCTGTCCATGCTGGTATTTTTGTATCTTGCGGTTTTTCTTCTTCTTGTTAGAGCTAATGTGTTTTTCAAGCTTAACGGAAATGATTAAGCAAATGAATCATTGAATCAATGAATGTTCAAAATGAATGTTGAATAATACAACTTCGTTTTGAATAATACAACTTTCTGTATCTCCAAAGTATTTCCCTAGTTTTTCGTAACAAAATACAGAATAAACAAAACAAAAATGTGCATTAATTGCAAAAGGTTTGTGAAACATTATATATATATATATATATATATATATAAATCTTTGTAAGCATCTTGTCTTCTATGGTATGCTTATTTCCAGCAAAAATGCCACCAAAGCATGCAAAGCCAGAGTTCAGTGAGTCTCAGGTGTCTGAGATGTTGCAAAGACTTTACAAGCTGACATCTTCAGAAATACGCTCCTTACCCAGCTATGACGACCAGAACTTTTATGTGGCGGCTCTGGAAGGCGGGGAATATGTCTTCAAGATCATGAACTCAGAAGACAGCAAGAACCCCGCCATCACTGAGGTGCAGACGTACGCCATGTCCTTCCTCTGCCAGAATGGACTCCCCGCTCAAACAGTCCTCCCCACCGTCTCAGGACAACAGATAAGTCTGGAAGAAATGGGTATGAGGAAGAACGGCAGACATAAAAAACGAGGCAACTGACCCTCCAAAAGATGCATTTTATTAGGCCTAAAAACATGTTCACAATGTTGTAGTGAGAGTATAGTAGACCACTTAAATAGAGTAATTGCACAGAAACACTATATAAATATTTAAGTGAGTATTTGCATGTAATTAGGGCAGGGTTTGGGTTCAATCACCTCTAGGCCCTGCAGCAATGCGGATTTTGGCCGCACAGATTACATGCATACATTTCCATCAGTTTCTGTGCTTGGTTGCCCACAAATACATACAAATTACATCGGCCTATAAATATACCTGACTGTAAAATTTAGGGCAGGTATCACAGATGATTTCTAGAATTGATTCAATTCGATTCACCAGAGCCTGGATGCATTCAATTCAAGTTTTTTAAAAATTTTTTCGATTTACTCGATCCGATTCAATTCAGTTTTGAATGAACAAAATTGTATAGAAATACATTAATAATCTAAATATGCTTTGAAGAAATTTGTGTTATTCTGATACAGTTCTCATACTGTAAAATGTATAAATGAAATAATAAACCAATGAGATTGTTAACACCATACCGTGTTACTCTAAAGGAGAAACTGGGTAAACAAAAATGTGCATCACACTTTATTCCAGAGGATTTGAGCAAACAACAGGGTTTTAGACCACAAATGGATACTTTTGACAAATATTTCTTAAAAAGAGTTTGGAAAATCCACGCCTGTGAGTACAAAGAGCTGTTCAGTTAGTCAGCAATGTATGTTTAGATCGACCGAGCATTAGTATTAGCTGTCCTATGGGAAATTCTATTATACGTTAGCATCAAGCTAGCAGACTTTGGCTTTACTGCTGCACTGTTAACAGTGTTACACTGTAGGTGTATCAGTATATATTAGTAATGTTCCATGACCCTTCCAATTGTATTTTGTAAACTGTCTAGCAATTTTACAATAGTACACCATGATTGTTTTAAAGCTTTATCTCGGCAAATCTCACAAGAGTAGCGCTAGGTCACCAGAAAAGAAAATGCATATAAGATCGATCTCTACTTTAATGGATCGATTATTGATCTATTGAGCTTGGAGCGATTCATATCGATTAATTGATGTTATCAACCCAGCCCAAGTGAAATTAATCTACCGGTACTCTTTTCTCTTGGCAGATTGTGGTTTTGGCTTACAAAAATACTTGGTGCGTCTCTTGACTTACTTACCTGGAGTCACCATTTCTAAAGTTCCTTTAATACCTAACTTGTTATATGAAGCTGGAAAAATGGCAGCAACAATGGACACAGTTCTTCAAAAGGTATATTATTAATATTATTCCACAAAAAAATATTCATTGTTTGCATTGTTTGTATAAAACACGGTGGTTATTGACTGACTTCTTACTTTGTTAAGCTTGTTAAAATAGTATTAAACCACCATTACATGTTTATCTTTCTGATCAGATGGAACATCCTAATATCAGCATTCTGCAGAGGGAGGGGTTCATCTGGAGTCTGTCCAATGTGCCCCTCCTAGAAGCATACATTGGTCCTTTAGATGGAGATCCTCTGCAGGAGCTTGTAAAGTCTGTTATTCACCACTACAAAACATCTGTAGAACCCAAACGCTGCCACTTCCGCACATGTGAGTATGACCCTTAACACCCGCTTCCCAGTACTGTAACACAAAACCTGAGGTTACGTTGGTTCTAGCTGTGTTCAAACACTCGGGTCAGAACTTTAGATTCTGATCAAGCTGCGTTACTTTTCCACTGGGAGGGGAACTTCTATTAAGTATAATAAATGAACAATTTCCTTGGGTTTTTTTTCATATCACAGCTAAAGCTGCTCCGTCAACTTTTTGAATTTTTTTTATTGCTTTTGACCCCTGCAATCTTTGGTAGAGGACCCTGTCCAACCCATTATTACGTTACATTAGAAGTACCTGCTGTTTGACAGCCTTTACATTGTGGAGTGTCTGATAGTAGCCCTTTAAACTTTATGGAATTACCTTTGGACTGGTTGCTGCTGGAGCCTATATATTTTTATAAAAACGAGACTTCAGTGCATCAGATTCCTGAGGATAGTAGTGATGTTTTGCTCATAACCTAACTCTGCAGGAGTGCACTACAACCTTACTGTAGAAGACCTCTCTGGTTTTCAAAGGCCGGAACGACTCAGCTACTCACCAAGACTACTACATGCTTTAGAGCCAGTCTTTGCAAATGTCTTAGTTAAGAATATTTGACTCTGGTTTTGGTATTGGTCCTTGGTCTGACTCCTGAACTATTTTTAGATCATACCACTACTCATCAAGTTTTACATCAGTTAGGGTTTGCCTGTTTATCTTTGTGTTTTCTTTTACTCATCTGTAAGATTACAAAACAATCAACAGTTTCCTGATGTGCTACATTTTTTAGGGTAGGAGGTGCCTCCGTTTTTAAGACTTGCTGCTATTAATTACAACTCAATTTTCTCCGTGTTCAGACTGCAGCACATGTTCAACCCCAGCTATTAGTGACACTTTTCTTTCTTGACATTAAACATAGATATTCCTGCATTTTTCTCTCTTCTATTGTGCATCGTATCTTTTTGCGTTGTTGATTTCATTTTTATCTTTACGGTAAAATCATTTTAAGAGATTTGTTACCTTTGAATGTTGCTTTCTGATTAATTCAACCTTGATTTGAAGGAAAAGGTTGTATCTTTAACTAAGTGTAGCGTTTTATTTATCTCTTTTAAGGCATTAATCATGGTGACTTCAATGACCATAATGTGCTTGTGCAAGCTGATGAGAATGGTGATTACAAGATCTCTGGCATCCTTGACTTTGGGGACATGAACTATGGCTACTACATCCATGAGCTTGCCATCACTATAATGTACATGATGACGGAGCACCCTGACCCCGTTCAGGTTGGTGGACCTATCCTTGCTGGCTGGGAAAGTGTCATTCCGCTCAATGAGATGGAGAAGGACTGCCTCTATCTGCTGGTGATGTCCCGCTTCTGCCAGTCCTTGGTCTTAGCTCGTTACTCCGTGACTCTGCACCCAGAAAATGCAGAGTATTTAATGATTACATCCCGGAAAGGGGTTGGCATTCTTAAAAAGCTGTGGAAGCTCGGAAAAGCAGAGGTGGAGAAGATGTGGTTTCAAGGTGCTGCTGAGTTCAGTCACACAAAGTGACAAACAGGTTTATTTCACTTTCAGTCAGCAAATTTCAAGTTCAATTCTTAAAAAATAAGTGTCTGAATTGTGGGAATTTTGAGGAATTTCCTCATGTTTTCATTTTACAATTGTGGAATCACAGAGATGAAGAACTTTTCTTCGTTACTCGGCAAGTCAGCTTTATTACACAACTATAAAGAACATACGGAGAAAACTGCAAAAAGGTGGGTTGCTTTCAGATTCATTTCATTCCTTATATAAAACTATTTGAATTTTTTCAAAGAAAGTATTACAAAAAGGTAGGACGACAGAAACGTGTGTGAACTGGCTGTGTCTAAAGAAATGTTGTGATTTATTTGGGCAAAAGCAAATCCTGAACTTTAAATGATGAACTAAATGAACTTTAGGAGTCATCCGTTTACTGTATGCTACTTAAAATCAAACTTACAAGATCTCTCCCTCAGACTTTATTCATGTAAACTTTAATCATAGTGTTACATTTGAACGGTTTATATAAATGCTTATAAGTTTATTGTTAGCACTCTGACTGACTATCCATTGCTCCATCTTTTATGGATGCAAAAGGGGACAAATTCCAGCGGTCTGGAGTTGCAAACAATAAAGCACGCTGGCAATAATTAAGAGTGAGATGCTTCATATTGATTGCTTGAATGGTTTAGCTGAGAAGGACAAATCTAATTTGCCTTGTAAAGGATTTTCACGTTTAATAATAAAGGAGGAAAAAGGTCTACCTAACACAAGAGATGCATGCCATGTGTGGAAGTTGGTCAAAGTATTTACAATAAATCTCAAACGTTGTCTTTTTTTAAGTTACAGTATTGTGATTTTTTTTTTTTAATGATTATGATTAATCTGCTTTAGGAAGACTTTTCTGTCCGATATATGGTTCTATGTTTATCCTGAGCAAATAAGAGAATGTGTTTCTCAAACAGTGAGTGAGCACTGACTGAAGATCTAACATTGATAATGTAAAAACATACACCCGATAACTCTTTGAAACTTGGGTTTTTATGTCAGTTTAACTTTTTATTCTGAAGTCGTGGTCAGATTTTGTCGTGTATTCAGATGTAAGTTTTTGTTTCAACCTTTGATTCGGATCAAGTATTAAACTTTGTCTTGAGTTTTGTGAATTATGAAATAAAATAACCTTTATTTTCATCTCTGAAGCATGGTATGGTTTTGTTGCTTTCCCTCTATGGCATGTGCATTTGAGTTGGTCTCTGTTGCTGTCAAGAATATTTCCCAATATTATGTTTTATAAAGACATTCCTGTTTGCACAGCTTCCAGTGAGGTGAAAATGTGTGTAGTGCTGCCCTCATGTGGTCAAACCCCTGCATTGTTGTGTTGTAACAATATTTAGCTCAAAATCACAAAAGAAACATCATTACATCACTACAAATATGAGGGATTATGCAACTACTTTGACAATAATTCATTTACTTTTTTGTTAATATTTATTTGCTCCTAAATTGTACATTGACTTCAGTTCTAGCATGACGTGAACACAAATGTTCCTATATTTACTGAAGACATATTTACTTACAAATTTCCTAACTACTTGCATTGTTTTTCATGTATGGAGGACTTTTAGTGAGTCCATAACTGTAGAAAAAAAAAAAATTAACATCTGCTGAAGAAACGTCAGACCTGTGACCTCTTTCTTCTTCTTCTTAGAGGAGAATAAAACACTTCTAACTTTATTAGTCTAAAGCAGGGGTCTTATAACAACAGCAGGGGTCTTATAACAAAACTGTGTAATTTTGTTTTTCACCGCTACTAACTTTGAAAATCTTTGTTAGGCGTCAAATTTGCTTTCAACATGAGCTGCAGGAACAGCAGCTTAAGGATCCATTTGGTTTCTCCCCCTAATAATGGTAAGTGTCAAGCAGGAAAACAATGAGTCTAATTTTTGGAGTCTTTGATATGACCCTATTTGTGAATTCAAACCCTCAACCGTAGGGCAGACACTATCCCACTAGGCCACATAGCTGGTAAACTAAATGCATTAAATCATTTTTAGTGAAAAGTTATTTAATCATTTTTTATTTGGTCACATTTTAAAGTCATATGCAAATCGACTATTTCACTGGAAGGTTTATTCATTGACTAGTTGTTTATATATATATTTTTAGATCAACAGTACGGATGTAAAACTGCTTCAAAATGTCTATTTCTGTTCTATTTCTATTTTATTTTATTTAACTTCATCTCTTCAAGGCTGCTGCAATGTCCTTGTATCACTATGTACAATGACAATAAAGAATTCTGATTCTAATTTGTGTCTTTGAATCTAAGTCATTTGCTTGATTTTGTGTTAAATTGGTAAAAGGTATATTTTTGAAGATCATAAACAAAAAAACAAGGTCTTATCACTGCAAAGATCCCACTTGAATTCCAAACACTCACCTTTGAAAAGCTCCGCTGCGTTTAATAACAGCTGGAATCACGAAACTTACCATCTGCTTCTGGGTGAAATCAAAGGAGAGGCTTCAAAAAGTTACATTTGCTGGTGTGTAGCTTTCAGGTCTTTCAAGTCAGGCTAATGCATTTTACATGATTCCTCAAAAAGTATAAAGTCTATTATGAAAAAAAAAATGTATTGAAAAATCTGTGATTACAATACTAGTGTAGTCTTTAAATATTGACCAGTTAGACACAAAAATGCCATGAAATATGTTTTAATTGCGTTAACAAACCTTAACTATACTAATCCAAACTTAAATCTGTTTGTAGAATTTGATCAGTCACATACTGCTCAGACAGAGGCTACAGAGTTTGCATCTGCAGTCTTTCAAGTAACACAGAATTCAGTTGTAGGTATATAGTCTTGTCAAAATCAATCAATACATCTGTTTATAGTGGTAAATGTGGTGATACTTATTTGGTTAAGGTTTATTACTTTTACAGGAAAACTTATGTTCAGACTTCAGATTCCAGATGTTTAAAATGTCCATGTGACCATGGCTTCACTGTAAAGAGTTTAGAGTGATGATCAGCGGCCCTGACTGTCATTATTATGAAGGGAAGCTGCTTTAGGGGATTCAGAAATCAGCAGCAGCCTCCATGCATCTGTTTGCTTCTTTCTCCTTTCCACATGTGTGTCACAAATGTGGCTGAACTCATTTAACAAATTGTAAATAAGGCAAAGTTGCACATTCTTTGAAGAAAGCTGATTGTATAAAGTTTCTGAAATACATTTAAAACTAACAAGGTAATAGAGGAATGATCAATGACAAAAAAATTCACAACAAAGGACTTTTGAATTATTTTGTCAAAGTTATTTAAGTTCTTACAAAAGGAAGACAGAATAATAAAAAATGTCCATCTATTTAACCAACCCTCAAATGTCTAAAACCTTAAAATACATTTTAAGAATCAGCATATTATTGATCCTGCATGGGTCACAAATGTAAGGACAGACAATTTCCACAAAAATAAAAATAGATCAACTTCTTTAATTCCTTTGGATTTTTCACTTTTTACATCCTGATTCTTTGCTTTTTTGATCCTCCATGACATTCCTTGACACCATTTTGTTGGGATGATCTGACCATGAAGGGGACAGAAAGAGTAATAAATAAATAAAAAATGTAGACTTGTTTTTCCCCCCGAAATAATCAATTCAATTTACTGGTACATCGAGAAGTCATGTGGTTGTTTGGGCTGTTTTTCCATCTGACAGCAGTTTAACTAAAAAAGGTCAATTTATAAAAACATTTGTAAAACTAGCAGGAAAGTTTGCCTCAACATTTATTCAGCCATGAAATAGAAATGAACACAAACAATAAGCAGAGAGTAGTGGTACTCTTAAAATGTATCTATTAGTAAAATAATACAATTTGCTTTGTGGCAAAATGACTTAAAGATAAAGAGTCAAGGATGCCGAATAAAAAATAGACTTAACAGTTTAATTAAATAGATGCAGTCATTGTGTTGAAGATTTTTCTATTAAACATGTTACATAAAAATTTAAATGAGGAAAGGGCCTATACTGTCAAAAAATAAATGATGAAGAGAATATTTTCTTTCTTTCCTTCCTCCTTTCATCTTGTAAAATATTTTTTCTCTACAGAGCAGTTACTACGAACTATAGAGCCCAACCTGAACAGTAGGTGGAGCCATTTTCTTAATCTTTGTCTGTCTGGCGGAGCTTTCCTTCATACTTTGTGGAAATTTCTCTAGAGTCTGTGGACTTCATTGTCTTTTCATCACATTATAAATTGTTGGTAGGTGTGTTTAGCGTTACCTTTAAGACAAAAAAATAATAAAATAAAGCATAGAAAAAGCGTAGACCTACAAAACGAACCAAAATTTAAAGCAGGATAACCTGCCCCCCAAAAATGAGGAGCCTTTTTCTTGCTTTTGCTGAAAAACTCCTCCAAATGCTGGTGTGCAGCAAACGCCTCAGCTACAGACTGGCTTCAAACACAAACCCTCAGTCATGTCCAAACTCCTACAACCTTCCACCACCATCTGCCCCTGTTGCAGCGGCTCGTGACATGTTCATGCAGTCATGCAGAAAAAGGCACAGTGTGCGCCTGTGTTTGTCTGCCCGGAATCACATTTGTTCTCCGTCTGTTTTGCTGTAGCATTCGAGGGCAGCGAGACCAGAGAAGCATCTATCTGAACCTTTGCTCTGTATCCTTCATAAGCTGCAGATGTTGTCCATGTCTCGTTTCCTCGCGGCACTTTTAATAATCCATATTCAGAGTATTATAGCAGTAAAAGAAATGACAAAGGTGCCACTTAGCCTAACACATCAACTTCTCTTATCAGTGCCTTTAATCCTCTTGACATTTCAAAACACAGCTTAAGGTTTGGTAGTGCATTTTTCAGAAGTACCGTACTTAGAGAAAAATGTAATGTAAACCCTATAGTCAATCAATCTAGAGAGGTTTAGAGTGTGAAGAAGAATGCATTTGTCAGGTTTCTTTTACTAGTGGCTTGACTTTGTGAACTTAAAACCTTTTTGCTTTTTTTTTATATATAGAACAGAGTCGTGAAAGAAAAGATGAATGAACATTTCAAAGACAAAATCACAAATGTGCAAACGTATCTGGTACTTTAAGACATTTTGTCTTTTTGATATTTTACAAACAGCACATCTATAGGTTTAGAAAATGAAAGTTTTAAATAAATAAGTACTTTTTAGTAATTAAAGCTATAGTGATTTTCTTTTTACTCCATAAGAATAGGATAGAATAGACTATATTGTAATTTGACATGCTGCATTCATTCATCCATCCTCTAAACCCGTTTTGTCCCTTTTGGGGTCACAGGGCTGCCTATCCCGGCCACTCATGGGCGAACGCAGGGTACATCCTGGACAGGTCAGTCTGACGCAAGGCCACAATCACACACCTATACACACTCACATTCACGCCTAGGGACAATTTAGAGTAACCAGTTAACCTGTGAAGCACGTTTTTGGGTTGTGTGAGGAAGTCAGGGTCCCCAAAGAAAAGCCACACATGCACGGGTAGAACATGCAATCTCCACACAGAAAGGTCCCCCCAATGGTGATTCTGTTTCAGGGCCCCCAGCTGGGACTTGAACCGGACAAGACTCCTTGCTGTGAGGCAAGAGCGCTAACTGCTCCGCCACTATGTAGCCCAACATGTTACATGCACAACAAAAATTCCTGAAAATATCATTTAGTTGCATATTCAGAGAGTAATAATGTTTTAATCAATTTAAGGCAAGTTTAACATTGCACAAATAAGACGACTCTTATACAAGTCCACTTATTGCACAACTAGTCCACTTATTGTAAAATATGTCAGGATTAAATGTCTTGAGAGACACAGGAATTGATTATGTTCCGTTGATTTTTGTTTCTTTGAGTGCTGTGCTTGAAGTTGTCAGAAGTTCTAGATGTTTTGGTCCTTCTGGTGCTCAAACATCACAACCTGCTCGTTCTTCATATATATAAAGCAGCTTTTTGATAATGAGACAGTGTGTTTGACTTTAAAATGTAGGTTTTTGTTGAAAATAAAGGGCTTCACTGCCTTCCTGTTCACTGATAACTTGCAGAATCATTCATCAGTCCAACGATTTAGCAAACATTTTAACCACAAGTGCTCATTTTGATTGACTTGAAACATCGCACAAAATAGATTTTGTCTGAACGTTTATAAAGATTTAATCACCTCAGTTAAACAAATTCAAATAGTTTGATGTTTTTTCATCTGACATTTTTAATACTGTGCAATGGCTTAAGGAATGCTATTAACAGGTTTCAAGTTTATCTAATTTTAAAATGGAAGGGTTGTTGGAAAAATGAAGCTGACTAAAGTTAACTGGTTTATTGAATTTATACTCATTTTCCTTCCTCAATTACTGTTTAAACTGTCAGCTTTACATAGGAATTTTGTAAATGAAAAAAATGTTTTCCAAATCACCTTTAAATGCAGCATCAACAAGAACAACCCCTTCATTTAAGCATCGTTTTCAGTCAAAATGAATCTGGATGCAAATGACATGCGCTGATGCAAGCAGGTCAAATGACTGCTGACTGACTTCATGAAAAGACGGTCTTAGAATTAAAACTGAATCCATTCTTGGTCTTAAAAATGTGCAGTTTCCTGTTTATGAAGAGCCAAAATATTTAAAAGTTGGATTCTCACTCTGAATTCCCAGAGTTTTAAGAAAATTCATCATTTTCCATCAATTCATACCAACCTTTTTTCAATGTTTCTTATAATTTTTCATAGGGTTTGTTTTTCCACAATAATGGCACTGACTTTGTCTTCAGTTCTTTATATGCTTTAACATTTGTGTGGTTTTTCAGAGCTTAGTACAGTTGTCTTGGACATCGGGCTAGAGCCCTGCGCGGGACTACTTTCTTCATCCCGCTCCCGCCCGCGCCCGCTGAATTTCTGACCAATCCCGCCCGCTCCCGCAACGTATGCGTTGCACTCCCGCCCGCTCCCGCAATATGTATGTCCACTCCCGCCCGCACCCGCAAAACTCAGAGAATTTAGTCATGCATTAGTAATGCATTGATTTTGTATCGTCCCCCGTCCCGCAGGAAAAAAACACGTATTTGTATTGATATTATTAAAGAGATTCATGTCCTCCTCCAGCCTCATCTTTTGATGCATTATTCTCTTGTGTAATGTGCAACTTAAATATTAAAAATATTTTCACAAATCCTGTTCGGTTAAAAGTGTGCGTGTGTGCGCGCAGACAGACGGCCTGAAGCGCGCTCTTAGTAAGAGGCGGGGCGGGGCGTTGCACCCCCCCAACAACAGGTTTGATGACAGAGGCCATTGGGCATCTCTACCTGGTGCTTCACGGAGCTTCAGTACGTAAGACTCCAACAGCCGCACAGCCTAACGTAGTCCGCTATTATATATTCATCCGATATTCATGCCAGCACTGATCCCGCGGGGTTTATTTTTTGCCGCCCGCTCCCGCCCGCAGCACAATCCAAACCGCCCAATCCCGCGAGATTTGGGTTGGGTCCCGCGGGACCCGGCGGGACCCGATCCCAATGCAGCCCTCTACATCAGGCCCACAACCTGTTGGGACTCATGTTAATATATTTATTGTTATTTTTACATGATATATGTGTTAGATCTATGGATGGATCCATGATCTTTATCGGTCTGAAGAGCTACTTTAAACTCTTGTATGTGTAATGCCAACAATGTTTGACAGTTTGTTAAGGTTCCAAAAACCAATTTTCATGTTAAAATGTGCTTCAAATGTATTTTCACTGCTTTGAGTATTAAATTGAGAAATTCTTCCTTTTTAAATACCTTAAGTACAGGCATTTTACATAAAAATATTCTTTTCACAGCTGAGGACATCTGAAAAGACAGTGAATTTTCAAATTTGGATTCTTTCTAGAGGAGAGCATCCTGGTCTATTAAGTGATGTTTGTCAGATGTAAGAGTAAAGGCTGAGACAAAGCTAATAATCCCACATATTGAGCTCTTTTTGGTGTTGATGGGAGATAAATGCAATCATTTTTTTGCGTCATGAATTGTTTTCCAAAACTGTCCTACAAACATATCAACAGGAAACATAATACAAGGTGCTGGCACTAATTCGTTAAGACTTTCACACTTTTTCACATGCCGCTCTTTAATGTGCAACTCAGACGCTAATTTGCTGTAGCGAGTGTGGGGTTGGCCTATCGGCACTAAACAGGTGGGAAGCACAGCGGTCTCTCAGAGCTGCAGCATTAGGGAGGTGCAAACTGAGGGGATGGCTAATCGATTGGGCAGACTGGATTTACAGCGCTGAATGGGTCTTTTGGCGAGGGAGAACAGAGAAATCTAAATTGTGTAAGCATGTGAGTCTGTTAGAGGGCTGCAGAAGGGAATGTTATCTGACAACACTTGGAAAATAAAAACCAAGATGATAAAAGTAATCTTAAGTTTATCTAGCGTGTTGTTTTATCCACTCCATTTATCAAGATGAAAATATTAACAGATTGACTGCATGTTATTTAAACTAATTTTATAATTTCCCAAGATAAACATCCCATTATAGCTTTATTATCAGAAGGGAAAGAAAGCAAAGAGATGTCCGCTCTAAATAAGAGTGGTTAAATGGATGCATATGCACTTGGGAACATTTGAAATATTCATGGTCAGGACCCGATGAGAAATTGAAATGTACCCTAGACGTGCAGAACAATTTTACTTGTTTTAATATTCATTTCAAATGTGATAGTCATATCAAAACAGAATAAAAGCTTTCAATGCTCTTGAACTGTGATCACATGGGGGATGCTGTGGAGTGGAACTTGTCAAATCCGCTCAGTACCTGAACACAAGAGGCTGAATGATGCAGGTTTTTCCTGATTTAAGTTCCAAAGGTACATTTTTCTTTACTGTCAGACTCATGCCAAAGCTTTAATCCAATTTCTGCTTGCTTGTAATGTATAAACCCTTTGATTTTGCCATAACTGAAACCCTTGCCTTTGAAAAGTAGAGCTTAAATGTTTTTAAGTAAGACTTACTCCTCTGCTTTTACACATTTAAAATGTAGAGTTTTGGGGCCTATGATCCCTTCTGTAATAATAATAATATACAAAAACTTTTTAGATCCATCAAATTACCAGTACAGAAAATCATTTTGTTTGGTCGTTAAGCTGCAGGACAGATGTAAAGTGTTGCAAAGAATCAGCTGGTTTATGTTAATTGTGTAAACGCTTGAAAAGTTACTAGGAGTACCTGGTGTTAAAGGCTTAAATATTTATGTTTATGACTTTACAAATAGAAAAAAGGGAAATTCCCATGCTGCTCTTAAGTAGGGCTTGGCCAAATAGACTTTTTTATATTGCGATATACTTTGTTTTCATATCAGGCGATAACGATATATATTACGATATAATCCAAATAATTATATTTGTCAAATTTGAACAGAGAAAGAGAAATGTGTAATCATCAACATATTGTTTAGATTTAAATGTTTATTTCCTATTATACTTTAAACATAACAGATGCATTGAATGAACATAATTAAAGCAAAAGCTTTCAAGTTTCAAAAGGGAATATAATCGAAACACAATGCGCTAAATACATTTTCTTGAAACTGTGCATAGCCCACGGTGTTCCCACTGGATAAGAAGGGAGGGGCTTCTTTTTTTCCTTTTCAACTGTTCACTAGCAAATGTCTGTCACCTACAGTTAGAAAAGGCTTGGTGCGGGATGTCAAACGGATGCAAATCTCGCAAGTAATGTTTTTTCTTTCCCAGCTCAATTTTGATATATGAAAAACTGCAATTATTAATTTCTCCCTCATGATTAGTGTTAAAATGGTTGGCTTTAAAATAGACGCCATCCATGTGTCTGCTTTGTGGGCTTTGTACCATCCCTTGCTGTATTTAGAGCCCAAAAACAATCTTAAAAACCTGCATAGCTATGCGTGAACACGAGAGTTTTAAATGCGGTAGCCTGAAATGCATATTTATGCACGTTTAAGTAGAATCTTTATCAGACGTGGCTGGTTGAAGAAACTTAAAAAAATACACAATGGGATCTCAGTAAATCAAGTAATTTGATCTTAATTTCATTCAACTGTATGAAAACCTTAAAATATTTGACCATATTGGCGTTTATGTTGTTAATAAGCTCTCCAGGTTCCACCCCTCCTCCTCCTCTTATTTATTGACCTATTTTTCTGTCTAGTGACCTGGTGTTAAAAGCTTAGAGGAAGTGAAATATGCAGAAGACAAATACACTCGGTAAGAGACTGCATACATTTCCTCCCCGAGCGTTGCAATTTTTTTGACCTGTCTGACATTATGCAGAGTGCAGCTCAAATTGAGACTTGTTCAGCTCAAAGTGGCAAGAGCAGTGACCCCAGACACAACATGTCCAAAGTGCAAGTAAAGTGTGAGACTGCAGAGCACATCTGCTGCAAACAAGGGCAAATGCAGAGCGTTGGAGATGTGAAAAACACTGATGGAGTGAGAGACGAATGTATCATGGTGATACTGGCAAAATGTCAGGTCATTGTGGCAGTTGTTTCAGGCAGTTTTTGCAGACTGTAGGAGGAGAGAGCCCTCCGCTTCTCACATCACACATTCACAGATTGTAATAATATACAGAGATGCAGAAGTTTTACTGCAGTTTAAATTGCAATTGTTTAGGAAACAAAACAGGCAGTAATTGTAGTAAAAAAAAAAAGAAATCAAAACAGCAGTACAATCTCTGAAATTTTTTTGTAGATGCATTAGTCAAGTCAATGAACTCATTCCGAGTGTTATTCCTTACAAATTCTCTATCGCTCAAGATTTGCTTGTACTTTGGATTTGACAAAGGGCTTTATGTAGACTTAATGGCCTGCAGGCTAACAATACAGCATTGCAATGAGAAAAAAAACTGAGGTACTTTTTTGTGTTTGTGTGATTAATTACATGGACCGAATACAAGCTTTGTTATATGAGCTGTTGTAACAGCTGCTTTAGTTTCAACTAAAAGCAAGTTTTACTTTTTCTTCTCCTCCTGTCCCGCTTTGGTATGAAACGCATTGCTTTTCAGCCGGTTTGTGTCATGAAAGATCTGTTTTTCTTTTAGACTAAAATAATAGTGTTATTGGGAACAACAGTCTTTATGTGACCAATGGGGCCCTGGTGACAATGTCATTTTCAGGAGTTTTGCTTTTGTACAAACTTAAAAAAATAGCCTCTGTAGAATTGCTTTCTTTGCCTTATTTGCTTTCTTAAGGAATAATCACTATCCCACATCACTCTTTTAGTCCATTCAAGAAACAGACACAAGTTAGGGCTGAAGGTAATAGAGCAAGACTCTTTTGGCACTGAGGAGGATTTTTAATTGGAGGTTCAAACTTTTTTTTGCAAGAAAATGTCTAGTGTTTAAATGGAGAGTTTACAAAGTGTTTATTGATTTCGGATCAAAAAGTGAAACGTGTTACTAAGTCAACAATTGTTTAATGGAAAGAAAAATCTCCTGGTGGCACCCCTGTCTCCATAGGAACCAGCGACGAGATGCTTTCGATTAGACCAGTCAGCCTTTTATAGAAGGCGAGAACGGCCATGTCTGCTAATGTATTTTTTTAGCTCGTTATCTCAAGAAAACAATATTTTTTTTCTCCAGATAAAGACTTGATTTCACAGAAAAACAAAAAAAAATCCCTTTCTCTGGATAGCAGAATGCACTTTTCCTTATTTGGAGAGCAGTAGAAAAAAAACAGTTTGAAGGAGATGTTGGCTAAAATGACAAACAAAACATCATCACTAATTGATCAATTTATTGTGTGTTAACTCTGGCAGCAGGTGTCTCAGCTGCCCCGATTGATGTAGACATGAATAAATTAAGCATAAAAAAGACAGGAGACCTGATGCTCTGAACTCAGCGCATTTGAACCCGTTTGATTTCCACAACTGTGAAAGATGCCCTGCTCTTTATTTTAACAAGAACACCTGCAAAGTTCCCATGCATACAGTACAGACCAAAAGTTTGGACACATCTTCTCATTCATGGGAAGGTGTGTCCAAACATTTGGTCTGTACTGAATGTGTGCAAAGATGGTGACATTCATCACATTCTACCAACATTGATTACTCTTGTTGTCAAAATCGGACTGTCCTAATGTTGTAAGTCAGAAACAACTATCAAATTAGCCAGTCATTTACGAGGAAGACAAGCAACATTCACAGATCTCCTATGAAAAACACAGTTTTGCTGTTTTCTCACAATATGGACATAAATTGGTATCTGAAGAAAATTAGTTATACCTTGGGAAAACTGATATCTCATAAAAACAAGTTATTAAGTTGTTATCACAAGAAAACGAGCTGAAAAGATCTAGGTATTCATGACTGTTCCTCACATCAATCTATTCCTAGCTAACAGGTAATATTCCAATGTGATAGAAATGTACAATCTATATAGCTGACACCAGAGAAATTCAGAAAACTAAGAATGTAAAGAAAACAAGATGCCATCATTGGCGTTCTCCTGTACTTCTGTAGAGATATTTACAATGGTGGTCACAACAGAACAACTCAACAACAACAACAACTTTAACACTTACAAGTAATAGGTGTATGCATCGGTGGACTGAATGTAAACCTGCTCCGTTTGGTGTTGACTCTGTATGTACTGTAACATGATGTGTGGGCACTTCCGTGGAGCTGATGTGGTTCCCAAAATATTTCTTCACGTTCAGCACAAAGAGTGTTAGCAAAGGTAGGTGGCTGTGTGGGCGGGTCAGCATGAGTAGCAGATATGGGTGTAAATCTGACTTGCTTCAAGTAGAGATGGGTCAACATTCCTGCTGAACAGTGTGTTACTGTAGAAAATCCACTAGATAGTGCAAGCAAACGGAAATAAAACTTGAGCATATAGAAAAAAATGATAAAAGTACTAAAAGTTTGGAAAAGGAAATTGCAGTAGGTCTGAAAATGTCTTTATCTCTTTCGGTTCATTCAGTCCATTAAAAGACAAGCAGAGAAATTAAGAAAAAGAAAGTAAGGTGACGGTGTAGTGGAGCTATTCGAATGAAACAATAAAGTAATGCAAGAATGTGCAGGGTGGCAGGGGTAGTTAAGCCTAAAGAGAGATTTTACTAGAACCCCATAATATTTAGTCTTTGTCACAATCCCTCTGTGTTCAGATTTAATGCTCTTTTAAATGAACATGTAATTTCCAGTAATTCTGAAAAATCTGCTCACTCTTTGAGGGAACAAATTGAGGTGACATGGGGTTGATTTTGTTTCTCTGCCGCTGCTAAGATTGGGAAAACAGAATTAAGACTGTCATTACTGCTGAGGTTCATTATCTTTTTTTTTTTTTTTCACTGTCCAGAATGTAGAGCATAAAACGTAGGACCCCCCCCCCCCCCCATCCGCCCCATACTCATTTGGAGCTTCAAAGGAGTTTCACCCAGAGCAGATGTTTAGGATAGGAGTTTGGATGTGTGCCGTTGTGCACTCTCATGTGTAAATGTGCTCACAGACGGGCTGAAAGTAAGTGGGCCTGGATACTGAAATTGATGGAATTAACAAGTTTGCTGGAAACAAGAAAGGAAAAAAAAAAGGTGGTAGAATTAACTTCGGTAAACCAGTGTGATTAAGTGATTTAACTAGGTCCCTGATGAACCTTTAAAGAAATCTACAACATACAAAAACCCTTTAAAGAATTTTGTTTGTATCATTTTTGCCTTCAGTGAGATTTAAGGAAGAATTAATTCAAAAGAAGCTTTATTTAACTCCTCCTTTTTACAAACAGTGAATTCAACGTGTATTGAATGGTAGGAGCTTCAAATGGGCATTGGTGTCTGTTAACTTGTATTTAAAAACGTTTCAAATGAGTATATAGATGCATGACTGCTATGAAAGTTAAGTAGAGCCACCACTGTGGACAAGTTCACAAGTGGTTTTGTGATTCAAGACTGTACTTGATTTTCATAACATTTAAACCTACATTTTTGCTCAAATGCTGTACTATTTCTTCTGCCTCAGCCAGTTTTTACCGTTTAAAATTGTATTCTTATACAATGTTTCATGGTCAACCATTAAAGCCCCCCCCCCAAAAAAAAATTCTGTTTTTTGAGTTTTTGACACGTACGTCTGACATTTTTCTTATGAAAGAGAACAAATGTGATAAAAACTAATTTCATTTTTGATTAAGTATGTTTTTCTTTTAAATTGCGCAAGCTCCCTGATCTGAGCATAAAACATCAAGTTTTAAATGTTGATCTGCCCTGTCCAGCGTGCACAAGCTCAGGTGCGGCAGAAGAGAAGATGGCACATTGCTACTTTGCCTGCACATATTTTACGTGGGTCCAAGGAGGGATTTTGTTCTTGGTCGCACATATTCAAAGTTAAAGTCCCAAATGTGTTCTCCAAATTTGTGTTCTCTCTCTGACCGTGTTTGAAGGCTTGCTGCCCAAAATAACCAGAGAGGGTAAAAATAAAGACAAGAATCAAATCAGAGGACCAATTTTATTATTTACGACAGATTTTAGGGGCACCCAAAAAAAAGTTATATTACAAGATTTAAAGTTGTAAATGTACAAGAAAAAAGTCGTAAATTTAAGAGATTAAAGTCGAATTTACCATTTAGTGCAGCAATTCAATGCCGCACAGCAGCAGAGTAGACAGACTAAACTCAATTGAACAGGCGAGCTGAATGTTTATTGATAAGGTTACAAATGTTTGGTAGCTCATTTGATTTACAATTTATCAATGTTTTATTTATTGATTGCAGGATCTCTGCAGACCGTTGATGAAGCCATTGGTATCCCTGCAGTTGTCCACTTCCAAACCATTTTTTCATCCTTGAGAGACTTTCGTCTGAAAAAGCCCAATTTTTCGTTCTCATGCTAATGTAACGGACTACCGGTATACTACACTCAACATGGCACCAATGTGGCTTTTTAATGCATTTAGGTTATGGGATTTTGGTTAAAAACTTCAAAATCATAATCATAGCATTTTGACATTTCCATTTTTTGCACACTTCCAGTTGGATGGTGTGACTATGGGTGACTACATTTTTGAAGAATTCTTCTTTAAACTGCACTTGCAGTTTGTCCTATGATGAACTGCAAGTGATTATGAACAGCTCTCTGTGTGCTGCAATATGTGAAAGATCTTTCCCTCTTTCCCATTTTTTTACTGTTATTTTTTTTCTCCATCATACCATGCCTTGGTCTGCTGCTTTTTCAGCAGCTAACGATTCTCCTATAAGCATTTCCTGACAAAAAAGAGGACGAAATAGTCTAAACAGAAACAAGTCAGAGGTGTTGTTTTGGCTTCATGGAGATGCTTCATAAATCAGATGCTGGATAAATTAGGGAGAGGGACACAGAGGCGTCTGCTGATTTGCAGAAACACACATGAACTGCATTTCTGTGTGGCCACTTGTGTGTTTTCCCCCACTCTGGAGTGTCCAGAGGATTTCTCCACAGGGATCATTAAATCTCAGCATGGCTGCTCATGTACACAGTCTGCATGCTGCTTTGTATACTAATTATAATTGTGAAAGTGTCTTTAAAGTAGCCAACTCTAGTGACTTTGTGATCCTGGTTATATTTTGATTGTCTGCTGCGTTTGCAGATGCAGACCACAGTTTTGACAGGTCATCACAGCAAAACAAAACAAACAAAAGTTTTAATTTTATTTGTCATTTTGGCTGGTTTTTCTCATATTCCTTCCTCATCGTTTAAGATGGCTGCTGCTTCTTCATTTTCTGGGTACAGGTTTATAAAAAAATGCACCTAAAAATAGGGTTTCAAACCCTATACAATAATAATAATAAAAAAATTATGGATTGGATTTTTCTGCCCTTTTCCAGATGCTCGAAGTGCTTACAATGTGTCCATTATTCATTCACTCCTCATTCATACTTGGTGACAAGCTACTGATGTAGCCACAGCTGCAATGGGGCAGACTGACAGAGGCGTCCCCTTTGTTACACGCCTACGGGCCCTTTGCCCTCCAGTGTTAAAGAAATACATTGTTTAAGTGGACGATTAGTAACATAACAATTTTCTCCACTATGGGATCAAACAGGTACTAAATATTTAAAATCACCTCCTGCCCTATCCTACTTGTTGGCTGGATTTAATCTAAAAAATAGTTAATGACATTCTTTTTTTGTTCAGTATCTAAAACACTCCAGGTATGTTAATTTAACACTATATATTTGCTACATTTGTTTTTTTTCTCAGGTAAAAAACTGCTTATTTCAGACCAGAATTGGTACAATAAAGTGTTTTAAAATTGTATCTGTGAAGAGTCAGAATGGATCCACAGAAAAAAAGAGTTAAAGTCATCTGAATTTAAGCGCCAATCAGAATCAAGCATTCACCCAAACCATGGTATAAAGAATTTTAAATTCTGACAAACTTCATACCCTTAGAAATAAAAATGAGAAAAGATCCTTAATTCCAATGATGAACTTTTTATCTCATTTGTGGATCTTTTTTTTAGTGTATCAGCTTCAACAAATATTTTTTCTTTCTTCAGGTGCTATCCTTTCCTTAACTTTAAATTCAATTGCCAGAAAATGGAATATGGATACTTTTTAAACATGTAAGAAGTACTTCACATTGAGAGCTGACCAAGTGAATTTAGCTAGTTTCAAATTCAATGTAAAGAAAATTCCACCTCTATTTTATGTCTAAGCAGTGTGTCCAGCTGCCATATCAGAATGATTTGCCTGCTGACTCACATTTCAGTTTGTGTTCACCTTCTTATAACACTTAAATGAACACACTGATGAACTTACTAGATGAGTAACAGAAGATGGAGCTACTCCTTTTTTAAATGCAGTCTTTGCCAGAAGCTTTAAAAACTCAGCACATGATCAAAGGGTCATCCGGCATGACTGCCTCTGTTTTTTGTGAATTAATTTATTGAATTTTAGAACTGAAAATGAGAGTCACTGACCTGTATATATCTATTGCATGACAGTTTATTGCTAAATGAATAATTCCGGTTTGTTTTCGGCGCTGTGTGAGACAAATACAACAGAGTGCATTGAGTGCGTCATTTCTTGTCTCCGTGCCTTCATCACACAGCCAATCCAAACAAATAAGTCAGACTGCCTGTGAGAAAAGTTTTTCAGTGAGCCACACCGCTTTTAGGCTATCTACAACTTTGTTCAGATTATTTCCCATAGGAAGGTTAGTTAACTCAATTGTTCATTTGTTTTCCATCACAGAAGCTTAAAAAAATCATTTCACTGTCATTATTAAGAAGTCATTCATCAACAATTTGCTGACGGTCAAACTCTTTTGATACTTTGTCCATTTTCTTTGACAGATTTGGCTAAAAAAGCTACCAACGCATCAGAAAAAAGGACACATTTGAGTAACAGGAGAAAGGACTTTATTTGTCTTATAAAATGTCTTGGAGACATGGGTGATGAAACCGTTAAACACTTAAGGGACATGCAGTCTAGCTGAAACTGATGGCCTGGGAGATAAGTGAGCAGGGAGCTCACCAGGGAGAGATAAAGCGAAACTCAACCCACTCTCTGAAAGCCCTGCTTTCCACCTTTCCTCCATCTCTGAATGAAGTAAATGGACTCCATGAAATTCCACTTTGGTGCTGCATCTAGTCCTGCTTCACTCATTTTCATTATAGTTCCTTTTTCCTTCGTCAATCAGGACCACGTCCAAGGCTCCCCACAACGACCACCACCAGAGCTCACTGCTCAAACTACCATTTCCAGCCCCATTCTTTTGCTGACTAATTAGTGTTATGGTTACTTAGCATTTTTGGCAGGCTGGGGGTTCTCTGTGACATTATGTCTAAAGCACTTGTCAAAACAGTGGTTGGTGGAGTGCTGCCGGCCTGCTGGCTGGGGACGGTTCAGGCTGCAGCACCGGTGACGGTGGAGGGGTTGGCAGGATCCCCTGAAATTGTGGGTGGGGAAAAGTCGGGGGAGATCTTGGCGTCTCAGACAAGGGCCCTGACAGCTTCAGTCTCCAGGCTCCCTGCCCATAAGCAGCACCAAGAATAAGAAAGATTGTCAATGTCAACTGAGCTTGGTTGGAGTGAGCTCTGTGAAACGTGTACATGGGACGCAATCTTCTCCATTGAAAATCCTACTTAGAGATTGAGGTGTACATGTTTGGAGACTGTTTACATCTGACCATGATCCCAAACCATGAACGGCATAGGACAATCTTCTGTGATTCTCCCTCCTATTTTGATCTTCTTTCTGTCTTTTTCTTCATCTGCTTTTTATGTCATATACTTTTCCACTCTCTTGTTTTTTCAAGTGTCTCCAGTTTAAATGGAGTCCTACTGTCTGTTCGCTGCCCATTTACCCCCATCTTAACAGATCCCCTGCCGATAAGCTATTATTTCTTTCAGGAGGGAATACCTGATGTTATATGGCATGTTATCAGAGTTGGAGTGCATGGTGGGTTTTGAAGTGGAGAAAGCAGCTGAACACGTTAAGTATGACCTCAGCCAGACAATTTATATGAAGCAGAAAAGTCATGTTATAGTCATACATTTTGGATTCTTTTAAATTCATCCTGTTCCCTTATTGCATTTTCAGCTGTAGAGTCAGATATCAAAAGAGAGTCGAACGCCAAATGTCCTGAAAGTATGGTTGCTTTTTAAAGGCTGCAGTCAAGCATGCTAGGGTTTCTTTATTTTACGTAAATACCCTTTGTTTTTGTAAAATTCAGTTGAGATTGAGTTCTAATCCAAACTTATGCTAGACTTTGCCGATGCTTTAGAGACTTGTATTACATGTATTGTATTTCCAAACACAACTATAACACGTCTTAAATGAGACTTTGATTTTATTACTTGGTGTTGCTTTGTAAGAACTGCTTAATATTACATTTTACTTATTCATATACATAGAAGTAGTTGCACAAGTGAAACATTTTTGCATCAACAAATACAATTGTCCTTGTACAGATTCTTCTGCACTTTAGTGTTAATTTTAAAAGACATAAAAAGTATTTAGTCATCATCCTTTTCTCATGAGCAGATTACACATTTAGTTGCTGCACTGTAATTCAGATGTAAATTTTCCATAGCCAATCTACATTTCTTTCTGATCGAAATAACTCACCAACTTAAGTTTATGTTGCAGCTCATGCCCCACTATATATGTAATTCTGTTCCATTTAGATGGAACCCAGGAAGGTAAAAAATTCTGCTTCTTACATCAACACATTGGACAGATACTTCAGGTTTTATTCAAGAAAAATCAAAGGACACCTGTTTATTCTTCTTGGACGGATTCGTACAAATCAATGATGGCAAGAATCAGAACACTGAGATGTCACATTGACTGTCACCAGTCAATGTGGGTTTTTGCCACAAAATGAGGAATTAAGAGAAATAAAACTTAAACATAAAGTGAGTTTTTCGTTAGTAATCTTTTACAAATATATTTCAAAATCTGTGATTACCACAGAATCCATCTACAATGTATTAAATGTAAAAAAAGGTAAAACATATATATTTTTTAAATTTTGTAGAGCAAATATGTTTTAAAAAATGGGGCATTGCATTACAAAACAATGAGTTTCTGTTGAATATTGTAGTATTGCAGTAGCCTAGATTGCAGTAGCCTAGATTTTAATTATGCATTCAAAAGTATTCATGTTTTTTTGTAATATACTTCGTGGTCAAGCATCACATTTCCTTTTCTAAGAATCTCCTTTAAAGTATAGTTATTATTATTAAAAGACATAGAAGACAAATAACAAATATATATATACTTGGATAGTAACAACCCAGTTTTCTGCCGTAATTAATATGTCACTTAAGTTAGTGTTTTCGGGTCAAAGTGATCTAAAAATTGTCAAACAGACCTTGACAGCTATTTGGTGTGATTTGAGTAACTCAAAGATGCATCTTTGATTGTCTTTTTGTAACTGCTGACTTCCACATAAGATCTGTGTTTTCATCCAATCATAAAAGTATAAAATCCTGTGAGTGAACAGTTTTTCAAGCATCTTTTCTACTGGACACTCTACCCTGCGACAGACTGGAGACCTGTCCAGGGGCCTCATTTATAAAACCTTGCGTAGATTTGCGTCAGAAGTGGCGTACGGATGAAACATAGGACGTGTGTACGCACGGAAATATTCGGATTTATAAAACCGTGCGTACACACATCCTACGCATCCTTCCCTTAATAAATCACAACCAATTCTAAATGCTGCGCAGCTTTTGCGGCTTCATGACACGCCCATAGTTGCCCATAAATAGTCAGTGAAACGCCCACAAATGAACATTCATTGATAGCGAAACCATGGCAAACATCGAGAGAAAATAAAAAAAATGTAACTTCACTCGATGTGAAGTAGAAGTTATCGCTGGCGAGGTGGAAAAGAGGAGAAAAATGTTGTTTGGAGGGCACAGTGTGGGCATTACTAATGCCAAAAAGGCGGACATCAAAGTCGAGGCAGACAAAACGTCTGGCGCTGCATCGCCAGAGTGTGTCTGCCACGGGTGGGGAACAGGGGACACCGGAGCTGACCCCTCTTGATGAGAGAGTGGCGGCAATTATTGGGGAATCCCTTTTACGTGGAGTGGTGACTGAGGTGGCGGGGGGGGGGGGGGGGGGGGGGGTCATGACGCACCTGATGCACCGGGTGACACCCCCCCAAAAGCTCCAACAGGACGGCTCGAAGAAGTCGGAACCGGCTCATAAGACACTTGTCCTCGTTTGCCAGCAAGTCTTTTTGCTGTCTAAAGACGCGTTCACTCTGAATTCTTCCATTTGCCACATCGTCTAAGAGCGCACGATCAGCCATTGTGCGTCATTACGCATTGTGATGGGGCATTTTATTTCCATCCATTTAATTGCATCTGACAAGCTACAGATGTCGGTAATAATCCATGTGGAAATGGGAAATTGTTCAACGCAAATGTTATTTCTTGTTGCTTTCTGAATGGTTGAGACATACGCCATACATTGTTTTATCAAAAATAAAACAAACTAAAGGCATATGCATGAATACCATAATTCCGTAGCTTATGAAGAAATGTTTTACTATGAAAACAACTTTCCCCAGTGGACAATTAATACGTCTGTCTGTCTGTCTGATTCGCACGCATCTGGCGGCGCGAGCACACGCAGCGGCTCTATCGGCTTTATTGTTTTTAAAAGAATGTATTTTTAAGTCGTTTATTTATTATTTTATATGCTGCTTGCACTGTGGGGTGAGAGGAAAGCAATTTCATCTGTGCTGTATGTCTTACGGATGCAGCATATTTGACAATAAAGCTGACTTTGACTTTGACTATATCTGCTCCGCCAGACGGACACATTGAGGAGAATATCAGTTTAGTACATTATTTCGTTCTGTTAACTATATTATTTATGAGGATGAACTGCATAACATGCCAATATTGCAGAACATATTTCACTTTTCTTTTTGCAAATATGTGTTCATTTGAATTTCTGTTGTAATTTTCGTTTGATTTTTTTTGTTTGTTTCACTGCTGATCGATCAAACGAGAGGCAGTATTGTCATTTTCACTTTCACGTGTTTTCTTCCATCTGCCGACGGTGTCGCCGTTTCTCATTTCACCCGTTTTTGTGCGTACGCCTGGGTCAGAGCTTGCGTGAAGGACCGCACATTTTCCCGTCAAGTTTGCTTTTTATAAATCTCAACTATTGCGTAGAGAGTGGCGTACGCCTTCTTTTGTGCGTACGCAACGTTTATAAATGAGGCCCCAGGGCATCCCCTGCCTTCGCCAAAGTGGCCGGGATAGGCTCCGGCAGCCTCGTAACCCCGAAAGGGAATAAACGGTACAGAAAATGAATGAACGAACTTTTCTACTGTTCCCATTTAGTTTGAGTCACCGACACTATTTAGAAACATAACAAGAAATAATCTTTTTCTTCTACATTTTCTTTTGTAAAAATATATTAAAAAAGCAAAAAACACTTTGTGGTCTGAAAATTCCTCCCTGCTAAAGATCTATTGGAGAAGCCCTACCCTAAAGTGTCCCACTTGACTAACATGCAAAGACAGAGTGTTTTAATTTAAAGGTGTAAAACAAACAGATGAACAAAGTCTTCTTATTATAGGGGTTATCTGCCATCTTTTTTGTAGCAATACCAGCCACATTTCATGACTCCACATTTCTGTTACAATTGATTTGAAAAGGTTAATATTTTTTTTATGTCTAATTATATTTCATTTAAGCCCTAAAATAATTGCACCCCCTCAGCTGTCAAACCTACCAGATATTTTACATCAATGTGGGCATAAATTGTATCAAAATATTTGAATCTGATTATTTTCATGTTGGTGCTGAGCTGATCACTATAATGAAAACGTATAAAACCCACAAACCTGATCAACAGTCAAGCATTTAAACTATTTCTTGAGATCCAGAGCTCTTCTGAGGTTTCCTGTTTGTAATTCCTGCTTGTTGTAATGATTACCAACACTAACCAGAATCAGGTTGTCCACTACATCCCCTACATGCTTGGGATCGCAGGCCTTATATTCCTAATTTACAGAAAGGCTCCTCCTTTCAAGGCACATGAAGTCCAAGCAGCGGACCTCCACAGTTCAGTCTCAGCGTCTGACATCACTGTTGGAATAAGAGGTGCTAGGATTTGATTTAAACCTGCAGGTGGTTCACCAGCTGTGGAAAACATCATCAGTGTGATCCAGCTTTTTGGATGCTGTTTTTTGTCACTTTTTCCCCAACAGGCAAAATGACATTTATAGGATCCTGTGCAGTGAGCTGTGACTGTGAAAACCACAGTTTCTCTTGAACACACATCCCACCCTTCTCGCCCCACAGCGATTCTGTCAGACTGTGGGGACTACAGTGAAGGGAAGTCTGCAGGGAAGAAATGTTCACTGGCTCGTGTTGGGTCTCCTGTAACTGTTGACAAAAGGATGAGGAAGATTAAATGTGCTAAATTTTATCTTTGCTACAGCATGACTCGGACTATGATAATCAAGGAATAGCATTAAAACAGACATGACTGATTCTGAATATTGAAATGAGGTAATGGATAAAATCATACGATTCATGAAGGTTTGCTTATGAGTGGAATGAGTAAAATATATGAAAATACTGCAAACCTTTTAAGGCAGAAAAAAAGGGTAATATGTTAAAATATGCATTAAAATGACAAAACACAAAATTAAAAAAGTCCTCTATTACCTTTTTTGCTACAAGCATCGCTATAGCATCCTTGAAAAAAGTTTTTTTTTTTTTGTATTTTGTATTTTTTTCCCTCTCACTTTACTATTTAATCTGGTTTTACTCATATGATCATGTGCTTTGGGTCATGACCGACCGGATAAGATCTCAGACACAAGCGATTGAAATTGGTTTTCAGTGGCTCAGTGCTCCCTTAGAAATAGGGTGAGGAGCTCAGTCACCCAGAAGGAGTGAGGACTAGAGTGGCTGCTGCTCCACATTAGAGAGAGCACAGTTGTGGGCAGTCATCTCTTCTGGATGCCTCTCTAGAGGCAGGTGGAGGCTCAAGGGTCCACTCAAGACATGTTGGAGGGACTTGGTCTCTCAGGTGGCCTGAGCTCTTTTGGGTTCCCCTGAAGGAGCTTATGGCACATTTTAGCTTCATTTTTAGTTTTTGATTGACATTTTTTGTAGGTTTTTTTTACTGTTAAACTGAACATTTTTTCCCTTTTTTTTTTTAATGAATTTGAATATAATTGAGCCTATAACTTACCTTTTACATTCTTCAATCTTGTATTGGAGAAGACTTTTTATAAGTTTACATGTCCAGATTTCAAATATTCTTTTTTATCAGTCTCATTCACATTGTTCCAGCTGCTTTTTATGGTTTCAGGTTTGCAACAGCTACACAATAAACCTCAACTAAACCCCACTTCACTTAGTCTTTCATATCCACAAACCATATTGATAAACTAAAAAGAAATAACTTCAACAGATTTCATGCAAACAGTAAAATATTTAAAGAACTGCACGTCAAAACCAATAAAATGAAGAAAATGTTCTATGAAGTTCTGTAAAGTAAGCATGTATGTAGTCTGCTTTCGTCTCTTTGTCCCTCATGTTTTCTTCTTTAACCAGAACCATCCCAACCCTATCTTTGCACATTGCACACAGAGGGCACATCTGCATTCAGAAAACAGGTGAGTGGGTGAAGCCAGACTAATAAATACAGAATATTTGTAGGTTATAGAAAGGCCATGTTGTGGGTTGAAGCCAAGTAAACGAATGGTTGCTTGCAGGAGGTCTACTTAAGAGCATTTAAAAAAAATGTTTGTATAAGTTCATAAAGTCATTAAAGGTGTTAGATTCTTAACCACATTATATTAATACGTGTTTTTTTTTTCCAGTGACAGAAATATTTTACTTCACCTATCAAATCTGGATTTGAGGATAAAATGAAGGAAAAACAAGTGAAAGCAATGTTTGTGGGTTATATGGAAACCCCTTTTCCCTTGTGGAAAATAATAATAATAGTGAACGAATTGATCTTTTTAATTGCCATTGCTCATTCAGTGACATTTAAATTCTGGTTGTTCCCAGGCACTGTGTCTTAAAGGCCCTCTCCAATGAAATTACTATTGATTGAGCTGATTTTTTTGATAATGAAGTACATACAGAAAGAAAATTATCCTTCAAAATGAACTGCATTTCTGAGAATTACTTTATTCAAATCACTGTTAATCAAGAGCAGAAGAAAAAAAATATAGTTTGAATAAGCTTGTAGCTATGACAAGGGCTACAATCAGCAAGCCACAAGCTCCCTGCTTCATTGCATTCCGATGCAACCGTTTGCAGACAAATAGATCTATGCACGTCTTTGTTTTCTTTGTCTAAGCTAATATCTGGCTCCAAACTGAATAGCTCCAATATTGCTCGCAGTTTTGTTGCACTGATAGTGTTAGGTTGGGGTTGTAAGGCGTTGTAAGCCAATGGAAGAACAAGTAAAAAGATGGATGACAGAAGGTCGGGTCAGGCTTGTACAGCACCAATGGTCCGCCCACAACTTGGTGGCAAATTTGTAATGAACTCCTGCTGCTCTGCAGAAACTATGTCTTAAACAACACAGGTTTTTAAAGTTGGCCTAAAACTGGCATGATCATAATTAAAAGAGCACTGGGAACAAGACGAGAAGTAAAATGAGGCAGCGGAAACACAAAAGCTTGACCTGATAAAAATGTAGTAATGCGCTGAAAGCTTAATGCTTGCTGCCTTCTTGGAAAATAAACACACAAACATGTGCAGAGACACATAAACACAGAACTTCTCATGAGTCATACACTTGTTGTTTATTCCAGCCCTCTATTGTTTAATGTGTGCCCTCTAGAAACAGCAAACGTTTAAGTCAAACCAGAATTCGCATTTGGATGAAGGCAATGGAAGTTGTTACAGAAGATGATTATTTTCAGGTGTGTACAGTAGTGTTTAGGTGTGAAAGTCTAAGTTTGTGCATGTGTGAAGCCTCTGGTTTTTCACTCACTTCAAGCTGGTCCTGATTTGACCCCATCCCATACCTCCAGTGTTAGATGCTGTTTTGCATGCAGTCATTTGAGTATTCACGCGTCCAAATGCAGCTAAACAATCAAACTGTGTACAGGCTGAAGGACAAAACTGGCATCTTCAAGTTCCAACCATTACTCATAGCTTTGAAACTTTATAATAGGAAACTGAGTGAGTTTTGCCTCACCAGAGACCTGTGATCAGACAATAGGACATTAATAGCACATTAATGCTGGCAGTGTGTCCCTCCAACCTTTTCACTCCCTCTGTGCCTCAAGGTGCCGACAGACTGATGGGCAGCTTTTGTTTCTCATCTGAATCGGAGGAAGGCAAGCTGTGGCCTCTCCCCTGCCCTCCTTTTTCCTTCTTTCACTTCACCAGCCACTTCACCTGAATCCGTTAGTTGTTCTTTGCTTGTTGTTTTTCCCACTTTTTTCTTTTATTTTTTTTTCAGTTTCACTCCACTGATCCTTCCCTGAGCCTGACTTCATCTCTCCTTCATTCATCTGGCTGTCTTTTCTCTCCCCCTTTACTTTTTTTCCCCTCATCTTGCATCTGTTATTCCCACTCTCCCTTTCTTTTTTTTATCTTCCCACTACACATATCCATCTATTCAGGCCTGGAATGCCACAAGCAACTTGGCACATCACTTTCTGCACTCCCACATCTGCTGGCTTGATCTCCAGTTTCCCTTTACAGCCACTGTCATCCCATTTTTACAACATTGTTCTGTTGCTGCCTCCATCCCCAGCTCTTTCCTCCATCTGTCTATCATTGCTTTCATTCGTCCTTGAAAGTGTCTGCTCTCATAACCGTCCTCACCCAAAGTAACCCAAAGGGGCCAATCTGTGGGTGAGTTCAAGGTGAAGACCAAGTTCAAAGCCACGTTTTGTCTGGAATTAACTTTTAAATGATCACAAATAGAAGTCTATTTTCAAATTTGTGTCAGTATCTTCTGCAGTTTGTAGAATAAAAGAGGGTTTGGAGTTGAGCTGCTTGGATCCATACAGAGCCAACATATTTGAGGGAATGACCTTGACATCACGCTTGGTTTGTTTGCTGGTAGTAATTATTGTTTACTGCATCCCCTCAACTTCTAGAAAGTGTTGACATTGTAAATAAAACAAAAGAGGAAAGAAAAACACAATTTAAAATCCAATTCTAAAAAAAATGGATTCTTTAGAAATTCTGAATGAAATTTTCTATCTATGGTGTTTTTTTTTCCAACGGAGTCTCTCCAGACGTCTTTCTTTCTGAAAGAAATCTTGAAAGATCAGCTAGAATCATAATATTTACTTAAAGGTGACTGTGTTTGGAGTGTGACAAATTTAATCCTAAATCGATGTTTTACCTGTGCTCCCAGACTGGGAGAAAGACTGGAAAAAATTGTAATTTATAAAAAGAAATCAATTTTTACAGAGTGAGCAATTCATCATTGATCAAAAAAAAAAATGACTAAGAATGTGATTGAGTGTGGGGGCCTAAAACAGACAGTCATCAACCTGCTCATCCTGTGCCCTGACTACACCCAACAGTCGCTGGGTTGGCCTCAGAGGATCCACGAACTAAAAGGAATTCAGTGGTATGAATGGAAGAACTGCTAATAAAATGAAAAAGACGTATAAGTCATTTCAAATATTTTAGTGGACGCCCAACTCTTAAAGTCCCACTGCAATGATCATTTGATCTATTTGAAAGCATTCTCAGTGGTCTTTTAACTTTGATTCTACTGTTTTAGGCAAAATAAAAAAACTGTCCTTTTCTAGGACATACAGTACAGACCAAAAGTTTGGACACCTTCCCATTCATTTGAATGGGAAGATGTGTCCAAACCTTTTGTACTGTAGTTTCTGAAGAGCAGTATTAGTTTAGTACAAATTTGCCACTGAGTTGTGGACGGGACTGTTGGGGAAGAGTAAGCCCTCTATCTTCTGTCAGAGAGCATAAAGCTTGTGTTCCGTCGACTGTAGCAGCTGCACCACAGCTACAGGCACTTTTGAAAGGACATTTTTTGTCTGCTCCTGATTTACCACGATTTGAATAAAGAAATACTTAGAAACGCAGTTTTAATCTGAATTTTCTTTAAAAATGTCTTTCATCATCAGAAACATGCCACAAGAACATGTTAAAAAACACCAAAAACAGGATTTCCATTGGATTTGGTCTTTAACTTACCTCTGTTTTTGCAAATCTTAAATTCCTTTGCTGATTATGGTCGTACTTTAATTTAAAATTTTTTTTTAATAATTTTGCTGATCTCTGTCAATTTCCTATGATCTGTAATAATTTAATCAGTTACCTCACCATAGTGGCTCTTGAAGAAGGATGTTCTTATGAGAAAGAGTTCCATCTTTATAAACAATTTGTTTTTAAATAAATAAAACTCTTAAAATGAAAATTTAAACAGAAGGGAAAACAATATAATAGATTTCAAATGAACAATAAAATGTGATCAATAAAATGAGTTTTTCTGTTGCCATAAATAAAGAATAATTTAAATACAGTACACGTGGCAGCAGCTGTTCCAGCTACTTTATTAATGGGGCATTCTGGCATCAGCCCACTGAGTGGCAGTATTAGGTCATGGGTGATCCTCAAATGGCCATGTGGTCACAGTCACACACACCCTCACTTGCAAAACAACTGGACAAAATGTGGCCCACAAACAAAACAGACACATGCATGCAGCAATAGAACAATCTTTTCTGTTTCTGACAGCAGCATGACACTCTACAATAACACTGGCCTGAGGGGGTTAGAGGAAGTTGACTTAGCAAACTGTCTGGAAATGAAAGGTTGGTTTGTTTCATCGGCACACAAAAAAGGTCAAAGTAGAGCAGCCAGAGCGAGCTGGCCTCCACGGTGAAGTGTCACACACTTCCTGTCATGTAAAGATGCTGAAAATTCAAACAAAAGATACACGCTCCATCAAAAATAATGGTCTGCACATCATAAAAAAGCCAAATTGTTGAAGCCTGACTAAACAATTTCATGTGTTGTGTAGGATTTCGTAATGGCTGAGTTTTATATCAGACTTATGCACCTATATTGTTTAAACAGACAAGTGTAGCTGTTGCAATCTGACTTTTTACCTCATATATCTACTCTAATGGCATGAGTGTAGGTTGATCTAGAGGACATGAATTCAGACTACAGCCAGCAAGCAGATGGATGAAATGGGTTAAGCATGCAAGGAATGACAAACTGCCAGTGAACAAAAAGAAAGCGTGGAGTGCAAAACTGATGGAAGTAATGAATGACTAGGGAAGCAACAGAATCATGATTTAGCACGAGCATGGGAGGACAAGCTGAACATCGTACATAAAAAAGAATTTAAAGTAAAAGAATTGATTAATTAAGTCAAGAAAGATGCACAAATACAAGAAGAATTCAAATCTAAACTACTGTGATCATAGAGTCACAGCAATGTTTTGATCTTTTCCAAAAGATTGTAATCAGTTCACTTGGCTTCAAGTTGCAAATGATAGATTTGTTGGCTCCTTTGGTGGATGCCAGCATGTCACTTGCAGTACATTTTCACTAAGTCCTGTTTCTTTCTAAATTTTGCAAGGCTCCAATTATACTTAAAATGGGGAAATAGAATTTTATTTATGTTCTTTTGAATGTAAACTCATCGATTTCAGTAAAATATACTGTTAAACTTCAAAGCTTTACTCCTATCATTATTGATCTACTGTAAAAGTGTTCTCAGTGGTCTTTTCATCATGATTATACAGTTTCAGGCATAATTTAAAAACGGTGTCATTTTTTAGGACAGTATAAATGACAGTAGTTTATTAGAAATTTGCCCCCAAGTTGTGGGAGGGACCATTGTTGCAGAGCAACCCCCCATCCCCAATTTTAGTTTCTGAGAGTTCTCTGTTTACACACTCTCCCACTAGCTTGTAGCCCTCCACACCACCAAACTAACATTTGGGGGTGTACATGCAACAAAAATGGTGAGCAACATTGAAGCAATCCGGCCATACAGTTTGAGACAGATGCCAGCTGTCAGATGCAAGTGCATACGTGCATCATCAGATTGGAGCGGAGCAGGGAGCTTGTAGCCCGCCCAGCCAATTTTTATACGTAACAAATGTGATCTTTTTCTAACAGCAGCTTCTGATTCACAATGATTTGAATAAAATATTTGCAATTTTAATCGTAATTTTCATTCTACTTGTCCTGCATAATGAGAAAAATACCACAAGAACATGTTAAAAACACCAAAAACATGATTTTTTTAAATCAAAGTGGGCCTTTAAATGTTATTTTCCCCAAAAACCTTTGAATTTAACATGAGTTTTGCATTTGTTTGAAAGCTCCACAAAATATGTCCATAAATGACAGATGGAAATACTAAACAGCGTGTTTAGACTTAATATTTTAATTTAAAAAAATGTCCATTTTGTGTTTGTAAAGTTTAGAAAACTGAACTTTTTAAAGATACTTTTTTAGGTTTTGGATTAAGGTTTTTCTGGATCAAGATACAATATTTTTTCTTCGGACATCAACTGAGCACCATGTCAGCATCTATCAGCACGAGGCTTTTCTTGGTGCCTTATTGTTTTTTCCTGAAGGATTTCTTGGAAATTTTTCAGAAAATTCCTTCACTTCCTTCTTAATAATAATAAAAAAAGTCAATAAAACGGTCACTTTTTTGTCAGTACATTTTAGATACCTTTATTATTTCTGCTGTAACGAGCTTTATCTATATAGAAACTTGAAACCTGCTGAAGTAAAGGTGGATCATTGTTTGCTGAGTAAAAGGTTACAGTACATAATTTAAATATTTAAGCTTCTTTTAGAGGCACTCCTGAATGTTAAAAAAGAATAATCATATGGATCATGTTTTAATCAGTAACTAACTACAGGTTAAATTCTTTGCATAATGGATCACTGTGGGAAAAGGTGGCAAAACATTGCATAAGTGCTCAAGAAGAGAGAGGGAGATGAGGTTTTTGGCTGACTCAAGTGTTTGCGTCAATGACCTTTTAGAATGAGGGGGTGGAAATGTAGAAAGTCGGAGCTCCAGATGCGGAGTGGGCAACCTGCCTGTCAAGGAAACTTCGCCTTGACTGCCAGTCATCAAACAAAGCCGAGAGAATCTTTGGAGCAGCACAGAGAGAGAAAAAAAAATTGTTTGGACGTTTGTCTGCCAAGTCTGCTGATTTGTCTTCCGTTATGTAAAGAACTGATGGTGCCCTTAGGAACAAATACCGTTATGGGGAGCAGCACCGCTGGCCTGCAGTCAGTCGTCACAAAACAACCAACAACTACAAAAAACTTCTGTTTCAATAAAGAATTTAAGCTGAATTGTTAATGTAAATGTTGGTTTACAATATTGCTCCATCAAAACTCATTTACCATGTCTCTAATGATGGTTTTCAGATTCAGTTTTGTCTGATGGAGCAGTCAGAAGCAGTTGTACAAAGAGTTGCAGTCTTACTGGGAAGACCCACAGACTTTGTCATAATCTCCAGGGCTAGGTGCAATTTAAAAGTCACTCTGCTGCCCATCACTATCAGTCGAGGGCTCTGGTAGGTTAATGGCATTTCACTAAGTTTCCCTAATGCATTCTTTAGACTTTGATTCACGCATCAGTGAGCTCTTTTGCGGCCCATCCCCATTATCTGAAAGGGACATCACGTCTAGGCATTTATCAATTAATTGTATGCTTCTCCTGGGTGCCATTTTGAGCCACTGAGATTTTTTTTATTTTTAATGAATGAATGATGCATGTCTTTTCTAAGCTTTCCTTGACAGCTTAGAGTAATTATTACTGGCAAACATCTGACCAGCTCTCAGGGTCCTGTGGCAGGCTGACGTCAGTGCGTTTCCATGTACCCCACCAGCAGTTCTATAGTGGCGACCAGAAGAAAATGAAACATGCCATTCTATCATTTACAAGCCCTTTTTAAGGTAAAAAAAAAAAAAAACAAACTTTCAATACTGTGATATTTCATATAATGAAATAATTTAATTTCAAAAGAGGGAAATCGTTGAAGGTATAGATGCTAAAAATTGAAGTTTGACCTTCATTGAAGCAATATTAGAAATAAGCGAATCTGTTTCGTGTCAAACATCAGTTCATAGCCTTATTTATAAGCGTATGTCTATGTGTGCTAGAAAAAAAAATCACCTACTGTTTTCATTTTAAGGGTTTTGCTTTGATTGGACTCATTTGAGCTGTATTTTTCCCCCCCTTTTTTCATTCAAAATTCATTTCATACAGACAAGACAAGCAAATTCACTTGTGGCTAAAAATATTGTGTGGTGCTTTACTGAAAGGTTGACATTTCAAAGCTATTTTGAATTTGTTCTTAAAAAGCTAAACGAGAGAAAAAGAATAGGGATCATTGTTACGAAGTCATTCAGTAAATTCCTTCAAGAGTTTGAAGAAACGTACTGTGCAGGTGAGTTCAAAGGAAGAGAAGTTATTGTTAGGAAATGTTACATCTTGTTATCCAAGTGTGACTTTATATGTTGATAATTTGCAGCTTGTTCACATCCCATGAGCAGTTTTTGTGTCTCCATCCGAACACATTTACAAGATAACACAACAAAGTGAATTATGCAGGGACATTGCATTGAAAAATATTCTAAAAGCCTACAGATCGCTAAGGTTTTTTTACCTACTTGATTTTCCTGGAGATTCTAGAGTGAAGGGTTTTTAGTCTCCATGTGGGGGGCTCACTGGGCCTGGTAGACAAGGAAAACAAAGACATAAATGGATCTATTTTTCTGCAAGTGGACGTATCGGAGTAGAGCGGAGCAGGGAGCTTGTGTCTTGCAGTTGTTGCTTCTACGTCCCACCTACAAGCTTCTTCATACTTGTCCTCCATTATGAGAAACATGCAACAAGAATGTGTTAAAAACACCTAAAAATATATTCATGGTAGTGGTTCTTCAATAAAAATGAGTTTATCTTAAGGACAAGTGTTTTATTATTGGTTTTGCAGAAATCACAGAACTAATAAAACAGTTTCCAAAAAGTAGTTTTTGTGTAATGGCAAATGGGAAACTTTAGCTAATTTGTCTTTTTGTTGGCACATTATCAAATACTAAAGTAATAGAATTGCAAGTTCCCTTTTAAAACGTGTAAAACGCTCCTCTGAGCCTCCCTTAGTGCTGGTGCAAAACCCATGCAGGGAAAGTAAAGCAGGTCCTAGCTTTAGCTTATGTGATGAAAGACAAATAAAAGGAGCGCGTCATAGAAACCTTAAAGTGACTGACAGCAGTTCTCACAAGCACAATTATGACGTCATTAAATGCGGTTTATTAAACATTCGATCCATTTCCTCTAAGTCCCTCTTAGTCAATGAGTTAATCACTGATAACAACCTTAGTTTACTAGCCTTAACAGAAACTTGGCTCCAACAGGATGACTATGTTAGACTGAATGAAGCAACCCCCCCACCTATGCTAACTATCAGAAATCCAGAATTTCAGGGAAAGGAGGTGGTTTGGCAGTAATATCACAGTCTAGCTTACTTCTCAGCCCTAAAGTTAAAAATGCTTATAATTCATTTGAAAGCATCATATTGTCTATAAATCACCCAAACAGGAAGACTCGAAAACCTGTTTTATTCTTAATTATCTATCGCCCCCCCGGCCCATATTCAGAATTTTTAACGGAGTTTTCCGACTTCCTATCGACTATTGTCTTAGATTCTGATCAAACGATAATAATAGGGGATTTTAATATTCATGTTGATGACCCCAGTGACTGTCTAGGAAAGGCTTTTGCAGCTTTATTAGATGATGTTGGTTTCACCCAAAATGTAAATGAACCCACTCACTGTCATAAGCACACCCTGGACCTCGTTTTAACCCATGGTATAGAGATCAGCCAGCTGAGTGTCCTTCCTCTTAACCCCATCATTTCTGATCACTTTCTGATTACCTTCCAGTTTAATTTAGAACATGATACTGCCCCAGTGAATAAGAAACAACTTAGAAGAACCTTAACTGACTGTTCTGTGTCTGAGTTTAAACTCACAGTTCAGCCAGTACTTAGTGACATTCTGAGCAAATACTCTGAGACCAGCTCCCATAGCATCAGTCCTAGTATAAATGACCAATTTGTTAATGATGCCCTACAAGCCCTCAGGAGTACACTTGATGTTGTTGCCCCCCTGAAACCTAAGTTCGTTAGACAAAACCGAGTAGCACCGTGGTTTAACGCTGAAACACGTTCTCTTAAACAAGAAACCCGTAAGTTGGAAAGAGAATGGCGCCGCTCCGGTTCAGAGCAGTCTCTGAATATCTGGAAACATAGCCTATTAAATTATAAAAAAGCTCTGCGTAGAGCTAGATGCCAGTACTATTCAACCTTAATATCAGAGAATGGAAACAATCCCAGATTTCTTTTTAGCACTATTGCTAAATTAACTCGCAGTCAGAGCTCAGTAGAACCACATGTTCCTGTTTCTCTCAGCTCTGATGATTTTCTTACATTTTTCGATAGTAAAATCTCAAATATTAGACATAAGTTAAATCAAGTTATTCCTTCTATCAGCCCAGAGCAGGCTGAAGCGATAGAAGTGGAGGCATCCATAAAAACCTCTGTAACATTAGACTGCTTCACTATTGTGGATCAAGTAGAATTAGCATCAATTATTACGTCCTCCAAATCCTCAACGTGTCTGTTAGACCCAATTCCCACTAGACTTTTTAAAGAAACTTTTCCCCTAATTAATGATTCCATATTAACAATGATAAATACCTCTCTGGAAACGGGTTACGTGCCACAGTCTTTTAAATATGCAGTTGTTAAACCTCTTCTGAAAAAGCCCAGTTTGGATCCTAACATCTTGGCCAACTATAGACCGATATTAAACCTGCCCTTTATTTCTAAAATCCTAGAAAGAGTTGTAGTTAAGCAGCTTTACTGCCACCTACAGGACAACAGCCACTTTGAAGACTTTCAGTCGGGGTTTAGACCCCACCACAGTACAGAAACTGCACTAGTTAGAGTCTCTAATGACTTGTTATTGGCTTCAGAAAAGGGACTACTTTCTATTCTTGTCCTGTTAGACCTCAGTGCAGCTTTTGACACTATCGACCACAGTATTTTACTCCATAGATTAGAGCATGACATTGGGATCAGAGGATCTGCTCTCCAGTGGTTTAAATCCTATCTGTCAGATAGATATCAGTTTGTTAATGTAAATGGACAATCCTCTCAGTACACTCGAGTTAACTACGGAGTCCCACAGGGCTCAGTCTTAGGACCCATCCTGTTTACGCTTTATATGCTACCCCTAGGAAACATAATCAGGAAACACAGCATTAATTTTCATTGTTATGCCGACGATACTCAGTTGTATTTATCCATGAAACCTGACCAGAATGACCAGATAGAGAAACTGAACGCCTGCATTAGTGACATCAAGACCTGGATGACAATTAATTACCTCCTCTTGAACCCAGAAAAAACTGAGGTTATTATACTAGGTCCTAAAAACCTGAGAGATGCTCTGTCTGCTCAGATAGTCTCCCTGGATGGTGTAAGTATAGCCCCCAATTCCACAGTTAGAAACCTTGGGGTTTTATTTGACCAGGATTTATCATTTAAGGCTCACATTTCTCAGGCGTGTAGAACTGCATTTTTTCACCTGCGGAACATTGCTAAGATCAGAAATATACTTTCTAAGAGTGATGCTGAAAAACTCATCCATGCATTTGTTACGTCGAGGCTGGATTACTGTAACTCCTTGTTAGCAGCGTGTCCTAAGAGTTCCTTAAGAAGTCTCCAGCTTGTTCAGAACGCAGCAGCTAGATTATTAGCAGGAACAAACAGAAGAGATCACATCACTCCTGTGTTAGTTTCGCTCCATTGGCTCCCAGTTGATTCTAGAATTAAGTTCAAGATCCTCCTGTTAACCTATAAGGCCTTACATGGAATGACCCCATCCTATATTAATGACCTCATAGTCCCTTACCATCCAATCAGAACACTTCGCTCGCAAAATGCAGGATTGCTTGTGATTCCTAGAATTAGTAAAAGTACAGTTGGAGGTAGAGCGTTTAGCCACCAAGCCCCTGTCTTATGGAATAAACTCCCAGCTCATGTAAGAGAGGCAGATTCAGTTTCTACATTCAAAGTTAGACTGAAAACATTCCTCTTTGGACAGGCTTATTGTCAGACTAGTTAGGATTCAGAGATTATTTAACTTAATGTTAATTGTTTAAATTAAACTAAATAACAATAACTATTATTTTAAAAGGCTGCTAGAAGTTGAAGCTGGGGTAACTATGGTGCACTGGGGCTCTGTCCTCTTTTCTGTCCTTTTCCAATACTTTTCTTTTCTCATCTACCTCTACACTTCCTCTCTTCTCTATCTGTGATCATCATTTATCATTTAGTTATCCATGTCTCTGTTTGGTGCAGTACGATTCATGTATTGTCCCTCTATCCCTCTCCCCTCCTGGGGAGTGGGAGTGCTTCCAGATTCCAGTTGGCCCATCCGTGCTCCTGTTCCTGGCCGTGTACCTCGTCTCTGCTCCTGCTCCTAAACCTGGCTGTGGTTCCTGTCTCCGGCTCGACTCGTGCCCCTGACTGTCCCCAACCCCGGCTGGATGAAGCTCGTCTGCTGGACTTTAAATATGTAGATGTAGAGTTAGATAAGTTAATTCTTCTCTATGAGTTCTGGTAAATCGCCTGTCCGTCCTGGGGGAGGATCCCTCCTTCATGTGGGCACCCCTGAGGTTTCTTCATTTTTTTTTCCGGAATCCGGTTTTTTTAGGAGTTTTTCCTTACCGCGAAGGGGGGTCTAAGGGCAGGGATGCCAGTATAGCTTAGTCAGTTTGTTAGTTTATTTTAGTATTTTCGTATTGACTCTTTGTATTCGTGATCCTTTTGAGTTCATGTTTTACTTCAAAGCCCATCGAGACGACTGTTGTTGTGATTTTGGGCTATACAAATAAAATTGAATTGAATTGAATTGAATTTTAAATGTAAGAACTCATACAGAAACCCTTCATTTGAATGTGGTTGGTACTTTTAAAATGTCCAAACTTTTGTGCAGCTGTCTCCTATAGCTCTGTTTTTCTGGATTCATGTGTCTTGTGCCTCGTACACTCAGCATGATATTTACATTTTGATGTCCTGATTTTGCAAAAATCTATGGGACCATGCTGCATGTTAATCCAGCAAGCCCCTCCATGCCCCCTTTACCGATGGCTCCTCTGGATAAGGGCATCATCTGATGTTTTAAATGCTAATGTATTCCAATGAGTGCAGGGTAGAGTCCAGGGCCGCTGTTTTCTGTTTGGATATGTAAAAAAAATATGTGATAGAAGAGTTGTGTTATCGGTATCTGAGGGAAAATCGTGGCTCTTTGTAAGTTTTTGTTGAATGTGTTGTCTGGCAGAGTGCTTGATGAGGCCCGCCTTTGGATGAAAAAATGTTTTTTTGTCGTACCGTAAATAGATCGTGCTGAAAGTTAAATTATTCACATATGCATTAATGCCCAGCTGACAACAATTATAGTGTTTAGCAGGAACAAATAGCAAACATGTCTCATGGAGTTACCTCAGAGAAAATGGACTTAATCTTTTATACCTAACATCTGATCATATTAATACTATGCCGTCGTCGATCAACATTGGAGACAGCAATCTACATGATTCATTTTTCCCTCTGTTTTTTTTTTTACAATAAGTTCATGATGCAACTTTTTTTAGTTCAAAACTGATATGTCCAGAATTATTGTAATTACATGGATACATCATCCCAACCAAATTGAGGGAATGCAACCTTTACCAAAATCCTCCTCGTCAGAGGGGCTTGTAACGGCATGCTAGTTAGGAATGTGCCTTTACTTTAATCCTGCCTGCAATTTGCAATTCCATTGGCCTTTGGAAAACAAGTGTTGGTGCCAGACAGATGGTTCAAATTGATAAATAGAAAAGATTATCCTGAAATGTGGTAACACAGCCAAAGCTTGTCTTGTTTTGGCAGCGCTGCAAAGGCTTCATAGAAAGATGAGCCCATGTCTTCCAGGACTAACCACTTTCTTGATTGCAGTGAGAATCAAAAAGGTCTGTATTTGCATGTAAATGTGACAGAAAATTTGCATAAATATTGACAAATAATAACACTTTTTACAAATCAGTTAGATTATACTCGACAATCTAAGTTTAATTTCTAAAATGGTTATTTTGGTTAAAAGTATGTTAGATATTAAACACATTTGCTCACTAAGCTGCACTTAGCAATAGTAAGGCTTCTGGACACATTTTGTATTTTTTATTTCTTTGAAATTTGGTGTTGGTTTCATTTCAAATTTGTAGAGGTTTTTATTTCTTTGTGATTGCTTTATTTCCATTACGGCTTTGGTTGGGAGTCTTGTTTTGTTCCTACTCCTACTCAGGTCAGATGAATTACAAAAATGATCTTTTAAAGCAGTTTAGTAGTTATCTATTTTAAATGTTAACAGTAGCCATTATTCAGGTATATTTCAAGGACTTGTTTTGAAATCACTTCAATGGTCCGTTTTAGTCCTTTGAAATGTCGTGTTTTAAAAAAAAGAAAAATAAAAGAAGGAGACAGGGATCGTTTTTTTCATATTTGGGCATGATAAAAATGTATATTAATCATAGGTTAATCAAATGCTTTGACTTTAGGTTTTGTCTGTCAGGGGTAACATGAAAATATTTCCAGGACTGGACTTCCTTTATTAGATGGCTCAAACATCCTGAGAAAAGGACGTTAAAAAGGGTCAGATCCTAAGTTTATGCCCTGAATAAAACCACCAAGTTTAGCGTGTCTGCATTCATTCATCCCGCTTGAGTGTTTTTTGCCTTGTCAAAAAGCATGTCACTTCATAGACACACAGTCAGCAATGAGCAGAAGCAGGACCTAGATGGATCAGAAGATCATAATTCTTGAAAGCAGCTGTATTCCCTGGTGTACAGTGAAAAGGATCAGAGGTGAGCTTTCTGGAACTACTTTTGTTTCTCAGCACTGACGTGTTTACATGTTTGTAGTGCCTCAAGATGGTAAAGAAGGAGCTATTTACATTTTGGACATGTTAATTGTGGTAATCTGGGGTCTCTGTGTCGAACTTAATGACATCATTATTGGAAAATGTACAGATGGAATAAAAAAAGCCACTGTGGAAAGTGCCGCTTAGGTGAATTCGGAATGCCTTTTTTTTCTGATGTTACTCATTCAGTGACTTCTAACCAACCTTGTTAGGTGTTCCTAAAACCCAAAAAAGGGGTCAGCTCACAAGAATAAAGTTTCAACTACTTATTTTTTGTTGATCAACAAAAATAGAGAAATAACAGTAATTTGTGTATACTTTAATCAATTAATCAATCGACTGACCGACTTTTCGACAGTCTCCTTCCAACTGACCAACCATTTTATTTGTGGAATCATTTTCATCAACATAATGTAGAACACAAGGTGCTAAACATCAAAGACATGTTTAAACATAAGTTAAAACAATAAAAAGTCATAAAACACAATATGATAAAAGCAGCAACAATAAAAGACAAACATAACATGAAAGGAAACGCTGTGGCTAATGATAGATAAACAAATAAAATAAATAAATCGTTTAACAAAATTAGTCATGTAAATGCTAAGTTAAAAAGATAGATAAACTTTATTAACCTCCCAAGGTAGAAATTCAGGTAAAAAAAAAAAAAAAAGCACTTTTTTACCTTCCTTCAGGACCCAAAGTATCGAATAGGCACAGTCATGGTCCCTTTTACCCACGCACACACACATTTAAACAAACATTAACACACTGATGTCACTGCCTTTACACATGCAGCCCAACTTGGAACCACCAGGAGCAATGTGGGGTTTGGTGTCTTGCCCAAAGGACGTTTTGACACAGAAACCTGCGATCCTCCGATCAGAGGTCAACCGCTCTATCTCTGCTCCACAGCCACCTTAAAATGCAAGAAAATATAAATATTACTAGTAAAACAGGCTCGAAACAAGCATCGATAAAACGTTTTTGTTCATGTCGTACCCCTTACTAATGCTCTTGTTTTACTTTCTACTTTTTTTTATCTCCTGTTAAAAAAAAAAATACCATATTTTTAATTACCTTAAAGGTAACTCGTCTTTTGTTTGGAACAACCTATGAAATATTAAAAATATTGCTAGATGTCAAGAGAAGTTTTTAAAATGTATCTATTATATCCAAATTATTAAGATGATAAGGACAGGCGTAGACATTTGTGGCATCTCTTACTGTTGTTCTCCCAACCAGAGCTCAAGTGACCTGGGTGTTTGGTCAGATCATCAGATTCTCATTCCAAACAACTTTTTTTTCCACCTTTTTTCTTCACGTTTCCTATTTCAATTATCTATCATGTGCCATCTGTAAGACGTTTGCTAGTTTTAGATGTCTTTTGGACCGTTAATAAAGCAGTGACTCCCAATCCTCCATCGGAATTTGCAGTTTTTACATCACTGACAGTAAACGACATGCTAAATCCCGTCCATCTGGACTAGTGAGGCGGGTGCAGAAAATGGAGACAGTTAGTTGCAGATGAAGTATTCGATGCAGCTCTTCTTTCTGGTTTGGGTGTCATCTAACTCTGGACACAATCTTTCTGTCTCTGCGGCTGTGTGTCTTCTTGTCTCCACTTCTGTGGATTGAGTTACAGGGTAACTGGAGCCATGTCCATGGGAGGTGTACCTCAAACCCTGAGAGAACTTCAGATCCACGTAATGGTTTCCATCAGTCTTGTGCAGAGGTGCCCATTTATGAAGGGGTGTGTCCTGTTGAGGGTGGAAGTTCCTCCTGGCAGACACTTAGCTTCTTCAGTCGTACTTTAATAGATGTAAAACACTGGTGACAAATGCTAACTGCCAGCAGCCTAAGGTATCTGGGATATTTCACATTAGCAAATCACTTCATTTTCTTCAATTCTGCTAAACATGTTTCTGATCTCAGTAATTTTTCCTTGACCTTTTCTCCATCGCTAATGGAGTAATAATGCTTCTGGATTCTGTCAAACAGAGTAGCGCATACAGCATTAAATCTGCCGCCTAATATTTCATAAAGTTGCTGGCATATTACAAGAAGGGTTTTATTTACTTCTTATTCCAGCCGTCGAGATGTATGTTTTGGTAGGGGGGGTTTAGTTTTGAAAGCCACCCCCAAATGAAACATTACAAAAAAAAAAATCTTTTCCAACATTTTTTTTGGTTTCTATTGAACAGTAATTTTTAAAGCTTGCCCCCATGTCTAAATTCTTGTTTAAACAACATATATTTAAGCTTAACCTTAAAGTTTTTGTTGTCATGAGCAAAAAAACTGTTAACAATTTTGTCCTATACATTTTTTGGGGGGTGATTAGACATGAAACCTAATTCTGATGCACTTTTGTGAGTGACTGATATTATCACCAATACTTTCTTTGGACGCCTGTGACATTTTGTTGTTGTTAAACTCTTCAAATCACTGAGACACTGAACAAAAACACAAAAGCATCCCGTTTTTGTTTTTTCTCATCTTATTTCATGTGAGCAGTCTGCCTATTTGTCCTAAAAAATAGTCTCATACTTTTGCTTGTGAATATCCCTCTTCCAATCATGTGAGATTAGGAAACTTATTGCGACAGCATGATTATTGCACATGAGTGTCCTTTGAGCTGTTTACGATAAACAGACACTCTAAAATGGTCAGTGTCTCTGTGCGTTGGGGTCTGGGTGGTGGTGGTGGTGGTGGTGGGGGGGGGGGGTTGTCAGACAGTCTGTCATGTGTTGTTTGTTCTGGAGGGGTAACCTGTTTAGTGAGTGAAGGCAAATTTGATCATTTCTGGGCTTAAATTAAATAATACTACTAAAGAAATTCTAGTGAAGGACTATTGAATTAATAAAGTACCCCATTATGTTATCACTATATATTCTGTCTACGCACTGCACAATTTTTTTAAATTTGAAAGCAATTTAAATGGATCACATTTAAAGAGACACTTTTTATATTTTTAAATATATAAATCAGATTAAAACATATATATCTAATGTCAAATAAACAGATATTTTATGCCATGATAAAATTTTGTGAACAAAAATGACCTACACTGGAAATGTACTAAAAATCCGAATGAACCGCTATCATTTCATAAGAATTGACAGTTTAAAAAAGATAAATGATCATCTTTGACAGTTTGCTCTAGTCTTTGCGAGCAGTTTGAACTGAAGCCAACCCCTGTTCACTAAAACAATCCCAAGAAGGAAAGACATTAGCAGGGATCTTAGAGAAGCACCAGATGCCTCAAAAACATTCTGAGAAACAAAATGTAGTCCATCATTTGTCAGTGAGAAGGGTTATTATGGAAAACATTCAAGATAGTTGCAGATCCTTCCTGCGGTGGACATCTGTGCATAATTAAACGCATGTAAACCTTAACAAGCCAAAAAGACAGTAAAAGTAATGCGCTTAAATATTTTCTCAACATTGTGAATAGAGAAAACAATTACTTCTCATTGTCGTAGTTTAGGCTCCTCCTTCTATTTTCCAGTAAAGTAATGAGTGGTTTACAATTTTATGTATTTTAAAATAAACAGTTTTTTTTATTGAGTCTGCTTGATACAAATGAACAAAACAGGAAGTATAAGTTTAAGTTGTTGAAGTTTAGAAAACTTCCCAATCTTGTGTTTAATTTCTAGACAAGGGACTTGATCTACTAGTAAGATAATACCTGACAAACAAATGATTCTAAAAAGAACAGAGAATGTTTTTTTTAGTTAGCTGTACCTCTGACTTAACTGAGAATCACTGACTTCGGTATGTTTTTTCATTTTAATTTCTCTCCTTACTGCACATAGAGCATCTTAAACCGATGATCTCATCGTTACATGGCCCACATAAAAAGAACGAGACTTGACCCTGAAAGCCCGTGTTTCTGGCTTTGTTGTGGTCAGCGTTGACAAATCAAAGTTCCCTGTTAAGTCTGCGGTTTGCAAGGTCGTGGCCTTGACTGAGGTTGCTCTCTCATTGGATTAGGACGGCAAAAGTGCCTCCTCATTTTGCTAAACGGATGGTGTGCTAATCTGAGAGGCCTCCTCTGTGATCTTGTGACCATAGTTTCAGGGTTGAGGTAGCAGGCCACTGAAAAGCTCCTGATTAAAACAGGTTTTTACTTCACCGCTGTGCACAGAGAACAACTACTTCCTCTCACGTGTGTTTCTCATTTGAAGGCAGAACACCTGGCTCACGGAGCAATATTTCAACTGCTGCACTGGTGCGTTAACAGCAGGAACTATGATAGAAAAAAAAACGAGAAATGGTTGATTGACAACTCTGCAAACTCTATATAAATATTATTTCAGTCTCTTCATTGTGATCTAGTTTTTAATATGCTACTCCAAATTAATGCCACATTATTTGCCCGTTGGCATTTTTCTGTTCTTTTAGGCAATTACAGAATGAGAAAGTCCTTAGACTATTCTTAACAAATAAAAAATATCTATTTCTATTTGATCGTTAGTGTGGAGTAAGTTTTCCACTATTGTTTATGCGCTCTTCCGCTAGCTTACAGCCTCCTCACAACCCCAACCAAACATTAGCAGTGCAAGAAAAATGGCGAGTGATATTGTAGCTATTTAGCTGAACCGTTTTGAGCCAGATGCCAGCTCAGACGAGGAAAAAAGACACGCATTTGTCTGCAAGTGGATGCATCAGAATGGAGCAGAGCAGGGAGCTTGTGGTTTGCCAGTGTAGCTTCTACATCAAAGCTACAGGTTTTTTTTCCAACTGCATTTCTTTCGTCTGCTCCTGATTCACAATAATTTTAATAAAGAAATACTCGGAAATGCAGTGTTAATCTTAATTTTCCTTATTCTCTCTCATCAGAAAAATGCCATAAGAACATGTTTAAAACACCAAAAAACTAAATTTTCCTTGGACTGAATTTTTCTATAAAAATTTTTTTACAATTCATTATAACCCCCCTTCCAGTAAGCGTATGTTAAGAAACATTTATGGACCTATAGTGTTTACGCAAGTTTGTAATTTGATGCAACAGTTTTGTGTATGTTGTGGTCTATGCTGCAGCAACCCCTAAAGTTGTGTGACTGTGGTTTGTGTGGACACATGTATGATGCTTCTGTAACATCTTGTATGACTAATGAGCTACTTTAGCAGGAGGGTGTAACGCTTCAGTTTCACTGTATCCCGCCCAAACCTCAGCGCTGCAAAAACCTCAATAAATTAATGGGAGCCAAATGTGTGTACAAAGGTCACAGCAGCAGGACTTGAGTCCAGGGCCCGCACCACAACGAATGAGTTGATATATGCACCTTTTACATTTCTGCTTCTTGTATTTTTGCAATCTTGTTGCATTCTAGTTGTTAACATGTGTTATGTGCCTGTACTGTGCTTTTCTGAGAGTGGGAAAAAGAACGTGTTTGGCCAGCGGGTGCAGAACGGCCTAATTCCTTCTCTCTCCTGGCCTTGGTTCCCTGCACTTCCAAGTGTGACTGTAATTTGCACACTGTCTGCACGTTCAAATTTACGACCTCTCTCGGCTTTGCTGAACAAAAGAGGGGATTGAAGGCAGAAGGATCCATTGGGCCTCATCAAACCCTGTGCTTCTCAGCACCACTTAATTGATGCCAGATCTTCTCAGGAGCCAATTCGAAAGGCACAGAAAAAGGAGGAAACCAGTAAAGACGAAAACGTTATGTTCATGATGCAGAATTAAGCTTTAAGAGTTCGTCTTTTCCCAAAAGCGCTGGGCCTGCTGCATGAACAGTCACACACTGCTTATGTGTGTGTGTCCATGTTCTTATAAGAGAGCTTTCTCACAAGTGTCAGTGCCTGACTGTGGTGTGAGTAAGTGTGGCGTTGACCCCATCCATCCCTGGAGAGCATATGGATGCAATCACACACAACGAGAGGGAAACACTCAAGGAGGTAAGAGAAGAAAACTGAGATAAAGAGGGAGAAGTACAATAAAATGGCATCTGGCTGGTGTATTTAGAAGACACAAAATCTCCCTAATTCCTTGTTCCTCCTTTCTTTTATGTATTTGCCAGAAAAAGATTTTGGATTTTGATGAAGTTAGGCTATGATAGTTTCCACATTGAGTTTAGTTAAGATGGCATTATTTAATCAATACCTGGCCAAAATAAGACAATAGGACCAAAGAAGTAAAACAGAGACATTTCTCAATCATATATATATATATATATATATATATATATATATATATATATATTAGTTTATATACATATATACATACATTTATACATTTCCTCACAAAGTCAAAATATGACATATTCCGACACCTTTTTAATGCCTAAATTATTGTTGTTGTTCTTTTTTGGGTTCTAAATAAAATTGTACTTACCAGTCAAACTATTCCCATCATAAAACTTGCAGACCTGTGCATCGTACACGAGGTCATAGATATTCATTCACACCCAGAAGCAGTAAAGTCAAATGTCAAAATTGTTGCTTCTTTTGCTGTGATTTTCATGTTTCCAAATTCAGTTTGTATTCAGAAATAAATTTCCTATTTTTCTATTTTCTTATTTTTGCTTTGTGTTCAAGAGTTTTCTGAGCTGTATTTGTAAATTAAAGGTAGAAATTTGCTTAAGAAAAGAAAGGCATGTTTGTTTAAGTGGCCGTAAAGAGTAGTTCTTACCCAGCCAAAAAGGGTAAAAGGGCAAGGGCATATGATTTAGAAGTGGGGAGACAATGTGGGCCCAGAATGGGTTTGTCCACAGTTTCTGTGGTGGCCCTACCTGTGTTTGCCTACATTGGCTGAAGTGGGCACTACGCTACACTAGCCAATTGCCAGGTTAACAGCAACTGTCCACCTGGCTGGCTAGCGAACAAACCCAGACGTACCCATTCGGGGCCCACATTTCCTGCTCACCTTTAAGCCATATGCTCACCTTTAAGCCTTTGCTGGCTGGGTTTGAGAACAATAAAAAAACACGTTTTCATTTCATTTTTTAGATTTCTGGCTGTGCTGTCTTCATTTTGAATATTTTTTTAAATGCAAAACAGGATCCTGTTACAGTAAATATGTGTTTAATCTCTCTAATTGTTGAGAACCACTTCTTGCATAAATGTATGTTTAGTTTAGAGGGAACCACACTTCTAGTTGTATTGAAATTAAAAAACAAAAACTGAAAAATAAGCCACTTTCTCTAGTGTCCTTATGGAATTGAGGTTGAGGTAAAAGAAAATGCTTTAGCACCACCCTTCCTTTGCTTCACAAGGGATGTGCTTACCCAGAATACAAAATATGTTTCTACAAAATGGGAACATTTTGGAAAGCCTAATGAATTATAAAAAAGCAACTTCATGTTTTTGAACAGAAATACATACGATTGCCCAAAATGATCTGCATGCATAAATTCATGGCAAAGATATTTTTTTAATCAGGCCTGTCTCCTTAGTGTTGTCACTCATGCAGAGCCCGACATCTTTCCAGTGAGAATTAGTTAATTTAGTCTGATAAACATCTTGCTCTCTGAGTCCATTACTTGCAATTTACTTCTCCCGCTGACACTTGGATCCTGGCTATTCTTGCTGATGCTTCCTCATAAACTTGATGTGTTTTGGGCTAAAAGCCTCAAAATTAAAAAAAAAATTAAATGAGGGCAAACCTGCTTAAACAAAGCATACCTTAAGATCACTGTTGCGACATTAGTCAGTGACTCCTCTCGTTAACTACTGCAAATGAGTTCTAAGTGTGTAAAATGGTCTTGGAACTGTTTTATTTATTTTTGGTCACCCAATACTATTTGTCTGCTTACAGCGGCTCATGTTCTATCACGGGTGTTTAAATGTTTACGTTCTGTGTTTTCACCCCACATTTGTGAGTCCATCTGTAAAAGCAAATCAAAACAATGAGCTCTATTAGCTGTTAGGAACCCTTAAAACAGTGACTTGTTTTGAGGCTGTTTGCATGTCAGAGTTTGTGGAATAAATCAATGATGCTAATTAATGATTCAAAGGCAGAGTTTGCTGTGTGCTGATTACTCTGAACCAGGTGCCAAGGGATTAGGCTGGACTTGCCTCACAGGCTCAGGAGGCAGAGGAGCTATTAATTAGAGAATTCTGTGAATGTGTGTTCGTGTGTGTATGTGCATGTGTGATCATTTGTCCCTGCCTGCATGTGCTGGTCTCGGAGAAGCCCTCATGCAGTGGTATTTCGCCTCCGCTTTTTCTTTCTTTGCAGACTGGACCCAGCAAATACAAGCTCCATTCAAGCCGCTTTTCCTCTTGATGCGCAGCAATTTACCTGCCAAAACAGTGAGGTCAAGCAGGATGCTCGGCAAAGGACCGCTCAGTAGGAGGGATGTGTTTATGTATGTGATTATCACTTTGACCTCTGACCCTGAACTAAGCCATTTGTAGTAAAAACATGAAAAGGCACCCTTACAGAATTTGTGGCATTTCACGTACCATCTCCCAAAAGTAAGTGGGGTAGCGCTCGTCTTCTTTTAAAGCCTCCTGCCACTTTGGGGGTCACATGTTTCCCATTGAGAACAGTTTACTTCCATCAGGACATATTTCCGTAAGCCTTTGATTATAGCCAGAGACCAACATGGGTCTTTTTTTTTTATAGTTTTCCCTTTTAACAGCATCTATTCTAAAATGACTTTCATCAGCAGGGTTATTTCTTGTATCTTTTTAATGTCAAATACTGCACTGTGGGGTTCTTTTTGCACTTCGTTAAAGCTAATGGACCTCGAAAGCATGGCATGCCAGGCAGTGCAGGACTTGAAATGAGAGGAGACATGTTTGCTTTGCAGTGTAGGTTTGGTTTACATATTTATTCTTGCTTACACAAAAGCCGTCCAGCTTTTCAATAAGGCTTGGATTTCACAGGCTGCTCGACACCACCATCTGTCTGTCCATTTGAATTTGATAAGGCTTAATCATCCTTTAGTTTGACACATTTGATAGCAATTCTTTGCGGAGATGCGATGTGCACTTTAGAAATCTCCCCTTCTTCCACGCAAGTCATTCTGTTTTGTTTTCATTACCTGTCATGGCAATGAGACACAGATTGTCTGTGTTGGAAGGACATAGTCCTTCAGTGCTGAACACTACAAAAAAAAAAAAAAAAGCAAGCACACTTGTGGACAAGAACTTTTTTCAAACCAATTTTTTTTAAATGGTTTTTAGACATTGTATTTCATTGGAGGTTGTTTAGGTTTTATTTGGATGACATTCGTTAGAGGTGGGGAGTAATTGGCTAAATCAGTCTTTAAAAAGTTTACCTCATTTGTTTTTATGTGCTTCTCCTCCCAACACCTTTGGGGCCCATGTCCCTCTTCTAGAAAGTAAAGCACCATCCAGCTAGCGTATCATTGTCCATATATTTTTCAATCTTATTTATTTATATACCTACTTGTTACAGTTATTAAAAATACAGAAGAAAAATGACAACAATTATGTTTTCATTCTTTAATTATGTTAAGTGAGTATAACTATACATTTTTAAGTTGGATTATTGCAAGTTTCATGTACATACTTTTCATTCATTCATTTTCTATTCCGTTTGTTCCCTTTCGGGGTCACGGGGCTGCCGGAGCCTATCCCGGCCACTTGTGAGCGAAGGCAGGGGACACCCTGGAAAGGTCGCCAGTCTGTCGCAGGGTTCATGTACGTACTTTTTTAGAATTGAATAATGACAATTAAAAGTGAATACATTTTTTTACTTTTGTAACAGTTTAAATGTATGCAATTTGGTGAAATGAATTTCCTGACGCTTTAGATAGTGCTAATGTGAAAGTGACAGTGGAAACATTGAAGCTTGAAGTCACATTAAAATAATGCCACAAGCAAAGTTTTGTAAACCTTCAGAGTCCATGGAGTTGTTTGCAAGTCTTGGTTGTTATTTGTGTATAAACTTATGAAAAATCCCTCTTTATGCAATGAGAGGAATAGACTGCTTTGTATAAAAATGTGGTCATGTGGTCTATCGCCTTTAACTTATCAAGGAAACACTCCATCAAACCATGTGATGGACGGACAAACTGTCCAGGCTGTACCTCCAGATAGGCTCCAGCATCCCTGGTACACAAATAATAATAAATAAAATGGCTGAATACATTCCTTTTAATATTGTGAGTTTTAGCTTTGGGATTTTAATGAGCAGCTTTAGTTCACCCTACAGTGAAAATAGCAACAGGGAATTCACAACTAGAAAAAAATGTACCAAACGTTCAACATAACTAGTTTCAATAAACGTAAGACATTTCCTTTTAACTCTAATAACTGGTACCTTTTATCATTCATTCATTTACTTAACCGTTTTTTCCCTTTCGGGGTTACGGGGCTGCCGGAGCCTATCCCGGCCTCTTGTGAGCGAAGGCAGGCAACCTGGACAGGTCGCTAGTCTGTCGCAGGGTAGAATGTCAACAATCACACACCCATTCACTCTCACACTCACACCTAGGGACAATTTAGAATTGCCAATTGACCTATGAAGCAAGCGGAGAGAACCCACGCATAAACGAGGAGAACATCCAAACTCCACACAGAAAGGTCCCCATTGATGTAGTTTTTCACGTCCCCCAGCCGGGACTTGAACCGGAGGCCTTCTTGCTGTGAGGCAAGAGCGCTAACCACTGCGTCACCGTGCAGCCCGTACCTTTTATCAAAAAGAAAAAAAAATCAAATTGGTGTTATTTGGATATGCTGCTGTTTTTTTTATGACTTAAGGGTTCAAATGTTACAGGTCTAAGATAAACTTCAAACTTCTATTGGATTTTCTTTTAGTCAGTTCCTCCTCACAAAGGACTCATTAAGGAACTAAGCTCCTCAGTCATCCTTCCTTTAATTTAATTGCATTACCGCTTTGCGCAATCAAAGTTATCCAACAGACAGTCTACTATAAATGCCATGGGTGCAATACACTTTTTTAGCCTGCCCCACTGTAAAAACAGGGCCCTTGAAAATAAATCAAAAACTCTAACCCTAATGGCAGATTTTCTTTAAATCTAAAAAAAAAAAAACTACTTACAGAGTATATGAAAAATGGTCCTACCAGAAATTCTTATTTTAAGGACAAAATTCTAGTCAGTAAGATCTTTTCCCTCAAAATGAGATTATTTTGCTATGTAAAAACATTTTTGACAAGAATACTTTTCTTGCAAGACAGGAAATAAGGCACTTTTTCTTTAAGCAAGGGTCATCTAAGATAGCACAAGGGTTCCAGATTCAGTTTTTGCAGTAAACAAAAATGTTTTTATAGAGAAATAAAAACCTTTCTGAGTTTAAGTCATTGTAGGATAAAAACCCCTCCTTTTTGAAACTGAAATTGAAACTAAAACAGCAGAAACAATATTCCAGTTGTGGAAGATGTTTAAGGAAATGTTTACATAGCAGTGACCACCTGGAACCAACTGCAGCTTCATGTAGAAACAGTGGTACAGACTAACACACAAAGCACATTTTACATAGTTGTTTTTGACACAGCAGGTTGCAGTCTGAGACTGAAATCATGCTGAGGTGTTACTCTACATATTTCAAGTTAATAGCATATCTTCTTGATCTTTTATTATTTATCTTCTATGAACAAGAAGCGCCTGAAAATCAAGAAGTCATGATATTGGGAGGCGTATGAATAAAATGCCCTTGGAATGCTTTGATGACTGTGTATTGAAGGATATCATGAATATACAGCAGCAAAGTGACATCCCAGGGGACACAAAGGCAACACACCTTCCTAACCCTACTGTCAAGTCAATTCATGGAGCCACGGATGTGTGTGTGTGTGTGCGTGCGTGGATAAAGGTGCCTTCCCATCAGGTCATGCTGTATCTCCCATCAGAGGATGAAGGAAAGAAAAACAAACAGTGAGAGAGAAAGATGAGGAAGATGAGGAAGGAGCCCAAAGAGCATTAGTGGACAGAGTGAGAAATAATAGTTTTTTCTGGATGTTTATTTGAACATGGCACAGAAGAGAAGGGGGTCACTGTGAGATTTAAGGGTTGGGTGTAATAAAGTCAAGATGTAGCCAAAGCCCTCCTGCTGACTTGGGTCCTTAAGCCCCAAGTACTGAAACTGGAGGACACTATTTGTCACACACAAAAGAAGAAAAGCTAACATGCCACAATACTTCAGCATGAAGGTTTTGCTCAGTGCAGTCAGGTGAAAAACAACCTTATTTAGTTTAGTTTAGCAAAGAGAAATAAAACTCACAAAATACTGATAGATAATTTTAAAATGTTCAATAAAATATGTTACACGCAATATATGTAGTAAGCCTTTTTACTCTTTAGATTGTTGAAAACGTGTTAAGTCAATTACTTAAAATCCTTTTCTAATTTTATACATTAATTGTTTTTAAATGTATATTGTGTTTTATTGATGCTCTATGATTATTATAAATTGCTGCTATTGGTTGTATTTTGTGTAGTTTGTTTCTAATATTTTTGTCACTTTGTACATTAAAGCTCACCTGAACTTTTTCAAGGACAAAATTTTGACATTTGGTCCATCTCTTCTGGATTCATTTAGAAATAATTTTTGGTGCTTTTCATATCAGTGGGAATACTGAAAAACTATCCACAAAGGTAAACAAAGTAAATGGTCTAAGTAAATGGTTCCCTACCGTGAGATCCAGGCCACTGTATGACTGTGAAAAAGAAAAGCATACATTACAAAAAAGTTGAAAAAGTCCTATGAATAAAGGTGGTGAGGAGATGAAAGTGGAAAATGAAAGGTGGAGGATTGGTATAATTAGCTTGTTCCCTTCATTTTGGCTTTTTTCAAATAAGCAGCTTTGAGAACTGTCTATTAATGCTACCATTGGGGCTAAATTGTTCTGTTAGTATAATGTAAAAGCTACATTTTTATCTACAAACAAAAACACATACAAGCTTGATCCCCTCAGTCCAAAATCAATGTAGTGCTGCGAAAATGTGGAAATCCTTGTTTTCTTTTTAATGTAATCTCAGGTCTGTGAAAATGTTTTGTAACAACTTTTTTGAATTTATTAATTTGTTTAAAATTTTATGCAAAATGTTTTTTTGCTGTTGTGTCCAAGGGTGAGCAACATTGATGATATTCTAAAGGAGTGAATACATGACTTTTTGAGAGTTTTGGTAGACGTTTTGTCGGTTGAAACATGTCATATTTTATGAGAAATTGTTTAGCCTGGACAATGAGTGATTGTGATTATTTAGATAAAAATGTAATTATTTTGAATGTATGTGTAAAAAGGTCAACGTTTGAGTGTCAACTGACATGTTATAGTCTATAGTCTATAGAGTAACATGTTGTGCATCTGTCTTATCTGGATCAGTTTAAAGATTCAGTTCAATTTGCTCAAGGCTGCAGAAAACGTAGAATGCACAGCGATCTTGCTGTCGGGTGCTACATTTCACCTTTGACATCTTGCTCCTCCAACTGACAGTTGGAAACCTTCATTACTAATCACAGCTATTGATCAAATGCTAGGCTGCTGAAACTTTTGCTTAATTTGTGTGGTACATCGTTTCCTGTTTCATTCAGCACACAGTTCACTCCCTCTACAGAAAGTATGCGTTCACTCCCTTTTTCCCCAGTGCTCCTCTCTGTTTTTTGATCTAGGGTGATACATTATTTATTAGACGTTAAGGGTTCCATTGCGAACTTTAAGTGGCAACGTGTTGTATTTGCTTAACGAATGAAGTTAGAAAAGATCAAAGCTGGCAAAATGACAGATGAAGGGAAGGGAGCATAGACAAAGATTGGGGCTTGTTTGACCTAATTGCTGCCTTGCAAGAAGAAATCTGATGAACTCAAAATTTTGAAAGATTCATGCTGGCTTTCATATTCTAAGAGAATATTTTTGATATACTTTTTACAAACAGTCTTTCTACACTAACAGGCTCTCAAAAAAGTTAATTGAATAGTTAAACATAGTTGGTAATAAGTGGAAAAAGATGCTTACATTATATCAAGTTAAGCCGGTGCCATTTGTTGCAGCTTTTGAGACGTTAAATATTATATAAACACCAATTTTTATGCAATCTTTGAATCTTTGTCAGCTCGTTTACTTTAAAGCTGAACTGTTTGCAATTTCTACATGTAGTATTTGACAGTTTAAATGGTGTGAATGTAATGTGTGATCGTTCAATGGTGGAAACCATGACTTCATTATAAAAAAAACATTTGGTGGTTGAACAAGGTTTGCACAGATTCTTTTGCGTGGCGCCTACCGAACTAGCCGAGTAGCTAGCCAGTCTTCACTCTTCTCTCCACGGATCATTAAAAACCATGCTTTTACCCTTTGAAGTCAGTGTTGTCTGCAGTGTCTGTCATAGCCATGCAAATCCAGGGGACAACCCAGCCACCTGTTCACAGAAACATCTGTCCGCACGCTGAGTCTCTGCTCCGCTGCTGCTCAGCTGCCTCAGTCAACTTTGATCCTCAAAGGGCTGCAGGGTAGCAGAAAAGCTATTTTTTTATGGAATTACTTGAGATGTTGGTGCAGACCTCATGCTCTCTAATGAATATGCCTTTTAGAATGGGTTGCCACCTAAAGAAACTACAGAAAACTTGATCTTACCCTTTCATGGAGAAAAGTATTTCAGATTTTAGGCAGCACTTTGCCTATTTTGAGTATTTTTTTGTTCGATAATAATCCTCCTTTCTGGCAGATACTCTCTACGTTTTAGAAGAAAGTTCTTCTTTTGAAAAAAATCACAGTTTCAGTGCCTCAGCTGTCTTGAGCAACACATCACTTTATGAGACTGTTGTCGTTTGTAGTTTCAGTCTCCAGTAGAGGATCTGCTGCAGAATGTTAAAGATAATTATGTGAAGTTTGCATTTGACAGGGCTTAAGATTTTCTGAGAAAAAGCTTTTTAGTTTGGAACTCAGTATGAAGCTGAAGACTGACACAAACTCTGTCCTAAGATAAGACAGAACATTTTGGACTGTATTCTCAGGTTGAAACCTCCACTTGGCATTTATGATTACCTCACCATGAAGTGTTTAGAAAATGGGACAGAGTGACATACAAGCTGGGTAATGCCCATCTTTCCAGAAAATTTTGCAATAGATTTGTCAGCAACCACCAAGGGACCTATTGTTTTGTATACATTTCTGTTTCATGACTGATGAAAATTGACCCTGAGGGTATTTCCTGAGGAATGCGGAGAGAAAGCAGTCTTTTGATTGGCTGCATGTCTGATTACATGAGTATAAAATACCACATTAGACATAGTTATGGACAAATGAAGTCACAATGAACAAAAATAAATATCTCAGGACAGAAATAAAATAATTTTTCATAAATTTTAGTTGGTTCCTTCAATAAGTCCTTTATTGAGGTAAAAACACACCCCATTGCCATTCTTGAAAAGAGTTTTTGCTATTGCTTTACCAGTAACCCAGCAAAAACAACTTTTAAAAGCCTAATCCAATGAAAATAGCATTTTTGGTGTTTTTAACATGTTCCTGTGGGATTTTTCTCATGATGGAGGACACATATAAAGAAAATTAAGCTCAAAACTGCATTTCTGAGTATTTCTTTAGTCAAATGATTGTAAATCAGGAACTACGACGGAGTTTTAGGGCCACGGTGAGGAAAAAAAATTCTGGCCAACGTGTCGACACAAAGTTTCGAGAAAAAACTTGTCGTGTCGAGATAAAAGGCGAAATAAAGTTTCGAGATTAAAGTCGCAATGAATTTAATCACATAAATTTACAAGAAATAACTCGTAAAATTACAAGATTATTGTGGAAGTGAGCATGCAGAGCAGCAGGTGAACGCCGTGCAGCAGCAGATCAGACCGACTTCGGGCTGCAGAGATCCTGCAAACCACCCATCAATAAATAAAACTTTAATAAATTGTAAATCAAACAAATGAGCTTCCAGACATTTGGAACGTTATCAATAAACATTCAGCTCACCTGCTTAACTACGTTCGTCGGTGTCCCCGCAGCCGTATTCGCTTGAATCCTTTCTTCCTCCACCAAAGACAAGATCTCTACGTTTGTGTGATGCTTCCGTCTGAGGAGGAGAAGCACTTTTTGCCTTTTTCAACGTTGTAATGCTAATATAACAGACTATTTTCATTCATCTTTGTTTTTTAATGATGAAACGGGACGCTTCACCTGCAGGAGGGGGCGTAAGTAACACTGTTTACTTCCGCATTGGTGTTAGGATGACAGGTTCATGACGTCAGGTGACAGATGAACTTCAGGTTATGTGAATTAAAAGGAGAATAAAGGCTGCAGCGGTCCTATACACCCAAACGTGTCTCTGAGCTCCTTATTTTACATATGAAACTCCGCTTTACTGACACAGAACCCTGGAAAGACTGCTCCACTGACAATAATCTGATTTTGAGTCGCCAAAAGGTTCAGAATCACTTTGTTTTTAACCTATAATAATCCGGAAATAAACCTTCACAAAAGGCTCCACATCTTTCATCTTCAAGCTAGGCTCCGATAAACAGACAACTTCAGTGTTTTCTCCTTGTTATTCTATGAATTTCCCCCCGTAAATTTACGAGTTTTTATCTCCTAAATGTTCTTATTTTTTGGTGGCCATAAAACTCTGTTGTAAACTCTGAAGTACAAAGCCATCAGCTCACTAACATTAGCCATAACACTGAATACTCCTGAAAGACTCGCGACTTTTTTCTCGAAACTTTATTTTGACTTTTATGTCGACACAACGAGTTTTTTCTCGAAACTTTGTGTCGAGTTTTTGCTCGTCATGACGAGATTAAAGTCGTCATGTCGACTTTAATTTCATCATGACGAGAAAAAACTCGACACGTTGGCCAGAATTTTTTTTCCTCACCGTGGCCCTAAAACTCCGTCGTAAGGAACTGACAAAAAATACTGTTGGAAAAAGTTTCTAGCAGTGATGCAGGAGAAACAATGGTCAGGCCATAAACTCTCTGCATTGCTCCATTCTGATGCATCCACTTGCAGATAAATAGATCCAGGTACAGGTATACATTTTTGTTGCACTGGTAATGTTTGGTTGGCGTTGTGAGGGGCTGTAAGCTAGCAGGAGAGTGTATACATAAGGACAATGGAAAGTGTGAATGGGCTTACACTACACCAAAGGTCCCGCTCACAACTTGTGGGCATGTTTCTAATGAATTACTGCAGAGACCATGTTCTAGAAAATAACATCTTTTAAAATTTTGGCTGAAAACAGCATAATCATAATTAAAAGACCACTCGGAACACTCTTAAAATAGCTTAAAGTATTATCAAAGTGGGACTTTAACAATCTGAGTGATTGTGTCCTGCAGTTTTTGTGTCCATTTTTTGAAGCATTTATTCATTTTCCAAAACGTTTGTCCCTTTCGGGGTCACGGGGCTGCCGGAGCCTATCCCGGCCACCTGTGGGCGAAGGCAGGGGGTGCCCTGGACAGGTCGCCAGTCTGTCGCAAAATTAATTTGAAGCAAAAATAATTAATTAAAACAAAATAAAGGAAATACAATGTCTCGAGGCCAATCAGTGAATATTTAATTCATGTGTTTTTTGTAAGTCTTTGGTTATTCAGCTGTGTTCAGTACTAGAGTACAGTTGTGGTAAAGTTAGCAGCTGTGTCACCTCTCTGCTTGTAAGAGGACAAAGATCATCCAAGTGTTTATGAATAACTGTGCTTGAGGGGTGACCTGCTGATCCATGTGTTGAAGGCTGCTGGCTATGAATACTCTTGTAAGTTTTGTACAACTACAAGCCTCAAATATTTCTCATAGTTTGAGATCTACATGATTACAATACATGCACAGAAGGAGTAATAGTTTATTGTTCTGACTGGATACACACTCTACTATCCCACAAACCAGTATTTTTGAAGGAGCACATGAAAAGTGTCAGTCGGATGTTGTTAGGGTTTGTAGCTCAGCATGTTACAGCTGTCTGTCATGATTCTCCTTCGTAGATAAAGCCCTTAGCTGGTATCTCACCTGGAAGACACAGCTAGCATCAAATGACAAAAAAGCATGTTCCATAGAAGTGTACAAAAATGCTCAACATACTCCTTTTTTGTATTGATTGACATAGCCTTGACTATTTGAATACAATACAATGCAAAGCTTAAACCTAAATTTCTGTCAAAATGCTTGAAACTTTATTGTAAAACTATTTCAGTAAATCAAGAGTTTCAAAAAACAGAAAATTATTTTGCCATTATTCTTTCAAAATAAAGTAGCCTCTTAAAACTCAAGTTTAGACCATCTATCAGGCGTACCTTAGTACAATGCTTGACCATTGCTTCAACTGTTTCCAGCCTTACCCATTTGGGAAAGGAAGTCTGTCTGTCTTTATATCTGGACTCTTGCTACACTGATTATTATTCATCATCGTCATTTTGTAATGCAAATCAGTTTATTTTCTACGCATAAATGACCACAAATTTATTGCCCTAAGAAAGAAAGTTGGTGCCTTCCATTTAAAGCAACTTAATTTTGATCTCTTAATGACCACATGGGAGGACCTCAAACTCCTTACAGTTTCCCTTTTAGGGCATTGCAAACACTCTTAGGTTTCACTTGTCCTTTATGTTTCCGCATTATGCTGTCCAGATCCTGTGAGGCGATTGAAAAGATTGAGAAACACATGGGTACTTTCCGATTGGGAGGCCCGAACCTTTCAGGCGACCAGTGTGATGAAATCCATCTTCGGCTAGGTCATCAGTTCACTCTGCACTGTAATTGCACACAAACAAAAGATTTTTCACTGAGATCATTACGCCATTCAGCTGGTATGCTTTTTTGAAAAGCTATCACGAGGGTGTATAGCTGCTGGTAACAGTTAGGGGAACATCAGCGTTCCTTCAATCCATCCTTCAAGAAAGGACAACAGTAATTTGTCTGCAGTCATTTTCCATGTCAGAGATGTTTAACTTCACTGCAAATAATAGCTCTTGTACTTTGGATAAACAGCCATTACTAGCCTGTTTATTTGGAAGGAGGGGTTCACTTTGGATCTGACCAGGTTTTCGAATGACAACTCATACCTAAGAGATAAAGGGACTGGGGGAGGGGAAGCAAAGACGAGGGTGGAAAGGAAGACCCAATTTATTTTGAGTAATTGGCTCCACTTGAGCAAACACCTCCTGCTTGCCACGTAGCCATCTTAATTCAAGACTGCGCCAACAGCAAAAAAATGTCCCATCCTATTTCTTCTACTCACAATACATTTTCAAGCAATCATGAAAGCTCAATTATTCATATAGCGATGCAGCAGTATAGCTCTGAAAATCTCCCTCCCTCTGTGCAAAATGTTGCTGAAAAAGAAATTTTCCAAGTAAAATCTAAAGAATGCTGTAACTATTATTCATTTTACTTCAATTGTTCCTATTATTGTCATAGCGTTCAAAATCAAGGAAGCCCACTAATTACACTTGACCGCTCTAACGACATTCTAATGCAGTTGTTTGCCTAAAAAACCATCTTGTTTACCTTCACTTCTTTTTCCGTTGCAAATAAGGGAAATACCAATTCTCACTGTGCACTATTTCGCCTTGACAAGAACAACAAATAAGGAAATTAATCAAAGTCCAAAGCTAGTGAAAAATTCTTGTCTGTAAAGTGGAAAAACACGCTCTTGGTGAGGCAGTTCTATTGGCAGATGACGTAAAAACTGTCAGGGAAAGTCTGACCGTTTCATTTAGCCATGTTCACCTTTAACACTCCAAGTGTCCCTGGACTGTTTGATGGCCCCATGATGCCCTGCCAGCAGCTCTGTCCTGTCCAGGAAAGAGGAAGCCCCCTGAACAAATACACCTCTCCTATTGATAAGTGAGACATCTGTGGGCCCCATGACAGATTACACAAAGCTATTCCAAAGGGAGGCAGCGGTTTGGAGCCCATGGTGTGAAATGAGGGTGATTCAGAGTTACAGGGGGCCTCTTTTAATTGTATTACTGGGCAATGTGACCACTTAAAAACGTGTTTGGATGTTAAACACACAATATATGTGTTTGACAACTGACTCAGCACATGTATGTGACTGTTTGTCATAAATGTGCTTGTAAACCATTATGTGACTGGTGGTTTCTGTGTAGCTCAGATGTGATGTGGTTCCTCCTGCCCAATGTTACCTCAAATTTCACATAACATATGTGATTAGTAATACTACCTAACTTCTAAACATGACACTCAGCTTGTTAGCCTACTTTTATTTATTATTATTTATAATACGCTTTCTCTGTCATGGATGCTAAAAGCATTAACAGTGATCTTAATTCATTAAAAAAGAAATATTTTAGTGTCTTAATTTAGACAGTGCTTTAAAGACCCACTCCAATGAAAAAATTGTTTTTGGTGTTTTATTGTAGCATTTTTCTCACAATGGAGGACATCCATTTATGAAGAAAAAAAATACAGTTAGCAAGCCACAAGCTTCCTGGTCCATTACATTCCGATGCATCCACTTGTACAAAAATACAGTAGATCCATGTTTGTTTTCCTCGTCTAAGCTGACATCTTGCTCAAAACTGTACAGCTGAATAACATTGCTTGCCATTTTTGTTGCACTGGGAATGACGAGGTGTGTGTGTGTGTGTTTTGGGGGGGTTGGGGGCGCTTACTCCGCACCAACAGTCCCAGAAAATGACATAGGGTTTTTTGGGGGCTAAAACGGCACAATCATACTGAATAGACCACAGGGAACACTTTTACAATACATCAAAAGATGATCAGAGTAGAACTTTAATTTTATTTTTAATATTATTTGGAGAATAGTTGGTGTTCTGTTATCTGTGTCAATGACATATTTTATGTTAGCATCTCTACCAGATGCATGCATGGGTTTCATTGGTGCACTTTTCCTCCCAGAGTCCAAAAACTTACTTTATAGGTTATTATAGGTGATTATAAGCTGCCCTTTTGGTGTGGATGTGAGTAGGTATTTGTCTCTGTCGTTGCCTTGCATTGGTGAACTGTCCAGGTAGAAGCAGCATTTGCCCTTCAGTCACTGGGTGGGCTCCAGCATCCCAGAAATATCTCTATATCTACTGATGAACGGATATATATCTGATAGATCTTTACATTTAGTATCCAATCATTTGATTGGAAGTTTTTGCCTTTCCATTTGAATCATGAGACAGATTTCATTTTATGTGTGCTTCTGTAAATGACATTTGGCATTAAATCATTGTATTAATTTCTGTGCTAATAAACGATGCTGTAATTGTCTATAAAGCCAGTTGACTGAGATAATACCAAACACTTCAGGAACTCTGGATGCCATAACTGCTGTCCAGCCACAAGCTGGGCAAACCTTTGCACATTTTTAAGCAAATACATAAATCACATTTTCTAGAACTACTTTCAAAAATAACAAATATAAAGTCTTGGAGAACTGAAAATAAATGAATTCCAAGCATTTGCTTGGGGGTTGGACTTAGATAATTCCTTTTCATCCAGCTGTCTCAATCCTTTTAAAAAAAAATGTTCATCCGATTAAAATGTGCTGCAGCCAAAGTACTGCTGAAATGTTTAGAAATGTTGGTTCTGGCACCCAACTGAAACCATAGCAGAATTTATATTATTTTTCCTCACAAATAAAACTGACAAGCTCCATTTGACCAGAAAGATTAGGTCCTCTATACAGCAAAACTGATACTGTTGGGCATACACCCTGGGCAGGTTGCCGGCCTGTCACAGGACCACACAGTCACACACCAGTACACACTCACATCTAGGGACAATTTAAAGTAAGCAATCAACCTATGAACCATGTCTTTGGACTGTGGGAGGAAGCCAAAGTGTGCATAGAAAGCCCATGCATGCATGCATGGTGAGAAGGCCAGGCAAGGTAAGGCAAGTTTATTTGTATAGCACAATTCGTACACAAAGTAATTCAAGGTGCTTCACAAAACAGAAAAAGGCATTAAAATCACAAAACATCATAGAAATAATCAACGTAAAATTTACTTTAAAAGAGAAGAAAATAAAATTGAAAATTGACTTAAAAATAAAGGAAGGAAAAGAAAGAAAAGTGCAGATAGGACCTTTCAGTCATATACACGGCTAAACAGAAATGTTTTAAGTCTAGATTTGAACATGAACACAGAAGAGGCCTGTCTTACGACTTCAGGGAGGCTGTTCCAGATTTTAGCTGCAGAATATTGAAACGCTGATTCCCCTTGTTTAGTTCTGACTTTGGGAATCAACAGGAGGCCGGCCCCTGAGGTCCTCAGAGTACGAGATGGTTCATATGACACTAACATGCCAGAGATGTACTTTGGTGCGTGGCCATGGAGAGACTTGTACACAAGCAGGGCTGCCTGTAAGTCTATTCTTTGAGGTACAGGGTGCCAGTGCAGAGACCTGAGCACAGGACTAATGTGATTATACTTCCTGGTTTTGGTCAGGACTCAAGCAGCAGCACATACAAACTCCACACAGAAAGGACCCAGCTGGGATTTCAACCAGGGCCTTCTTGCTGTGAGGTGAAAAGCGCTAACTGCTGTGGCACCTTGTAGCCCAAATTCAAAAATTTTCATATATTTATATTTTCTGTGTTGCAATATTCTAAACTGGTACATTTCTTTGTTCTTTTTATGTGAGACATTGTGCTTTTTTCCAATTTCCTCCCAACAATGAACACTTGGAAATTTGGCACGACTTAAGGATAACTGTTGTAGTTCCTATTCAAAAATATTTAATCTGAGACGAGGGAGCTGAGATTTTTCCTTTGCATTAGTTCATTTTAAATTAAATCCTTCAATGGTTTATGAATAGTTATGTTGAAAACTTTGTTTACAATAAGAATTGAACATGTTTGTTATTGGCATAGGAGTGTGTCTACATTAAGGATCTCTGATAGTCTCTTGGCACCGCTGAAACAGGTTCTGTTGGGACTTTTTGTGTTATGCTGTGCTATTTGATGCGATGATACAACTGAGTTTTAGGGCCAGTTTACACTTTTTTTTTTTAAATTACGACTTTTAAGTCGTAAATTTACGATAAAATTTTTTGTAATTTGCAAGTTTTTTTCATGTAAATTTATGAGATAAAAACTCGTACATTTACAGCTTTTTTTCTCATAAAATTATGACTTCAAATCTTGTAAATTTATGAGAAAATTAATGAGGAAAAAACACCAAATTTTTCCGTTTATCAAAGCCTAGCTCGAAGATGAAATATGTGGAGCCTTGTGAAGCTTTATTTCCGGATAGGTCTAAAAAACAAAGAGATTTGGAACCTTTTGGGAACTCAAAATCAGATTATTTTCAGTGTAGCCGTGTTTCCGGGGTTCGGTGTCGATAAAATAAGGAGCTCAGAGTCACGTTTGGGTGTAGAGGACCGCTGCAGCTATTATTTTCCTTTTCATTCACACACCCTGAAGTTCATTGGTCTCATTACGTCATGAACCTGTCATCCGACCACCAACGTGGAAGTAAACAGTGTAACATACGCCCCCTCCTCCAGATGAACGTCCCGTTTTAACATAAAACAACAAAGATGAATTAAAAAAGTCTGTTATATTAGCATTAGAATGTTGACCATGCCAAAAAAGTGCGCATCCTCAGACGGAAGCATCACACAAACGTAGAGAGCTTGTCTTTGGAGGAAGAAAGGATTCAAGTGGACAACTGCAGGGACACCGATGGCTTCATCAACGGGCTGCATAGATTCTGCAAACCACCCATCAATGAATAATTCATAAATAAATCGTAAATCGAACAAATGAGCTTCCAAACATTTGGATCGTTATCAATAAACATTCAGTTTATCTGTCCAATTAATTTAGTCGGTCTGCGTGCTGCGTGGCGTTCACTTGCTGCTCTGTATGCTCGCTTCCACTTTAATCTAATAAAATTACGAGTTTTTTTCCTCGTAAATGTGCAAGTTTTTTCTCGTAAATCTACGACTTAAAATGTATGACTTAAATCTCGTAATTTAACAGTTATAACTTTCTTAAATGTTGTAATTTGCATTTTTTTTTTATTCTTTTTTAAACTGGCCCTAAAACTCCATCGTAATTTGAAAATATGTTAAAGTAGCCACTTCACTGAATTTTTATGTTAAGCTATATATAAATAAACATAAAAAAACCCCAAACCAAATATAGAATATATTTAAGCTTAAGTAATATATATTACTATATAATAATATACCAGTGACGTGCAGTCAGGGGAGGCAGGTGAGGCTGTGCCTCACCTGTCATTTTGGGAAGAAAAGAGAAAAAATAAATTCATTTATTATATTTAATCAGTAATTTGTGCTTTGCAGTCATTTTCCATTTAAATGTACCATTTTTGGGTGTTTTTTCTTTTCAAAATCGCTGAATTTCCGCATTTGCCGTTCAGATACTAAGAAGCGACGTGCGATGAGGCACCAGCCCGCTGAGCCTCACCTTGGATTGCGCAATACCTATGCTGTCAGACGGTACTGCTGTCTCTCTGTATGTCGGTTCAATCACTTGTACTATATGAGCTGAGTTTACATAATTTAGCAGATGTATATGATGTACAGTGTTTGTTTTTATAAATAATTGTATGTGAGGGACGTGTTTCTTGTGCTGAGCGCTAAACGCCGGCCAAAAAGCCGCTGGGTGAGGCCAGAAGTTCTCGTGCCTCATGTTAGGGGGCGCCGGTGAGCCCTGAGATTATGACGCTAAAAATAATAGAAGAAGTGATAGCAAGCGGCAAGTCATTTTCTTCAGAAGGATCAGCGTATGGACTTTATTTACAAGTAAAGGTAAGACGATGATAACGTTTGTGCTTTTTTCTATGCTGCAGTTTGTACAGTAAACCCTTGTTTTTCGCGGGGGTTACGTTGCAAAAAGAACCCGTGATAGACAAAATCCGTGAAGTAGAAACCTTTATTTTTTTTAAACTATTATTATACAATGAATACTGTATTATAAATTAAAAAGAAAGAACAAACCATTTACAGGCTCAAGCTTTTGTTTCACAAATAAAAGTACTTTAGAAACGTTTTTTTAGACAAATAACTTCTGTACTGTACTATCAAATAATAGTTTTAATAATCAATGTGAGCAGAAGGCTTGAAATCGCGGAGATTAGCCCCGCCCACCGCGACCCGAGTGATTAGATGAAACGGGAGAAAATGTAAAATTATTATGAAAAAAATACAAAGTACATTGGGACAAATAGTGACTCAGGTGTTGCAGCCGCTGCATCCTGACTCCCCTCTGCAGTGTTTTCTCCTTTTGAAGCCCGCGGTGCAGGTGTGTTTGTTTGTTCGGGAGAAGAACACAGTGATAGGCAGTTGTTGTCGCTTTTTTTTCTGCTTTGCAAAAAGATCCATATACACTGACATGCCACCATCAAGAGAATTTGCTGTTTTACGTACGTGCACATATTAAACTGCAACGTTATTGACACACAGGTAGAGAAGAAGCGGAGTGATTTTTTAGCCAATCAGAATGCAGAACACAATGCACGATGCAAATCCGTGAAGTAGTGAAACCGTGAAAAGTAAAAAGTGTTATAGCAAGGGATCACTGTATATGGAAAAAAACATGTTGAAATGATATTTTAAACAAAACACGTTAACTGTTGTCAATCAAATGGTGAATAAGTTACTCAGTATGGTTCATATGTTTGTAAATATGACTGATGACGTCAGTGCCTCACCAGCCATTAACCTCAGCGCACGTCACTGTAATATACTATATAATAATACTTATTTGCAAACTGATGATAGTTGTTATCTGAATCCATGAGTGTTGATTGGCTGTTTTATGGTTTTTTCAGATAATGTAAGCCATCATAAATACATTGCTGTGTTTTAGTTTTAAAGTTTACAAGATGATTAATCAATCTGACTATTTTTTACAGCAAACTGCTGGTAGCAATACGATTACTTGTAGCAACCTTTCTCTCTTTTTTAGTAGTCCTGTCAATTTCTGTGAAACTTTTAATCAGTCAGTTATTTTTTCCCTTTGAAATGAGTACAATCAGACAATCACAGTGCACACCAGACTGTGCCATAGGTCTTTGTCTGTTACAAAGCCAATGACGTCTGCATGTCACATCATTTCCAACTCTTCAACCCATTACACGACTCTTGTTTCTCCCTCTTTACCTTCATCCCCAGCCACTCAGAAAGTTTTTCATTGCTCTAAAAAGCCACATGGTGAAACCAGATGTCTGCTGCAGCAAATAATCCCATGGAGCCATAAATCTGACTACTTTTTGGCCTTTTTGTCAATCAAAGCCACATCCTAAGTGGGAACTACAAGAGCATAAATCTATCCACAATGCGCACCACCCTGCACTTTCATTTAACAGGTTTTAGGTTTTATCACTTGGTGTGTTACTGTAAAGTTAATAGGCCCACAGCAACATTAGTCACAGCATAGTCTTTTTTATGTGGACAGTAACCATTTGAAATAGCAGAATCTGACTATTATTCCTAGAATTGAAACTGACAACCTTCCAAGTAACACGACCAGCATAACTAGTTAAAATGGGATTTTTAAACAAAGATTTAACCCTTTATAGGGCACTCAATGAAATACTTTAAAATTCAAAAATTCAACCTTAGAGTGTTATTGGAGAACATAACAAGACTTCATTTCATTGGTAACATTTTTCAATTTATTTTATTTTCATGTAGAAAATCAATGCAAATGAAGTGACCATATTTGGTTACTTGCCCGTGAGTGGTAAAACAAATTCCAATAAGTATACATATATATATAAATATAAGAAAAACATATATTATGTATTTTAACATTTTAACATCACTTTTAGAACATAAAAGTGCTAATACCAAAAAGTGCTGATAACAAAAGTGTTGAATAGACCCTCACACAACTGTGTGTGAGGGTCTGGGAATGTCCTGGTTGTGGGTGGGTGGGACGAAGTCAGGGTCTGACACATCATCATCTTGATCCTCATCATCATCACTAATGTCAGGGTGGACTGACACAACAGCAGTCTCCCTCCTCTTGCCATAAAAGATTGATGGAAGCTAAAAATTAAACACATGCAATAAAACAATTGTCATAACATCATAAACTGACAAACATCACTCTTTATCACTATTCAGAAACTAAAACAGTGTTTAAATCTCTCTGAATCACTGTATAGTGAGATAAAAACATTTGTCAACATTAAAACATAATATGCTAGGTTGTATTTCTTTATTTGTAAAGAAAATGCACTAATATGGTTTGTTAGATGCATAGGGCATATGTCCAAAAACGGACATTCCAAGTAAAATATAGTTTATAGTGAAAAGGGCGTATGATCAAATATGGTGCCTGCATTTTTCATGCCGTATTTTCACTCATTTCAATAAATTATCTGCAAACAACTTATATGTCAATACTTAACACAACTATTCAACAATAAAATGTATGAGTTTCATCAACTTACCATGGTTAGTTTTGACAATTTCTTTGAAAATGTCCAGTGAACAGAGCTGCAAAAGCAGATTTTTCTGACTTTGGAGAAAAGGGGAAATTTGATGTGACCCTGGTCTCTGCTGATTGGTCAAGTTGCACAATTGAGTAACCTATAATGTAGAATGGTCTTTGCTGATTGGCTGGGTAAAGATCACATGATTCTTCAACTCACTGAGACGGGGGTTGGGCGTGATAACTAACATGTGTGGAAATTACCAAAAACAGTCACTATAAAGGGTTAACAGGTTATTTAGTAAGTGCATATCTTTGATAAGAGCTGCATTATGAGTTTGTCCTTTTTCAACAACCAAACAGGAAGAAAAAGGGGGAGACATGGATCTGAAAACCCAGGAGGATTGCTTCATTTACTTTTTTATTTTTTGTCCTAACTTTTCATAGGAATTCTTACATTTAGACCTCAGATTTTCTCCACTCTTTTTTTTTTTTTTTTTTTGCATTTTTTCCTGGAGATACTCAGTGGGGCAGTGATACTGTAGGGCTCAAGGTGAGCTGTTAAGATGCTCAGATTTTAAAACAAGCATACAACTTGAAAGCCATTGGTTACATGGTTGTCATTTTCTGACATTTTGATATTTCTGAAATGAAAAAAAAAACATCAACTTTTTCTTTTTTTCTAAATCTCCTCTTGCTCTTTAAGTACTGGGACAGTACATTTATTGTTCATAAGCTGGACATGTCTCTGAAGATATGATTGATGGTGTTTGGGTCGTTTGGGTTGTAAAACTCAGTTTCACTGATGTCATTCCAGGACTCTTGGTGTGAATGGGCTCAGTGCCAGAATGCTTTCAGCTCAGGAAATGTCTTTTCTCCGCACCTTTAGACTGACGTGTAGCAGAAGTGATGAACTGCAGCCAACATCAGTGATGTCACCCTGAAGACGACGTTCAAGAAGAGCAGCTACAGCTGAAGGAGCACAGAAAATCCTGTCACTCCTCTTTTACCAATAAAAAAAGAACTTGTTCAGTGTAAAGTTAGCCTTATGAAGCTAAAAACAATAATCTAATACATTTATGAACAGCTGAGGCCAAAAACGAGCTTATTTTCTAACTCAAAAATGCTAATACTAAAGGGCTGACATCATATTGATATTTGAAAAATATGTCAAAGGAAAGCAAATCACACAAAAATACTGTGCAAGTCATTGATTGTATATCATTAAAATATTGAGTTTTATGTAGAAAGAATAAGAGTTAAACTTTGCAAATATTTGTGTAAAAATCTTGAGTTAGGAAGCAATATCTTTCTCTTTCTTTTAAACTGTTAAAACAAACTCAATGGACATGTTTCTACTTTAATCGTTCATTCATTCACTAAAAGTCCCATTTTAGTCTAAGTGGGCCTGCGATGGTCCAGCATACTGCCCAGCTACTGATGTACGCCACATTTGCCCACCAGTAGCTGGGCTACAATGAACTCATAGGAAGTGCCCCATAAAATGCCACAGATATTCACATTATTAGCAGCTACTTAAAATAACTGTTTTTGTTTTTATTGATTTAAAAAAAAGTGTTTGAAAATTACAAAAATTGTAGTGGAATCCAAAAACACACACACAAAAATACAATTGGAAGATATGTTTGGTGTTGTATATATCACCCTTGATGTTAGTTTACCCTTTAATTATTTATTATTTAATGCAGATTTAGAGTGGTTTATCCAGTTTTCTTTTGTGCTAAATCCACAGTTTGTGGTCATCACTTTACTGGATTATTGTATTCAGATACAGATAACCAGAAACTGCATTAGACAAGGAGAAAGCACTGTGTACCTGCTGCTTGTTTTTTTCTGGAATTAATGAATAAATGAGCGTGGGTTTGAGATGAACAGTGGCTGAGTCTCATGTGAAATGGACAGATTGATGTAGGACATGTGTCCTGTGGTCCCCTTTTTAACTTCAGTGTTGTACATGTCAAAGATGAGAAAGAGCATCCACGCTCTGCCTGGCTGACCTGCTGACAGGCTGCATGTGTCTCTAACTGAAAACATGTTTTCGTGAACCTAAGAAATATTAGCAATTAATTGCTGTGAATCTTTTGTCCTGCCTTTTCAACCTACCGGTACATGTTTCTTCCACAAAACATTTTCACTGGTAGAACTACTGTTTCTTGCTTTTGTGCGTGGATGTGCTGCATTGTTCAAGGTTTTCTAGAATCATGCAAAAAAAGAGTTAATTTGAATTCAACAGTATTAAACAAAAGTTTTAAAACATAAAACATCTCTGGGCTGACTAATGTTAATGTATTATATGCGTTTTTCAGATAATATTTGAATTTGTGTAATATTTCTTTTGGTTTTGAGTAACAGAACCCAGTTTGAAGACCATCAAGAGTCATCAGGTCAAAACAAAATCAAATCAAATCAAAGCACAAAAAAATAAAACTAAACACATGAATAATCACCCAGGAACTCAGCACTATAAGCTGGTTAACATGAATGAAAGCTCAAAATGAAACATCTGGAAATATTAAATGGAAAAACAATCTGGCAGCAAACTTCAAATTAGTTGATGGTATGTATTTTCATATAATTGGGAAAACAGGCAGCAGGTGTGATAATTCATTAAAGCCAGATGCGAGCAATTAACAAAAACATAAGTAAAAAAAAACATGTATTAAAGAAATCTAGAAAAAAATCGATGAAAACAGAAAGTAAAAAATGCATAAAAAATGTTTTTTAGGGATAAATGCAGACCACAACTAAATATGAAAACTAATAAAACCAAGTTGATATTAAGAGGAAAAACAAGCAAAAAATACCCACATCAGACACAATGTTTTTCTGTAGCTAAATACATGAAAATTAAAATTTACATTCATGTCCTTTGCATTGTAAATTTTAACTAGACAGGTTTACTAGCCAAACCTGATGACGTTACATGTGTACTGTTTGCAAGAGAAGTGGTTCTCAGGTGGCCTCTCATCATTTTTCCTCTGTTCTTAACTTTCTCTGGGAGCCGCCGCCTAATTAATCTCATCATCAGATCAAAGTGAAACTAACCAAAACTTTTCTTTTCTCTTGGAGCCTGCTTGTTTCACCAACCTCCTCACATTGCAACAACACCATCAGGCTACAGCTGCCTCTGGCCAAGAACGTCTGCCTGGAGAGTGTACTGCCCCTCTGCTGAAATCTGCAGCTCACAGGTTACAACACCCTGAAGAAAAGATGGGATTTCTTTTCACAACATAAATCATAGCGGGGTGCAAACATTTTTCTGTGTTTGTGAAAGCAGCAGTGGGGGTTGGTCTTTCATAGAATTATACACACCAAAACATCCTCAGGTACACAAAGAGGTAAGCAAATTTTGAATTAAGGGCTTCAATCATCAAAGAATGCATGCCGGATGTCTGAAGGGGCTAGGGGAAGAATGAGCCGGAGGAGGACTAGGAGGATTGGAAGGGATTGAAAGTCTCTTTTAGTTGTACATAAAGAACTTGTGACCTCAAAAGAAGCAGCTTCAACTTTTGAGGATAAAACGGCAGCAACGCTGAGAGTCAGCTAAGTTGGGTTGTCCTATTCAAGCACTGCCTACAGAGTCTTTTCAATGAGTCAGCAAGGTGTTTGCAGCTAATCACAAGGTGAAGGTAGGTCTACTTTGAGTCATGTGCAATAATTAAAAAATCCTGTTGAACGGTCATTCCTGAAGGCCACAGTTAGGTGCAGAGCGTAAAAGAACTTCAAAAGCAGTATAAAGTGTAATTCTATTAGACTGACTAAGCCTTCTCTCCAAACACTCCTGTGTGCTAGCCAGACCCCAACAAGCTGCTTCGATCTCAGGCTCTGGCTGAGAACAAAGGAGAAACAGCAGACAAACAACAGCAGCTTCAATCTTTCATTTCAAACGCAGCGACCTGCCAGAGAGGGAAGAGTTCCCGCAACAAGTCTTTCTGTTGTGATATCTTCCATTAAAACAGTAATGATACGCTCCCTCCATCTGGATTCAGTTGCTTGGGTGCACCGGAGGTAGATGTGTCACGTCTGCTTGCAGTTGAAAGAGGGTCACTCGCCATGCCTCGCATGCTTTTCTGTAGTTATGAACTCACTTGTTTAATGTCATCTAATATGCCTTCACAGGGCAACACATCCTCATCCTGGTTGAATATTCTTCACATGGAAAAAATTAGTCATCAACAACAAATTAACACAGATCAAAAGACAGAAAGCTTCATGCTGCGATAGCTTTCTGCAAAATATGTTTGGATGTTAACATGGACCTATTTGTTTACATTGCCTTTCAGACAGTCATACTTTTTACTATGTAAGATTTTGTGCTGTTTTGGGGGATAAGTATTGCCAAAGGGTAAAGTTCACTTTTAACTGCTTTAAAGAGATCTTATGACTTAGAAACAATTTTTTTACACTGTAAAATATTATAGGAAGTGCATCCACAATTGCATCAATACGCACTACCATCTGTTGTCTATTTTAGCTCAAAGCCTACTGGTTAGTCTTGGACAATTACAGTTTCTGTGTCAATGGTTTTCCTTCTCCCAGGAGGAGAAGTCTCAGCCGGATAGGCATATTCTAGTGGACAAGGCTGTCTGTCGCCCTGTTTACTTCAAGATTGCCTCCAGATAATTGCACTTGCCCTCTGGACTAGAGCCTCTACAATAGTCAATTACCAAAAAACAGGTTGTTGATAAGTACAACCAGGAACTGCATTTACACAGTCTTAGTAATAACAGCAGCCTCCAAAACTTGGATCAATCAATCAATCAATCAATCAATCAATCAATCAATCAATCAATCAATCAATCAATCAATCAATCAATCAATCAATCAATCAATCAATCAATCAATCATATTATTTGTTCACTTAATCAAAATCATATATCAATCAAACAATGAAGCAAACAATCAGTCAATAAAAGTTAACTGTCTGTCCATCTGTATGAATGTCCATCCATCCATCCATCCATCCATCCATCCATCCATCCACAGGATGAGTGTATCTTGCTTTTATTGGATGGCAGGTGTTGCTGACCAAAGTCATTGTTCATTTATGCATTTGATTAATTTATTTACTGACTGGATATCAGCAGAACAAACATGGGCTTATCTTCGAAATCAACATTTAATTCAGAAGCCGTAGTAGTAATCCATCAAACCTGTAAGGTGTCTTTGGCTTTTTGAGGACCATTTGGAAATCATTTGACATCAGTGAAAATCAAGCTTCCAAATGTTTTAGAAAAGTACTTATGAAAAGGTTTAGACCAAAGTCAGACTGTCCTGTACTCAAACAAACTGCTAAATATTTAGGATTTGCATGTTCATTTGATAGTGTGACAATACCCTTTGGACAAATTAGAAAAGTCTGTTGTATTGTAAATTTTATTGCTGTACAATAAATGTTTATAATTTCTAAATAACAGTGTTAGAAGTGGAATGATTAAGACCTTTTTTTTTGGAGCAGTGGGAGTTGCAGTCACATTGCATTAATTTTGGTGTATGTTTTACAGCAACATCTGCTTTAGTCTGAACATTTTAGACAAAGGTTCCTCTGCTTCTCATCCAATCCCGATGCAGACCGCTTCTGTCATATTCTCCAGAGGAACACCCAAGAATTTGCAGTTCTCCATCTCTTCCTTCAAAGATGGTAAAGTGCTACCCTGTAGGGCAAAACACTTTGTAGTGATTTAACGTTTCAAAATACTCTTTAGAGTGGAACTCCTGCATTATTACAAAAACTTAACAACTAATGAATGTGTATGACTTTTTTTTATCAAAAAAGGGCACACTGTAATATAAAGTACATTTCTTTTTGTTCTCCTAAATATTCGACAGGTGTTGATGCTGGCCACTCCCATGTCCCAAAGGACTCGTAGCATAAACAGCTGAAGCTGGTTTATAGATTCCTGCAGCCACATTCCCAGCTATAAGCAAAATAAAAGTACCGTCTTCTGCTGAACTGGTTTTAACCACCCATTTGTTCAGAAAACTTTGTGCTGTTACACTTTTCCATCAATAATCATGCAAAAGTTAATTAAGAAGCTTTAAAAAGTAGATTTTTCTCACCAAGTATTTCCTTTAAACTGGTTTTCTTTGATCCAGAAAAAAACAATTTCTAGCAATTAACAGGGGGTCCAATAAACTCCTTTTCCATTCAAAGGCTCTGTATATCTGAAGGAAAACCAGCTGCTTCTGTTGCCTCGCAGGAAGCACAAAACAGAACATAAAAGAAAATATATGAATTAAGGGGTCAAGTCTTAGAAATTAGGGTTTATGGGAAACCCAACATCTACCTTTTTTTTTTTTTGTCAAAAAAGTTAACAATTATTTTTAATTTAAACAATGTTTTCTTTAATTACTCTAAAAACCTGATAAAAGGAAATAAAGTCATGTGTCATCCTTTTTTTTTTAATCTACCAGCGAATTGTGACATAAAAAATTCTTTCAAAGAAAAATGAAAAAGAAATAAATTTTTCTTTTTGGGGGGAAGTGTTTTTATTCAAAAACAAATAACAACATAAAAGTACTTGAGTCCAAATTTAAACAAACATTTTTTATAATGTCAAGTAAAAATGTTTTGGATGTAAAAATAATGTATTTTTGAAGTTGTATTTATGTTTTAGAGCCTGATTAAGCTCCATTATGTATTTTTTGATAAGTCTAACTTTTAGAGAAAACTTAGCTGGTGTGATATGAAGTAAATGGTGAGTAGCCATGGTCAGTTTAGCTCCGTGTTTCACCACAGCTGCTTCCTCTTACAACAAGACAAAGCAGGTGGAAACACAACCACTTGGACACCGGATAATCATCGCCCATTTCTTTATTAAAGCCAGTCTAAATATTTTCCTCTTACATATGTGGGAAGTTTAAAACCCAACATAAACAAAAATAACCAAATCTGTCTTTTCCTGAAAATCTAGTACATTCTAAATTATGTTAAAGATTGACACTAGCAAACACAGAGAGGCCCCTGCTAATCAACCTACTGTGTAATCTGTACATTCTTTGAGCCTTTTCTTAAAAACATATATCTTGAGAAACCAAAAGATGTAATTAAATATTTCTTTTCATAGATTATAGAAAAATGAAAACTGTGTAGATGTATGTACCCATCATTAACGAGGGACTTCCCTTGAATCCAGCCACCTTCTGTGCAGTGCACAGTGTGACACACACCTCATACTTTTTCATATTTTACATTGAAGTTTGCTGCAATTATGTTACCTATAACTTTTTCTTGCATGTTTGATCTTTTGCCCTACAAATTTAGACAAATTAGGAGCTTGCTTTAATCTCTTTATTGGGTGCTGTTGTGATAGTGGATACCCGTGCAGGATGATGATGGATCGACTCCTCCACTGTAGTTACAGTAAACCAAACAGTCCCGTTTCCAGTGGTGATGTCACAGCGTTAAAACCAGATGCAGAGGCCACTGAGTGCATCAGAGAGGCCTGCTGTAATTCAACACACACTTTCTGGTTGGTCAACAGGCCTAAAAAAGATCCTAACTTTGCCTTCAGTTCTGCCTAGATTATGTGTTTCAAATTTAAACTGCTCCCCAATTCAATCATCTAATTGTCTCTGCACCTTTCTTCAGGAATTGGGCTTCCTCTGTTAAGGAAAATAATACGCTCTCAAATGTTCAAAATGTTGAAATAGAGAAATGAGGCCCAGAGTTGAACTTAAACTTCCACCTTCACATGCATGGGTTACTGTGGGCTTTTGATGATTTTCCACAGCTATTGCTACATCGCTGCAGGAACTGAGAAAATCAAAACATTAGCTAATACATGAGGTGCCCATTTTTGCTGCTTCCATTCCACTAAAACCTGGTCTTTAAGTTTTACATTTCTGTTTTTAATACAAATGAACTTGTAGCTTGCGCATAGCTAAAGCTATAGGCTAAATGTTTATGTGTATATATCATTTCATAGGCCTTATTCAAAGGAAAACAACAGTTTCAAAGACTAGCTGTGTAAAAAATATTTTAAACGCTCAAACGTCTCATGAGCAACATTAGATGATTATATAAAAATAGGGGGATTCTCAATAATAAATTAGTCGACTTTTGCATCATTTCCTCTTTTGGATTTGTGGCTTTTTGTCCTCATTTATAGAGAAAGCATTTAAAATTTATAAAAGGTGAATAGGCCTGGTCTTTGCTCTGGGCTGATTAATTTTTATGCCAAAGGTCACTGAAGTTAATAGGTATCTCTGGGCTTAGAGCCATCTTCCACTGTCAAGTGATATTACATCAAAGTGATGGCAGATTCTTTTCTCAAGACGTGTGTTGATTACCTTAGTTTTACCAGGATGCTAGAGACGTGTCTTGTTGTTCATTGCCAAAAAAATTACAAATCAGTGCCTGTCTTTGGATTTATTATCCCAGCTATGCCATTGTGGGATCAGCCACGTTAGGCTGCTTGTATTTTTTTGCTTGTTTCACTTTTGCAACCTTTGTATTCTCTGTCAATTGCTTCGTATTTTTTTTTATATCTGCTTCTTTATCTCTTATACCCAAAAGCATTCCACATACTCTAGTTTTCTAAGTGTAAGAAGTGGAGGACAGGGTTTGAGTTTTTTACAGTATTGACATTGTTAATATATCTGTATTTTATGTTAGTATCAGTATATAAGTATTAGCCATTGAAATATTTAAAGTGGTCAAAAAATATCAGTAGGGTTTTTGCAGAAAAAGAGATGGGAGCCAAGGCTTTCTTTATGTGGCTTTATAAATGTATATAAATAATAGCATTTACAGCATGCAGAAATATACATTTCCCTCCACACCTCTGACCAATCCTTTCCTTTGCTGGCTCCTCTATGCATTCTGCGTAGTGTTGTCATACCACAGGTTTTCCCCAGTCAAACTGTTGATCTAGTTTAAGTGTCATTATTCTATCTGATGAAAAAAATGCTGGTCTGTTGGATGTCAAGTGTCAGATAATAAGACAGGGATGATTTAGAAAGATGATACAAAACACCATGTGTACTAAAATTATGCTTACTTTTTCTTTAATACCCACCACATGCGAATGGTGTTTATGGCCCCTTCAGAAGTTCTGTGATGTTTTTTGCAGTGTCTCTTGAACATATGTTTGAATCAAGTTTCCAATTTCATTTTAAGTTTTCCTTATTTTAAATAAATAAAATTGTAATATGTTGACAAAAAAATAGAAATCCCTGAGAAGACAAATAATTCCTGTTTTTCCCAAGGACTCTGTCAGAGCTCTTATTACTGCTATTCCGACTCAACTGCTTCCTCCTAATGCGTTTACCACTGAAAGTTCAGAGGATTATTTCTCTGTTTTACAGCTTCTGTTTCATGTCCGTTCAAAGATGGGGGTTGGAGCATCATTGACAATCTGAGCTTTTTATTCGATTTAACTGCTATAATATCTCTTGCAGGCCGAGATCTGGTTTCTCCTTTGCTGGTTTCAATTCAGTAGCCATAATCACCATTCCTAAGAAGTTTCAACTTCATTCAGTTTTACTGTCGTCCTCTTTTTAGACAGAAAAAGCTGGAGGAGCAATGAAAGAAATCAACCGAGCACTGACCACTGTGGTTTAGATTTATTCCAGGTCAAACTAAACGACTAAGAAATAAATCTGCACTTTTAAAGTGAGATTCTGAGAATTTTTAAATGCAATGGATGGGAGCGTGGGCCTTTTTTCCCCCTAAAAGTTATGCCTATAATCCATGAGACACTTTTGCTTTATTGTTCAAATGAGAGATCCAATTTGTTTCATTTGTAAAACAAAAAACTAACCTTTATCAGCTGATCAATTGGCATTTCCTAATTAAAAACCTTTATCAAAATCGTATCCAAAAACTTGTTCTGCACTTAGAGTTGAATTTTTATCAGTTGTGTTTTTAAAACTGGGCTGTGTGTTATATAGTTACATGTCATCTGAAAACCACAGTTGTCACCTAATTAGTTTCCTACAACCAAAAATTGTGAAACACAGTGTAAAGCCTCAAGAGATTAGGAAAGGCTCGAGGGTCTTTGAAACATGACCAGCTCGTTGTAGAAGTGATGAGTGATGAAAACGTTCCTATGATCACTGCTCACGTATTTGTCATTTAACAAGACTCTCAATCTGAGCCGCTTTCATCATTCTTTGGAGACCAAGCTGACCATCAGAGCCCGCACTGACTTGTGTGAGTACATGCGTATCCTCATGTGCATCAGATATGCTGGTGGGTGGTTGAGTGAAACCTAACGGATCATTGGCTTGCTCAGCTGTTGTCCTCTGTTTTATTTGGAAGTCAGGCAAGGATGACTTCATCTCCCCAGACTTCTTCAAGGTCATCAGGCTATGAGGAGCCCTTGTAGTCTTTAATTTGTTTCCCATACACAGAGCTCCCACACTGCTGAAACATTCAAAAACCCTGGAGAAGAGGCTTTACAAGTAGCCAATTAAAAAGGCACAGACAACTTCTTTCCCACTAAAATAAAGGAAAAAAAAAAGGTCAACTGTGGCTAATTGTTCAGGGTTTAAAACATAATTTGATGAATAAAACTTTCAAGATCAGTGGAGAAACTCTGATTTACTCAACAATTAAGATTGTGTTGTGGATTAAAGAAAATTTAGAATTCAATATATCATTAATGCAGTTTTCTGGTACAAACATACAAGTGATTTAGTCAACAATAACAAATCTTGTGAAGGTGATACATGTTACATGAGTTATTAATAGCTAATAATAAGGTCCCTCCAAGAAAAACAAAAAACAAAAAAACAAAACAGATGAGAAAGTTGTCATCCTCTGCCCTGTTATACATACAGGGCTGCACGGTGGCGCGCAGTGGTCCCGCATGTCCCGGCTGGGGGACATGAAAAACAACATTAATGGGGGACCTTTCTGTGTGGAGTTTCCATGTTCTCCCCGGGATCTCCGGCTTCCTCCAAATGCGTAATCAAAAATTGAATCGGAGCAGCTGTGGTGCACAGGTAGAACGAGGTTTGATTCCTATGTATCGAAGTCTCCTTGGGTAAGACACTGAATCCCACATGTTGGCGCAGTGTTTGATAAACAAAGCTGCCATCAATGTGTGACTGTGTGTGGGCGTGCATGAGTGAATGGGACTATGACTGTAAAGCGGATTGGGCCATTAAGAAAGGTAATAAAACACTATGTAGGTTTAATTTTTTGATGAGGTAGCACATTGAAACTAATGCATGTACTTCAATCAGGAAGACACGCTAATACAGTACTTTGATGTTAGAATTATTACTTGTAGTTTAGGATCTTGGTGGACATTGAAATTAGTGGTTGTTGGTTTGTTTTTTCATTTTTTTAATCTCATTGCAAGTTGGATAAAAGCTTTCACTTGTTTGTGTTCATTCAAGGTCCTAAAGACAACTGAAATTTGAGAGTTCATTGTTGCTAATGAACCTATCTGCAATGGTCTGAACCCTGATCAATGGTAAGTTTTGTGGAGATACTACTTTTGTTGATTTCTTTTTTATTCTGTTACCTCAGTTATATGTGGAGGTTAACATACATGCAAAATAAAAAAAAAAAATGCAAAAAGAATAATAAATTCTATATTCATTAACTGTTAAAGCATGGTTGTGATTGAAACACGTTACTAGACAAGTTTAGTCAAGAGAGACCCACTCCAGGGTTAGGGTTAGTGAGCTTATCTCACAGCGAGAAGGCCCCGACTAGGACCTTTCTGTGTGGAGTTTGAATTGCCCCACATGTGACTGTGTGGCCCTCCAACAGACTGGTGACCTGTTGAGGATGTATCCTGGCCTCGCCCAACAGTTGCTGAGTTGGCTGCAGCAGCTTCGTGACTCCAGAAGGGATTCAGCGGCTCCTGATGATGGATGGATGGTGGATGAACTGATTTCCCAACATCCCACAAAATCATCATACATACCAATAAAAAAGCAATGCCTTAAAAACCCTGGGAGATAAAAGTTTCAGGCTGGGAGATTCTTAAGCACAGATGTCAACTACTATTGGAACAAACAGGTCAGCCAAATTTTGAATACAATTTGAGAAAAGATTATATTCAGAATTCATGACAATCCAAAGAAGGATCTCTGGGAGACGGAGAAACAAGTTAATACCTGTCATACATTATAACAGAGTAACCCTGAGTTATTTTGTGGTCCACTAAGGATGTTAAAAACTTTATTTGAAATTTTACTCACAAGATTTATTGTGAGAATATTAAAAGAATATTAAACATTCAGCTAACAACCAGCATTACATGAACAGAATCTAAAAAAAACTTAAATATTTATCTTAATTTGCTGACACACTTTATTTTAACAAAACATGAAAAAAAAAAGTGATAAAACATCTTTTATTCTTGGTAATCTTCAAATTCCAGTTAAACCTTCCAAACAACATCAAGAATAAAATGTATTACACAAAAACCTTCTAACACTCATTTCTCAACTAGCCCTTCCATGCTTTCAGATTTGGAGAAGTAATTTATCAGAAATCTAAACCCACTTCAGACACCTCTGTGTGTATGAATTACACACTGACTGCTTTGCAAAGGCTCACACTCGGTGATGGCTTATTAAAGACAGATATACTGCAGGCTCTGTGTTTTCTGTCAGCAGCTAAACGCTGTAGAGCCTACTCCTGCTCCCAGTACCCCGGCACCACTTTGTGCTTTTCCCAACAGTGTTGATGAATGAGCAAGACCGCTTACATGCAGTTGGATGACAAGATGACTTGATCAGCAATTTATTTGTGCACTTTTTTTGTTTTACTGTTATATAAATTGGACCACAATGCACTGATGTTACCCTGCTGATCTTTCGATCCATTGTAAAAGCGTTCCCAGTCGTCTTTTACTTATGATTATGCAGTTTTTAGGCATAATTAAAAAAAAACAGATGAATTTTTGATTAACTACTGCCACTTTGCAGAAACTATGTCCTAGAAAACAACCTGTGAGTTGTGACAGTTGCCGCAGGGCAACCCCGCCCCCTTTCTCCTGTCCCTTGCAGAACGGAGCAGAACAGAACAGAACAAGGAGCTTGTTCATCTCATCTCCTCTATTCACATCCCTCACTCTTCCTTCCTCTCCTTGCATCTTTCCTTCTTCCTCTCAACTTCCTCGTTCTCTTACCCATGAGACTTTAGGGGATATTTAGACAGAGGAGTGGACTGTTGTTCTGTTGTTCCACCTTTTATTCTACATCCCAAATAAGCTCTTTTTTAAACTGAATTTCTTTTTTTTTACCCTTTTCCAGGGTCATTTCTTTCTTAACTACTTGAATAAAGAAATACTGAATTTTGAGCCTGTTTTTTTCCCCTCAAATGTGTTCTTCATCAGAAAAATGCCACAAGAACGTCTTACAAACACCAAACACACGATTTTCATCTAAGTGTGTCTTTAAAAGTTACCCTTGGGAGTAAGTGCAAGTGTGGTTGTGGATCTCTTGTGGTATTCTGCTGATAATGTGCCCTGCCTTGAACCAAAGATAGTTAAGTGAGAAATCAGAAAAGCCCAAGAAGAAGCAAGCAAATTTAGATGACAGACGGATCATTTGGAAGATCCGCACTTCAAATTGTTCGTTTAGCCTTTCTAAACATGTATACCTGTTAGATCAAACATTCGTCTTTAGCTGAATGTTTGTCTCTCATTGAATAATGGACTACAAGTTTGCAGCTAACAAGAAACAAGTTTTCAGTTATCTGAATGCACGGAATAAACATTTTAAATTATTCCACTAATAAGCAAGAAAAAACAAATGCAATGCATTTTTGCAGTCTTCCACACACATACAACTTACAGACACAAACAGTGTGTCAGTATCTCAGTTATAGAGTATGACGAAAAAAGGTTAATAGACATATTTAACTGTTTTTAGGTTTAATGATGCAAGCAAGTCGTTTGACGAACCTCTCATTCTGTCACAGCATTTCCCTCTTCATCACATAAAACGGAAAAGCTTACAAATGAAGTCCGACAGCTCTGTTTTTTCGCATGTACAGGGAAATGTGCACATTAATTAGACTGTATTTATGTAGCTGGAGGGTTTTAGAATCTCTCACTGAAAAAGAGAACTAGAGAAAGAAGGTATATAGGATATTCTAGATAAGTGCACCCTTGGTATTTCAGGCTAAAACAAGTGATGACTTGTAAAAAAAAAGGAAAAAGAAGAATGGTTTGCACAGAGAAACAATTTTTGAAATAGTCATCGAAGCCAAACATTTAGGCTGTAGTGTGCTGTTTTTTTGGGGCAACGATAGTGCTCAGACAAAATTCATCTTATATCGAAAAAAACAACAGTACATTTGTTTGAAAAACTTTTTAGGGAAATTTTAAAAATATGAACAGTTGAGTTTCAATAAATAAGGAGATTACTAAAGTTTTACACCCTTTCTTTTCTAAGGCTTTGCTGACTAAATTATGATGTGTTGCTCTTGCAGAAATAACTTTCCACCCTTTTCCTAAGATGTAAGACTTGGATCCCTTCCATTTTAAACACCTGATCTACTGAATAAGTTTCCTTAACCATGGTCTGGCTTTGGTAAAGCTCAGATGACACAGCCTCCTATCTAATTACAGTAAATGACGTAGTGTTTGTTCAACCCAGGTTGAAAAATAAGGCACAGCCAAAAATGAAATAAGTAACGAGCTAAAGGACAACTAAATGACCTGGACCTGAATGAACACATTGTAATCTGATGAACTAGAAATTCAGATCTTTTTGCCAGAAAAGAAATACCAGAAAACAGGGACACATTTTTGTTATTCCTGGACCCTCAGTTCACATCCTTTTCTTGGTAATATTCTTCTGGCCATGTCCTTCGAGGAGTGCTTCTCTGAAAGTGGATCTGCTCGTCTTGTGTATCGAAGGAATCTGCTTATCTGATGTTGACTTCCTGAGATCTTGCTCGTAAACAGACCTGAAGTCCACTCCTCTGTCTAAATATCCCCTAAAGTCTCATGGGTAAGAGAACGAGGAAGTTGAGAGGAAGAAGGAAAGATGCAGGGAGAGGAAGGAAGAGTGAGAGATGTGAAGAGAGGAGATGAGATGAAGTTGCTGTACAGTTGAGTGAAAATTTCGAACAAAGGGTCAAACTGTTGTTCGGGTTAGAAAACCGGTTTCCTGAGGCAGTCTTGATAGGCCTTTTAAAGTAAAAATACCACAAACAAATATCATGTTACTAATCATGTTCTCTTCAGTGCAGTTCTTCTTTTGGCCTCTTTGTTCACCCAACCAACCCATTTCTTCCATCGTGTAATAATGTGCTACCCCAAGTGTGGATAATGTTATTAGAGCTTCAGATATGGACTCTGTTCCAAGTAAAATAAAGCAATAATGTCCAGAGGCATGCAGGAACCTGACAGCTGGGCCTGGAGTAACTCGAGTGCCTCAAAAGAGTAGACTTCTGTCCACAGGTTTCGTAACTTTGATTCAGTAGATCTGCTTCAGGTCCCTCGCTTATTTGCATCTATGAATATCTGCTTTAATAGTGCATGTTCACCTAAACTCTTTGTGGGAAACTGTCAGAAAACATGTATTTTTTTTTTATTGCCAACTAACCTCAACTCAATATGAAATATGAGGTTAGAACTCACAGCCATTGAATTTCTTGTCTGAAAATCTTTGCAATTGAAGCAGATAGCTGCAGCAGGATTTGGATCTTGCAGGTCCTACAGGACTCAAAGCAAATTTCCTAAGAATGAGCCATTTTAGCTTTTCCACAAGTTGGAACAGGTGGTCAAAAGAAGTTTTTACAACAGCCCAGAACAGATGACTATGCTTTTTATTAGAAGCAGCCTCTTTTTTTTATTTCTTTATACAGAACTACCTTAGTTTCTCACACTGGGAAGGGCCGTATTATATGGATGCGTTCTGGAATCTTAATTTATTGCTTGCTTTTTACTTTCCATGCAGATACATTGTGAGAATGTATGGCTTTGAGATGTTACTGCAGACATTGTAAATCTTCTGCGTTCCACATGTTGAGAAAAATGTGTGCAGCCAAAGGCTGCTCCGACAAAACCCAGATTACCAGTGAACAAAAATAAAACCAAGGAAACTTTTCCTGTGTAAAGTACACTGCCACGTGAGGATTTCTTGCACTACACTTACAAAATGACTTTTAAGCACACATAACTTTTTAGATGAAGTCAAGTCAATAATAGCATAGGTTGCATATCCAACAAAAAAAAATGTTGTTGTTCAGGACATTGTAAAAGGTATGGCTGATTAGCAGTCACACCTCATCATCCTTTGTGTGAAAACAATCACATGATGTGCAGCAGCCAGTGGGAGGACCATTATTGCTGCCAATGACAGCATACAGAAGTATAAAGTTGGCATGGTCATGAACAGTACCAACAAACAGGCTTACTCATGCTCCAACTCAAATTATGGATGCATTGTGTATGGTAACACATATACAGCACATACAGTTTGCAGCAGCTCAACGTTCCCCATCAGACAATCTTCTGCTTTTGTTCGGCAGTGCTCCAAAAGAGAAACTGAATAGCTTTAATCGGGGGAGAGCGATGAATGGCCCGTTGATTTCAGCATGTGTGTTCATTTCCTGACCATCAATCCCACAGTCCATTTGGCTCAGCACACACCAGTGATTCTAACCTTACAGAAAAGCCGGTATCCTCCTTTTTTAAATTACTCAATTGCCATTCATAAGGGAATAACTGAGAAAAACCGACCATCAACTGTCATTTTTCCTTCCACAAACACATGGGAAACAGTTTCTTATAGCAAGTGTGTCAAATTACCATTTATAGTCTTTTGTTTATATGGAAACATGTTCAATTAAATGTTGCCTATTTTCAGCTCTGACTTCAAACACTGCAATCAATTAAATAAACGAAACACTCCACTTAAAAACGGCTTTTTTTCTTATGCTGAAAATTCCAGACTAGTTGCACACACAAAGACATTTTAATTAATGCTTAATAATGCGTGCACAATTTAGTTAGAACTATTATGTGTCATGTTGAGTTTTCATTGTTGTCATATGCTGCAGGAGTTGCATAAAACGTTCTTTTGAAGTATTTGTTTTTTTTTCAGCTCCCATAGCGTTCTATTTCATGCTAATTAATTTTATAGTTAAGTCTTTTCTTCAAAATGGTTTTGTATTCTTGATGAATACACGGGATATCAACAAACTTGGCGTTTAATGACAAACCTTCAAAGATAATTAACTTTGTGATTCTCTTTTGTTTTCTAAGCCGTTGTGTTTAGACAAGAGCAACAAATTAGTTAGCGCCTGCTCTCTCATGTTTCTTATTTGTTGAGTAAAAACAAAAAGACTTTAGCAAAAAAAATGATGAAGTGCAAAAATCATCTCTTAATTGGCACTTGAGATTGTTTTCAGCAGTGAAAATTTCCTTAAAAAGGAAATGCATTAATATATGTAAAAGATGTTTATTTTAAGAGGTCAAAGGTGGCGTGTAGTCGCTAATTTGATACAGTTCATGCCCGAAAATTTCATGAAGCCTTCTTTTAACAAAAAGAAACTGTTTGCACAAGCAGACTGAGGAGGAACAGCCTTCTGTCATGACTGGTTAAAGAGGTAAGAGGACAGAAGCAGACGCAAACACAGTCACGATGGAAATTTAAACAAAACAAAAAACAATAAAGGCAATACAAAGTACAAATATAAAGTTAAAGTAAATGACTGGTTTCAGAATAAAGCTCTGCATACCAGTTTTAAACCTAAAAAAAAAAAAAAAAAGAAACAGTACTTGGAATCCTCCAAAAATGCATTTCATTTGTGTTTGGTTTTACCTTTTAATTTTTTGCTCTGATTGTTTTACTCTCCATTCTACACCTGTTTTTTGTTGAAGTCATTACATTTCTGTTCCGTTCCTGTCACAGACACTTGTCTGAAATCATTCATGACTGTGGCCGTACATACTCTGGCTTTTGTATTCTTTCCTTTGCTCGACTGTCAAAGTTCCTTAGTAATTTCTGTTTTCCTGAGTCTGCCCACTGGATATTTGGATTTATTTTGTTCAGCTTCATGAGTCCAAAGTCTCTTTCTGTTGATCAGTGTATAGTCTATTCTGGAATCAGAATGCTGTTTTAAAGTCCCACTCCAGTTATATTTTGATCTATTGTGAAAGTGTTCCCAGTAGTTTTTTCATTATAATTATGCACTTTTTAGCCAAAATCAAAAACATTTTCTAAAACAGTTTCTGCAGAGCAGCAGGAGTTTATTAGACATTTGCCTCTGAGTCATGGGTGTGACTGTTGGTGCTGAGTGAGTCTGCCTTCATTTCCCTTCATGGCTTTGTTTACACTCTTTCCCGCTAGCTTACAGCCCCTCACACCCCCAACCTAACATCACCGGTGCAACAAAAATGGCGAGCAATATTGGAGCTTTCTAGCTGTATAGTTTAGAGCCACATGTCAGCTCGGATGAGTAAAACAAAGTCGTACATGGATCTGCTCGTCTGCATCAGGGTGCTTGTGGCCTGCCAATTGTAGATTTTACTTAACAACTACAGACTTTTACCAACACCCTTTTTTCGTCTGCTTCTGATTTACAGATATTTGAATAAAGAAATACTCAGAAATGTAAATTCACTCTTAATTTTCTTTCCATATGTCCTCCATCATGAGAAAAATGCCACAAGAACACATACAAAACAGCAAAAACATTATTGAAGTAGGTCTTTTACAGATTTTCACATACAATGTAAAAAGGTGCCCTACATTTAAAATGTAGTTTTCATTTCATCACAATTCGATGGACAAAAATGATAGTCAAACTGAGCTCATTAGAGACATTCAATAACTAAAAAAAATAAATAAAGAAAGAAATAAACCTTTTCTCAAACGTGCAAATTGAGAAAATTAAAGTCTGCTTTTTCAATTACTAAATTTTCCGCCTTGTATTACTGCTATGACCAGAACTTTTACTTCCCTTGTCACTAACTCTTCCAACAGTTTTGTCAACCTATGTTTTTTTTAAAAACAAATAATAATAAATCAGTCGTAATTTTTGCTGTTTAGTTTTTATAATAATGAAATGTCTCGCTGACACATTTAAATGGAGTACTTCCAAAAGTTTATTGGCAAAGTTACAAATTGTTTTCAAACTATATGAATTACGCATTCAAATCATGCTTTTTCCACCTAAAGGTGTATCAGCCATTTTAACCTTTTTGATGTTGTGTCCAATAAAAAGATCACTGTGTGCTGTGATTTTCTTTTTCATGAAAATATTTTGTCCTCCTGGCATATGGTATAAGCCTTATCTTTATTGCTCATTTGCATAACTCATGGGATGGTGTTAACGTAGTGTTTACCCTATGACTTAAAATTTGTGTGAGACAAGTATTTATGTCACTGTTCAGACATTGGCTGCTGCCCAAGAAAGCGAGGAGAACAAGAGCATGGGAAAAGGCAGAAGAGGTCTATTGCTCTGAAGATCTGTCTCCTGCAACTTCACGAAAACATTAATATCTGTAAGAAAAATAAAATCTGACAAGCCAAGAGCTTTAAATGCTTGTTTAGGAAGTGCAATGCAGGCCTCTGCACAGCTAAAATACACAGAACTATATTACTGATTTCCAGCAGCATGTTTTTGTCTTCAAACCAGATGCAACAACAATGCTTCTGATTTTTACGTCTTTTATGTGGTAGATATTTTGGGGGAATAAATGGAATTTTTAAAATAAATTAGCAAATTAAAAAAAACATGAAAACGTTCTTGGTTTGCATTATTTTTTGTTCAATTCCATGCTAGAACTTGTGACAGCTTTCAACTCGACAACAAAACAATCTGTGGTGCAACAAGGAATGTTGAAATCTGCACAACTGTTTATCAATAATAATTTTAGCATTTTTTAAATTTTAATATATGTTAAAATATCAATACAATTTAGGACAGGAACTATAAAGAAACATTTTAAGAAAAAACAAAAATGAATTTTTCAATTGGCCCCAATTGGCAGCCGTTTCCTGTCCCAGCTGACGCATAAATGCCTTTACGGTATGCTGCCCTTGCATCTGTCCTTGGGTTTTAAGGTCTATTTTAGTGGCAGCTTTGGCTTCCAGATGCTGTAGTGAAAAGGGGAAAACCTAATCATCAGGGTGGGCAGCACACCATAAGCCGGGAAGGTGGAAATCGTAGTAGTATCTCGCAAAATCAGAGCTCTAGTTCCTGGAAATATTTCATCAATGTGCCCAGACCACCTCAAATCACTTGGTGTTAAGCAAAAGGTGAGCAACACCCATGCTCTTTTTCTGATAATGAAATAGTTCCATTGCATGTTAGAAGAAAACCAACACATGCAGATTGTGTTGATTATTGTTATGGCCAACTGTCATCAAAAAGTGAATCATCCAAACACACTTTCCTGCTTTACGTCACTAAAGCAACTCCTTGTTTGGAGGTTTTCTTCCAATCTTTCCCTAAAATGTTTTCGTTAACATCCCTTTTTTTCTTTTTTTTCTATAGCTTGACAGACACAGCAAGTTGTATGTACTTTCATTTATTTTAGGGAATGGAGTGGAAAATAGTGTTTCCGTGCTAATTTAACCAGTTCAAAGGGATCAATCGCAAAGGAGAAGTTCTCTAGAAATGGTTTTAAATTGTCTGAACAATCATGATTGTTATCTTGTGGGTTCTGGCCCATGTTACATTCAATCACAAGAAAAGCTGCGTCAGAGGCTTTGGAAAGTGTGAGTGAAGTGCTTTGAGGCCAAACAAAATCTCATTATTAAAAAAAAGGCCTTTCTTCAGATTCTTGTGGTGTGGACTTTGAAGACTTCAGATGGAGTGTAATTGCTCTGAGTGCAGTTGAAATGCTTGAAACTCAGTGAGTCTGTCCAGCCTGCATGTCTTCGCAGTATGGGGACTGAACTGAGGGCTCAGAACTCCAAAAAAACTATTATTATTCTGCTCTACAACATGTAGATACTAAATTGAAATGTAAAAAAAAATGATTTTCAGACTCATACTCACCGATGGTAAAGTATCCTTTCTCAATGGTTGAAGGAGCAGATATTTTTTTCATGAAAAGACATGGCAGGCATTCGTGAAAAATCCAACAATTAGTCTGGTCCTTCAGAAAGTCACAGCTGTGTTCACCCCTAGCAGCTGTCATGCTCTCCACTATTTTTTAAAGATTCCTGGCTCTCCTAGCTCGCTTTTGCTCTCCATCTTCCCCACTCCCCACTCCATTTCCTCAAACAAAAATCTGCATTTGTCTGTCACTGCTGTAAAACACGTCTCCCAGGATTCTTCCTGTCCTCTAGGCTCCAGCATTCTTTCGCCAAATCCAACCCATCTCTCTTGGCCTTGGTTCTTTGAAAATATGCTGTGGTTTGCTGGTGACATGCCTTTGAGCAGATGGTGTAAAAAGACACATGGCCATCGTTTCACATAAACACAGGAAAAAATGTTGACACTTGAGCCAAATGGACTATTGATACTGTTTATAGCAATCACCTGAAGGTCTGATTAATGTTTGCGTTAATCAGCGGGCTCGGAAGAAATGTCGCTGTGGGTGTTTGAATGCCTTTGTGGTGGAACTGGAAAAGCTGGTGATAGGTTCTGCAGCATATGAAATGACTGAGCGGTGCTGTGATTAAACCGATTAAACTGATTAACATTTCAAACATGTTTTTAATCTGGACTTCTTTGGGTGACAAATTTAGAATTTCCTTTTCTTGTCATTCTGTCACTGATTATTTTATAATTTCACAATTGGATAATTATTAAAACTTTAAAGTGTGCTAACGTTTTAAAATAAAATGGATTTATGTTTATATTTTGGATTTAACTGTCATTCTTTTTTCTAGTCAAACCACTAAGGATTTTTCTTTTAGTGTTTGTAACATAAAACTAATGAAATGTTTTTTATCATTTAACTTGAACTCTTCTATTTAATTCTATTTCGAAAAAAAAAAAAGTTTGTTTTTGCTGTCTATAACTTAAAATTTGTCAATAATTTATTTTTTATGTGCTCCTACATAGTTTTAAAGACAGTTTACAAGATCACAGGATGACTGGATGAGAACATATTGTGTACATAATTAAGACACAGGGCGCTTGTGTCATGTTATGATCTGATGCACCGTGCATTTCCGTCTTCTGGCCACAGCAGGGCGCCCTTCATACTGAAATGTGACCTTTGTCTAAACAGTTCTGCTCTTTGCTGACATTTTCAGGCGTCTCAGGGGAATCCTGTCATGCAAGACCCTCAGCGCCCGACTGCAACCTGTCGCTCGTATTTAGATTTCATGATGAATTCCAGCCGTAACAAACCAATCGCACATGCACTTCTGTGAAAGGACAGTGAGCACAAGAGCTCAGCAGGGTTTAGGAGGAGCTCTCTGTGAAATCAGAACAACACCCCAGAAATTAATGCCCTGTTCGGTCTACTCCCCGTCTATTACAGAGCAGCTCTCCCTCAGATTCTTTCTGGGCGGTCGGTCTTCCTTGTCTCAGCACTGAGATCAATGCAGTCATCTCATTACTCTCCTGGAGATCTAGGAGGTCAGTTCTATCAAATGGAGTGGAGCTATAAAATAAATTGAATGTTCTGCTGAAGGAAATGTTGAAGGTGATGGACAGAAAGAGCCCTGGCTCATAGCGGCAGTCCTGTCGAGCTCCCTTGGGTGTTACAGACTGGGACTGAGGCTCGGCAGTTGGACGACCGGCTGGAAAGAAAGGTTGCAATCAGAATTAAACATGAGCTAACCCGACAAGGGTGGTATGTAAGCCATCCGTCATTCTCTGCAGCTTTGAGGGGCTACCTGCGCACATCCAGAGGGGCTGTCAGGTATTGGACTGGACACACTTGACTGCACAGACGTGGAATCAGAATTGCAGATGGGGCATACAAGGGGAGAGAAGAATACAGCCAATCGATGTAAAGAGAAAAGCTTTGGTGTAAAGCCACAGAGAGAAAAGGTCCTGTGTTTCAATTGATGTGGACCAAAGAGAATGTTAGACTCATTACAGTGTGGTCTTTAAGCTCTGATTTGGCAAACTCAGCCTTATCAATGTAAATGACTTTAAATCGCCACTGAATTTGGCAATTCTCTGTATAGTAGCTCTTTTTATTTTAGATCCAAATCCTATTACAGACATTTCCAATTTCCACTTTCTGATGTCTCTCGATAGCTTCCACATGAGGTCACAGTGTGAGTAAAATGCCCACCTGGAAGATGATGCTGCAGTTATAACACACACAGCTGCTCACAAAGACTAAAGTTTCCTTGCTTATTAAAGGCAAAGCCAGAGAGTTTTTGAACCATCAGATGTACTAAACAGTTAGAGAAACCAGGACAGTTTCTCATAGGTTGAATCCAAATTGCTTCCCCACCACTACAGGCTTCTCCCTATCCCCTCATTCATCCCTCTAAGCGGAGAGACATGGAAACAAAAGTGTCTTCAAATTTACATTTCTACCACTTGATGTATCTAATCGGTGTCATCAAGACACCGATGAGATACATTAGAGCCTAGCTGCCACTGTTGGGAAAATACATAACAGCATTGGTTTTTTAACTTTAAAAAGTTATGAAAAAACAAAAAGTCATTACTTAAATTTAAATCTAAACTTCTGTGCTTCAGAGCACACCCACGTGAAGAAAAGTGTTTCTCCTCTGCGCAACACAGATAACCGTACTGTCAGAGGCAAAGCCAGCACAAGTTGCTACAGATCCTTCTTGAAAAAACACTTTTGGACACCGCTGTAGTTTTAAATACCCTCACAATTGGAGCAATAAGGAGGTGCCATAGGATAATGGAAGAAATTCTGATTTTGGCCACAGAATTCAGTTTGATGAGAAGCATTTTTGTCAATGCAGAAGATGTTGGTTCACATTTTTAAACACTTAAAGAAGGTTTATTACAATGGTTTTCTCATTTTATCATTGATCCTCATAGAGTCATTTAAATAGTAAGATACTCTTTTAAAAAGGAATATTTATGCATACGTCTTTTTTTTTTTAGATAATAGATCCAACAATTGCAGTCAACAAAATAAAATAACTAACATCAGCAATTAGCCATCCTCTTTGCACAGACAATAACAATTTCTGTTATAATTATCACAAAATCCAGTATCTGGTTTGGTCCATTAAAAGTCTTAAAGTTTTAAAGAAAAAACATTTCCGTTATTTTACTCCTTAATTAAAAAGTCATGCAGCTACAGTTGGCAACACATAAAAAGCTATGAAGACAAAGGAATTAGCATACATCAGTCAAAATTCACAGTAAGAGTTCAGACTGATCATCCTCAGACCACTCTTTCCTCAATTACAGGGTACACAGAGATAAACGGAATCCTGTAAAAATATCCCATTTTGTTTATGTTCACTGCATCCAAAGCCTCTTAGAGAGGGTGGATGATTGGAGACTAAAAGGTAGCCTTTGATCACAAGCCTTGGCCAGAAGCAATTATTTTCTCACAAATGCAAATTCCTGCAGTACAGCAAAATACAGTTTATCCATCAAGCTGGAATGTCAGTCCACTTTCTTTACTCCTTGAAGTTTTTGCAGAGCGAGCGATAAAATCTCCTGATTCTGAGAGCTTGTAAACTGTCCCATTTCTTTTTCAGATGAGAGGTTAGAAGAAGGCATGCCTTGTTTGTGTATTTTTTCCCCATAAAGCGTCATAAATAATTCAGCAAAATCTGTGCAGTAAAGAGACAACCATTAAAAAAAAGGAGGGCTTCTGGTGTAGTTTTAGATTTTCTTGAAGCAGCCTGTAACATGGCTGTAGAGCAGTATTGGTGTAGAGACATTGCGGAATGTGAGCTCAGTTGTTTGCATTAATGCCCTCATCATGACATATGCAGTCAGTAATGGAGAGGAACCGGTTTAAACATGCATTAACAACTGTAAAAGTAGTTTTTTTTTTCAGTTTTAGGCTTATTTTGACAACAATTATCAATACCTGACATAAATAAGTTTATGGAAATTTCCAGAAAAGAATCAGAAAGTTGTTTCTATTCTCCAGCAGACTGGTGCAGAGGCAATTTGTTGGGAGAAGTAAGTCCATTTAGCCTCAACAAAAAGGTGGCAAGTGGACTTAATTGAGGTCCCCAGCTGTATTTGAGAAGTGTAAACGCTTTTTGGTCATAGCCGTGTATTACAGCAGTTGTTGAAAATCGGATGCAGGTTTCAGAGGTATTTTCTGTTCTTCAGCGGTTACACAAGTCAAACATTTTTGTCACATTTTGAAAGATACCTGTCTTTGCTACTTTATTTAAATTTGTCCAAAAGATTAATAACTCTGGTCTCCTGGCTTAACAGCTGTAGTTGAGCTTATTGGCCCAAGAAATCTACTCTGACAGATTCAACAGCGGTTTGAGCTGAACCGTTTGGGAAATCCGCAATGCTCAACAATGGCAAAGGTATTTTAATTTGTTTTTTCTTCTCCTTCGAATTGTTGAAATCTTAAAAAAAAAAAAACCCTCTCTGATGTATATTTGAACACCAATACGAAACACCTGCCAGGGGCTATGACTGAGATGGTCCAGTGCCAGACAAATCCTTGGCTCATTCCCATTCACAGCACAAAAGGAAAATCACAGAACAGCATTCCTGACCTGCAACCATTCAGTCTTTTAGTACAGCTTCAATATAATTGTGCAGTCTGGCCTAAATTACTCAGTGTCTCTCCAAAATGTGATGTTATTTGTCTTCCACGCACCCTCTTAGCCTTCTTCTCCGTTATCTGCTATTTTCTGATTTATACGTCGCCCCAGCGACATGCCGAGTTAGCTCAGTGTTTTTGATTATGTTTCCATCAGTGTTTTTCTAATGCATCAACTTGTAAACCAATTTAGCTGCTGGCGCCCTAAAACTATCTCGGCATGAAAGAGCCATTGCACCACTCAACTTCCAACCCCTCCCTTTCCCCCGCTGCCAGTAAATGTTTAAATATGTTGCCGTTTTGTTTGAAGGAGCGTGTCACTGCACATGACTAGTCAGCAGATACCTTCAAGATAAGAGCACACCATTTGTGTATATTTTCTTTGAATGGTTTGTGCCAATGTTGTGGTCAGGTTGCTGCCGGTGAAAAAGTGCAGTTTGTATTCCAGAAAGACTTTTTGGATAGCAAAAACTCAAGGTTACTTTATTCAGAGGCAGGGCCCAGTTCACTGTTTTGTAACTGTGAAATCTTCTCTGTTCTTCTCCTTAATTAAAATTGACTCTTTAATTAAAAAATGTTGCAATTGATGCTGGTTTTCTTTTCCTTTGTTTCCTTTTTACAACTTTTGTAATATTTTAAAACTAAAATGGGTTTTCTTATAGGTTTTGGAGTTTTTCTTTCTTTTATGCTGGCTGTCCTCACCATAGTCCTTGTACATAATGTAAGAAAGAAAGTTAAACACAAACTCCTATGAAAATTGTGTTTTAAACTTGTTCTTGAAGCATTTTTCTAATGATGAGGACATATATGGAGTAAATTGAGTTTAAAGTTGCATTACTCAAATTTTAATGAAAATGAGCAGATGAAAAAATGCTTAGAACACTATTACTATAGATCAAAAGATGATTGGAGTGGATACATAGAATAAAAGTTGAAAATGATACTGAATCCTGAATGATACTTTTGCTCATTAAATGCCTTTTTCCTTCATCTTCATGATGCTCATTATCTCAGGATCAGGACATGACAAGTAGCATCTCCCAGCTAAAAGGGCAGCTGTAGCTGAAGTCAGTCAATAGAGTGAGATGGATGACACTGCTTGTCCAAAGACTAAAAGGCTTTCTTTGTTCAGAACCTTACAAACGTTTTCCATCTATGTCCCCCTTCTCTACAAGTTCCAAATGTCATCCATTCCAACGCTGGCACTCTTTGATTACTTCTTCCCTATTAGTCCTTCATCTGGAAGGCTGTGATGCTTCAGCCGAGTGTCTTTGTTTTGACTGTGGCATTAAGAAAATCAATATTTTGACAACTCGCCCTGGCAGTGAAGGTGATTGAAGTATCAGGTATAGTGGATAATCAAGTTGGTGGGAAACAAATGATTGACAGGTAATAGGATGAGGCGTCTCTGAGCTCTGTGGTTCAGACATCGTCTCATAACCTATTCTGTGCATCATAAAAAATAGAGCAGAGTTGGTAGTCAGGGAATAGTAGTCACATTAAAGCTTTGCAATTCTAGACAGTGCAGAGTAGACAGCTAGTTTTCCTGTATAGTTGCTATTTTCAGATGACTTGTTTCAGTGGTTTTATGAGGAAACTTCATATGCTCAGTTTGGAAAAAGATGTGGAGGTAGAAGGGTTGTAAACATGAAGTAGGAAGTTTAGACAGATACATTTTCAGTCAATTTTACCGCTAAATCATGCATTTACCATCAAACCAGTCATCAAATAAGTCTATAGCAATACATATATATATATATATATATATATATATATATATATATATATATATATATATATACATTTATATTTATATATTTGGCTGTAGGGAGCCTCCTTTCAGCAAGAGTGGAGCAGGTAAGTCCTCGCAGGTTTAGATGTCCTCTTGCATCTCCTCAGGCTGTAGCCTCTAATGCTCGCCATCTGTTTTGACTTGGCCAGTTCCATTTTGTATACTTGGACGATCTCAGCGGTTGGCTCCTGCAGCAAATTCCTGGGTGCTTCCCTGCACTCCTGCCAAGACCGTGTACCTATCAAACTCATATCGCCACCTAATACAGTCAAGGGATAATGTGCTGTCACTGTCCTAAGAATACCATGGTGATGACATAAATATCCAGGAGAGAAGAAATGATTTCGTTCTAAGCCCTTGATATTGTACCCAGCTATATTCTAGCCACTTAATTTCGATATATGTTGTCCTTGTGATTTTAAACCTTTAGTTTGCTTGTATGGAGCTTCCATTACAATTGGGCATCTTTCCAAGTTTCATACCTGCTAAAAGTGTGAATACATAAGCTTGTACATGTGCAGGTACGCATACATGTTTATTTATTTCTTTTAAATATTTTGTTGCAAAAATGCCACATTTTGCAACTGTGTTATGATGTTCTTGCCTATAGATGCCCATGATTATTTTCAATAATTGTGTATTTTGCTTGTAGCATTATCTTCACTGCACGTCTTCCTCTCAATGTCTTAAGAAGTCTGGTCCCCTGCTGAACCTTTTTCTACACAAACGAGAGTAAAATACAACTGTAATGAAGTTGTGATAATGCAAGCCTGATTGAATAGCAGGAAAATATGCCTGTAAGGATGAGGATGTCAGTATCTTGCCTTAAATCTATCGTTGACACCAACGTAAACACCATAAAATGTTTAAGACGCTTTTATTTTCTTTTGAGGTTGAGCTCTGCAATTTAACGCCCGACCGCACATTTTAAGCCAATGAATTCTTCTTCATTATTAAGTCATTTTTTTCTGCTGCATGCTCGATTTGATTTCCCTTTTTTCCTTTGGTGAATTAATCTTTTCCTTTCTTTTCACAAGGGGAAATATAAAACCTTCCTTGGTCACATCGTTCCTTAGCATGGCATTAATTTTACACATTTTGACTTCATGTCATGAGTTATTTATAATTCTTTTTGGATTGATAACACCAGGAGAAAGTTTAGGAGGTTTTGAGCAGGATTCTGGTTTGGTTTTGCAGAACAGCCACACATCAGGATTAATTAATAACTTTTTTTTCTTTTGCAGAAAGACAATGTCTTGTCTTATCTTGTTATGCCAGTGTTGAGCTTATCAGTGCTCACAGTACTTTCTTTTGGATGGCACAGCACATGGACTACAGAGGCTTGTGTCTAACTGTCATTTCATGCTGGTGCAACTTGTCTTCCATCCTCAGTTTTCTGAAAAATTCATCATCAGTCTTACAACAAAGATGCCCCTTATGGCTGTGCAACCAATTCATCAACTTAACTATATGTTTAGTTCTTATTTTCTACCTTCAGAGATAACACTCAAAGAAAAAAAACATTGCTATCTAGGTTGAGGAGCGCACTGCATCACTGCAGGTCTCCTACACGGCGGAATGTTGTTCAAAGGCAAAAGTCTATAACTCCTAAAATATTTCTGATTCTTCTTGGCAGTCAAAAGACACATTTCATCACAATTCCTTAAATTGGACAGGGCTTATTCCCTGGAGTGCCAAAAGAAACTTTCATGTGGAAAGCAGAGACTTTGCTGTTACCATCAATGCTTCCCTGTCTCCTTCTAAAACACGTAGAAAGCATAAAGTGTTTATGACCTCATGTAGAGGTCACCCTCGGCCTTTCATTCATTACTCTTGTCATGTCAAGCGACTCCATCGCCGTTCCTCATCCCATTCATTTATGCGACCAAGGTGGTTAAACAAAAATGCAGTAAGAGGTGCTGACCCTGACCTTTGACCCAGCAGAAACGTACATACAAATGTCAAACCAATAACCAGCTTCCTTCTCAACCCAACCAATCGCCTAACCAGGAACAGTTGGTTAAAAGTAATTCATTGGCCACATCATGTGAGGCAGAAAGAAAGGCATAAAATAAATGGACTTCTTGTGTGGAGTGCGTTGTAAATAGTTGTAGTAAAGCAGAGGGGGTGTGGAAATTCTTTATTTAGTTATTGTAAGTGCAAGGTTGGCAAGGTTAGGAAAATTGCTTTAAAAGGAACAGAATTATAAGTTGTTTTCCACACGGAAGGAAAGCGTTATTATTTTAGTGAGGCTGCACATTTACGTGTGTTGAAACAGGAAATCCTGAACATTCAGACCATTTGTCCTGATAAAAAAGAACCACATTTTTAAAGTAGATAGGAACAAGTGATTGTTTCCATTTTCAATTATCAGTATGTGGAGTGATAAACAAATGCATTTCAGACAAGAAGGAACTACAGGCTTTTCCTTGAATGTTTGCTCTCAGTTTTTATTTCCAGTAATTCCAGTAAGAAAGCCTTTTCAAGACTTTGAACTGCTTGAATGGCTTTTTAAGCTCTTCAAGGAAAAATTTGGTTGATTCTCAAGCTTGATTTGTCAAAATAAACGTGGGTGGCTTTTTGATTTATTGTGAGGAACAATGAAAACAAAATCTTTTCAGCTCTGTGAATTGGTCTTTGCTAGTTGAAGGCATAAAATATCTTGGTTATTTCATTTTAAAAGAGAATCTAATAGGTTTTCACTTCGGTTTCGGGTTTCTGTTTTTCAATTTGGTAATTTACAACCCAATAAATCTTGAGATCTAAAGGCGATATAGTGGCTCCACTGACGATCCTAACACTGGGGGAGAAGTTTTAAAATAGAAAAGTTTAAAGTCACAAACACAAGTGGAACAAACATGTCAAAAATTTTATAGATGTAGACACACACAATATATGAAGTGCAAAAACATATTAAAGAAAACATCAATTAAGAAGGGAAAACAAATACTGGTACTTTAAAAAAAGAGTAAAAGTAAAAGGTAGGTACTATGGGACATCACTGAGTGACTAATGATGTTTGTCAATCATTTCAACCAAAAGTTATTTGGCAGGAAGCCATCCTGGATGTGCTCCATATTAATCGTAAAACTTTTATTTGTATGCGGACATTGATGACTCACTTAAAAAACACAAATGTGAAAAATCAAACGCTGTCAATGACATAGGTACTGTGATGTCCCACATTACCTACTTTTTCTGGTTTCTTATTGTGTTTAGTTTTTTAACAGCTCTTTTTGATTTCAATTTCTTGAAATTTTTGTGTGTGACAAGTATAGTTGTGGTGATCTTAATTATGTTTTTACATTAGGGTGATTTGTTGGTGATTTGCACGTCAGGGCCACTTCACAATGCGGATCCAAAGTTCTACCAACCTATAAAAACAGGTGCACTTTAAAATGCATTTAAGATTTTTGTTCTTCTAATCATTACATTTTGCATGTGAGCAAAAATGTGGGCACCTCAGTGTCAATATTGCATTGGTGATCCTGTCAAACAGACTGTATATGCTCAGACAATAACAATTGTAATACCATGGACAGTGTGTGGCTGCGTGATGAGGAAGCCTAAGCAGGACTGCAGCTAACTTGTCTTTTTTTTTCTCCCTTCTTAATTTGTAAGAGCCAACTAGCAAATTTACCATCTGTTGTAAGATGTGATGTTATTTTCTTATTTTATCCTTCCTACAGATTCTTTATTCCTTCAAATTAGCCAGCCTCCCAGATTTGTTGTATGTTCACATTCAGCAGCTGGTCAATACATCTGCTTAGTATGCTGCCTGCTAAGCTATATACATTTACAGTATGGTAATTTAAGATTATCAATAACTTCCAAAAAACTGAATATGGAAATTATTAGTATTACCTTTTATCTTCCACATATTAAAGAAAAAAAATAGCAGCAAGGAAAATAAAATTGAGCTTTTGGTGAAATTCCTTTGTTGGTAATTGTTAAAAAGAGTGTAAAAGTGGGCTTTTGTAAATAACTCTTCAATCAACTTTGTGTGTGAAAGCTTGTATATGAACTTTGTGAGACAAGGTTGACCACAATCATGAAGCAAATGCAGTCATTTCTGTATATATCAGAGCTGAATGGATGTTACACATCCGTTTTAAAGCTGCAGCTCTTAAGCGCAGATTTCAGTATCCAGCATCCTGATGTTTGATGTCTTTAGAGCTGCAGAGTGAAATGTTAGAAGTTTATGCATTTTGAATAAGCTTCCTTAGAACGACAGTTATTTTAAAGTTGCTGAAAGGTACATGTAAGTTGTATTGTATCTTACTGATGTTCGCAGATCTGACATTTGACGGCTTTGTCTATCTTGTGTTTAAGTTGATGTCTATCCCAGCAGACAGAATTGGTGAGAGCAGATTTGTGTTTTGAGCCAAAGTTGCCATCTGATATTGCGCTATCATACATTCATGTCTTAACTGCTGAAAGTCAAAATGTCTGATTCCCAAATGTCTTTTAGATCTTAAACCAGTTAGTGACAAAATATGTATATATATATATTTTTTCAGATCCATAAATCTCAAGGTAATGAGTGAGCACTTTTAAATGATCTTTTTAATGTTCAAAATATTATTTAAAATGATTTTTCCCTTGGGAGATCCATGTGCCAACATCAGTCATCTCTCCTCAATGAAGTGCAATGCAAGCAGGCTTGTGGTGAGCTACTTGTGGAAAACCCCAAACTGAAATCTAGCAGCAAAAGTATCCAAGTCACATAGCATATCACAGCATATGCCAAACATGAAAGAACATTGCATGGTCTGCTTTTGGGGTATATGTCAAATGGGACATGCTGTCATGGGGCCTACAGTCCACTGGGATCCATAACCCATTCATCACGTCTGATGGAGCTGCTTTGCTTTGCTCGAATGCTTATCCAAAATGTCTGAAACACAGATTTATGTGTGTGCATTCTTTCATCTTTACACGTGCATGACTATGCTATTTTTACTGCATGAAATGATTGAAAAAGTATTTCAGTCAGACAACTCTTGCAGTAAGAAATATTTATTTGACATTTTCCACATACTTTAGTTGGCATTCACATCTTTTGGTTTGGCATAAGGCTCCGTTCAATTCCATGAGAGATTTCCATAAAACTTTCGGGTAACAAAAACCCCCAACACTTAATTATCCAGAAGAAGAAAAAATGTGTATGTATAATCAGTGTGTAATAAAATGGGGTGTGTTTTCGGCAGCATTCCATTTCCATTTCATTTCCCAGTATGACTGCTATGTGTGACCCGGCACCATTGACCGTTTGGGCCGCCCCCGTTCGAGTACAGCGCCACGAAGGGAACATGCTATCTAGTGGATCTGCTATGTGTGACCCGGCACCATTGACCGTTTGGGCCGCCCCCGTTCGAGTACAGCGCCACGAAGGGAACATGCTATCTAGTGGATCTGCTATGTGTGACCCGGCACCATTGACCGTTTGGGCCGCCCCCGTTCGAGTACAGCGCCACGAAGGGAACATGCTATCTAGTGGATCTGCTATGTGTGACCCGGCACCATTGACCGTTTGGGCCGCCCCCGTTCGAGTACAGCGCCTCGAAGGGAACATGCTATCTAGTGGATCTGCTATGTGTGACCCGGCACCATTGACCGTTTGGGCCGCCCCCGTTCGAGTACAGCGCCACGAAGGGAACATGCTATCTAGTGGATTTGCTATGTGTGACCCGGCACCATTGACCGTTGGGCCGCCCCCGTTCGAGTACAGCGCCACGAAGGGAACATGCTAACTAGTGGATCTGCTATGTGTGACCCGGCACCATTGACCGTTTGGGCCGCCCCCGTTCGAGTACAGCGCCTCGAAGGGAACATGCTATCTAGTGGATCTGCTATGTGTGACCCGGCACCATTGACCGTAGGGTCGCTCCCGTTCGTGGAAACCACTAGAGGAACATACTATCTGAAAGAGAGAGGGAAAGAAATAAAAGAGGAGCCAACATAAAATTACTCATACCTGATCATAGAACGTAACTCACTTCCCCAAAAACGCTGTGCGAAACTAATTTGTACCGCCTAACAACCCGTATGATACAAAACTTAACATCCAATCCAAAGCTTTGATGGCGTATTAGGCATGCTGACAGCCATTATTTGAACTTCTATTAACCAAGAACAAGCTTGATGGCCATAACTTCTGCCATTGTGGCAACTATAAATACACGAGCTGAAGTACATCCATAATTTCGAAGCTCCCAACGACAGTACAACGAACGAGCCTAGTAGCCATAATTTTCTCCATGCGGCATAACATAAGCACTCAAGGAACATCATTTAATTGAGATCCCAACCAAATATTAAGAACGAGTTCAACGCCCATAATTACTATGCTTCATTGGCATACTACAAAATTGGCTTAAGAACCAAATTCGAGCTCCAGCGCATACTATGATACAACTTAGAACATCCTAATTTTGAGGCTTCCACCCGGCTATAATTTTCTTTTAACATCTATAATCGAAGAATTTACATTCATTATGCTGTTGACATTGATTGATTAATTCAGTCAGAAGTGTCATTGGAATGCAGAGGAGGTCCACCGCCCCGTCACTTTCAGTGCAGCAATAGGTGCGTCGAGCAGTCATCGTTGCAGCATCAGATCAAGGAATGCAGGGGTGACATCACTTCCTGGAAACGGAGAAGCCGATCGGGGCGTAGGGGTACTCAGGCTCAGGATGTGGTGCATAGATAAAACAAAGCAGTATTAGTCTTGACAAGAATATATAAAAATCCCAGAAACTGAGCAGTTTCAAAATGCTTGAGATAAATGAAATAACAGTGCTTTTCAAAGAACAAATCTGAGAAAGTGAAATTTAGTAGACAGTTAAAGTAAAGACCCATTGTGGATTTATTGCACCCTAGAAACCATCATGATTACAAATTCCAACAGTGAAATGATAGTGAAATATATAACCTGCACAAAATCTTAACACCAATTTTTTAACATTCCAAAGATAAGAAAAGTAACCAGAGTAGCCAAGGAGATTTGTAGATGAGGAAGGTCAACATCCCACGTAGCAAAGGATTGCAGCCCGGCTGGATTCGATGCTTTGCATCTGATATTAGTGGTTCTCAAATTGGTGGACAACAAAGTACAGACTACTGAAATTGTAATTAGCCAAGGGCGTCTGGATACTGAAAAAGAGAACTTGAGAGCCATGAGGGATCATAGGTTTTGATAGTATTTTTGCTAGACTGAACCTTAAGCATTTAGAGGCGGAGTATAAGCCACTAAATGGGGAAGCATCTAGCAGACTGTCATCTGCTTAAGCAAGGAAGATAGAAGACTGACTTGTGGACACAAGATTTAACTCTTGAACTAAGCTTGACAGCGCAAGTGATGATTTCCTACGGTCAGGGTAGAAATTGCTCAAGGTGTTATTTAAACATTAACCAAGTCGACTGATGACACAATACTGTCATTCACTATTGAAACAGCCCTAATTTAATCTCCAAGGATGAAATAACCGGACGACATCTTATAAATCATCAGAGCTGTAGATTCTGGCGGCCGGACAAACACAAACCACTCTTAAATCTTTTCCCCCAAACCAGAAGGCACAGCCACAGAACAACAAGTGGATGGAGCCTGAAGACACGACAGTCATCATAACATAACTACTCCAAACATAGAGAGGGAAGGAACAAACGCAAAACACGAAAACCAGAACAGGAACACGGGGCCCAGGATGGAACTACCCAGAACAAGATGAACACAATATGAACAGATGACCATAGGACCAAAGCCACAGCAAATGTCAGGTGGCCCAATCATTGACAAATCATATGCAAACCAAAATGAATAAACACGCTGCACAAAAGCCAAAGATGACATAATGGGGAGAGACAAGCAGCAATGAACCATCCAATCCATAGAAGAAAAATAAATCCGGAAGGGTGGAGGACCATACAGTATAGACAACGTGGAACTCAGATTAGAAAATAAATCCCCCCCCCACAAAGATCCAAAGACCAGGGATACAGAGGAAATTCGGCCACCGAGAAACCATCAATAACTCGCAAAGTGAAGGAGACCCATTGCCTACAAATATCCAGTACAGAGCTTCTGCTAAGAATATGAAATTATGAGGACTGCCACGGCAGCTGAAAGGTAAACCGACAAACGCGTCGAGCACCAACTGAATGCCAAGAGACGCCGAGAGGCATAGAGGCAGAACAGGGAGAACATCAGCGATAAGACATCCTCAGCGTTATGTCGTGCTCGGAGGAAAATCGTGGAGACAGCCTGGGCAGCTGAAGAAAATATATATACTAATCCTGAAGGCACATGAGGAACCAGGCCACAGATGCCCAAAAAAAAAAAAAGAACTGTGAGGCGCCAACGGGTCCAGAGCACGTCACGAGAACCTGAACCTTCGAAGGGCCACCCTTAGTGGGGGCTTTGAAAAACGATGCCCCGGAAAAAAAAATCCATCACACAGCCCCCACAAACCTCCAGACCAAACCAGAGAAACGAATAACAATAACTGTCCAGCCGAGAAAAAAGGCAGCGACGAGACTGACACGCTAATGCGGCCGACGCAAGTCCCCAGCCAGGGCAGGACCTACTGGGGTACACGGAGCAGGGAAAAAAGGCGAAGCAGAACCAGATGCAGAACGTGCGGGGGCAACGAACGAGTGATTAAAATGAGCCAAAGACACCGCATAAAAGAGACCAAGCACAAGAAATTTGTCCACAGAGGAGAGACGGGTCCAAGAGACAAATTCACATTAAGACTAACCAACAGCTACAACAACGAAGAAAATAAACAGAAGAGCCGCCATAACAAAAAAGCCAGCATCTAATTAAAGATAGTCAAGAGTCACCTTCAGCACCTAAAGAACAAAACAGCAACAAAGAAAATGCAAAAAGCCACAAATAATTCAGCCAGCATGAGAAACCAGGCCAGACAAGGACCGCCAGCCGTCACAACTACAGAAAAGACCCCACAACTCCTGAAACAATAACCGGACGACGCAGAATAACAGCAAAAATGAATCAGAGTGATCATGGAACAGACCACGAGTCAAAAAACTACAATTCCCAGGGTCCTTAGGGGCGCGACGTCACCATACACGGAAGTAAACAAAACAAGACTCAGCCCAGAAAAACGAACCAGGAAAGACCGCACGCCGCTCACCTGAGAAGACCGGCCGACCACGGCAGACGATAGACCCGGACAGCTCCAGATCCGGGCCCACGGACAACCCGAATACCGCGGAAAGCGCACCCCCTGCAGATGCACGCGACCGCGGCGAAACGAACGCGCTGGGCGCCGTTAGCCGCCTGGAGATCGCCGCTAGCTGCCCGGCAAGAGCCGCAAAAAGAGCAGACACGGCGAAAAACGGAAGCCCACATCAGAAATGGGGAATAACCATCCAAAGGATGGGGGGAATACAGCAAGACGTCGAAGAAAAGGAGATCCGCCGGATCCGCGAGCACGGGGAACGGCGAAGAATGAGCGCTGAAGGTAAGAAAGAGAATGAGCGCCTGCGCACCTGGCTTAAATAGGACGCTGAGCAGGTGCATTAATTGACTGAACCGCCCTAGGGTATTAGCTAAGAAACCCTGCTACGAGTCATCTGCCCGAAATACGATTATGAATCGTCATTTCAACACTGCATATTTAATTTTAATATCATCAACACATTGGGTATATTTGACTCTTAGCATTAAAGGTTTAAAAAAATCTGACCCTAATCAATATTTAATGAGAAGGGAAACTTAAAAAGGTTGCACAAAACCTGTCTCAATCCCATAACGCATAGGATGTTATGCTAATAGAAAATTCCAGTTTTCCCTTATGCTACGAATAAAACTCATGTGTGGCACGGTCAAAAACATGCTAAATGTTGGTTTTTGGACGCGCTTCAAGCATGTGGTGTTCCTACAGGTCTGTCACTACCTAATACTAGCTCATGAACTCACAGTTGAAAGAGGTTTGGTGCAAAAATGTTTAAATCTTGTGATTCTTTCTCCGGGCTTTTACTGTCACAGCTCTATCCTGATGGAAGAGTTGGTGTCTTATAATTCCTGTCGGGCACAAAACGCAATTATTAATTTCTCCTTTATGATCAATATTTCAATGGTCAGCACTTTCCTGTTTTGAAAACGTCACTACCAACGTCACTACCAAATACGAATACCTGATTTGTCAAAGTTCAACTGCAATTTTAACATGAGCTCATTCGCCAAGTGTTTTGTACATAGAGCCCAAAAACTGACTTAAAAACCTGTGTACCAATTTATGAATGCAAGAGTTTTGAATGCGGAAGCTCTAAAGGCTTATATATATATTTGTGTTTGCATAGACCTTTCATTGAAATTAGTCACTCAGTCGCATGTTGTTAAACCCAGTGTGAAGGTAGTACTGGATTTTCAATACATAATTCGGTAGTTCGGCCCTCTTGCTTAGCAGAATTTTTCAATAGTCTTCTAATAGTTTCAATGATCTCCTTTTTCATCCAGCAAAATGACTCATTACTTCAAAAAAAAGAGTTCAATTAAAAAAGCACCTAATACATTAAGTCTCTAGAATGTTTTTTCATGCTTTCTTGAATTAAAGCTTTGTTGTATAGATTATATTTTAGTTCTACAGAAAAAATAAGGTGCTGCCATGCCTCTACATCTACAAGTCTAATTAACTGTTCCATTTACAATGATTTGACTTTTAAATTCATAAATAATACTGAGGCACTCTTCATTTTAACTCAAGGGAAACTGTGTAAAAGAGAGATGACATGTTTTGTGAAGAGAAGTAAATAACTTGTTTTGTTCACTCTCTAATGAATAGTTATTTGTTTTCCTGTGATAAAAATCTCCAAAGATGTTTGAGTCTGTAAACTTTCATGGGTTTTGCTGGCGCCCAGGCGGATTGAGTTCAGCTCATGAATGTTGCATTCATTGTAAAGCACTGTTGCAAAAGGTTGCTGTGGATAAAAAAGTACAGTTTAAAAAACCATTACAAATAAAACTTCCATTGAAGATACTGGAATAACTGTTTTTCAAGCTATATTCCCATGGAAAAGCCATTATTTTATTTAAAGCGCTGCCTTCCATGCAATTCCATGGTTTTCATATACCGTAACTAAATTTAGAAACAGGTTTAGCTTAGACGAATTAATAATTAAACAGATAAAATATTTCTTAAAAAACTTGAACTTTCCAGAACATATTGATTAGATAAGTTCAAGTACATGATGTTAGAAAACACAAGAGTTTAAAAAAGCAACAACTACAACAACAACACACATTTTAGTCTTATCAACATGCTGCAGGGCACTCTTTTCTTTTCTTTTTAGCATTGTTTTTTGGAGAGGTTTTCTTCTCCAATTCTTCAAGGAGTCGGGCTGCAGTCACAACCACATGGGTCTGCTTTAATGTGGCCAGACATCACAACTGGTCCAGCCAGGAAGCCACAATAGCCTCTTGGCTTTCACACTATGATGATTTGGTTTGCTTTGTTTAGGGTTAGGGCAACAGGGAAGCTTTGCAGGATGTCTCTAAGGTTGCCTCCAACTTTTAGTACAACAGAAGACAACAAAAAACCCACAACCGCTTGTTTGTCTGATTAATGGTCAAAGTGTGTATCTGTGGTGAGAATTCTTGAAAAGATTGACAGCCAGTAGAAACAGGAAACTATAACAGTTAAACTAAAAATATATGTCATAATAAATATACATTCACATTGATCCCAATTCATGCCTCATTTTCAATGTTACGTTAATGTACAGATGCGATCAGAGGTCCTATGGCGCTATTTTAAAAATCTGAACTTTGGTGAAGACACCGCACCGAGTCAACCAATCAGGAACTCAGCTTTGGCCCGTGACGCGTTGATGACGCGGAGTTCAAAACCAACATGGAAAAGAATCTGACCATTCTTCTCCAGAACTTTACGATATATTTTTTTATTTGAATCTAGACAATAATAGGAAGTTCATCTAATTTTATTCTTATTTTTCCCTCCTTGGACTAATGCAGGAAAGCAAGTCATCAAACTAGGTCAGAGAGATGGAAGCCGTCATTCAGACACAGCTCCTGCAGTGGATAGTGAAGCTCAACATACTCTGATTGATCTCATGAACCCAGACATGGAGACATGGTGTTCACCAATGCTTTTATAGAGCTCTTCAAAAATGAATAAACCTGATCCCTCAACATTATCTGTGTCTTCCATGTAGATGAGCTATACAGGCAATCCTTCCATGTAGCAATGAGGGTAAAAACTTTTGACAATAGCTCCTCCCACAACCATCTGGTTGTTTATAAAGTTTATAACCCCATTTTTGGACAAGTATCAAAGAGCAAATTTGACACATGAATCATGTTTGGTGTGAACACAGCATTTAGACATTAATGATATTATGTTTATGTTTTAAGTAAGATTTAAACTTTCAATGATTTGACTTCAGTATATAGTCGAAAGCAGTTAGTAAACATAGCAATTTTTAAAAACAAAAAAAAAAGAGCATTTCATGTTTGGATGAAAATTAAATTCTCATTTTTACAAAGAAGTAAATAAAAAAGGTGAACACTTTTCAAACTTTAAGGATTTGAATACACTTGTTGTTATAATAACAGATCTATTTATTTATTATATTTCTTTTTTTATGAATCTCATTTGCAAAATTTACATTTTACAGCAGCTTAAAAAAACATCATCAACATTTGCAATTAGGCCTGAACTGGTGATTGTTCTTTAAGCACAGCTTTCTTTCAGCTATCAGCATCAATCTGGCAGCAATTACGTTTTTTCTAGCATTGCATTCCTCTCCCAAAACATTTCTTTGTCTCTGTGCTTCTTCAACGCGCCCTCCATTTGTGTTTTTTTCCCTTTCCCTCCAGAAGCCAGATAATTAGCTCTCATTGGCATTGGAAGCTCATTAATACCTCGTCAGCATCCAGAGAGCATTTCATTGATTAAATTCTTACCAAGGGTAGCGACAGAGACCTTCAAACTCTCAGTTTGTTTCCATATCACTGACTGGACGTTAATGAGATGGTAGAGGGCAGCAGGATTTTGCTGACTCCCTCCAAGCTCAGAAGAAGTGAACTATCCTTTTTGCTAATTGCTTATTTACCCTTCCTTACACCAACAAGTCTTTAAGTTGCATTTCAGACATAGAAAAAAAACACACCAATAATATATTTTTATTCCTTCAGAGAGAATTCATTTACTTTAAGAAAAAATAATGAAAGATCTGCTATTTGATCAAAGAAAGCAAATATTTCTCACAAGCAGAGAGCAGAATGTTTACTTTTATATCTTTATCAAAATCCCTTATGCAGAGTCAAGACAAGTGCAAAGCCAGAACTAAAATGTTTTGAGGTTCCTTCCTAAGGAAAGTGATTTTATCTGGTTGACATTGCCATTACGTGTTGATTTAGACTTTGAAACCCATACCATTTGTGACACTAGCCACCAGAGTGGCTGCAGAAATACTTTTTCTATCTGTGTGTGTGTGTGTATATATATATATATATATATATATATATATATATATATATATATATATATATATATATATATATATATATATATATATATATATATATATATATATATATATATATAGGTTGAAACATCTACAGAAAATACTAAAATTGGAAAATTGGATTTTAGTAAATTACTTTTTGATTTTTCAGTGGCCAAAAAAGAATACAACATATTGTCACCTTAACCCAATAATGTAACAAAGTCCCTAACACATTTTAACAACTTATTTAAGATCTGTGCATCCATATTTCAGGGGGACAGAAACAACCAATACAATCATTTATTTATTACTTATTACTTATTTACAAAATAATGAAAACCTAGGGATGTTTTTACCTTTTATTACCACTATTGTTTAGAGATTTTACTAGTGGGTTTAACGTTCCAGTTTGATCAACTTTGATCTATTCAAAAAAAATCGTTCCCAGTGGTCTTTTAATTATGATTAAGGCGGCTTTGTTTACACCCTCTTCCGCTAATTTACAGCCCCAAACATCCCAAAGACCGGTGTGACAAAATTGTATATTGGAGCAGTTTTTGAGCAAGAGACTAGGTCAGACGAGGAAAACAAAGACATCCACGGATCTAGTTGCCTGCAAAAGGATGTATCAGAATGGAGTGGAGGACTGAGCCTGTGGTGTGACGACTGTAGCACCTACATTACTGCTACAAGCTTTTTCCAATGGCATACACTGACCAAAAATATAAACGCAACACTTTTGCTATTGCTCCCTTTTTTTATGGTATGAACTCAAAGATGTGAAACATTTTCCACATACACAAAATAACCAGTTCTCTGAAATATTGTTCACAAATCTGTCTAAATCTGTGATAGTGAGCACTTCTCCTTTGCCAAGACAATCCATCCCACCTCACAGGTGTGCCATATCAAGATGCTGATTAGACAGCATGATTATTGCACTGGTGTGCCTTAGACTGGCCACAAGAAAAGGCCACTCTGAAATCTTCGGTTGTGTCACCCAGCACAATGGCACAGATGTCGCAAGTTTTGAGGGAGCATGCAATTGTCATGCTGATAGCAGGAATGTCTACCAGAGCTGTTGCTAGGGAATTGAATGTCCATTTCTCCTCCATAAGCCGTCTCCAAAGGTGTTTCCAAGAATTTGGCAGCACATCCAACCAGCCTCACAACCGCAGACCACGTGTAACCACACCAGCCCAAGACCTCCACATCCAGCATGTCCACCTCCAAGATCGTCTAAAACCAGCCACTCGGAAAGCTGCTGAAACAATCGGTTTGCATAACCACAGAATTTCTGCACAAACTGTCAGAAACCATCTCAGGGAAGCTCATCTGCATGCTCGTTGTCCTCATCGAGGTCTCGACCTCACTCCAGTTCGTCGTCGTAACCGACTTGAGTGGGCAAATGCTCACATGCGATGGTGTCTGGCACGTTGGAAAGGTGTTTTCTTCATGGATGTATCCCGGTTTACACTGTTCAGGGCAGATGGCAGACAGCGTGTGTGGCGTCGTGTGGGTGAGCGGTTTTCTGATGTCAATGTTGTGGATCGAGTAGCCCATGGTGGTGGTGGGGTTATGGTATGGGCAGGCATATGTTATGGGCGAAGAACACAGGTGCATTTCATTGATGGCATTTTAAATGCACAGAGATACCAGTGACGAGATCCTGGGGTCCATTGTTGTGCCATACAACCAACAACATCACCTCATGTTGTAGCATGATAATGCACGGCCCCATGTTGCATGGATCTGTACACAATTCTTGGAAGCTGAAAACATCACAGTTCTTGCATGGCCAGCATACTCACCAGACATGTCACCCATTGAGCATGTTTGGGATGCTCTGGATCAGTGTATACGACAGCGTGTTCCAGTTCCTGCCAATATCAACAAAACAAAAACTGAAGATTTTAGAGTGGCCTTTTCTTGTGGCCAGTCTAAGGCACACCTGTGCAATAATCATGCTGTCTAATCAGTATCTTGATATGGCACACCTGTGAGGTGGGATTGATTGTCTTGGCAAAGGAGAAGTGCTCACTATCACAGATTTAGACCGATTTGTGAACAATATTTCAGAGAACTGGTTATTTTTTGTATGTGGAAAATGTTTCACATCTTTGAGTTCATACCATAAAAAATGGGAACAATAACAAGAGTGTTGCGTTTATATTTTTGGTCAGTGTATTTACGACTGCTCCTGATTCACAACGATTTTAATAAAGAAATGCTCAGAAACACAATTTCAAGCTTAATTTGCTTTATATATGTCCTCCATCAGGAGGAAAAAGGCCACAAGAACATGTTAAAAACACCAAAAGCACAAATTTCATTGATTTTCATTCATTAATCTTTGATTGGAAACACTGAAATGGCAATTGCCTGGAATAAGTTGCTACATTTCTTTATAAGGTAACTTAAAAAAGAGCTGTGCCATGTTAAAATTAAAACAGTGTTTTGGCACTTATTAAACACTGTCTGTATTTATTACTTGTGTCTCATATAGTAAGCGTGTTACCTTTGGTTTCAAACAAATGCATATTTCGCTCCTGAGTCATGACACACACGGGGACTCTAACTTAAAGCAGATATATTTTTGGCTAACGATAAAACGATGCTTCAACAACTTTTGCTTACGATTTCCATGACTTCCTAATCTGATTGTATTGCTTACATTCAAACTCTATGACAGCAGAGCAAACTAAATAACAAATCCAAACTTGAAAAGACCTGAACATTTAAGCTGCGTGCATACTTTATGAACTCAGGTTCTGCTGTATATTATCCTGTATGTTGTTTAATTCAGCTAAATTGGAGGACTTCCGACAAACCAACTACTTTCTGCATTTCAGCCACATACATAGACCATTCTAACCAACATTCTACTCTACATGTCTGCTCCTCTTGCTCTTTCATACCCAAGCTTGACAACCTTTCTTCCTCAACTCCTTCTCATACTTCCTCTTCTGCTAACCAGCACCTCCATCTGCACTTGTATGGCTATATCTTATTTATCCATTCCTCTCAGATAAAGTCTCTGGAGATGTGAGACATCTGCTGAATGTACTTTGAAGATGCATTACATCGCTCAATTATGTGCGGTGCCAAGGTCTCGTTTGCATTCAGTGACATGGAGAGTGCACCACTAACAGGTGGTGGGAGAGGACATGCACGTCAGGCTGTTTAATAAATAAAATATACTATGGTAATGTCACTGAGGAAAGGGAGATATGTGACTATTAGCAAATTGCTCCACACTCAGAGACACTGTTTGAGGTGGTGGATGCAGCAGAGACACATGCACACTCTCACAAGCATCTACAACAGAAATACTGCGAAACATATCCACTTGTAAATGTGTGCATATGTTAGTACTTCAGTCAAGGAATTTGCATATGTGTCTAAATACTTGCTTTTTTGTGATAATGAATGCAAATCAACTGCAGAGTAGATGAGCTGCCATAGGAGCCACCAATGCTGGCTCGTCTTGTGCAGGCAGATGGAGGCTCGCTTCCTCAGTGGGTGTCTCTTATTACCTCCCTGAAACCCCGGGCCTTGTGCTAGACAGAAGTTGGACAGGCACTCTACCATCAAGCCAAATGAAAAGTGTGATTTTAATGAGGAAGAGGGATGAAGGATGAGGGATAGATTAAAACCAACATCTTCAAATCAGTCACACATGCAGGCATGCAGACACATACAGAGACACATGCAAGGAAAAAGAATGTGCACAAAAATCACAGCAGCCTGACCTCTCAGCAGAATGCTCACACACCCACACAAAATTTCAGAGGTGAGTTAAGGTCACAGGTCTTTGGACTGGAGGGCATCTCATCTTAAGAATGGTAGCTTTACAATTAATCATGTATTTGCTCTCTTGGCACACATCAGTCTTTGGTATATTAGACAATTAGACTTGGTAATGCAGTGATTTTTACAAACAAAGACAAAAATACAACACTTTATTAATAATTTACAATGATTTGTCCAAAAATGTTGTGTGAAATAATAAAATGTAACTAAACAGAATAGAGAGAATACGAGTTATAATCAAACAGATTATTTACATTTGTCAATCCTAAAAAAAGGCTTTGTTAGCAAAGTTATTTGCTAGATTTCATGGTGAGGTTAGAATTTTAAGTTGTCAATCACAGCTCTAATGAGAAGGGCACGGTAAGGCTGGGATGGGGTTAATACATGAGAAACAAACAAGAGAGAAGGGGGCCCTCTGTTCTGTCATGATACCTGGCTGCTAGGGGGAATAAGGGCCATATGTGTTATGGGTAACTCCTGGCAGAAGCGGTGACTCCGGGGGTCATGCTGGGGCGGCTTCGTTCTCCTTTCATTGCACACAGCTGTGCTCGCATCGAAGGAACTCCTCACCTCTGACCTTGCGACCGCTTGGTACAACTTTGATAGGAATGCCGGGTGATTGGCTACTTCGCTCCCCGTTTCATTTCCTGTCGCTTCAGTTTTCACTAACAGCCTCGCAAGTTTCCTGACACCTCCCTTTTCGTGCCTTAAAGGGATTTTCTAAGCTATCAAGGACAGGCCTGCAGCTTAAATATGAATTATGAATGGATTTGAAACTAACAGTAAATCAATAATGTCTGCCCAGGAATGCATTAAACTGGTCCAGCTCATTATTCAATAAGCAATAACAGCACCCATAATCCCTTGTATTAATGTGGTAGAACACAGTTAACCACCTTAACACGCTTCGATTTGGGAACCAAAGGTCAGATATGGTTCAATATTATACCAGGAATGATTGATGGCTGTCAATTTTTTAAAGAAATTCCGCCAAAACTTTCTCCAATCTGACCTTGTGGGACCAAAGCCCTGTGTTGCCAAACATGTTTATATGTTTCCAATTTAATGTGGAATTTATTAAATTGAAGGGGAATTGTGTTGATTTAACTTAATTTGAATTAGCTCAAAATGCCAGAAAAATTTTAAGATTTTCAGTACGATCAATGAGATAATATTGGTCTGGTCAAGGTTATGTAAGAAACCTTAAAAAATTACTAATTTTTTTTGCTACTTTGCAGAAAGCATGTACTTGAATTCATCTGTAGCTGACTTCATATTACTTCAGTTTCTGTCTGTTTTTCATGAACGCAAGCCTATTTAGATATGTTTCAGGGAAATAATAGTGCAATTACATTCTGCACCTACGTGTGTGACCCTGAACCAAACCTGCCTTCAATCGGAAATTTAAGACTGTCTGCCCTTGTGTTTTCACAAATCCAGGCAACAAGCTGGATCTGTGCTTCATTCAGCAGTTTAGAGCCCATCAAGAACACATGGTTATGTTTCACAAAGCTTGTTTGAAATTTCATTGAAAAATCTGATAAGTGATATCATTCAGATGGAATAAGGCGTGGCTCCTTTTCAAAGATGTTTATCTCAGATGGGTTATAAAGACAAGATTGGCTGCTTATTTATACAAACTCTGCTCTTTTAGCGGCATTACGGAAAGGGGATTTAGACTGCCACTCATGATGGATGAATTTTGTGGTGTCGATTTTGTGAGATGTTGTGCTCTTTTTCGTTTCTTCAGGGGCCAAATGAAGATGAAGGATCATGTCGTTCAAACTGTGCTTTTTTGTGCCGTTTGACGCCAGGTTCGGTTGTCTCTGTGACGCCTGGGACAAATCCATTTGCTCTGCTGTATCTCGATACCCACAGGCGTCACCTTTGTCTGTGTCCCTCTGAAGGCAACTAAGGAAGAAACACATATATATAATGAGACACAGAGACAGGAAAATTTATTTAAACACATTTAAAAGTTATTTAAATATAGCATAGTCTCTTCTGTTACAGCTGAGGTTAGAAAAGACAATTCACAAATTCTATGACCATACATTGTGTCCACAACTTCACTAAAGGCATCATATTTATACATATAGGACAGTGAAATTAAGTATTTGGTTAAAATAAAGGTTTTTCAAATATTTTACCACATTTAAAAGCATGTTTCAAGCTTTGCATTTAGTTGGGCTGCAGTTGTTTCACTTTTTTCTCAGTTGAAACTGCAATTGTCAATTAATCAACATCAGTTAAAGTAAAAGGACCTAACGGTATTATGTGTTCACAGTGAGTGATGGAAACAGATGTCTAAAGGGAACTCCAATATAGTAAAACTGCAATGTTTGCTTTAAAATTCATTGAGGTTTCACTAGTTAGTAAGTTGACATTTACTGAGGACCAGAGGACCATGATGAATTCCTAGGTGCTGCATTAGGCTGTTAGAGAGTTAATGTAGCCTGTACTTCTCTTGTAAATCACAGCTGTATAAATGGAATAGTCTTGTAAGACCATAACAATGCTTTCCGCCACAGAGTGGAAATTCACCCGCCCAACTGTTAACCCCTTGCTGCACGATTTGACATGAATGTGAACTTACCGCAGCCATGTAAACAACGCGATTCTCATCAAGTTTAAACAAACCTAACCCTTCTTCCTGCCATTACCTTGTCGTGGCACTCAGCTACTATTAAGGTAATGAATGGGACAAAAGTCATAGAAAAGAACACAAGAGAAATATCAGCGACATTAACCGGAAACTCCCTCCAGTGGAGTTTATATTCTCTCCTTGCACGAAGACTTTGCACAGAAAAAGGAAACAGTGAGGTGTTGAAAGGTTTTGGTGAAGGGAATGTGCTACAGTGAAGCATCAGACACAGGGATATGGTGAGAAGCTGAAGTTCAACCTTTCAAGAAATCAAGCTAAAAACGCTTTTAAATCATGCCATAAAAAACAGCTAAGATGGAGAGAATCTTGTATCAGAAATGCATTTAAACAAAAGCAGCTATCCCGTTAAATTCTCAAATCAACTATTTAGTTTTACAGCAAAACGTTCCTGATAGACATCATTTTTTAACCATATGACTGTTGCTTTCATGAACCCATAGTGACCAAATAAAATCATGTAGGTCTGCTTGCAGATATTGTTTTATATCCTAAAACTATTTCTGAGGACATTCTTGCTCCATGTAACAGTATCAGTTCACTGAGACAAAAATAAAAAAAAATGGTTGGGATGCTGTTCAGTCACAGCACTAGTTTTGAAAACGGGCTGAACTATAGAACCTCTTAATTTGAAATACTTGTGGTCATCAGCTTTCTTACTTGACTGTGTGAAACCTCCAACAATATACAAACACTAAAACTTTATCAGATCTTCTTTGTGGTCCTTTGATCTGCAGGGCAGAGGTCAGACTGGAGCAGCAGACACAAAAACAACTTTTTAAAAACACTTCATTTAAATGGAGTTTTTATATCTTTCTTTTTGAAATTTAATCACCCTGACCCCTGACGGACCTCTTGGTTTGCTCTTAAATCTAATGCTTAATGATGCAATCACAACCCAAGTAGTAATTAAATGCAGAGACTAAGGCATCCCGTGATTGCTGAAATAAATGCAGATTTTTCTGGTTCTCTGTTTGGGAGATTCATTTTTAAAATTATTTTCTTTTGCTCTATTTCATGAGGCACTTATCAGTATGATCAGAAATAGGTCATTTTAACTTTCAACAAATTGTTTTTGATCACTTAAGCACACAAACATTAATTGAAGCTGTAAAATGTTCTACAATTCTCACTTTTCAACTTTCCAAATTGTTTAATTGTCCTCAGAAGTTATTCCAGTGTTTCTCACAGTTATAAAAATCTGTCTTCCAATTGCTGATCAAAAAAACATGTTATTTGCTGTTGAAATCTGGAGCTCCAAATCAGATCCATGATTGCCTTTTCCCACAGCTTCCAGTCATTTCTCACAATAAGAAGCTCATGTTTCATGCAGGAGAGTTGCATCTGCTGACATGATCTCTGCTCAACGTTCCAAAATCACACGTCTGAGACTAAGATGTAGAATTCATGTCAAAACCCTACATCCTGCCATGGATGATGACATACAGTAGTAATTTTTTTGCTTTGTGTTTTACCTGGGCTGTCATATGTGTTGGAGGGTTTTTAGGGTTATTAGTGAAGGGTCCATTTATGAAGTGTTGATGCAATAGTAACACAACAATTTCAGTGATTGATACGTATGTCCTGTAAAACCTTTTGGGATGCATGTTTTTACAAGGTCAATTGTTATGTTTTTCAAAATGAGGAACAAATGGGGCTAGATGGCAAATTGAAAAGGACTGAAAAGGGATCACTACTTTTGTGGTTCCATGTCAACCACAAGGTCACATACCAGAAATGAGGATCTCCCACAGAGGAACGAGCATTTTGTTTCAACATCAGCACATTTTAGTGCTCTCAGTCTCCACATTCATATGAAGGGGCCAGTTAAAATTGCTTTCCGGGTTTTTAGTGCTTTAGAGATTCGTAAAATCTTCCAAGAACCATTTTTCCTCTTTCTTTTGTTTATACATAACAAAAAAACTCAAGTCAAGTGAAGCGAAAAATGATACAACAAGGCACTTCCAGTAATGCAGAGAAAGATGCGATTATGGGCTAAACTAAACCACGATGGCATACCACGCTGTGGCATTTTTCACTTTACCCCAGAGACATTAAGGCAATTTTCTCATTAAGTAATGTGTTTGCTTAAATGAACTGATTTTGTGAGTTAGAAACAAACGGAATGAAAAGAAGGAAAGAAACAGACAACCAGAAATAGAGGAGGGGCAGGAATGAGGCTGTGTGTTTTACAATGATTCATCTATCGCCTGAATTCTAAACTATGCAAGACGATGTTGAATAGCTACCAGATGGCTAAAGGAAACTACAGTAAAAACTCTTGATTACCTTTAAGCATTTCTTCCGAAATTAATTTAAACCATGATGTCCTAAACACTGCAAAGTCTGTGCTTCTTTACAGCAGAATATAAAGTAAGCGTATAAAAGCTATAAAAAGTGCCATTAGCTGAGTCATATAAGCAAAGTGATTTACTGGACAGAATAACAGAACATGACACAGGTGAACTTGAAGTCTTTAAATGTCTGAGCAGTAATGTGCTTTCAATATTAATGTTTCCTGTAAGGTAACACCTCTTCTTGGAATGCTTTGAACAGTTGGGTTTTTGCTATTCCCAAAGGTAAAATAAAGGCATCTTAGTGTCTAGTAAGATTCTGTTATGTGCAAAGCAGTAGGAGGTGAAGTTGCTCTTAGGTGGAGGAACTAGATAAACTGACGGAATAAACAAGTAATTTCCACCTGCGTTTAGTGTGTGGGAGTGTGCCTGGGCTACTGGGGTCAAGACTTGCGTTAGCAACGACAAGAGGGTTGAGGTCATGAGTCAGAAAAGGGCTTGCAAATCTCTCGGGTGTTCGGTGCATGTCAACATTTTCTCCATAAACCCAACACTTTGGTGATAGATCTACTCCCCAGCAAAGAAAATGTTTTAAAGGAAGTGCTAAGTCACTGATGGAAGACCTGTCAGCATTTCTTTAACATGTGTGTATAGCTGAGCAACATGGGAAAACAAAGCTCTATCCTTTCTCCACCTCTGGGATGCACCTCTGAAATCTTGTACAATGGGTAGAAATTCTCCTGCCATCTTGCTGCAACTGATTTGATCAGACATATGGACTCTCTAAACTGTGTTTTATTACCCTGAGTGCTCGCTCCGTCATCTCGTCACAGTAACTGCAATGAGGCTCTCCAATTGCTGCTGGCTGCCACGCTGGCGGTGTCGAGGAGTCTGCCCTCAGCTGCATGTTGCAAACAAAAGTCAAATACGCCAATTAATCTGGCGGAGAATGGAATGGAGATGGAGATTGTTTTGCTTGAGTCAAAATAAACACAGTCCCCTTCCTTTTTGCATTGCACAGATTAGAGGTAATGAGCGCAGCTCTTTAAATTTTCTACTTTTTAGCAGAATAAATGTGCACATTTAGTAGATTGAGATCATGTCATGCATTAAGTGCTGGAAAGATACCTACAGAGCCTGTTTATACTCTGAGGCTGGAGCTGTAGTCTGGCATTATCAACTGCAGACAAAGTGAATGGGTGAAGACAGACTTTGAGAATGATTTGGTTGCAGATGGAGAGGAGCTTATCTTCAAAGGGACAGACGTTTGGTTCCAAGCAGAGCATTTTTACAAGACTGATATGTTTTAAATCACCCTCCAAGTAGACTGACCATCAGAATTTCGTTTTTATAGCTGACATAAAAATGATACCAAAAAGATGTTTAAAGGAGATATGAGCCATTCTTCAAACAAGCTTTCCTTATGCTGCCCCAGCAGAGGAGAATGTAGTATTTCAGCAGCTGAAAATCCACTGTTGTGTCCCAGTGAAACCATTAGGTTTCAGTCTGTGTAGCCCAGAGTTAGATTCCCAGCTGGTGATTTATGGGCCTGGGCGTTTTCTTGACCCTTCTCGTTGAACTCCTGAACTTAGACACAGACAATCTGCAGATGAGAATGAAACGATATTTGCTTGTAGACTTATGTGTGGAGTTCAAACCATGTGGCAACCAGGAAAAACCAGAGAGGAATGAATCAAAACCTCCACAGAGCAAGAATGTGGGTTCTTAGCTTGCAGACCTGAGTTATTTTTAATATGCACTATTCATCATATGGAGAGCCTGCATGCAAATAACCACAAGAGCAAAGTTGAGCTTTGACATTTATAAAATATTTACCTTATATTACTGAGTTTTAGAGTGCTTTCGCTCACCATAGGCCATCACTCATGACTTCATGACATTTGTCAGCAGACAGAAACTTGATAATTGCCTATACATACTTTAAAATAAGCGTGACTGCCTTTAATTAGAACTCTTTGAAAGTATGCTGTCTGCGTGCAATGCATTGTTGCCTTTCCCTAAAAAGTGCAACTGAAAATCCCCTGCTGACTCAGCTTAAATCAAAACTTAGGACTATGGGTCGTAAAATGATTTTAATCCCCTCACATCCTCTTAACTTTTGTGGTGGGGCTAGAAATATTTAGAAAAGACGTGATAAAGAAATGTGTGAAATTAATTTTATCACCTTTGCTCTCACGCTCTGAACCGAGCTCTCCTAACTTATGAAACGTTTTGTCGGCTGGATTGTGAGGCATCTGATAGGAAGATCCAGAGGGCTCATGTCAGGTACATATTTCTTTTGGTCAATGGAAGATGTGCAGACAATAGTTCTTTCTGGCTCTCTCCAATGTAATGCAGTTTTAATGAAAATCATAACAAGACATAATTATCTAACCGGAAAAAAGGAAACACAAGACGATGATTCCTGCTGCAAAGCCATTTCCAATAAATGTTCTCAAATTAGAAAAAAAAACAAAAACAAAAAAATCGTCTGCAGGAAGCTAGTTTCTATTTTGAGAGCTAAAGTTCCCTTTTTTTAACTATGAAAAAAAAAAACAAAAATCATCTTAGCTTTCCAAGGTAATAAATCACAGATACACAAGTCTCAAAACAGGGACAATTATTATTGGTAGGTTAATTGACGCACAAGTCAAGAACTACACGTGTAGGAAGGACTTTACCTCGTCTGGCTCCTGGACACCCCCTGAGCCACGGTGACGACAGACAGGAGGGTGGTTGATAGATGAAGATGTATGACTCCAGACAGACAGTCAGATCAGTCGTTTGTTGTTGCTGATGTTTTGGTATAATCAATCCTATTCATTTCCTTTCTGTCCCCTCCCTAATGGTTGGTTCAGCTATCCTAAAGTGTTTCTATGACTTTAGGGCTTATCAAGGATGCTGTTATATCTTCTTTGACACCACTGCTTAATGTCTTCCACATTGTACTAAAAGAAGGCAGATTTACTTACTCCTATTTGCTGACTGAAGAATTAAAGGATACCCTTCTTCTATCAATTTATGATACATGCTTATCCTTGTCGAAAAGGTTTATAAGAAGGTGATAGCTTTTATTTTAGGACTTATTACATTATAATTAGATCTCATTACTCACAGTCTCTAAAAACTCAATGGTTACCGTCCTTCAAGTAATGCTTATAAAAACTTTATTAGAAACAGTTACATCAAAAGCAACACAATAAAACAGGATCTTTTAATAAGTGTTTTTACAATGGAAATCCATTTGCCACAAATTAAGTAATTCACAGACAGCATGGTGGTGCAGTAGTTAGCGCTCTCACATCAAGAACGCTCCTATTCAGCTACTGGCTTGGTTCTTTTTTTGTGGAGTTTGCTGCATGTTCTCTCTATATACGTAAGCTTTCTCAGGAGCTTCCTCCCACTCTTCAAAAACATGTTTTGTAGATTGACTGATTATTCTAGATTGCCCCTAGGTATTAATGTGAGTGTGATCAACCTATTTATTTATTTGGCTTTTAAGTATTTCATGACTTTTATGGTTTATCATTTATAAATTATACTATTTACATATTTATTTTATTTTTTTTATCTTTTATGCGGTGCCTCCTAAAACTATTATCCAGAACGTGTTCTTCCATTTTATGCTCGCTTTTGTTGTTGCTTTAAATCAATTTTGTTTTATGACATTTTATTGTTTCAACTTATGTTTGTTTATGTCTTGAGATCATGTTGATTAATATGTGCTCTAGAAAGAAAGTGATTGATTGATTGATTGATTGATTGATTGATTGTGTGAACATACAATGGACTGGTGACCTGTCCATGGTGTAAGCCGCCTTTGCCAACAGTAACAGGGGTTGATTGAACCCATCTTCAGCAATACCCTCAGCAGGTTCAGAAAATAGATGGAAGTGTACACATTATGCTCCAATATTATGTTCTCAATTTTCTTTCTTTTGTTTTTATTTATTTATGTATTCATTCATACATGCATACATACATACACACATACATACTTTGTTTGAAGATTTATTTGTTTCCAGCTATGAAACTTTTTTTCTGTGTTGATTAATTTTAGATCACTACTTTGTTTGCCTCCAGATCTTTATTCCGTCCAATTGTCAACATGAAAAAGGTTACAACTGTTATCTACTACAGGTGAGATGTAGACTCCTGATAACTATGTGATACAGTTAACAATAATCAATGTTATTTTCACCAAGATAAAATATATATCTAAACATTTTTCTCAAATGATATTTATTACTGTGCATCAAATAATGCAGGAAGGGATTTAAATTCTTGTCTGACATCTACTAACCTGATAAAAGTGATATCCAGAAAATTGCAAGAAGCTTGAAAGCTTAATTATTTTTTTCCCATACATGTAAAATTATTCTGTTTTGCAGACGTCAAGAGAATAAATAATAATGAAAAAAAAAGGAACTGATGCAATTAGCTTGATTTCTCATCCTTCTGGTGTTGTCTTTAATTTTGCTGTCAAAAGTTATAGTTACAGACAGATACACTTACATCTGGCAGCCATGACAGGTAAAACAAAAATAAGAAAGCACTCCTCCACCATCAGCTCTAATGGGAATAAATGGCTTACCTGGACCAATTAACAGCAAACCACATCCTGCTAAGAACATCCAAACGTATCCTGTCAGTCTTGGACCCTAAATGGACCCTTGAGTGTAGAAAGCTGTTTCTCAATTTCAAAGTGAAATGTTTATCTTTTCAAAACAGCTTTCTTTCCTAAGTTGTCAAAAAACAGAAGACAAGAGAAACACTTTGCAGATGAGTGATCACACTTAGCTGGTAAATGGGGGTTACTACAAAGACATGGATGACAGTTGTAGAAAAGTTTCACTGCTGAGATGTGAGCCAAAGTTTCCTGGCAAGACTTCTGGGGATTTGGTCAAAGTGGGCAACAGATTTTGCTTTAGTCCTTTCAGTTACCTTGGTGGAATTAGCCAAAGTGCCTAATTAATGTCACATGGCTGGGAAACACAGTCATTGGGTTTGGGAATACCATCCTAAGTTAATGACAATGCAAAACATCTTGCAGTGTTTTGTGGTGCGGGGAAAACTACGAGACATTGCATCCAAGATGGAAACCAAACGATTAGCTTCCCTTCTCTTAAGACAAATTCCACAGAAGAACAACTGCAAGGGAAAAAAAGTGTCTGTAGTGCAACACATAAAAAACACAAATCACTCATATCGTGTATGTTCAATTTGCTACACATCTTTACCTTATTGAAATCATATGTACAATTCCATTGACCTGAGATTATTGTTTTACTTTATGACATATAGTCATATAACGTAATATGCTGTGTTTAAAAAAATACATACAGTAAATAATCCACACACTGGCTCTGGGCCTGGGCGATGTTGTTCAAACAGCCCCTAAAACCCTGTACAAGATAAATTAGAAAAAGAATATGAACAAATGGTGTCAAGAGTATAATTGTAATCAATGAAAATGTAGTATTTGTTCTAGCGCTCAATGATGGAATTTACTTTTTCAAAAATACACTTAATTGTTTCTGAATGAAACAAAGATCAAGATCAAGACACTCATGCTAGGCGTTGATTTATGTTAACAATATATTTTATGACTTTATTAACTTTAGTGTGGTAAATCAACAACCCACCGATTCACATACAAATCTTGTTTATTGGTCTTATACTATTTCTTTTGCTTTTCCACATCATTTGCTTTTATTTATAATATCAAAAAGCAGAATTCTGGTAATTTTAATTTTAGTTTCACATCTGGTTTTAGTTGCTGGTTTCCCAGAAGTTATTTTCATTCTTTCTGGCACCCATTCTCTTCTGCATGGCTGAAAGAAAATACTCATAGAAGCTCCATTTCTGTCTCCAGGATAAGTCGTATGCAGTATGTATTTTGGCCAAATACCTGATACATACATGCAGTGAGTCAAAAACCCATCATGTCATCAGTGGCTTTTTGTTTAAACTTAATTACATATATATATAAATACACTCTTTTAACATTGTAGAACAAACTCTTCCTAGAAAAAAAAAATCAAAAAAGTCCTAATTAGGTTTTTCTTTTTTACTTCAGAGTAATAATAAGAAAAGTTGTTTAGACCTTTTTCCATCAATAAAAATTCATATTCAAAATAGTTAAAACATGCTTATCTAAAAATGATAATCGCCAAAAAGTGAAAGCATGTGATGCTTACTTTATACTAAGGTGGCAAATAAATTAGAAAAAAAAAATAGTTTATGAGTTTGTGGATCTATTTTGTTTACAACTTTCCACAAAGGAATATGAATTGGTCCTGTGTATTGGTACGTTATCTAAAGACCCACACCTCCAGCCTGTAGCTGTTTGTGCTTTGTTTGCTTCACCAATCAAAGCCACATGTGCATGCTCAGAAAGAAGAGGATAGGAAGGGTGGGAGGAAAACACAGTAGGGATAAAGAACGGAGAGAAGTTTCTGATAAAGAGATAGAGAAAGCTAAATTAGGGGATTAAAAAAGTGAATGGGGGGGTGTTCTGATTATGGAGAAGATGAAGAAATGTGGAAAAGGGAGGTAAAAAAATGGATGTGCTACATGGAGGTATGCCAGGAAATGGTGTTATAAAAAAGGGAGAAAAAGGAGAGTTTTTGGCATAAAAAGGGGGAGCTGGAGAACTGTGTCTTAGACAATGTTTACTCTGTGGCTCAAAATGTCCTATTTCGGATTATTTTTTTTGACTACAAGGATGATTTGAATTTTGAACTTTAGCTGACAGAAATAAGCCTGTAATGACTGGAAATATACACCAATGTTGAATAAATGATTGTTACATCTAGTCGTAAAATTTAGTCCAGATTGACAGGAATAACATTTGATAATCTGAGAAAATGTATGTAACCTCTTTCAAAATTGCATTCTGTTTTTTTTGTTTTTTGTTTTTCCTTGAAAAAGAATGAGATGCATTGTTAATTTACAGCAAAAACAAACCTCAACCATTAATTTTAGAAATTAGGTCCATTTTCAAATTTCAAATGTCTTTAAAAAGTTCTGAAGGTGGAAGATGCAGTTCAATCAATCAGTTAAAAATCTGCTAAATAGGCAATAAAAAAAGAACAAGAGTAATATTGCAAAAAAGATTGATGTTCACTTGTGCATTTTTCTTATTTTCCATGTTAGTTGTCGTGTTTCTGTTACTTAATCCCTTGATGTTTATTTAGACATTGAATTTTTTGTTGTTTTATGCTATTTTTCAATAATCTCTCTATATCTACTGGCTTGGCACTACACACAAGTATCAGTTTTTATTCTTTTATATTTTTCTGCTTTAGCTAGACCCTTAGCTTTGTTTTTGCTTTTCCTTGTTTTTAATGCAAATGGTCTTTGTTTGACTCCAGTTGACTCAACATTGGCTGTCAAATGTGCATGTGAGGCTTTAACCAAAATACTGCACCTGATGTTAACCATAAGATTGGAATAAACCCAAGATGAAATGAGTTCTGAACTTTGTCAGACATCAGATTCATGCATATGTAAAAACAATGTTTTGAAGGCATTTGAAGATAGCACCCAGTCATTTAAGTAGGTTTGTTAAATGTTTTTTTTTTCTTTTACATTTCTTTTTAGAAAATTTGACACAGTAATAATATCTGCAATATTAAAGCCATTATCAATGAGATGATCCAACTTTGTATTTGTCTAAACAACTAAAGAAAGCTTAGAAAGCAATCTTTTTATATTTTAGAATGATATTAATAAAAAAAGTAAAATAGTGTTTATGAAGCTATTAGTACGTTTAAACGTACATAGTATATGGTATTGTACTCCAAAGCTCGAAGGCAGTACAGAAACCGCTTATTTTCTAAATAAAAGAAACATTACTTTAATGAATGAATGAAGGAATGAATGAATGAATGAATGAATGAATGAATGAACTGATCTTTATTAATTCCAGCAAGGGGAAAGGATTCTTGCTGATTCTGTACCTCCTTACCAATAAGTTCATTTGTGATCTCACCAGTTCCAAGGCAGAACTTCTTAAAGTCTGTTGCAGGACTTTGAGGTGTCCTTCACACACAATGGAAAACAGAGAACATTTGCAGTGTCAGCTGAGTTGCATCGGGATGAACGAGAGTTCATTCTTAGTTTTTGGTGAAAATGATAGACTGAAAAGTGAAATTTTTCCTACAAGTGTGATAAATAAAACTTTAAAATGTTCTGAGATATTACTGTGCTTTGATAAAACATGTTGTTGCCAGTTTTCACAAAATGCTCCTTTTTTTATTGCTTAAATCAATTTCAGCGTTGCGACTGGATGTTTCTTCTTTGCCTTGTCATTTCTGATACAAATGGATGCAATGTTTGGATTTAGATAAGCAGCCTGTCTGTCTTATCATATCCTTTTCCTGGACAAGAGAGATTCATTGAATGTAATGGACTACAATAATTTAGGTTTAGCTATGTTAAGCCACCTAACTGCATTCTCACATGTTTGTAAGATTGATGACAGTTCACCCACCTCTGCATGGGGATTCATAATTTGTCAAAAAAAGTTTCAGCTCCACTAATTTCCTGATAAGACTGTCTCTTCCTCCTCCGGCAACAATAACATAAATGCAAGCTATTTATTAACAGAGCCATATTCTGTCATGAATTAGATGCAGCAGTTTCAGAACATTTCATATTTAAATAGAAAATTGTTGAAAAGACTGATGTTGGATCTCTTCTGAATGTGACCTTTTAGGTGTTGTGATTGTGTGGGAGAATCTGGATCACTTTGTGCTAATCCATCTGAGAGTCATCTGTGATTTTCTCTTTCCCACCTTTGACCTTTCTCAAGCTCTCTGGTCCCAAATCTACTGCCGGTGAGGAACTGAGGAGGGGAGGGGAGATGGAGGGCTGCGGAGAGGGTGGACATTTAGCTTTGAATGTTTCCTGTGGTTCTCGGGGTTCCTAAACCATTTTTCTAATAGCATTTTTAGCAAGTGCTGAAGGCAAACCATAAAACTGAAAAGAAAAAAATCCAAAATGTGTTGGAGACTGCACACTGCCATCGATGAAGCCACGAGATTTTATTTTGTCTATACCAGAAAGATAAAGAAAAAAACTACAGCAAATCCTTGTATTACAACCACTTGATATGTTTATATTGGCTTAGAGGACAAAGACTTAAAGAATCTGAAACCTAACACACTGTTTTTAGAGGGGGAAAAGGAACAAGAAGATAATTGAGTGGTAAATGTGGAGGATAGTTTGCAACGGGCCCAAGGGCTATTAAATTAAGGTCTAGTTTGACACTTTAGAGGGAGCCGGGGGTAGCTGTGAGAGTTATGAGATCCTGTCTAGGGCCACATCAAGCAGGAAAAGAGGTGACGGGAGGGAGGATGGTATGTGGGGGTGATAGAGAGTGGTTGATGATGGCTTGAGTTTAAGGGGCTCAGCAATCCAGTAACACTACCTATCACCCCCACAGTGCTACATCTGTGGAGTAAAAGTGAAAGTAGATCTGGTAAAGTTTTAATAATTGCGGGGGAAAACAGGGCCTTGGACTGATAAGACAGCATCTTTTAAAAAATAAAAAAAACGCTCTTTTCGACCCCCAAAATCTTGGCCACACAATTTGTCTTTTGTCCAGACTGAGGTCTTTCTCTATAATATAATTTTTTATGCATTCATTCATCCAGGCGTTTTTTTTGTTTGTTCAAAAGCTACGTTTAAATGGTAAGTCCCAGTCCATGAGATCAGCGATTCAAAGAAAATGTAGAATGTGGACCACCCCAGTTCTTATGAGCTCTTCTCCTGAGCCCCAGCGACTTACACAAATAAACCTCAAGTGATTTCATGACAAATTACTTTGGGATCCTTTTTCATTTTCTTTTCATAAGAAAACGTTGCATTAAAAACGTGCAGATATAGTGAAAAAAAATGTTTTAAAATAAACAAATGATTTCTTTGCACTGCATTGATAAGAACAAATAATAAATAATAGTGACTATTGTCGTATTTGTAAAAATCATAGTAAGAAGCCAAGTTAGATTAGACATTCAAGTATTTCGTAACTTTTTGTATTTACAAGAAAAGTAACATTCAAGCTTATTGTTCATGGACTCGCATACCAAATAAATGTTTTTTGTTTGTTTTTTTTTTATTTACAATATGTCGTATTAGAGGCATTTTATTTTTGGATGGCAGATGGGGGGACCCATAGGTGGACAAAATGCATTAATACATTGTACAGATTTTCTTTAACATCACCTGTTGAAGTCTGCGTATAGCGAAAATAAAACCAGAAATGGAAAGTTTGAAGATCTGTTGGTTAGACTCAGTGTTTCACCGTCTAAACCCCCACACATCTACTTACATTGTACTTTTTAACATAAGAGTCCATGGGATCTTGCTCACTTCAACATTTCTGCTCCAATTTTTTGTCATTTAAAACCCAATGACATCAGATGATCCAACATGAAAATGTCTACGGCTTTCTCCAGGCATTCCACCTTTCCTCCCACAGTCCAAAGACACAAGTATCATGGGTCGGTTGATGATTCTACATTGTCCATTAGAAATGTGCATGAGTTGTTGTTTGCATCTGTATGCAACAGACCTGTCAGGATGTATGTATCCTACCGTTGCCCAAAAGTCTGGATTGGTTTTAAATGTTTTTTAACACATAAATTATTTTGTTACTATCAAAGATTCGATGTGAGAAATTTTTTGTTGCGTTTGTTTTATTTATTTATTTTAAATTTATTTTCCAGATATATAAGTGTTCTTGTTTACAACCTGAAAAAGTAGATCTTAAAAATAATATACAGATAAAAATAAACAAATAAAACATGGATTCCTTATTTTTCATATTTTCTTCTCTACCAAATTTTTGGCTTGCCTCCAAGCAAATACTTGCAACGTATTTTTTAGCATATCTTGCAGATACTTGTAATGCAACAAATTGGAATCCTTGACCCACTCAAACTGTTTACTTGAATTATCATCATCCTGTTTGTGGAGTTTTGTTGCTGAGACAGCGTTAGAGTGTTCTGTCAAGAAAAGGCAGGGAACGGGGGTAATAGAAAGTGGCTTCATTCATCGATTTTTGTAATTTCACCTTCATGACTTGTGTTTTTTTTTAATAAACTATCGTAGTCTACAGGTTTTGAGTTAGACACAATAGATGCATTATTCAAAATGGGGTACATTCGTCTTTCTCGCTAATGTAGAGTCTAAAATGTAATAGTGGCTCTGAATACTGAATATAGCTGTCATTTTTTTCATGGTTAAAGTTCTTTAAATTTTAAATAAACTCAGCATGTCTGGTTTGGCTCATGTCAACTTAAAGTATTTTCAGTAAAGGAAATATTCAACTAAAGATTCCACTAAATTTCCACAGGAGCATTAATTTTATTTTGAGGAACACAAGTATGATAGTAGAGCAGAGAGGAAGTAGATACAGTTTTTGCGATGACACGTCCTGAGGCTTTTTAAAGTATTTACACTTCACTTTCACTTGTTAAGTCCCGTTTTTTAAGGTCAAAGTGCAAACTGTTCATAAGTGAACTCCTCCAAACAGTACTTCAGTACTCTAACTGTGTGTTTATGGTAGAAGCAATTAGGTTTGAAATTGTTTGGGGGCAGGATGGAGTTGTGTGGGGACCAGTGACAGGAACCAAGGCTATAATCGAAGCATGGTGAGGGGCGAGTTGCGTTGGTCAAGAAAATCTTAATGCAGACAGGAAGTGGATACTATTGTGAGGTCAGCAAGCCATGAGGCAACCAGCAGACTATGAAATCTGTGTGAGTGGCAGCTGTGAAGTGTGGGTGAATGCTTCTTAGGGAGAGCCAATTAACCTAATCACAACACCTTCAACAGAAGCAGTTAACAAAGCCGTGAACACTGAAAAACTTCACAGAGCTCAGGCGGTGGTCCCGGCTTTGAGTTTTGAGCTATTTTCCCTGTCGCCACCTATTAGAAATACATGAGGGTTATAGTCAAACAAAGTAGTTTGTGTGTGTTTTATACAACTAGCAATATGTACCAGTCTCAACAAAGCACTAGTTCAAACCTTTTTTTGACTTTCATAAAAGACTTTTCTTATGTCAATAAAAAAAATACATTGCTTGGTATAAATAATTCTGTGGAAAGCGGCAGAGTAAAACACACATGACCTCTGTGTGGAGAGGAAATCACAGCACACTGTTACAGTGTCTGAACATGTCATTTGTTTTCAGTCTCAGCTTCATTATGAGAGCATTTTCCGCTGTCTGAGACCGTTTCAGAGCAGAGTTAGTGCTATGTGCACACGTCGTCAATGCTAGCAGTGAGTGGTGATGTTTTCCAGACTCTGACTGACTTGCTGACACACATGCACACACATGCACGCTCACACATAATCACACAACCACAAAGTCAGACCCCGGTTTCTATTCTGTCACACATGGACACTAATTTTTACACACACACACACACACATTCTTAAGCCTACACACACACACAATTAGACGCCAATGACGAACCCTACCAGCAGCAATGGAAATAGAGCTCACTTTTTAGCCACTGGCAGAGTCTTCAAGAGAAAATCTATTTCAAGTGTTCACAACATCTTTAATCCTCAAAACAGAGTTTAGCCAAATGTTGAGTTTTGTTCATAAGAGAACAAGACAATCCCTTCAAAACTTGAAAGGTTTTTTACCGGTACACTGAAAGGGAATAGAGACCCAATGAAAAGCTTTATAATGCAGTAAATCATAAGAAGCTAATAGTTTTTTTTTTTTTTTTTTTAATTGAAGTCTTAAGAAACCAAACTAAAGTAAAGGACTTTCCAATACTTAGTATTTACACTTCATTATAGTACAGTAGTAATGATTAAAAGAAAACCACATGATTAAAATGACAGTCTGAGATAACATTTGAGTATAATTATCAAGCACTGCCTCTTACAAAACACTGACAATCAATGAAGTCAGAGTCTCGGAAAATCAAATCTTAAAGTTTTCTCAGCTTGGTTTGCATGGCTGCACACACAAGGCCAACTAAAACACACAGGACCTCAAGAGTATTTGCAGCAGAGTGCACACAGTCCATATGTCCAGGAGTATTTGCTTGTAGCAGCTATTGTGAGCTGCCCTTCACTAATCAAGTATGTCTGTGGATGGCTTTTGATCCTAAAACAGGCGCTTACAAATTCAGCAGCGTGTGTGGGCCATGGCCAGCACAGTCGTGGACACGTGCACACACCCACACACCCTCACACACATTCAGAGTCTGCAGCCACCGAGGCACCTTCCCACAGTAACTGCACAGCACGTGTTGTTAGCTGCATGACTGGTAGCTCAATCAAAGGACTTCTGGGATTTTTTTTTTTTTTTAGCAGCTCTGTCACACTTCCGGATGTGATTGGCATGTGTCCTTTATTTGTTTTGCCCTAAATCTATATTTATCTATTTCTTTAAATGACTAGACTTTACAGCTAGATTAAAACCAGCAAACACCCATACAAAGCAATTTATTTACTGACAAATAGTTTTTTAAAACATAAAATGAATGATTTCACTTTTGAACAGTCTTAATAGGCATCTATGCTGTGATACTGAAATGTCCAAATGCAAGTTGCTCATTAAATTGTTTAATTTCATTAAGTAGTTAGAATTCGTCACTGCATTGACAAATAGAATGATTTTAGGTCTGTTTACGACATGTTGCTAACACCTACCCATCAAAAACTCCTAATTTTGGGTTTTCCAACAAGAATAAGATGGATGACAATTTATGAAAAAAAAAAAAAAAATTGTGATCATTCTGTCAGTAACTTGTACCATTTAGGGAGAGAAAATGGTTGGAAGAACAATCAAGTAGGGTGCCAGCTGCAGTTTTAAACCAACATCAATCAATAGTGAGTCATATTTGACAAATAGATAATCACTCTGACTTCAGGAAAAAAAAAAAAAAGCTTAACATGAACTCTTCCAGCCACTTAGATATTTATGCCATTGTGTTTTATATCACAAGCAAATCCACATTCCCTCTATTCAGTTATTTTAAACCTCTTTCCATCAGGCAGACAAATTAGCACAAATGCCATAAGAATAATGAAATGACCACACGTTAATTATGACTATAGCACGTGCCTTCGATTTTTCATAGTTGGTTTCGAATCTTGTCAATACAGCTTGAATAAAAGTTTCAGTAGAAGATTCCATTAAGTTTAGCCACCAAAAGATGTGGGGTTGATTTTGGGTTGCTTTCCAGATAACAGGGAAGAGCTTCCCATTTTCTGTGTGCTGCAAAGGTCTTTGCCAGAGTGAGGCTTTATTTGTTCCATCTTATTTATTTACTTACTTAATTATTTACTTACTTACTTAACTGACATATTGCCAAAGGACCACGCATTAACTTATCTGCACTTATAGACTGACCACGCTAAGGACTTTCATCTGATCTTAAGAAAAAAAATTGCAGGACAAAAACAAACACATGAATAAAAACACATTTTCTTATAATAGTTAGCATGTACACCTTGTTGCTATGATGCAACTTACTCGCTGTTATTTAGTGAACCGATAAAAGTTTATTGGCAGAACAACTAGCTTTGGCTTGCTTTCTGCAAAAAATGTTGCCAACAACATAAACTAAGAGGGAGATTTAGCACAAGTTCTTCTACTGCCTTTATGGATCCACCAACTTTTAGTTCCTTTGTTGTCACTATACCACTTGATTGACATAAAATTTAATTGTGCTTGTAGGACCTGTGAAGAAGTCGGAAGCAGCTGGGAAAGATGTATTACACCTTATTTTTCATGTTCAGTGTATACTTAAATTTGGAAAGTAAAAAAAAATCATCTTTCGATTGTTCTTATTATTCATTCATTCAATGTACTTCTTATCTTATGTTGATTGTGCTTATTTACATCTGAAATTGGAAAATTACTTTGTCTTCTCCCCTTGAATAAGCAAACAAAAATACTTTTGGGTTCTTCTTATAATAACTTGATAATTATTATCTAACTAAACAAAATGTTACACTGGGTTGCAGTTCTTGCTTTAAAAAGTGCATGTGACACAATAGCTTATTTTATTTATTTATTGGCTTATTTCAACAATGTTTGTATGCATTAGAATTACCTAACATCCTTACTATGGCGTTTTCTACTTGGTTGAAGAACTTTCTGAAATTTCTGGTATGAGGTAGTTCCTGTACAAGGTTCCATCTTTAATTTTATTTTTTTTTACTGCTAATCATTTGAATTGCACTAGATGACTTACCATAGGAGTTGTGATTAATGCACACTTTACCAGTAACCTGGGAGGTGATGTAGCACAGCTGTCGGCCAATTTCTGTACAGAATAATTCATCCGAGTTGGTTTAAAAGGAAGACAAGTCCAGCTATGTCGTCATGGAGAAGATCTTTCTGAAAGGTTTAAGTTCTTAGCTGGGATTTTGCTTTGCACACAGGCATTGCATATATGTTTGGTCAGCAGTGGGACCACATGTGTCTTTGGGTAAATATGTGAAGACAGAGAACTACTGATGGTTTGTGTGAATAATGAGCTGCGATGTTCTGCTGTTTAATTGCTGCGTCGAAATAAAATAATCACAAAAATATGTCTCTGAGTGTGTTTTGTGTGTGGAGCAAAGACAACACCATCTAAATCATGACCTTTAAAAAAATAATAACAAATTAGCATCCATTTATTTTTTTAAACAAGCCCTATGAAGGATTATGTTTAGGATGGTAAAATTTAAGAAAAACATCTGAATCTACGAATGGGAACACTTGAACATCATGTTTCCATTGTGGTTTTTTTTTTTTTATTCCAAACTTTATTCCCTTTTAAAACTGTTCAAGTGCTTTTACACACTATTAGCCTGTAATTTTTTAATTCCTCATGTTTGATCATGTTTAAGTCTAACAATCATTTGAGGTTAAATGCTCCTATTTGCATAAAACACAAGACCAAGAAGAAAACTTGACTCAGGTGTATAGTTTATTGAAAATGACACTATTCATAATTTGAATGTCAACAGTTCATTTACAATTTATGTCAATTTACAATAATAAAAACAAAAACAAAGAAGTGCCACACTAATGTGTGATTTAAATAACCAACAGTGATCATTAATGCCTTAGTTACGTGCACCAGGACATTGGTTGACCTGCTTGCTAGTATTTACTTATTTTTTTTTTGCGTTTTTATACACAACTTTGTCGAGCAGTAAATAATAAAGTATCTAGTTTTCTTGCTTTTTTCATGGCTTTTTTATGATATCAACTTTGACGTTTTTGACCCTACCTCCACCAACCCTTTTCCAGCTACATCTGGCTGAATCCCACAAGCAGCAAAAAAAAAAAAAAAAAAAAAGAAACGAAGGAACTAGGCAGCAATTATGACCAAAAGGAGAATAAACAGTGATACAAACAAAACAAGAGAACACATATAAAGTTGTTAACAGTTCTCCCAGCAAATCATATGCCATTGTTTGGATGTGGTAGAAGTGGTAATCACTGTCAACAACATACAGAAAATTATGGCATTATGCAAACTGGGGAGGAAATGAGTAAAGACAAGAGTACAAACAGAGATTAACATGTTTATCAGTTGTGTGAAGAAAAACAGCTTTTTTGGGAAACTGGATCCCCACTTGACATTCTGCAAATCACTCTGGGCTCACTGTGTGTTTCAGAGCATGCTGCTGTTCCTGAAATATGAGCTTTTTGAGATAACAGGCAGGTGGCAATGCAAGTAATGCTTAGAAGAGTCTACCTATTTATTATTTATTTTTAATGATTAACTTTCAATGCCATTTTTAAAAGATGGAGCATTTTTCTACCATGTTAAATTGTACCATTCTCTTGTAAAAAGAAAATTTATTTGATGATCGCTTAGAAGTCTAATAGAGTACTTAGAAAGTCTATTTTACCCAGTGCAGTCATCAAAAATGAGTTTGTTAACGTAGTTTTGCATAAGTTAAAGTGCTGCAATACTCAGCTTTGTATTCAGGACCTGCATATCCTATTTCTCCCAGCACAGGCGGCTGGCAGTCTCTATAATTCAGTCTGTCACAGCCTGGGTTATTCAGCAGCCGTTTCAAACACCTGCCACACTAGACATGCTTTCCAGCAGTGAATGGAAATGTCCCACATGAATGCTGTGACCCAAAGGAACTGGGGTCTACCCAAAGTACAACCAAGACATGAGACAGGCTCTGTCATTATCAGCTTGTATGGAATCAGAGTGACTTTGTGGAGAGGCTCAAAAGTTTCCTTCTTGTTAGCTTGATGCACTTAGAAATCTGAGATATTCAGTCCTTTGGTTTGGATCAAACCTGGTGGGGAGTGGCAGCTGCTTCAACTTTTATACATCTAAATTTAACTTTATGCTTCTCAGATGGAGAAGCAGGCGACAATTGCGATGCTTTAGGGACTCAAATCAGCCCGTGCCCGGGTGGTTGTTTTGTTTCATGGAAGCAGTGACTGTATCTGGACAAGCACATTTGGAGGAGCTAAGAAACCCTCTCGGGTTTCAACCGTCCACAGGCAGCCTTTTGACGCTCTGGAGAGCGAACGTGAGCAAAAGGCTAATATGTGAGAAACCCTCACACACAGAGTTCGCATTTGAGCTGCTGCGTTAATCCTGTTTAAAACTGGTAACGTTTAACCCTTGTCAACCCTATACCACCACCAGCGCTGACAATGCCACACAAAAAGGTTCACAAAGACATTTTATGATTATCATAGAATGTGAGAAGTTCAATCTAATTTATTTATTTTTATGAAAAAAAAAGATACTTTACATCACCACAATGCCACATATTCAATCTGTATAAATATTTATTTCTTTAGTTGTCTACATATTTGCTTTATCAGTAAGTTTCCAAAAAAGAAAAAAGAAGTTTAATCCTCTCTAATCCTCTAAATGAAATTAAAAATACAAATAAATACCACAAAGGCAAAAATACAAAATAAAAAACATGAATAAAAACACAGACTTTTTATCTGTCAAATTCATTTATTTTTTTCATTGGTGTCTGTTTTTATTGAGTCTATAGCTTTTCCTTTTTAATAGAATTTCTCTTTTTTTGTTATGGGAGATTTTTACTTTTATCACACATGATTAAAAAAAGAAAGTATTTTCCATTCCTTCCAAAAAAACACTTTTTGTAAGCCCTGTTGGTGGAGTACTTTTACTTCCCTCTCCATCTAATAGAGTTTTCTGGTAAATTTCAAGCATGTCAAAGGTCTTCTGTTATAACTCTGAAACATTCAGTTTCACAATTCCGCTGCTGAATTGAACACGTTAAAAGCCAGAGACTGTTAAAAAGTGACCCTGACTTTGCTGACCTTGTTCCGTTCACTGGCAGAATCTCCACCTGAGATTTAGACTGCATGAAAAACGCAGCTCTTGTTTTGCATACCTTTTTCCCTTGTGCTTTCTATTTTGATGAGCACTTCCAAACTTTCTGGGCTAACCTTGTAAAATCCAAAATATATTAAATCCTTGTAGAAAAAAATGTAAACTAAGGCGCATTTGAAATAGATTATTGAAAAGAAAGATCAAAACAGTTTTTTTGTGCATTCTTATTCCATTCTTATATTATATGTTTGCAGTATTTTGTAATTTAAATATTCAAATAATTTAAGGTTTGCCGATGGATTTTTTTTTAGGATCATTATTTCTATGACTTTAAGATACTTGGCCAGTCTGTCCATTTTTTTCATTGCTGCAGTTCTTTCATATATATCCTTGTGCAAAAAAAAAAAGAAAGGAAAAGAAATCAAATAAAGAACAAAAATTCACAATTATCTTCAGGGTGTGCAGAAAAAATCAAATAAATTTTAAATGAAAATGTGGCTGGGAAATTCGTTTAGAAGACATTAATGAATTTCCTTCCATTTAAATGGAGGTGATTCCTGTGCTTGACTGTCTAATTATGGGCAAAGTCTTTAAACCTTTCTGAGGGTATAAAAGAATTTGGGGAACGTGGCGGACCCACAGATAAAAAATAAACTGCTTGTTTTAACGTATTTTTTCATTTTTTCATCTATTCAATTCAGCCAAAGATATATTACTCAGCTTTTTTTAAATTGTTTATTCCCTTACTTAAATGGCAAAACTTTAGGCTAGTTACTCTAAAAACAGGCCAAAAGGAGCTGCAGTTTGTCTTTGTAAACCTAGAGAAAGTCTATGGAAGAGTCCAGAAAGAGGAGCTGTGGTTTGTAGGGGCAGTTCAAGGTGGAGGTGGGACTGCACCAAGGATCAGCTTTGAGCTCCTTTCTGTTTGCTGTGGTGATGGACAGACTGACAGATGATGTGAGGCAAGACTTTTGATGGATCATGATGTTTGCAGATATTTGTAGGGAGCAGGCAGAGGAACATCTAGAGACGTGGAGGTTTTCTCTGGAATGGAGAGGAATGAAGGTCAGCAGCAGTAAGACAGAGAATCTGTGTGTAAATGAGAGGAACTGAATTTAAATGGTGAGTTTATGGAGCAAAGGTCAACAAGGAAGAGGACTTTAAGTCCTTAGGTTTAACAGTCCACAGAAACAAGGAGTGTAAAGAGGTGAAAAGGAGTGTGCAAGCAGGTGGGTCCAGGTGGAAGGTTTCTGGTGTGATGTGTGACAAAAGTGTCAGCAAGAATGAAGGGTGTAGAAGACTATGCTGGAGGCAGCCATGTTGTTGGTCCAAAGAAAGTGTTTAATGTTTTGTTGAAAAAGGCTTGCTTTTGCCTTCAGAGGAGGGACAATGATTATGTTGGTAAAAGGATGTTGAAGTTGAAGATATCAGGAAGAGGCCTTGAAGACCAATCAAGAAGTTGATGGATGTAATAAAGTTGAACAAGAGGGCAGGTGGTGAAAGTGAGAAGGATTCAGAGGATAGGGTCAGACGGAGGCTGATGATTCGCTGTGACGACCCATAAAGGGAGCAGCAGAAAGAAGAAAAACACTGATAGTAGTGCTTAAGTTACTTTTCTTTTGACATTTTAATAGCACATCTCCCTTTTCAATGCACTTTTAAAACAAAACCTGCAATAAATAAATAAATAAATAAAGAGATAACTAAATAAATAAATAAAACAGCTTTTACTTAGTTTTTATTCCTAATTGAATGTTTCTAACACAAAGATGAATCTCAATTACAGTAACATGTCTTAAGATGTGGCTTCATGCCTCATCTTGCAGTTTCAAATATGTTGGATTTCCTGGAACATTCTTTTAACTTGGAATTTTTCAATTCTAAATACTGTGGACGAATTAAAATGCTTATCCACATGTGTGACTATAAGAGTCCCCCAAAACTTCAAAATCCAATTTATATATTTGTTTCAAACGCTGGTGCACGAGAGCCTCCAACATCTGCAGTGACTAATTTGAACATGTGTGTTTTATAGAAAAAAAAGAAGTGACAGAAAGAAGACATGTCAAAATGAAGAAATGACGTTTAGGGGATTTAGTGGAAGGCTGAAAAACTTAAAACTAACTAACTAACTATCTGCAACCAACCAACCAACCATAATAACCAACCAACCAAATAAATGGTTGCTTGACTCCAGCTTTTAGCAATTTTAGCAACTGCTTGTATGCAGCAGGTAAAAAAGATTGTACTATATATTTAAAAAGTGATGCATAAACAATATTATATTACATCATGATCATTCTTGGAGCCAGATTTCTTAGAAAGAACTCCTTTATATCATAAAGATTCATCACAAGGCTTGACTTAAAAAATGGAACTGTACTGATTATGAATGAACTTCTATTGTCTCTTGTTGTCATGAAATGAATCTAGAGAGCAAACTGCTGGTGATTGCTCTACATTTTCTTTACATTTGTGTGTTTCCCTCATCCATTTCAAGATCTTGTAAAACATGTCTCCCACTCTGAGCAATGCCCGACATTCCAGGTTTGCTCACTCTTTCAGGTCTTGACTTCTTGCTTAAAAGCAATCTCAAACAGAACACAAAAAATCTTTGTACAGGCAAGAAGATTCATCAAAAGTCATTTGTGCAGAACCCTCATATGTGCATAAATCAGCACTTAGAGAAGACAAAGAGTTCTACACGCTTGCATTTTTGAAGAGAGTTGTATGCTGCTGAATGTGGGCAGATGTGTTGTAAAAAACACAAATTCTGTTTCAGGGAGTTAATGTTGCATGTTGTTTTTTGACTTCTTATTAACACATGGGGCAGGGGGAAACACTAAAGAGGTCCTTGAACAGTAGCTAATTTATGCCAAGAAGGTTTGCAAGGTTTGTTTTGGGAAGGAAACAAGAGAATATCATCTTTTGATTAATCGGCATATAAAATATTTATTAAACTAATGGAAATACAGTGCTGACACGTTTTACAATATAAGAGACACTGTCAAATAAATGTTTTATTTATTGGTTTTTACTTTTCCTGCTCATAAACTGTGAGATATTTATGAAAGAAATATTTGAATGCAATCCACAATCTTTTGTTGAAAGAAATCACATGTGGCTCTCAACAGTTTAAATGATTTTCTTTCTTTGACATTACATTTCTGAACAAATTATGTGCCCGTGCAACTCTGTGACTGTGTTGTCCTGAGATGGAAACATCATTAAGTTATATATTTGGGCAAAGAAAGGAAACAAAAGTACATAAAGTTGACTTATTATTGACATAAAAGTTAAAGAAATTACAATAATACATTGTCATTAAAAGACACCCAGGATCTGACAATAGTAGAGTCTCTCCACTCATCTCCAATTCAAAATAAACATAATAAAACATTAAAACAACTAATTAGTCTTCTTAAAAAATGACAATGTTATTCTTTTTTTTTAATAAAAAGACTAACTAATAGTTTGAAAACAAAACATCTATTTTTGTTTGAGGATTGCTATTTAAAATCAAAGAATAGGTGGTTTTTTACTGAGCCCGTGTCATGACATTAAAAAAATAAAATATATCTCGTTCCCACAGATTAATAACTCGTTCCCACAGATTAATAACTCGTTCGCACGAAATACTATTCCGTTCCCACAAGATACTATTCCGTTCCCACAAGATACTATTTCGTTCCCTCGAAATACTATTTCGTTCCCACGAAATGATTAACTCGTGCGAACGCAATAATTAATCCGTTCGAACGCAATAATTAATCACGTCATAAGTCAATCACACGGATATGCTCTCAGTCCGTTCGGCCGCAAAAGCCGCTTTCAGCGGTAACATCAGTCTCTTTGTGACCCACATTCGTTCAAGAAAGGAAAAAGAAAAACAAGAAGGATCAATTTATTACTGTCTCAATGAATATAAGAAAAATTTCACAAGATTTGATAGCTACGCTGCTTTGCCATACGATAGCTTCTGCTAGGCTACTACTACTAGCTTAGCTCCCCGCGGAGCTCCTTGCTTGTCATGCCGGCATTCGGGCAACTGGCTGGTCGGTAGACAGCCAGCCAGCTGATATTGTAGTTTAGGGTCGAATAGGAATAATAATATTCAAGACTTGTCTTTTATTAACATACTCTTTAGCAGTCAGTCGCTTCACATTCGAAGGCTATTAGGCTACATGCTAACTAACTAGCCGATCGGTTATCCTGTTATTTACGTCATAGATTTACAGCAGATACCTTCACATTTCTGTCTGTGTGTGTGTCTCATTACATTGCATTGAGGACATGGAGGATGTTTAGAGATCAGATTTATTTATTTTAAAAAGCACAAAAGCATCCATCGGACTTAGCTTTTAGCTACTAGCATTACAAACAAGGCTGCATGCATCCGGCATTCCCAGCATGCATTTCGGCCAATCACCGTGTCCCTGTAACTGAAGTGTAACAACAAGACCAATGATTTGCTGATCAAAAGCACGTGGGTAAACGTGATGCATCATGGGGTATATTGTTCGCAGCCATGTTTGTGATGCTAAAAGCTAAGTCCGGTAGGGGAAGCATTCAGGCTTATCTTATGATATGTTTCTGATTTTTATCGAGACAATAATAGATCGATCATTCCTGCTTTTATTTTTACGCCCAGTGAATGCTCACAGAGAAACGGAAGTAGCTGCAGAAAGCGGCTTTTGCAGCGAGATGACGGAGAGCGTACCAGAGGATGATCATCATGTTAATACCGATGGATGCTTTTGTGCTTTTTAAAATAAATAAATCTGATCTCGTCTTGGGGTATCGGTCAGCCATTTAGTTGTGCTTGGAGCTAAGAGGTAAGTGCGTTTGGCGAAGCAGTCAGCTTAATATGATATTTTTTCAGATTGTCATTGAGAAAATAATAGATCGACCATTCTTGCTTTTATTTTTACCCCTATTGAATGCTCACAGGGACACGGTCGTAGCGGCAGGAAGCGGCTTTTGCAGCTAGATGACGGAGGGCGTACCAGAGGATCATGATGATGATGTGAATACGATGGAATGGATGCTTTTGTGCTTTTTAAAATAAATAAATCTGATCTCTAAACATCCTCGGTGTCTTCAATGCACTGTAATGAGACACACACAGACAGAAATGTGAAGGTATCTGCTGTAACTCTATGACATAGATAACAGGATAAACGATCAGCTAGTTAGTTAGCATGTAGCCTCATAGCCTTCGAATGTGAAGCGACTGACTGCCAAAGAGTATGTTAATAAAATACAAGTACTGAATATTATTATTCCTATTTAACCTTAAACTACAATATCAGCTGGCTGGCTGTCTACCGACCAGCCAGTTGCCCGAATGCCGGCATGACAAGCAAGGAGCTCCGCGGGGAGCTAAGCTAGTAGTAGTAGCCTAGCAGAAGCTATCGTATGGCAAAGCAGCGTAGCTATCAAATCTTGTGAAATTTTTCTTAATTTCATTGAGACAGTAATAAATTGATCCTTCTTGTTTTTCTTTTTCCTTTCTTGAACGAATGTGGGTCACAAAGACGGATGTTACCGCTGAAAGCGGCTTTTGCGGCCGGACGGACTGAGAGCATATCCGTGTGATTGACTTATGACGTGATTAATTATTGCGTTCGAACGGATTAATTATTGCGTTCGCACGAGTTAATCATTTCGTGGGAACGAAATAGTATTTCGAGGGAACGAAATAGTATCTTGTGGGAACGGAATAGTATCTTGTGGGAACGGAATAGTATTTCGTGCGAACGAGTTATTAATCTGTGGGAACGAGTTATTAATCTGTGGGAACGAGATATATTTTATTTTTTTAATGTCATGACACGGGCTCCGTAGTTTTTAGTAAGTTTGATATGAGACTTTTAAGTCCCACTGATAATCTTTTCATCTGTTTTAAAAGCATTCCCACTGGTCTTTTTGATTAATTTTATACCTATTTAGGCAAAATTTAAACATCGGCAAAAATCCTCCTTGTTTTCTAGGACATAGTCTCTGCAAAGCGACATGAGTGACATAGAAATTCATGTCTGAGTTGTGAGACAGTTGGCTCAGATTGAGCCCGCCTCCCCCCCCCCCCAATCATCCCGTTGCTTTCATTCTCTCCCGCTAATTTACACCCCCTCACAACCCCAAAGTAGCATCGCTGATGAAAAAAAAAAAAAAAAACGACTAGCAATACTGAAGATATACAGCTGTACGTTTTTGAGTCAGATGCCAGCTCAGTCATGGATCTATTTGTCTACAAGTGATTTTATCAGAAGGGAGCAGAGCAGGGAGCTCGTTGCCTGCCAATTGGAGATTTTACGTAACAACTACAAGTTCTTTCAAACAGTGTTTTTTGTCTGCTCTTGATTCACTACAATTTGAATAAAGAAATACTCAGAAGCACAACTGTAAGCTTAATTTTCTTTGTAAAAGTCCTCCATCATCAGGAAAATATAAAAGAACATGTTAAAAGCAGCAACAACAACAACAAAAAAAAAAAAAAACATTTCCATTGGAGTAGGGTCTTTAATATGCCTTAATTAATGTATTTACCAAGATTTTAAAACTATGTAAAGGCCAGAGTGATATACGAGGCAGACAATGTCTTGCAAAAAAAGAAAAAAAAGGAAAATATGCATAGATCTGTAAATAATGCACCAGCTAATGTAAATCAAATAATGGGGTTACCAATTTCTAGGATGTTTTAGGCCTCAGGATTTCTTGATAACTCTTGTTTGTCACTAAACCTAATTCACATCTGTGAGTCTGATCAAAGAAATGCAACTTTCAGAGGAAAGCATTCAAGAGCGGCTTTCCTTTTGGTGCGAAAGGATCATTTCTTTTCATGAGTAACAGTAATAATGTTGAAGACCAGACTTACTTAGAGCTTATTACATCACTCTGCCATCAACCCACCGACCACAACCTTGATTGCATTGCCAAGAGCAGCAATTTTAGGATTTTTGGGGCAATTGAATGAGCGGTTTCAAACCAGATGTTTGGAGTATGTACTCTAAGTTCCTGAGAGCTATTTCTCCCCGTGAAATTTTTGGAAAATCCAAAGTTGTCGGTCACGTTGCAGCAAAGTTATGATAAAGTCCATTAGCATTTTGATAGCATGTGTTGCCATGAGCAGTCCCCACCTTTTCACGCTTTGGTTTTCAAAGGTGACTTAACATACATTGACATACTCAAGGTTTTTTTTTTAATGGATTTTTGGGTTAAATATATGGAGAAATTGCACATTTTTCCCAATGGAAAAAATGACATCCCAGTAACAAACTATCTAAACATCAGTAATGGCATATTTACTCAACCAAACTAAGTCTGCTGCCTTAGATTATGCAGTGTGATTACTTCAACCACAGCTGGTATTATCAAGAGATGCGTATACTGTAATGTTCCTCCCCTAACAAAGGTCTTTTTGTTTCAGTGGCAAGGGGATCCGTGTACTCCCATATCCTCTCTTCTATGTTCCCCCTGCACCCCCTGTGCCCATTAAGCACACTGATTCCCTGTTAAAATTGGTCGTCTGTTATTAATCCCAGTCACCCGTAACACATCGACCACAGTGCACCACCAAAACACATTTACCCATCACCCATACCCCTTAGCATGACGCACTGATTCTAATTAATTAATCACATCCCAGGTGATTTTACTTTGAGATGAATAATAGGAAAGAAAAAAAAAAGCATCCTGAAGGCTCAACCAAATTGGCTACAAAAGCTTCCAAGCAAAAAAAAAAAAAGCATTGCTTCAGGGAGTCGACTTCGTGTTGCTGGTTTCTAAGTACTGCTCTGCCTTCCAAGACCAAACTTTCCCTTCTTTTTTTCCCTTCTTGCTTGTCTGCCACCCACAAAACCTCTGCCAAAAACACATGCTGGAACTAACCTGCAACAAATGGAGAGCATATTGAAGTATTCAGGATTATATTTTTGAGGGGTTATGGGCAGGGAAAGTAGCTTTTTGAGTAAATCATATTAAAGACTGGGGAGTTACTGAACTGTGGAGAAACTATTTAGCACACCACTGGGATTTTTTTCTTTAAAAACAAGAAAAACATAGTATATTTGGTGTTCGTCCTTTACTTCAAAATCTTCCTGAAGCTTCACTCCATATTCTTATCCAGAGTGGGGGAAAGAATATTTTTACCTCTCTGACAATATCAGCGCAATAATCTGCTGACACAAAAGTGTTCGAGTCTGCAGTTCTGTCCCACTCCATGCAAACAATTACATCTATCACACATCTTAGATGGCATCTTCAATCTGTAAGTTTTATTTGAACTAAATTTGACATTGGAGAAGTTTTTCAGCACAATTCTGCTGAGAAGATTTAACCAAAAGTGCAAAAGACATTGAGTTTGGTGGTATCTTCCTCGAAAGTGTAATTACTGATAACAAAATCTCTTTCACATGATTTAAGATTATGAATAAATTAGGACTCCAAGATCTTGCAAGACCAGAGCTTTAATCTTTCTGAAAAAGTGGAAGAAATTGAAGGGCATATTGCAGAATAATTCGTATGTCTGAGGTCAACATATGATCCAAGCCCAAGGATTTCTCGGGATAAAACAACAGCTTCCTTTTGAAAATATTTCCTTATTTTCACGTGTGTGGACTCTCATGTGGAAGGAAACGGTTCACTGCATCAGCTGGTGCATGCAGGATGTGAAACTTCCAGCTGTAGGAATAACGCTACCTTCTTTTAACACCCCAGCATGCATCTGAAAAGCACTTCCGACGCCCTGACAATCCTTTGGCAGCTTTCCTTGCAATTCCTCCTCCTCACCTTCATCACCACTCGCAGGAAGTCTGGCCGGCGTTGTCATCAAACCAAGCGGCAGGTTCGACTATTTAAGAATGTCATTGAAACCTGAGTCTATGGGTGTTTTTAATTTAATTTTTTTTATTTTTAAAGTAAATATTTTAACCTTTATTTATCCAGAGGCACTTTATATGATACATACAAGTAGGACTTTTTTTATTTAAATGTATACTTCACTCCTTTAATGATAAATGGGTGTTTTAGGATGATTAGAAGACCACTTAATGATATGCATCACTGCAGGCATGTGACGCATGTTTAAGAAAATGCTAAAAGCATGTTCTCTAATCCGCATTTAGCACATGGTTTTCACACTGGAGAAGCAGGCAGGGGCTTCTTCGTTTGTTACAGTTGTAAGAGGCTTGCTGTGAAATATCAAATTGGTGTAAATCTTGTAAATCTTGCTCAAGACTTTTTCTTTAACAGCTCTATTCCAATATATGAAAGACTTAACGTCATATAAGTCCGTCCAAATATAAACCACAATTATTTAGTTCTCCTCCATGATCAATTTTCAAATAGTTTGGAGTTCCGTGAATTAAAATATGTCATTACTAATGACATATTTGTTCTTGTTTGCTCAAAGTTCAACCTGGTTGAACTTTCAACACGCGTTTGCACACGGGTGTGCATTTCCTATGTAGAGCCCAAAAACGGTCTTAAAAATGTACTTAGCGACGCATGAAAGCCAAAGCCCGAAACACGCATGTACGCTCATTTACATAGTCTTGTACTTGAAAGTGATTGCTTGAAGACGAGCAGCCAAGAGCCTTGTGAACGTAACTTAATAATTTGTATCAGATCTAGCTTCCTCTGGGATGAACCACATAAATAAATCCAAATATCTGCATTGACATTAGCTGTCCTTTACCCATTCCTTGACGGAAAAAAAAAAACATAATCTGCATTATTAGTCTTGAAATCCTCTACAAGCTGACCCATTAATGATGTTGTCCATTTTATTATTTTATTCTATAATTTAAATTTCTACTACTATTAATGTTGTTTGAAAACTGAACTTGTATATTAGGTCTACAAGTCCAGCTATGGAGAAAGCCAGATTTGTAGACTCAACAATTTTGGTCGCTTCAGAAGACAAATGGTTAAAAAAACCTTGTTTAAAAATGTTACCAGGATGACTTTAAATGAAATCCTAAATGTTAACTGGATTTTCTTTTGTACACTCAAGTATATTGAGTAGAGAAACAAACAAATGAATTGGCTGAGACATTTTAACAATATTTATAATCAACATTTGAACTGAAAACCAGAGAATTAGTGCAAATCTTTTAAAATTTTTATAAATACATTGAATTACAGTATTTTCAACAGAGGGCACCATCTGCCAAAGTTTTCCTCCACTGCACTTCTGCCTGACAGCAGGTGGAATTTGAGAGGTTGTGCAGGGCAGGATGATTTCATGACAGATGAGCTGCTGCAAAACTGTGTCCACGCTGAAACATGCCACAAATAACCAGCAGCTACTGTAAGTGTATGCTGACACTCAGAGAGAGAGATGTCAAACTTGATTCCTATGGGACTCCCGGGAGCGGTAGGATCATAAGTCACTGAGCGAGTTCGGGTATGTTTACCATAGCCAAAGTCAAAGCATTCACAACCAGAAAAGAATAGCTTGAAATAGAAAGAATGGTATTTCAGATGAACATGTCATGTGTTGTCCACGTTGTTTACAGCATTACTATAAACTCATTGTAAAGCTCTGTCAGGACAGAGCAGTACCTCTTTAGGGCACCCTGCAGTGAGCATGATCTCTAGAAGTGGAACGTGGAACCAAATGCTTTTCTATGAGGCCCAGATCCCGGACACATATTTATTTGCTCATTCATCACTATTAAATGAACTCTGACCTACTACCGTGTGCTTTTGCTCTCCTTCACTCCCAGGTTGTCGTCTTTCTTTCCAGTTAGAGAAAAATGAAGGCAGATTCTCCGCGAGAGACAAATGTCAACAAGCTGAAAGAGGCTGAGTAGATATGGAGATGATGCTGTATGTCATTCAGGTTTGCATACTGTTGTTTTTTAGCTGCAAAGTCAGCTCTCTTTTTCAAACAAGCATCAGTAGCAAGATGAACGACCTGTAAGAGACAGATTTCTTTTTTAGCATGGTCTTGATGGTTGTTACTCTTATCCAATAAGTGCTAGGTGGAGCATTGTTGCATGGAGAAGAACTCTACAGGTCTGGATTCAATGCTCCTCCACTTTCCTGCTTCCGTAGCTGGATTGCAGACCCTCAAACGCTAAAAGAGTTGGAGTGGAACATTACTGAGTGAGATAGGCTAAATGCTGTATATTTTCACAAGAGGAGCAGCAACCATTTATAGACGCTCAAAGTGCGTACTCCCATTACTTGTGTATTTCAAGTTTGTTCAGTGGCTCTATTTTTACCATGAAGTCATGATGTTACTGTGGGAAAATTATGCCAGCAGATAATAAACAAGATTTACAATAATAAAAGTATGAGTGGGCCTACATATAAAGGTAGATTGTATAAAGTCTCAATGTGAATCATAGCAACTTTAGCAATGACTTTGGATTAAATAAATGGTCTTTTAAATTAATCATTGCTATTGTTTTTAAACAAGACAAGTTAAGGCTAAATTAATCATCCAATTTAATTGTAGAATGCAATTATAAAATTATTTGTATAGTGTTAAAAATGAGAGAACCTACTGGATATACTTTAAATTGACATCCAGTCTATCTGTAATTGTAATTGTGACTATCTGAAGAAGTCTTCTAGGTCTAAATGTGAAATTTCTTTAACCTCAGCCATAAATAAAATCCCCTATACCACATTAAATCTGTACTTGTATTACATGTATATTTCGTTGAAAAGAAAATCCAGCACTTGGTAACCACATTTTCCAAAAAGAAGGCCATCATCCTGCCACTCAGTAGTAAATGTTGACTTTAAAATCTCAGATTTAAAGAGTATGAAAAAAGGAACACATCTAAATGAAAGCAAAAAGAAAGGATAAAAATAACACTGGAACAATAATTGTGGAACTTTCTACATGGGCATTAATGTTTAATACTCCAGTAGATATAATTTATATTTAGGGAAACACTTTGTTTTACAAGAAATTTAAAGAAGGCCATAGATATTTGCGTAGAAATGTCAAAAGCTATTTTGCTATTTTGCAACAAAATGATCCGTTTCTTTTTTTTTTTTTTTTAGTTTTATAGAAAATGCCCTACAAAGATCTTTGCATATTTGCTGGAATGTATTAGACCTGTCAAGGTTGAGACTAGGAAGCTTGATCTGACGATTGACATTTTCTATTTAATCAACCTTGGAGGGGGGCCAAGTAGCATCGAATGATTATATCTTGGATATAAGAGTATAATGAAAACTATGAGATGTGTTTAAAAGGAGCATGCTTCTTAAGTGCACAGAATATATATACTTTTCTAATAGTCGAACAATTGAGAAGATATTGCTAAAGGTATGGCAATCTATAAAAAGAAAGGTGAAACAGGAAAGCCATGAAATAAGTAAACACCGTTTTATTGCTGCTGATTGGGTCAAAGCTCTAATGCTTTGACTAAATCAGCCGCTCTTGCCTGAAGGTGTCTGCAAAAGACAAATGGCCACTGCTATCAGTGACAAAGAGGCTTCTCTCTGGACATAAATGAATAGCTTCTGCTTGACATTAGCTTCTAAGGTTAAGTCTATGTTGTCAACATAACTGGGTACTTTGGAGACAAATGATACGGAGGAAGCCACCCTTAGTCTCTCAGTGTTGCAAATGCTGTCAAGCTTTATAATGTGAGTCCTAGATTGGAAAAACAAAGATGGGAAGGTATTAAGTGTTTTAGTTAAAATAAGAACTGTCAAATGTCAAAGTTTGAAAGACATTTTTTTAAATAAAAATCAAGCTCCAAAAGGACTTTTAGGATTTACCTTAAAGACCTGATTATGATCCTAAAAAAGATTCTGATCATTTTTTGTGCTATTTAAAGAATTTCCAGTGCTCTTTTAATTGAGATTGTGCCATTTTTAGCTAACAATAAAAAAAATCCTTTGTCGTTTTCTAGGACATAGTTTCTGCAGAGCGGCAGTAGTTCATTAGAAATTTACCCTTGAGTTGTGAACAGGACCGTTGGCACAAATTTGCCACGCCCCCCTTCCCATCCTTGTTGCGGAGCTTACCAGGGTGCTTGTGGCCTGCCCGGCATGTTTTCCCCATCACAAATACAGTATTCCCCCCATTTTAGCAGGAGTTAGGGACCAGAGACACCAGCAAATAGGCAGAATCCACAATTTGAGAACCAAACCCACCCCAGAATGTCCTTACTTATCAAAAACCCCTCTGAAACATTCATGATGATTTATAAAGCATTTATTAAAGAACATTGGGATATTGCTCAACATAGAGAATTTTTTGTATGCAAAACCATTGACTGTACCGTAGCGTACTTCATAATGCAGAGGAGTGTCTCTCTGTGCCTTGAAACCAGGAGCCTGTGCTTACTCCTTCTCAGTTAAGAATTTGGACTGTGGGGCGAGAGGAAAGTAATTTCATCTGTGCTGTATGTCATGTGTATGCATCATATTTGACAATAACTTTGACTTTTAAATTTGACTTAAGTGCGAGAGATCCTGCAGCGTTCTTTGAGTGTTGCTTCGTCGCTTCTTCCAGGAGAAGCCGGTTTCATCCGCCATTCATTCATCCTCGTTATAATTATTCTCTGCAAGTATCTCGCAAATAAGGAGGGGAGCACTGTAAGCTTCTTGTCAAACAGCACTTTTTAAATTGGCTTTGAAAAACTGCCGCTCTGCAGAAACTATATCCTGGAAACACAGTTTTTTTTTAGCTAAAAATGTCACAATCTCAATTAAATGCAATTCTGGGCTTAATTTTCTTGATTAATGCCCTACATCATCAGAGAAAAATGCTATAAAAAACATGTCAAAAACAGCAAAAACACAATTTCCATTGGAGTGGGTCTTTAAAGACAGACATGGTGTCTGCTTTTGCAGCTGAACTGGTTTGTTGGTTCCACAAAAGAGAAGTCTGATAGCTGAAGGACATTATTGGAAATTCTAGGGAGTCCTCAAACTAAGAACATTGTGCTTCGTCTGGAAAAAAATGAAACTACAAGCTCATTGAGATGAAATGAATAATTTTGATTAAATATTTTAAAATGTATTCTGTTTTCAAAAGCCAGCCAATGAAGAGAAGCTACAATCTTTTAAATTCATCATTCATCAATTTTCATTAGAACTCAGCACAATTTGTACCAACTGAATGTTTTTTAAAGAAAGTTTAGAATGTCATAGTATCCTGAAGTGACCAATGCAAGAGACAAATTCTCTCCGTCTTTTGGAGATCATTGTTTTGAATATAAACATATTGAGTAGATGAAGGAAACAGGTGAAGTACTCAAAGAAAAGTAATAATAATAATAACTAAATAAATAAATAAAAAATGTACAATAGGACTTCAGTCAAAATTCATGCAAACTGAAGGACTCAGGTTAAAAACATAAAAAATAAAATATAGTAACAAAAAAAATGTAAGCACATTAAAAAGGACATTTAGAGAACGTACCTATTCTTTTAAACACAATTTTAGGCACCCTGAGATCTTGACTTTACTGTGATAGTGGAGAACAGGTTCCCCTTATAATGTGGAGCATGTCCTTATGTCTCAGACTCCTTGGGAATTGATCTCTAAAAGGAAAGGGCCATGGGTACAGGATGTGCTCAATCGCAGCATCTGACCTGGTAAAAATGGGAGCTGTGCTGCTGTCACTCCAGGGTCTCTCTCCAGGGATGGAGTTTAATTATAATAGTGAGGGCCCTGAGGCCTAGGAGATCCAACTGCGAATCACACAAACCCGCCACAGAAACCTGCCACAAGAGGCAGCTTCCCTTGGAAATTGAACCAAAAACACTTTAATAGGCAAAGGTCAGACTCAAAGGTAAGATGTGAGTGAACTTGTCATATTATGTCCAGGTTCTGAATATCCACTGTAGGACATTTTAGGATTTTGTTTTTTATTTTTATTTTTTTAATGAGTAGGAACCTTGTTCCTAGCAGTTTATTGAAGATTGAATCAATCAGATTATCTAAGAGACAAAAATTTGTAAAAAGAAAACAAATTCTTTTCACATCTTCATAGATTTGCCTGGAAATTCTTGGGACATGTTTTAATTAATTGCAAACAAGCCTGGTATTCAAGACTTTATTTAATCACTAGTAAGCCAGTCTTAAATATGTGATGATTGCCTACCTACCAACTAAGAAAAAAACCCTATTTCTTGGAGATAATAGATTTAACCAATGCTAAAGAAGCGATTCCTCTATTTTCCACGCTTAAGGGTGCACTGTATTAAAAGGTGCACTGTCAATAAACTGTGTATTTTTGAACTTATGGCATATATTAGACACGCCAAACTATAAAGTGCATTAAGCGAGATAAAAGAGTAACTCTAGAAATTGTTTCTGGCACACTACACGTTAGCTAGGTAGCGAGGTAGAGTATTCACAATAACCTATACTGCCAACCTTGTTTGCAACATGCAAAAAAAAAAAAAAAAATACAGACCCAAAAAATACCAGACCAATACCACTGAAACAAACATGAATTTAATACATTAACTCTCAACCTTGTGAGTAACATAGAAAAAATACTCAGTCATGCTACACATTAGTCGTGTTAAGGCCAGTATATATCTTAAAACGATGTGACATCCGCCGATGACATCATCAGTGACTGGAATTATACCCCCGTAGTACGACTGCATGTAAATCGCGCCCTTTTACCAGAATTTATCAGAAGTGATTGGAGTTTGCGATGAAAGAGAAAACTGTCCAGAAAAAGTTTTTTATTTTTATTTTTATTTTTTAATAAAACTGCTAAGAATGAAAAATTGATTGGAGAAGTTAGGGAAATATCTAAGTTCACACAGAGACACAGAGAGAGCGGACAACTAGATGGAAATTATAGCAAGTTATTGGAAAGACATGTGATATCTCATACCTAGCAACACTAGAAAAATGCAATTTGCCCTGTTTTTGTATTTTTATTTTTTTATTTTCGCCTCTGTATTGCCTGCCTCTGTTTAGTGGATAAACACACCACTTCCTCCGGGGCTTTTTCTGCCTGTGGATTGGCAGATGTAGCAAGTGTATGATCAGGATGTCCGTCATGTTAATCAACACTGGAGGAGACAGTCGCATTGCTTGAAAACTGTAAACGCCACTCAGACGTTCATTGCAGTTCGAAAGTCGTAGGCAAATCCATCCAGCACTAGTATGAAGTAGAGCGCGCAATTCTGGATACAAATGATGTGTGATGCCTGATCGCTGTGAAGTATAAACCGGCCTTTAGTGTATAATAACATCCAACCTTGTTTGGAACTCTGAAAAAAACAGACTGACATTTTGTCAGAGTGCCGTGTAAATCACTTCAACATCAGAAAGCACAGCCAGAATTAATCCATACAGCCTATATGGTGCTCCAGAGGCACACTGTCATTTAAAAAAAAATGCTCCTTATGGTGTGTGGAAAAATACTTATTACCTCCTCTTTGCTTGCTAGTGGGTTTTATTTCTGCATTACTTGTGGCATTTTAAATGTTGTTTTACTTTGTTGCCCAGACTTGTGCCACAGAAACAGTTGAACACCTCTGCCATCTGTCTTTTCATCCTTCCTATCTCTTGTACGTCTGCTAAAGCCCTCTGTTAACAACTCCATTCATACCAGAGGATTGTCAAGGTCCACTAAGATAATGCTAGGTCGGCAGAGCATCTGCTCCCTTATTCCCTACGATTAACAAGGCCAGCTTGGAAAAGTTTCTTTGACTTTAATCCTTATTCTTCTTTTTCCCCATTTCTGCTACTAATTCCTTATGTGTTTTTTGAATATTTTCCACTTGAAAGGAGGATATTTATTTTATTGAAACACAATAAAAAATGCAGAAACCTATTAACCTTTAAAGAAAAGTTACCTACCATTATAGAGTAACATTTTTGACTCTTTGTTTGGACAGGTAATTTTAATTTTGCGGAAATAGGAAAGTAAAAATTATTATATTTGTGTGTAGAATAACTTTCTTTACCTTTTCAATTGTTTACAGTATTGAAGTTAATTTTACAGGATAACAGTCTTAATGGAACATTTCTCATCTATCATTGCGAATGCCCAATCTAACCTAAGCTGTTCAGCAAATATTCAAATAGAAAAAAGATGCATTTCTGTTGTATAATTCTGTTAATTGATTTGACAGGCATTTTTCTATTTTGAACTATATCGCTTTTGTTTACAGAGTGACGTTTTTCCCAGTTGTTTTGTTTGACCACAAATCCTTGCCTTGTGTTAAAAATGCCGGTGGCTAGAGGTGAGTGCCGGCAAGAGGCGGAAGTCTCCTGTGTTTCCAGGGTATTTTCCAAAGTCAAGGTACAAGCTTGAACAAAGCCCTTGGCTGCTTTTTCAAGGAGGTCAGTGGGTACAAAAAGAGTCAAAAGCTACTGACCGCCAGCGGCTTAAGCCATCAAACTGCCTGGCAGCAAATGACAGCTTTTGTAAGCCTTTGTTTTTTTTCCAGCATGTTTTAAAGCTGAACTTAACACTCTTGCAGTGTTTTCTAAGCGTTTGTTAACCATTATAGTTGAAAAAAAAAATGGAAAAAAGAAACAACATAAAAAACCTAAAGGTAATTCCAGTTTTACTGATATAAAATTATTATTTTTTGGGTTGAAGTATTTAAATCATCAGCCTTGACAGTGAACGTGTCTTTTCAGAAGGTGCCCAACTACCTATATGTGTGAAGGTAAAACCTGAATATAACTTTACATTAGTTTTTACTTTGAATAAAAAAAAAAAAAAAAAACAATGATTAAAAAATTTCAAATTCTGCTTTTATTCAAGTTTTTCTTTTTGTTCTTTTATTACTCAGCGAAGTGCAGAGAAACAGCTGGACCATGACAGCTGAGTCCCTCTTTATGCATTTACCACAAAGAATTTTTTAAATGTTAAAGTCATTAAAAAAATAGGCAATACGCGCTTACAAACTTTGAAAATGTTTGTCTGACTGAAAACTCTAAGTTCTTCCATGCTTTGAATACATCAACAAATCATGAAAAAAGCTTCTAATTTACTTCTAAGCTGGAACCTAATGTGTGCATACAAAATGATTCACAAAACAGTGACCACGGATCATCAACTTTCTGTGTGACACAAGACACACCATTAAACATGATCTAATGTGAGTGTTGCTGTTAGTCATGTCAAACTCTAAATTAGCTGGACTTATGCTCACAGTTGTGGTCTGTCTGAGATTTAAATGTAACAAACTAAGATGTTTCAATTACTAAAAAGTCATCCACAAGATGCAATTGTTAAAATATAAAAGTAAATTTCACATGAACTAATCACTAAAATGATGTATTTGCTATTATGTTTGAACAGTTGGTCTTTTTGAATGGCATCACCAATAGATTTGGTTAGCTATAGTGTCCGGCTAATTACTAAAATTGTTTAAAGCATAACTGAACATTTCAGTGATGACATTCTGTTTTAAATCCCCACAGAGGGAAGTAGAGTCCTGTTAGTGGCAGCTTGGTGTTTGACTGCTTGGCAGAATTAGCTGAAAGTTAGGTCAGACTGTCACTGATTAAAACTCATTATTGTATTTTGAATGACGGACTGGCCATTTTCTGTGGATATCCATTTGTAGGCAAAGCTTGACCTATCTTAACTTTTTATACAATGAACTTTTATTTTCTCTTTCAGGTTTGTCTATTCAGGTCATTCTGAGTACTGTGATTTGTTTAAGGGTTGGTACATGTATCTTCCTGCTCCATAACAGTCATGCTACGTTCATACTGGGCTCGTAAATGCAAAACGCCTGGCCATTGAATGCACGTTAAAAGTGAAATCAGTAGAGCTTTGACCAATCAGGGACTTGGCTTTGGTAGCTACGTATATTTAAAACACGGAAGTGTCAACCGTTTTAAAACTGAACATGAAGGAGAAATTAATAATTGCGGTTCTGCCCCTCAGGAACTATATGACAGTAAGTCTTTCATGTATCAAAACAGAGCTGTGAAAGAAAACGTCTTAAGCAAGACTCGCGAGATTTGCACCGCTTTGACATGTCGCAACAAAGTCTTCCAAATTTGAGAACATGCAGCAGTCCAATGTGAATATCCTATGTTTGAAGAGCATTCAAGAACCTGTGATCAGGGCATTTTTGATTGTGGTAAGCAGTTAGAAAAAAATAATATGAACATCCTTTAGATAACCTTTGGGGTTTAAGTGAAACAAGCTATCAATACAATTTTTTTTCTCAACACACAAAATATTAAGGAAAAAAATCTGTTAAACCAACGGAGTCAGTAAAATCTTAAATTAAAATTAAAAAAAAAAGTACTGGTTTGACTTATTATCTTTAGTTCTTTATCTTTATCTGTATCTTTAGTTATTGTTCTGTTTAGCAAGTCCAAGGAGTTTAGACTCATAGGAGATCTACAGTTATCCTCCTTTTCTACAGTAAAAACATACCAAAAAACATAAAGGGTCCCAAAAAGCCCAAAGTGAATGTTAAAATCTTTTAATTTATGGTAAATACATGTTTTATTTATTTCATAGGAGGAAACTTTAAAGACTGAAATAACAGCATGTAAGTGACACACTGCACTCCTTTCTCTAGCTCAGCGGGATAGTAATTCTACATGTAGTTTGTGTATTTGTCTAACACTGCCCACTCTGGGCTTTAAACATAAATTATGCATTAGCAATGCATGTTATTTAAAATTTATTAGCCGCCCCATAGCTGCATTTCACTTACCAGTAGAAATGGTTTAATGTAGAGGAGTAGAGAGTAAGAAAAAAATTAGCAAACAAAAAAAGAGTGTGATGACAGCTGTGAGTCCCCTGCTGCACCCCATGAGAAGATTAATAGTTAATGAAAGGCCTTTAGGCTGTGGAAATACCTCAAGTGGCCCTTATTCCAGCTATGGGAAAAGCGAGGACTATTGACAAGGAGTAGCAAATAATTCCTCCTTCGTCATTTTCCAGCCTTCTATAGTCATCACATAAACTTGCAGAACATTATCTACATCAGGCACAGGTATACGTGTACATCAAAACCTGCAGTATTCCACTCTTTGTTTGGGACACTGCCTCATGAGTAATTTCACACCAACAACAGCTTCGTTACTCACTTCCTTCTTGCCATGAGCCTACGTGATCTTTATATGTGAGGATTGAGGAGATGGAGATTAATTTTTCAAACGTAGTGCAGCATATTATCTCTGGCAAAGCGAGTCAAATCAGCCTTGCAATTAACTTAGGCTCAGCGCTACAACGCAAATCATCAGACTCGTTCAGGGTCACGCAGATTTGTCTCTCAAGGCACTTACCATCCTTCATTAATTAAAAATTCTAATCAGGATGTTGGATCAATAATGTACATCACATGTGCCTGAGCTCACTGAGGCAGACTGCATCTCTTTCTAAAGCCTGCATTGACATAGTAATGAGCTGAACCCTTGCACAGCTTAATAGAATATGAAATGAGATGATTGACATTCTTACAGAATACATTTTCTAAGGCAGTGTGTAAAGTATTGAGCACACAGCAGGGAAAATTATTATTTATTACGAGTTGACATTTTAAATACTTATCTCATGATGCATACCCACATCATTATGTGGTGTTGCACTGTAACGAATAAAAATCCCATGTAGAAAAAACTCCCTCTGTCCACGTGCCTTAAGCTCTACATATTGTCTGGGGTCTATAAAATCAGAGTCTTTCCTTTATGTCACTGACTGAAAGACAAGGCAGAACCTGAGTCCATCACCAATATGTATAAAATACATATTTGTGAGTTTCAAATGCAGCAGGAAACGTTGCAAAGGGCTGGGAATAATCCTGTAATTGTTCTGTTCCTTTCTTAGTGTTGTTAGTTCATCAAATGCTGGTCCACCCTGACTCCTACTTCACCTCCTTGGCCACAGTCATTACAGCTCAGTGGGCCAATTATTTTCTGGCTGAAATTTCTTTTTCCATTATTCAAGCATGTGCAGGTGACATAAATGCACTCTGCAACCGTCACATACCCAGATTTAAGAAAGCTCAAAATCAGAACCATGCCTGAATACACCCACTGTCTGACTCTTTTTAGACTGTGAGACACACAAAAAAGGAAGTTTGTGCTTTTCCAACACTTACATATGCTTGATGTCTTAAAGTCATGCTGTGACTGAGATAATTTCCCAATAGGTGATTGCCTCTGTTTTCAGGTCAATATTGGTGAAAAATGAAGTCATTTTGGTTCCCAAAAGAAATCACAGTAGAGCCGATATTTCTCTCTCATTAACCAGAAAGGGAGCAGGAGGGGACTGTTCTGCTAGACCTCCATATTGTGGCCAAACAGGAGGTGAATAACGACCATGGAGGAGTTTTTTTCTTTTTTTAAATGGAGTTGGCATATATCAATATCACATTACGATTTCTTGGCTCATGCTGACCTCTGTGGTAATGTGACTTGTGGAAAAGCTGCTTTCAGGTTCAGAGCAGTGGAATTACAGAAACAGGCTAGAGGTGCCACTACAACCATGATTTAGCAGCGCCAACACAAAGGATTTCATTATTGACAAAATGCCTCCCCTGAAGAGGCTTCACACCAAAGAGGGAACTTGGGAACTACCTGAAGGTTTGTAGACTTTACATGAACGGCAAACCAAAAAGCTCTTGCTTTTTGAAAAAGAAAAAAAAATGTCATAAGGGCAGGTGATGTCATGTCCAGCCAATTACTTGTTTTCCACTCTAAACATCTATGTTTATATATATATTTACCTTTCTTTTACTTTTAGTTTAAATCAAAGATTTTGTAGAAGCAAAGGCTTAACACACAAAGGAAAAAGCATTTCTTTTTTTATTTAGCTTCTTGATAGTTAAGAAACTACGGTAACGAAGAAACTATTTTTTTAAAGGGCCGTCCCAAACTTGAATGTATTGCTGTAATAAGAATGATGATAAATGTTTGATATATATTTTTTATTCTGAAGTAAAATCACGGAACACCAATATTTCCACTCAAAAGAATTTTTCAGCTCATGAAAGAAGGACAGGATTGTCTGAACATGTGTGGCAAGTCTTTTCCTGCACAATGGTTTTTACAGTTCATCAATTTTACAAATGGTGATTAATTGGGCTCTCCCAAAAGAGAAAAGTGTATATATATATATATATATATATATATATATATATATATATATATATATATATATATATATATATATATATATATATATATATACATATATATGTCTATTAAATACTATTCCAGTATTGTATGCATTATCAGTTTTATTTGTTTTTTAGCATCTGTTTTTTATGATTATTTTAGTTCCCCTCACATCTGCATATTTTTATTGCCACTTAGGATTTTTTCTTAATGATTTTATTCTCAAGAAAGAAATGCAAGACAGACAGACATGAATAAATCTGTCACTTTCAGCCCTGTCAGCAATAAGACATGTCACTGAACCAACCATTGTATAAGTGGTTAATTTTCTTTTAAATTTATATCATCGCTTATAGCATGTTAGCTGAGTAACTGCTATATATCACTTTACAAAGTGTGTTGACAACAAGCAGGCTGACATTGTGTCTAAATGTGAGGCAATTTCAGATTTTTAACAAAGATGTTCCTTTTAAAAAAATCATGAGCGTATAAAAGTAAATATAAAAGAAGTAAACATGAAGGGAAAAAAATATTTACATTCAATAAAAAGTTACCAGTAATATCACTAAAAAATAAAAAGTACACTGTTGTGCAAAGAAGCTTTTCTACTGCAGATCCAGTTCGCAATTCCTTTTTTTTCCTGTCCCCTCTCCTAAAGGAACAGTTTAACTGTGCGATAGGATGAAGAACAAATGATTTTGAACTCTTTCAATGTGACAAAAGCCTCCACTGAAAATCTGCAGACAACAATCAGAGCTGTGGGGCCAAGTATACTGCTGGACCTCAGCTTGTCAGAGATGCAAAGAAAAAAAAGCAAATCGGGCTGTAAGATCTAATACTTTGTTTACCAGGCTCATAAACACAGATTTGGCCACCCGCTTCCAATGAAAAGTCTATGTAAATGTGCACAAATGCTCGCGTTCATTGGTGGACTCTAGGTACAAAACGCACAACATCTGAACCAGCATTGAAAGTTAAACCAGTTGAACTTTGGCCAGTTGGGGACTTGGATTTGGTCGTGATGCATGGCATCTTTTTTAAATCATAGAAGTTCCAATTCAGTAACACCAGGTCTTTCATGTATCGGAAAAGAGCTGAGAAAGAAAAAGCCTATACCAAGATTTGCACAGCTTATATATATCTATATATCTATGTCTACATTGATTTATCTATATATCTATATATATATAGAGAGAGAGAAAAAAGAGAGAGAGAGAAGTCCTATCTCTCTCTTTCTCTCTCTCTATCTCTCTATCTATCTATCTATCTATCTATCTATCTATCTATCTATCTATCTATCTATCTATCTATCTATCTATCTATCTATCTATCTATCTATCTATCTATCTATCTATCTATCTATCTATCTATCTATCTATCTATCTATCTATCTATCTATCTATCTATCTGTCTACCATCATTTTGCTTCACTCTGTAATGCCGAATTATAGTAGGACTGCTGGGGAAAACATTAGCTAAAAGCGGTAACACCTGGACAAGAGGCTGAAACTTCTAGTGCCCTCATTTTAATTCGAGAGAGTCCTGCCTCGTAATTCTAATTGATTGAAAAAAGAATACCATTTAGTTCATAAATGTAGGTTTTGAAATCTTACTGGTAAATATTCAGTCGATGGATTTTAGATCTAAAGGAAAAGTGTGTGTTAGCCTGGACTGATTGTGTGACATAGGTTAAAATGACAGTGGATAGGTAATCCAGGAGTTCAAATGGGGTCCCTCAGAAAAGCTTCCTCCAGCCAACACAAGGCACTTATGAATGAGTGGGGTCTGAGAGCCTGCAATTAACGGCAGAACGTCATTTTGACTGATTCTACCTGTATGGCTGGTGAGTGGATACTTTTCAGTTATTGAGTTGATGCTTTAGTGTTTTGATTGTGAATGTTAGACGTTCATTCCCCGCGTGTTAAATTATGCTGTATTTTGCTAAAGTTGTTCAATTTTGTTATTGTATAAAGATGACAACATCAACTATTACAACCATGAAAAAGTAGAATATACTCATATATAGGGCCAACGATTATTAATTCACCCATGTAGATTGTTTTATTTCAAATAGTTGGGTTTATAAAATAAATCAAGTTTAACAGGATAGCTTGGATCATGAGAAAATTAAAAATATAAGAAAGAAAATATGTATTGCATACGGATCAGAGTGGAACATTTTTAAGTAATGTGGCTGACTTCGCAACTTATTTATTTATTTTTTTTTTTTACAAGGCGAGGACTTGACCCTTTCTTTTACCCTGTCTTGCCTGTAATTGCACCCAGTTTGGATGATGTGGTTGTGACAGAGCACAGGCGGCGGCTGCCTCACCCCTACACATCCTCAGTGAGACTTTTTAAGTCGTAACAAAGGTGAAAAGAAAAACTGAGGTTTTCCTTTTATTGACAGAACTTGCAGCTGTTTCTAATTCTTATATGAAATCTGTAGTGAGTGTTTAGAGGACCATCAGTAAATGTCAGTGACCCATGGACACATTTTGTGAAAAAATGTAAAGAAAAAAGACAGGAGGAGTAAAAAACAACAACATGTCTTTAGAAACCTATGTCTCTTTTTCATCTCTTCTAGGTTTTAGAAAAGACTTGAAGCATTCCTGACAAGTGTCTTTCAGGTACAACAAGGTTTTATGACAGGAAAAAGCCTTATGAAGCTGCCCATAGCTGATGTTATCCAGTGCAGGTTTGTTCATATTTGTGTCATATTGAGGTTAACTGAAACACTGATTGTTATCTATGAGTGAAGAGCCATTACAGGCCTGCATCTAACAAGGTTACCATACTGTGGCTGTCAGCTAAATCGTGACGGGTGAGGTCACATGAAGCCCTGCAACCTCAAGTCATGAGCAAAACAAAGTGATGAGTTCACAAAGGCCAGTCTCCCTTTGAGAACATGGGCCAACTGCTTGGCAAAGATTCCCGTCTGACGTATGCTCCATTTTCCCGGATCTCTATAACAGAGTAATGGAAGGCCATGATCACAAAACATTTCTTCTCTGGAGGCTTGTCTGTGTTTTACAACAATACTCACCTTTGTGTGCCGTGCCTCCAGTGCAAACACTTTATTTTTAATGGTTAAAAAAATAGACTGCTTCAGTTGTGTCATCTCCACTTATGCCTTATATTTCACACCTAACCTATCTTAGAATTTCAAAGCACATGTGATACCTTCCTTTTCCGTCAAGGCTGCATTAGTGGAGCAGGGTACTCTTCTTACACAGATGTGGTGCATATGTTGATTTGACCTTTAAGTTAAGCCAGCACCTTCAAAGTATGAAATAACATACATTAAACTGAAATTCGTCCATCTTTTCTGTTTATTTTAAAGTGCAAACATAAGTGGAACTTAGTTACTCAGCAGTGTGCATTTGGTTAAATAAAGAATGCATTCCTTGAATTTAAAGCTTTTTCCATTATCTGTCTGACTAATGCACTGCCATTCTGTTGCGGCTTTTAACAGCTCCTCTGCCTTCGTATGCAACAAAATCTGCCAAGAGAACACTCTCTGAGGTGATGACTTGGCTGTTGCAAATGGCAACCTGCGACACTAATCCAGCTTTAATAAATCAAAGCAAACAACGTTTGAGCAGAAAGGGGGAAAGGCAATTTTGTAATGGCTAATATTTAACATAACAATGAAGTTAATTGCTTGTGATACACTGGATGTAAAATGTACAGTTTATGCGGAGAGATTAGGTATTTCTTAATTTATTTTCTTTCATCCTTTTTAAATATTTTTTTTCTTGTTTTCCTTTTTACACTATTTCATAAGGAATTAACCTTGATCATAGGAATTGGTGACTTTATTTCTTTTAATCCTTGGTTGGACTTAGTAAGTACCCTTCACAGAGCAACTTGTGATTTGTGTTACAGGTTTGGCTTTTGTCTCAGCGTCCTCCATCTTTGGACTTTCAGGTTAGATCTAAATTGTTCCTAAAAAAACGAAACTACTCCCTTTCTGACAATGTCTGTTTTACATCGCTGCAGCTAATCCTGTGAACAGCACAGCACCACTCATAAATCTGCCCTGTGGTTTACCTCCATGTGAGTTTATCGTTTCTTTCTGCGTTTGTGACTTTAGAGCAATACATATGTCACCTGCCTCATTTACTCCAAAATATGTTTAAGACCTATCGCTTCTTCCTTTTTTCCATTTTGTCTTTATTTCTTTAAATATCTACTTACAAAGACAATTCATTATCTACCTGTCTGAGGGTTGTTGGTTTAGCACACCTATCTTGCATGATCTATATGAACATAGTCTCTTCATTGTCTGGATCACATAGATAGACAAATCCAAAATGACATGTCAGAACAAAGAGAAGTGAAGAATCCTGCATCATTACTGCATGGATGACTGTTTTGTGGTACAGAACATTTCCCTATAAGAATTAATCATTTCTTTCTTCTGTTGTTTTTGTGTTAAAAGAAATGTTTCTTTATACAAAGTCAAACAAGAGTTTGGTGATAGTTTATGTCGAGTTAATGATGTCAGACTGACTGGAGCTGAGGAATTGATTATTTTCAGTGAACAAAAACACTGTACTTCCAAGAGATACAATTGAATTTTGCCATTCAAAGCTAGCGTCGGCAAAGCTATCATTGTGATTAAGAGAATGATCCAGGGTGGAAAGTGGTGTTTAAAGGGTTGTGGACAGGATAGGAGCTGTGGCAGCCCAATCTGGAAGGGCAACGAGCCACAAGCAACCCTCGGTTGACTTGGGTAATAACCCCCATGTGTAGTGCACCAGGCCTCATCCCATGAGATACTGTGCACACAGGAGGGCACTTGAAAGCCTAGCAGCAATCAGAGCCAGAAAAAGAACGCAGGGGAGTAATCTGTTCCAGTTTTTGAAGCGTGCCAGGGATTTGGGAACAGAGATGAGTCTCCGTATATGTGGGAGAGTGTGCGATTGGGCAGGGGACTTATGGTCTTCATTTGGGCAAGGCCATGGTTAGTTCAACGGAAAAAAGGCTTTTTCATCCCAGTGCACAACAAGATACACTTTTCTCAGATTCCACTACACATCTTAGACACAACCCGTCAGATTTGTAAGTAGTGCTGGCAGCTTGTGGTACAGCCACATCATTAAAATCCCTTCAGCTACTGAGTTATAGGTGGTTTGTTGACTTCCAAGGACATGTCATGGGCAGTAAGAAGTGCATAAGATCCAATGAGAAGTTTGCATCAAGCAGCAAATATGAAGGAACTCTAACCAGGCAAAGTAGTGGTCAACATTTTACAGACTAATTTTAATCTTTTATGTTGCTGTATTTCATCGGAGACTCGAGGTTTACAACATCTGATGGCTTTCTAGTTGCAGTTTCAGTGCTATTTTTTGAAAACGTTGTAACCTCCAGTTATGCATGTTCAAAAGATTAAGGGTACATGTATGTATAGGAAATATTTCAAAATAATATCACTTTCAAAACAGACAGGTTTTCAAATTAAAGCATTTACCTCAAGAGTGTCATCCCAAATTCTTCCAAGAGTTGATGACGACAGCACACACACAAAAGGTATAATCAGTAAGCAGTGACCCAGAGGAGGTCATGCTGCGCCTTGGGGAGTTGACTAATGAAAAGTCCAATCAGCGCAGCAGAGGACGATTAGAAGAAGCCCCAGGCTGCAATGGAGATGGAAGAGAAATAGAAGAGAAAGCAAGAGGAGGAAACGGCAAAACAGATGAGAGGAGGATGAGTACTGAGGAATAAATCCCACAAACACACACTCAGAAATACACACCTCATCCCTTTATAATGTTAGAGTGCTTGTGGTCAAAATAAAGTAGCAAAACAGGGAGGCCAAGATGTGCAACATGTGTTAACATTTTGTCTCTGCATTGCTTAATGACGGGGAGACATGATAGTAATTGCTGTTTATTTGTGTTCCAGAATTTATTGCTGTTCTGTAGCTGATCTTGTAATGAAAGACTCACACATCAAATAAGCTGGATAACACACCCTCATTATTAGGTTGAATCACCGCATAAAATGCGTTCAGTGCCCAACAAAAAGGAAAGAACATGAAATCTATATTTAAACAATATTATAATGTTGACTTTTTGTCAATTGGTTTTTGTACAGGACATTTCTTAGTGTATTTAAGTGTCAACAATTCATACTTACACACTTACTTTCACAAGTATCGCTTTCTGTGAGCCTCTGTAAAGACAACTCATTTGCTGGATGCATTCAGGGCCACACCAAAATGTGCAACATTTGGCTTTGATAGTTGCTGCGTGTCTCATGATTTAGACCAGTGCTTTGCAATTAATTTCAGGCCGGAAGCCACCATGGCTAAAAAATGTCCTAAAAAAATTTACCAAATGCCAAACTGTTTATGACAAAGCAAAACAAAACAAAACAAAACAAAAAACACAAAAACCACATTGTTTTCTATCATGAAGAATACAAAACAGTAGGTTTACCAAAATACAAATCACGACACACACTATTAAAGTGACAATTAAGTTATTTTATGTATGTTTTTTTAAGTATTATATTGATTTTTTGAAATATTATTGAACTACAGTATTAAGCCACAATTGTAACACAATTATGGCTGTTTTTTTGTTGTTGTTTTTTTATTGTATGACTTTAAAGGATCTACATTGTCAGAAAAAAACGATTCAGCTTAAAATGTTTTCAAAGAACAAGTTCGGTTAATTTCTCATTTATGCCATCCACCTTTAGCTCTCAATAAAAACTCTTCTCATGTGGAGTCAGCATTCTTAAAAGTCACAAACCTCCTTTCTAAGCCTTGAAGGTTAGGGTACTCCATAAATCTGCCCTGAATCTCCACAGCAGTCCAGAAACTTGTGAGGTAAGAAGCAGCACTTTTTACTCCCTCCACAATTATGGCTGACATGTCTTCAAGCAATGGAGTTACTCCCAGTTGTGTCTGTTTAGCTGCACAGGTGCCAGTGGAAAACTGGGATTTTAGTCCTATATAGAATTATTTCCAGACTTTCTATTCCTTATTTTCTATAAAGTTAAGGTTGGCCACTGACATAAGTCGAGAGGCAAAGGAGAGATAAATTCTTCAGAGGAAGATGATCACAAACGACAAATCTTGTAAGGACTATATGGTTTTGCAAGATTGTTTTTACCCCTTTAAACACAAACAGTATTATAATGTCTAAAAACATGCTGAAACAACTATCAAAAGTAGGATTTTGCAGTTAATCTAAGGTTTTAAAACCAAATTATTATTAACTTATAATGAGGTTTGACAATATTTGAATGTTCTACATAGTTTTCAGGGACTTAACCTTCTTGCTTTCATTCTATGTTAACAGCTGCCTCTGGGTACATCCGTTCAAGTGACCACTTCCAATGAAAAGTCAATGTAAACTCGCATTTCTGGCAACCATGTTCAGAACTCTCACATTAATATATCACTAAGCAAGTTTTTCAGTCCTTGTCAGGCCCTACATACACATAGCTATTGAAGAAGGGTTAAAAATTGAACAAGTTGAACTTTGACCAATGAGGGACTCGGATTCGGTAGTGACTTATGGGTAGCGTCCTCTTCAAATGATAGAAGTTCCAACTGTTTGAAAATAGATCATGAAGGAGAAATTACTATTATTATTATTATTATATGACACCAAGTCCATCAGTTTTCAAAACAGAAGTGAAATAAAAAGCCTAGAACAAGATTCGCAAGACTTGCACTGCTTCGACATTTTGCATTGAGTGTCTTTCAGCTGTGAGTACATGCGCTAGTATTGAGTAGCGACAGTCCGGGGTAAACGCTGTATACTGACAGCTTGTTCAAGAATGCCCAATTTGTGCGCACTTAAACGCACGTCACATGCCTTGTATGTACGGAGCTTAAGGTTTCTATAACAGCATGTGTCTCAATGAAAGTTTTCCTGGTGCTTTCATTATCCCCCTCTGGTTGCTACTGTTGATTAAAACAAGGCATTTCTGCCTCATGTCAGCATTTCTTGTTTGCTATGAGCAGAGAAGAAACAGCCACAGAAAGTGAAAAGGAGAAAAGATGGTAACTAAATCCTGGGGATCAAGTTCGGAATCTCCAGGCGATGCTGTGACACGACTGCTCAACGAAGTGTTCAACTTTCCTCCCGAGCTCATTAACTTGACACAGGAAAATTGTTTTGACAGTATAGATACAAACATCCCTTTCAATGTTTGTTTGGCCATCTTATGTGATGCTCCGTCCTCCTTCTTCTAGCATCTAATTTGAGGAAGTGAAGCTGATCCATGCATGTAAATCAGATGGCAGCCAATAGAGTCTCATCTGTTACAATGGAGTCATGTAAATGCAATGGAATGGACTGAATCTGGAAACATCTGGTGGGACATTTGGAACTGCCAACAGCGAGACACACAATCATTTCTCTTTGTTATTGTTTCATTTGACTGTGGCCTTTTTTTTTCCTTTCTGTTTTCTCTGACCTCTCATAAAAGATTTTCAACAGTGCTGCTCCTCTCATCTCTCCAGCTTTTGAAAAGTTGTTGCACTTTTTTTCACTTTTACTTGTAATTTAATTTATTTTTTATGTTTTAAAGAATCTGCATCCTTCTCTGCTTACATTTTATCCTCTACTATACCTCAACAACTCCCGTCCTTATTGGAAACGTTCCCAAGAATTGTACCCGAACACAAAGTTGTATCTTCTCACTGCTTATAAGAGAGTTGGCAGAACATGATTATGTCAAAATTCATACATACGTGGTTAAACAGTAAGCATGTGAAGTAGGCCAAAACATTAAATCCTTCTGGATGTTGGCAATAAGTTAAATGAAAAAACACAGAGGACATAAATACATTACAACTTACCTTTCCTGATCTCTGGAATAATTGGTAGTTTATGGCCTACAGCGAAAGCAGAGCCACCACAGGGCAAAACAGAGGAGAAGAGACGCCTGATCAGTAATGCTTAACACCGACTCTATCAGCACGTCTAACATATTCATTGTTAGTCCAAGACCCCGAGGCACTGCTGGTTAGACTGGAGGGAGACTCAGAGATGTGCGTCCATGCACAGACTGCCAGGTGCTGACTTTTTAATGTTGGTGCCATTAACTGGATCCCATGACATAGTTTGGTTGCTGCGCTGCTCAGTGCCTGAGGAAGGATATCATTACATTTAATTTGGTGGGACAAAGAGCAAATATAAAATTCAGGATGTCCCTTCCACGCAAATGTCAAGACTGATGGCAATAGAATTAGATCAGATTGTCTTATTTTGAAACACAGATCTTTATCTAGTGCACATAAATTGACTAAAATTTCTTTCTACTTGCACATTTCTCACCCATTATGAAATGAGTAACTTATATTCTTTAAGAGAGGAAATACTTCTTGAGCTTAAAGATTAGACATGCACTGGTTGCATTGAGTATTTATTTTCATACTTCTACCTACCTTACCTAACCTATCTTGTAATTATTCAGATAAAATTTCTTTAATAAAGAATCGTACCCAGGCGCATTTAGCAATTGCAGCTGATTTGTTCCATACTCGAGTCCTCTGAACCTTGCTTTAACCCACCTCTGGAAGATGGCCTGGATTGTCAGGATTTCCATTATCTTGTCCATGCATGGAACAGAATGAGCACTCTGGCCAAAGAAACCTAAAATGTATATACACTTATAGACTATTAATGCTAATAGTCTGGTTGTTTCCATCAGACCTCCCTGATATAAATAAAGGTTTTTCAAACTGAAGTTTGTTCATGGCACTGATCTTTGTAGGTTGATCCGTAGTTGTGGTCCTCAGTTGTTTGTTCATCCTTTATAGCCTTTTTTTGTTTTGTGCAATTGGCTCTACTGGATCTTGAGTGGGTGATGCTGTGTCTCCGTGTGTGTGTTCGTGTGTGTTTGAGATTAAACATAACATCACAGCTTCCTCCAAAAGGCACCACATAGATCCACACGTACCTTTTCTGTAGCTGTTGCCACATGAGTTGGCTGGTAGCTACGCAAATGTGGTCCAATAAGGGCAAAATACACCCCGGTGGAACATCTTGAATACAAATGCTTTCAAGATGACTATAAATACTCTGCTTTGATTTGCATGCCCAGCATAAATGGAAAACAGATTGTTAATTGTATGAATAAACCCATTACCATAAAAGAATTGAGGGATTTGATTTAGAAGGATGAAGGTAACCGGCACAGAAAAATTGACACCATCAATGTGATTTAATTGAGCTATTTGAGGCTTACTCATTAGCAAAAAAGATCTTATTCTAGAAAACTTAACTTTAATTAGTCAATTCAATTAAAGTGACTCATGTCACACATTTAGAATCTGCTAATGACACTTCTGCTAATGACTGTTCCGAACAGCAGCTCAAATTAATTGAGCATCTTCATGTATTGTATGTGTTTGAGTAAACATGATTATGGTTGTTATTAATGGAAGGTATGAGTGATTATTAACAGGAATTATTAAGTCACAATAGGAAAATTAGAAGCATATTTAAAATACAATTCTTCATCTGCCTATTTTTTTAATACTGATTAAACATTAGCCATCCTAAAAATAAAACACCAATTTAATGCATATGTATAATATTACTGCTTTAAAAAAAAATGAATTTTGTCAAATTGGGTCAGAAAATTTACCAAGCTGACCATCTGTCCCCCCGGAACTCCACAGTGCTTTGGGGGTCAAAGGTTTACAATGGCACACTGTGCTGGAAATGCAACAGAGTGTATCTCAAGAAATGAAAAACAGTCATGGTTCTGACAGAAGCCGTTAGTCACCAGTAGAATTTTTGAACACTAACCTGCTGAGAACCACATCCTAAGAAAGTACCAGTGTCCAATAAATCCTGGACGACCAAGCAAAAGAGGAATTTCCGACTTATCCCGTTAGGGAGGGGGGAAAAACACAGTGCAAGACAGGAAAAAGGAAGAGGGAAAGTGAGAACTGCTACCAACCTGACATAGCAAGAGCCAAGGAAAATGATGACTCTTCCTGTCTGCAGAAATGCCTGTCAGTGATGGGATTACTGCTCAAATCCACCGACACAAATCTCTGGGTGTTTCCGTTCAAAATAAAAACAAATACTAATTACTTTTTTTTTCCAATTTACACCCTTTTAAAATCCAAATGCATCTGCAACTAAACTGCAAGGAAGCGTGGATTTGTGGCCTCAACTAAAACTATGTTGACTCAAGATTTTTTTCTGCCTGCAAGAGACATCCAAACTTCTGTAAAAGGATCCTAATAATAATAACCATAATTATCAATCTAAGTATACATGCTGAATGAAAACCAGACGGTTTTGTGACTTGGTTTAAACCTCCTTTTAAGCTCAACATGGCATCACATTTTATTCGCGCCGGAGGCAAGTCAGATAAACCCGCTTCTCACTCCACAGGATAACAGGGCTGCTTGGATAGGCATTTGTAGCAATAAGATGTGATCTGAGACAAAGCTGTTTGACACAATATAGGAAACTGGTAGGATGTGGAGTTGGATCAGTGGGGAGGGTGTAATGGACAACAAAAATACCACCCCTCCCACTGATAGATCAAGTGTGAATGCTCCACACTATAGCCCTGCAGTGGTCTCTTTTTGAAACCTGAATTCCTCTGTGCATGCAAAAAGGATTTAAAAGAATCAGAGAAAAGCATTTGTAACTGTATAGTTCTCTCTGCATATGTGTGGCTGGGCATTTATATTTTATGATTTTAGGAAAAGTGGTTTTTCAGAGGCAAACAGTGACCTCAGAGGTCATAACTATTTAGGGACAAATGCTGCTGAAGTGGATAATGAGGAGTTGAAACTTAACGACTGAGCTCAGGCTACTGTCTGTTGTTTCAGCTGAACTTAATGCGTCTTCTCCAGAGAAATGTTGTGATTTCAATTAAATTAAATATGACTGACAGAATATTCAAATGTTGTTTTGAAATTCGAGCAGATTGCCACAGCCATCTGTATTTCTGAGAACAGAAAAAAAGAAATAAAAGATATGTCAGGGTAACATATCTATGTCCCCAGACACTGAAGTAATAAATTATCTGGAAAAAAAAAAACATTTCTTTTTTAAACTGAAGGCAAGAAATAGTAGAAATAAAACAGAATGTGTTTGACTAAAAATATGATATAAATTCTAAAAAACAAAAAACTTTCTAGGGCACTAGCAAAAAGCTTTGAAATGCCGTTTATGAATGGAATTGCAAGTATTTGTGACAAGTGGTCAATGTTAAACCAACATTTGATTTGTCAAACTCAAGGCCTACTGGCCAAATGTGGCCCACCATGTCATTTTATGTGGCCCGCAAGAGCATAAAAGTTTTTAATTTCCAAAAACAAAAATGGGTGTGTATTTATTCATATCTTGGGGGTAATGGACTTGAAATATCAGATTGGGCAACTATACAATAGGACTTAAACACTGTCCATATAACCTAACCTGACAGAATCAAATGTAAAAGGATTTATGTTAGAGTAACAAGCAAACATGTGTTTTCTATGCAACTGTAATTGTCACTTTAAAAAGTTATAATAAATAAATAATTAGTTATTTAACATTAAGGAATAGTTACATTTATTTTTCATTACATTTAGCTACATGTATAAATTATATCTGGCCCTTTGAGGACAGCCACTATGCTGATGTGGCCCTCGGTGAAAATAAGTTTGACACCCCAGTTTTAAGGTCTTCTTCGTAACTTGGTAATTTTAAAAAAATCAAAATCTAATATCCTTCATTTTACGCAAATCTTAAGTCTTGCATAAATTTTAATAACAATTCATGATTCGGGCGACAGTGGCCTCAGGCGGTTGAGCAGGTCATCCAATGATCGAAGGGTTGGCGGTTCGATCCCCGCTCCCAGCCAACTGTTGTGTCCTTGGGCAAGACACTTCACCCTCCTTGCCTCCAGTGCAGCTCCACTGGTGTGGGAATGTGGATGAATGATCCCGGGGTTGTTCAGAGGGGCTGTGGGCACAAACTGGCAGCCACGCCTCTGTCAGTCTGCCCCAGGGCAGCTGTGGCTACAACAGTAGCTTACCATCACCAAGTATGAATGAATAATGGACACACTTTGAGCATCTGGAAAAGTGCAGATAAATCCAATCCATTATTATAAAAAAACAAAATTTGATTTTGATTAAAAAAAAATTAAAAAAAACACCAACGATCTCTTTATTGGACATTTCCATTAACCTAATTTTGATGGTTTTAAATATATTTCTTTACTTTATGACTAAAACAGCTCTCAAACTTGTAAAAATAAATACTATCAATCTGTTTTCCTTACAAAAATGAAGTGATAAATCTGGCAGAGCACAAGGCTCATGATGCCGATGTCCTTATTCTACCCTCAAAATATAGATTTTTGTTTTCTAAGCCACAGTCTCTTGTTGAGATTTTGTTTCTGAGTATGGGTCAGGTTATGTGGAGGTTATGCTGTTTGTATTTGCCATGCAGTTCCAGTCACTGTCCTTGGGGCTTGCTTGACTGAGTCTGGTTTGGGTTCAGTTTTGGGGTGGAGAGGAACCAAGCTATTTTAATAGGTGTTTCTGTGGGGCAGACAGGCCATTGGGTTTGGGATAAGGTTTCCCTCATGCCAACAGAAGTGGTTTGATCGTGTGTACCTGAGCCTTAATCAATGCCAAAAAATGATGAAAGTAGCATCAGGAAAGTTGGCCAGTAGCCACAAGACATTGAACAGATCACTGAAAATATCTTCAGGAGTCCTTACAGCTTTTGAAGCTGACCGCCTGGTTACTTCACACCTAAAAGCACGCAGAGACAAATGTGGATACATCACTTTGGTCCATCGTGTGCTGTTGATAATTATCACTGATAAAGTTTATCCAGAAATATTATCTAAGCCAAATGAATGACAAAATTAGCTCAGGCAATATTCATTAGGACAAATTTCATCTGATGACAAACAGCTGGGTTTGTTGGAATAACAGACTTGCATTTATTGTAGCTGAAACCTGTTTGGCGTTTAGCAGTTCATATAGTTTTCCTTACACAGATTTTACTCATTATCCCAAAACAAAGCTTCAATACATACCCATAATGGAAACATGCCAAATTGTGGTGGTGAATGGAGATCAGTTTGTGCTTAATAAACACCAAGAACATTACAGGACCTGTACATCTGTCAGTTCATGGTACAAAATATTAATACCTTTACCATAAAACAACAAAAACAAAATCCTAACAATTTCAATATTCTTAGTTTTGTATGATGTGGAGCAGTCACACAGCTGTTTATATGGGACATTTTACAGGCTCCAAAGACATTCCTGCTTTGTTCTGGAACAGTTTCCATTTAGGACATTGCACAAGTGTAATTGTATTATTGCATTGCTGTATTATTCAATAAATAAATAAATAAGAGAAAAGCACGAGAGAGAACTGAAAGCCACAAATCCAGGTCTGAGCCTCAGACAGGAACTCTGACTCATTTGCTTCACTAGGAGTCACATCTGATGAGTGATAGTCTGAAAAATGATCAGTCAGGATTTCATATAAACACACAAACATGCAGGTCTAGAGTACTGGAATATAAAACATGACGGTTGACTTTTAAGGTTTTTATTGGAGGAGGGGGGGTAGGGACCAACAAATGAAATAAATTGAACAAAACACAGCCTAATCACCGTCCTAAAACAGAAACAAGAAAAAAAAAATTCTTACTGACTTGCCTACAAAAAGAGAATGGAAACATCGAAGAGGTGCCACCAACCAACTTACCTAGTGTGCATAACAGAAGACGAGCTACATGAGGAGTACAGGGTACCCTGTCTATCCTGTCCACAAACCTCCACTACATTTCTCAGCATAAAAGGGGCCTTAAGCATTCACAGAACCATTGTGATCCAAACCCTCCCCCACTTTCCCAGTGATCTATAAGAGCTTATATGCAGGGCTGCTGGCTGGCTCGGCGGCCTGGTTGGACAGCTCGTCAGTTCTCCACCAGGTGTCTTCACTCAGCACAGACAGCAAGGAAGCACATCCAAGGGAAGAAAGAAGGGAAGATGGTGAAAAATCCCTGCATGTAACATTAGAAAAAAGAAGCTTAATTTCAAAAACAAAATCTGAGAAAGTAGAGATTCTCTGCTAAATAAAACTGTGAGGTTTAAATTTTGGATTCTACACTTCTTGTTCCTTCACAGCGACTTGTAAATTCTGAAAAACAAAAACAAACAAACAAAAAAAAAGCATTTATTGAATATGCTTTTCTATGGGAATTATGCTATTAATTCATTTATTAATTAATGTTTACAATTAAGTATTTATATAATCACCATCTACCATCACGTTTGTGTATTTTTTTTAACAATATTTTTCTATCTTCAAAAAGAAAGATGACTTGAGTGTGCACGACAAACCTGTATTTCATTAAAAGAATGATGAATATTTTTGACATTGCAGGATGCACACATTCAGCAATGTTGTGCTGAACGAGGTGAGATGGTATTTAAGGAGCTTCAATTTACAAAACAGTAGTCAGAATCTAACACATCAAACACTAGGCTGTCACTGATTGAACAGTAAAAAAAAAAAAGAAAGAATCTGTAGCACAAAGAATGTTGGAGGCTGATTTTTTTTCTTTTTCTTTAAATCCTTATCATTCTTTTATAACCTGAACCTTTCTTAATCTCACCCTTCTATCTTTAACAGTGAAGTGCTTGAGAGGTTTAGCAATGGCTACTTTTTGCATGTAAAAGGAGATTGGCAAAATATAGGTTTTGTCAGTGTCTATGAGAGTGTAAGAGGCGAAACAGCAGTCCTAAAAACAGGGAGTACTGTAAGTGATGTTTAGTGAGCCTCCCTTGTCAGATGAATTCCACATGGTGGTAATCCATCCTCCCCTGAGCCAGTTTCCTTAAGATCATCCTCCCTGCAAATATGAACAGAGCTCTAAGCACACGAAACCACCTTAATGTTGTTTGAACATCATATCCAGGCAACTCTCTATGTTTGCATCTTATCTGTAAATATTTAACAGGCTTCCAGTTAAGTTCATACAAGTCGATCTGTTCTATTTTTGGTGAACAGAAATGGTTTGTCTCATAAAATTGATGTAAGTGTACTCCCTATGAGAATTTAGCTTATTTTTTCCGTTCTGGGGCATCAAGTGAAAACAGATGATGGGCCCAACTGTTAAGATATATGGCAATAAGCTTGTCCAGTTTAACATGCAGCTCATCCTATAGGAAAGCCCCCAAATTGACAGAGAATGTGTCATTTTCAAGGCCTTTGCTGAGACCCGAGACAACCAAACCACATTAAGAATTCTAGAGATTAGGATCAGCCTTGCTGACTAACCAGCAGTTTGTGGTTGCATTCCCCTGAGTGTATGCAAACTGTTAGACCTCCCATTATTGACTCGTGGCTGATTTACAGTTTGAATACTTTCTGCAAGACTGAAAAAAACATGAACCGCCAAAGATGACAGCAAGGTTGCCTTGAGTTGGTTTAACATTGAGAAGGAAGAGCAGTTTTGGCTTCAGATTGGGACTTTTTATATCAAATCTGTAACCCTTCATGTTCAACAGTGCTGTGGGAAAATGCAGTTTCTGGAAAGTGTCACATGTGCAAGGGTGAGACGAAGCATCAGCAAAAGGATAGGATTGGGGGTTTGGGGAGTGTGAAGATCTGTAATTTAATCAGGGGCTCTGGAGAGGACTGTTAGGGTTCACTCTGTGGGACAGAACAGGACTAAATTCTGATCTAATTCTTGCCAGAAGGAGAAAAAACAAAAACACACGGGAAGTGATACTGCTGCTACCCTTTATTTGATTTTACATGACCTAAAGTATTGCTATTCTGAATTTTGTGAAACCTTGGTAAAAAAGTTCTGTGTGCCTCCGGTGTATTGATTTTTAATTTCTTTATTTTAAAAACAATCTTGTACCTGTTTTTACATAAAGTATTGCAGAGACATGTAAATTCAAGAACTATTTGCATGGAACACAGACTTTGCAGAGAAAGCTTATGTTATTAATGTATGTGTTTGTGTTTTTTCATCACAGGCAGCGCATACATATTAAAGAGTATGATGTGAAAAACATTCTGTTTGCATTTTATTTATGCACATGCACCCATTAAACATTGAGTCTCTGATGCAAATGCATCCGTTTTAGGTTTATTTTTTTCATGTAACTCAGTTGCATTCCCACTGGATTTGACCAATTGCAGGTTTTCATCACAAATGACATGACATTGACATAGAACAATATTTGACATAGTTTATCTAATTTTGGCTTTTAGCTGAAATTTAAGAATATATTTATTTGATATTTAGATTATTTTATAAGTTAATATTTCTTTTTTTTTAATTAATTTGATCATTTTTTTAATTAATTTTTGCTTATTTATATCCATCCATTATATTATATTGCCGGTGGGTGGCCACTAGTGTGGACAGGTCCCCAAAATATTGTTTCCCCACCTAAGAATTAGATCAGATCTCTACTTTGAATCTTATTTATCATAATTTTATGCCTTGTGATGTTTCTGCATTTGGGTCAGGGTAGCTGCAGCCGATGTATGGGTTTTATAATTCTTTTGTGTGTGAAGCTTTGTTTTGCTTTTGGTTTTTACATTGAAAAATGTTTTTACAATGTGAAGCACTTTTAGATACATGAGTATGAAAGTGCTTTCAAATAAAGTTTGATTTGATACTACCCTGTATTTAAATTGCTGAAAAAATAATGTAATTCCAACGCAGACCAGATCATTTGTAGGTTGTAGCAGCCTCAGAATCGGAACAGGTTAAAAAACTATTGCAGGAAGAATGTAGTTCTACGATCATGCCCTCCTTCTGTGCTATATTTTACTAAAGGTGTGTTTAATCAGTGGTCTACTTGCCAGTGTGAGCAGTTGGCAAGTATCACAGTGTAGCTATGTGCCACACAGATGTATGAGTTACTGCCAGGCTGAATCTGTTGCTAACCTGTAATTTTTTACGTCAACTGCTGAGTTGCCAGTGCCAAATCTGTGCTTTCTTTGTAGGTGGAAATATAATTCCCTCTCTAAATGATATGACATTGGTTGACTACATAAAAGGTTTCTTTCCTTAAAAACCTACTCAAATGAGAATTGGATTTTTAAGTATTTTTCTCATGACGGAGGAGAATATATAAAGAAAATGGAGATCAAAACTGTGTTTCTGAGGATTCTTTATTCAAATCTTAGTGAATCAGGAGCAGACAGAAAATGCAGTTGGAAAAAGCTTCTTGTTACAATCGTCAGGCCACAAGCTCCCTGCCCCTGGTATCTGACTCAAAACTGTAAGGCTGAATAGCTCCAATATTATTGCAATTTTATTGGGGATGTTTTTGTTGGGGGCAGGAGAGTGTGTAAGACAAAAAAAGGGATGATGAGAAATGAGTGAAGACTTAATCCCTGTCAATGGTCTTTCCCACAACTCATAGGTCAATTTCTGATGAACTCCCGCTGCTCTGCAGAAACTATGTCCTAGTAAATGTCAACGTTTTGTTTTTTCATTTTTTTTATTGTGGCTAAAAGTGGCATAAGCATAATTAAAAGACCACTGGGAACACTTTTAAAACAGATCAAAAACTAATTGAGGTGGGATTTTAATTTCTCATACTGTGACACAACCTTTATCTAAAATGTTTATTCATGAAAGGAGGGAGCATGTAAAGCAAGATTTTAATGAAAATATGGTAAACCTGCCATACGTTCTTCTGCTAAGTTTTAGTTTATTTGTCCTCGAGTGAAAGACTCTCAATGGAATTTCACATAAAGCAGCTATTGTAGCTATGAGCAGCTTTAGCCCATCATGGATTCATTTAGTCCAAACATTTTTACTATTTTTTGACATTTATTGGTTGAAAATGCAAATCAAATGTCGGCCGTTGCTGCCAGAAAAAAGAAACTGTTCGGCTCAGTTTCCTTAAACTATGGAGGTGAGATTTTTGGACCTTGATCTTATCTTATGATCTGGGCCATATGCTTCAGAGATGCTCAAAAGCCGTCTAGTCTCTGTGGACCCAACACTCAAACACTATCTTCTAGACACGGTCACATAGAAAACAGGTGCTGGAATTTTTTTTTTTTTTTGTGCTGGATTGTTGCCAAAAACTGTTCACATTTGGCCTTTATTTTTCTGCATGACAAGATTTAAGAAGGTATTTCCCAACCTTAACCTGTCTAACCAAAGACCCAGTATAGACACCGAATTCCTTTGCAATGTAATTTAAGAAAAACTAAAACAAAATCCTTTTTTTTTTTAACCTTATTGCTGCCGCAGTCAAGTAGGTTCATTTTCATGGGTGTTTAAACTTAAAAAAACACAAATGAATCTACTTAAGTAAAACACTGAGCTGGTGAAAATGTAGCTATTTTGAATATGTCATCTTTTGAAATTAAATAAATGCCCTCAGTCTACCTAGGTGATTTGGTGGATAACATCCTTGCATTCTCATAACCTAAGGCTGCCATGTTTTAATTTTCTTGAAGAAAAGTGGCTATGGAAGCAAATCACAAAGTAATGTCTTCTGGCTGTGTGTGCCTGGAAATTAAAACCTGGTTCCACTTCAGTGTGCATGTGCAAAACAGACTTTCCTGAACAACAAAACCAAGGGATGAGTGACAAAAATGCAATTTGTTTAGTAGAACTTTGTAACCAGAACAAAGAAATAGAAGTCACTCATTTATCTTTTTAAGTCAGATGTTCTTATTTTTGAATGTAATGTGCTTTTTCTAACATATTTTGTAAAGTTATCATCGTCTTGCTTTTACAATTACAGTAAATGTTTCAAATTTGAAATAAAACTAATGCGAAGACAAAAGTAAACATGAAAATGCTTTAACTCAATCTTTATATAATTGGTTGTCATTTGGCAGCTCTAATAAGTTCATTAAGAAATTGTAAGACAGTTTGTAAGTTATGGATGTATGTCTTTTTAAAGTTGAAAATAATTTTTTCGTGGTGTCAACAGCCTCCACAGTCACCAGATCTCAACCCAATAGAGCACCTTTGGGATGTGGTGGCTTCATGGATGTGCATGCGACAAATCTGCTACAACTGCCTGTTGCTATCTTATCAGTATGGACCAAATTCTTTGAGAATTGTTCCCAGTACCTTCGTTGAATCTATGACACAAAGGATTAGGACAGTTCTGAAGGCAAAAGAGGGTCCGACCCGGTAATAGCAAAGTGTACCTTACAAAGCGGCCGGTGAGAGTAAAACCTTTGTTAACCTGAATCTCACTTTTTATGGTTTTCGTGTAGTTGAACTCTGGTTAAGTGAGAATGGTTGTAAATCATGAAGTTCAGAGCTATGTTTGCAGAGAAAACACTGGATGTCATTTAGGATCCGAAAGCTGTGAAACGGTGAAGTGACTACTTGAAGCTTTCATAGGCATGTTGTTCTGCCTGCTTGACTTTCATTAGCAGTGCTTTGAATGTCAGTGCTGGTACTTGTAAAGCTGAAAATGGGATCAATGACAGAGGTACAAATTTGCTGAATATTTTCACTAAGACGCAGCTATTGCTAATTTTGTAGAAAGTGGGTTGCTTTTATCCCCATTTAAAAGAAAAGCTAAACGTTTAAACCAAGCTGGAGTAACATGATCAGCTGTTAAGTGAAAACCCTTAGCAAGCTATTAGTTTGAAAGCTATTTCAAGGATTTAAAGATTTTTTATTGTCTTTTCACCACAGGGTGAAATAAAATTTGGAACTCTGTTTCCGGCTCAGTCAATTACAGAGCATTTAAAAAATACAATAAATACATTTAATAAATTCCACTTTTTCTCCCTGCATGTCGTCGATTGTCAGTCCCACAATTCTGCATGATGTCATTTTTATAGTATTCAAACTTCGTTTATCATGGAAAATATGGTAAAGATGTGTATGAAGTCAGATTTGTATACGACTATAGGAAAAGACAAAAAATAACTATAGCCCTACGTTGACTAGCTTCTAAAAAAAGGTAGGTTTATAAGAGAAGTGTACAGTGCTTATCGGGTTAGGATGTGTATATGTTTCAAAGTTCATAAAAGTTCTTTGCACAAGCAAAATATCCTGGTGCTTACCCTATTGCCATGGTAACCAGAGATAGTGTGCTATGAAGAGAGATACCCCCCAGTCAAAACACCTGATAAGACCAATCTACTTTCAGGGTGGCCTGTGTCTTTCTTCACAACATATCATCCCATGCCCAAAGTATTTCTCTTTCGTCAACTTTCTGCTGAAAGATGTAGGTTCAAATTTCTAGAAAAAACAAAATCCTCACAAAACCCTTATCAAACAGCGGTTTTAATTCTAATGAATTATTGAAAGCAATCCTGAATGGATTTTGTATTTTTATAATTTCAAGTTTAAGAAACGGCATTTATAAATTTCTATAATTGGCTGAAACTACTAAAAATAATATTAAATAAGCAAGAACGTCTGTCATGAGTAACTGCGCAATAGAAGATGTGTATTAAAAAGGCAATAATAAGAGTGACACCAAGGCTACTGGTACATTTATGCCAAAGATGTCATACATTGTTGCATCGAGATCTCTGGGTTGTTTGGGTCGTGGGGCCGGGGTTGGCTTGCGGAGACGGGGCGCCGGCTGGGTGGTGGGTGGCTCATAGGTTCTTGGGGCCCTGGCTTCGTCCTTGGCCCTTGTGTAAGTGTCCGGTGCCCGGTGGCCCCCATGGCTGCCGCCTTGTACGGCTAAGCACGCCTGTCCTGTGGCCTGGGGGCCCAGACGCTGGGTTTGCCTATGCCTCTCGGCGCCGGGGGGCCCCTCTCCGCCTGGCTGGCTGGCTGGGTGGGCATCCCCTCCCGGGCTGCTTGGGTCCTGTTGCCGGGGGCGCTCCTGGCCTCTCTCCCCCCCTCTCCTGGTCTGGTTGGTTGGGCTGGGGAGGATCTGTTTTCCCTTATGAACACACGGTTCACTTCGGCAGCATGCATGTATCTCCACCCCCACATGCACGTGCACACTGCCACACTGCTCCCTGTCTGCTTCATCCCCCCTCCTATCCCGCAGTGTATTGATGGACAGATATTTTCCGCTCATCTTCGTGTCAGAATTTCACCTTGGGTTGTAATATTTGTCTTTCCAGTGGATCTGGTATAATTGTTACAGCTTAAAATAATAACTTATTCAAATCAGCCCTTGTGTCCCCAACATTCTCTACCTCTCTTACTTTTATTCTCTTCCACCCCCCCACCCCACCCTCACATTCTTCCCCTCTCCCTCCCCACACACACTAAATGTAACAAATAAATAAAACATAAAAAACAAAACAAAAAGGGGTTTATACAAATTTCCGTTGTGGTTTGCTGAAGTTGTATAACCTCTTGTTGTGATAGTAAAACCTGTCCAACAAAAAATACCTTCAGCTCTAATCTGTTTGCTCAGTTGTTGGACAGAACAAGTTAAAAAAAATTAAAAAATAGACACCATCAGATCACCATCAGATATAGATGGGTCCATGCCCGGTGGGTTTAAATGACAAAATTGTGTTTATGGAAGATTTTCTTGGACATGAAGAAATATTTTTGATTCATTTTAATTTAATGATTATAACTCCATGCTTACATAGAATGAGTAATAAACTTGGATTATGCTTAGAAGAAGGAAAATCCCAGTATTCAGAGTATTCCAAAATCAAAATACAATCTAGTTTCCAAATCCAAAATCTGGCACAAAAAAGATTTTCAGGTTTCAGGACAGAATAATCAAAATAAGCTGTCAATCCACCAATCCCAAGACAAGGGAATGAGTTGAGGATGAGGCATCGATGTTGACATGGGACAAATAGACCAAAAGATGAAAGACAGGGTCAAAATAGTTGTAAAATGGTACTTATGAATAAACTAATTGCACATAACTGAATACAAAAATAACATGATTATGGTAAATGGTTTATACTAGCATAGTGCTTTTCTATCTACCTTGAAGGCCCAAAGCCATTCACAGTGACAGTCCCATTCACCCATGCACACACACATTCACACACTGGTGGCTGCTACGCTGCCGAACACTGGCGCCAACCTTCCACCAAAGGCGAGGTTGGGTTCAGTGTCTTGGCATTATAAATGCCAAAAATCATTGAATTAGCTCTTTTTCAGGATTAGTTATCTCTCAGTTGGGTTCACATAAAAGGTCAAATGTGTTCTATCCTTAAAAGTCTTGCTAAACCCTGCTTGTTTATTAAGTACTATGAACCAATTTCTTACAGTATTTTTATACAATTAAAGTGTGTTGCAGTCCTTGGATTTTCAGATATAAATCAGTTTTCACCTGAAATGTCAAAAGAAAACTGTTTGCTAAATGTTTCATGCTTGTGACTCTGCAAAGTTTTTCTTTTTTTTGTGTGTGGGGGGTTTGGTGTCACATTTTCTTTTTTACATTTCTTTGCTGGAGTAAAATGATATCAACGAGAGAAAATATATTTGGTCTTCTGACCGTATAAACCTAATTTTGATAGAAGTCCAACCATACCATAGCATGTGGCTGATATTCACGTTGCATATGGGAGTTTGGGTCGACTACGTCAATGACTGGACTTATGTGGGTCTGATGAAACTACCAGATCTGTAAATTAGAAGGTTGTGGTCATGAAGGCAATCACAGACTGAACCAAGAACATCCTTGCTCTTGTTTACACTGACATGTCTTGACAAACTTCTAGCTGAAAGTCCTCTCTGCGGGGAAATGTGGCTTTGACTCAAAGCAATTATAAATTTAGAGTAGGAAGTTACATTTATGGGCGGCAGTGGTAGGGCGGTCGACTCATGATCGTAAGATTGCAGGTTCGATTCCTGCCTTGCACACCCATGTGTCGAAGTGTCCTTGGGCAAGACACTGAACCCCACCTTGCCTCTGGTGGGAGGTTGGCGCCAGTGTTCGGCAGCGGAGCCACCACCAGTGTGTGAATGTGTGTGTGCATGGGTGGATGGGACTGTGACTGTAAAGCGCTTTGGGCCTTCGTAAGAGGGTAGAAAGCGCTATATAAGTATACGCCATTTACCATTTATTTGTTAATTTTCACAACTGTCTCAATTTCAGCTGACTTTAGAAGCTCTTTATCATGGTTGTTTGTATTGCAAATTAAACATGCTATAAATATATTATATTTATGGTTCAAATAAGATTAATCTTTTTTTGTGTAATTGAGAGTTCGTTTTTGAAAAAAAAAAAGTCAACGTCATGAGGGAAAGAAACATCTGGTCTCATGTGATGTATTGTTAAACCCCCGTCAGTGTGGCTGGTTTAGCTCTGCTCAGAATATGAATGCACATTAGTTAGAGCAGAAGGACAGACAAGAAGGGGAGAAGGTCAACTGTTCCTTCCAGCTGACTGGAAACCTTAACATAAATTTTAGATTAAAAAAAAAGGAATAATATGTCTATCAAGCTAAAAAATAAAACTAGTGTAATTGATGGTATCTGAAAGTTTTGGCATGAAACGTCTCTTTTTCTTTCATTGACAAAGCCACATTTCTAGAATCCCTAATAACATTAAGCCTCCATGACACGGACAAACAATGACTTTTCCACCCCTCGTTTTTAATGGAAGAAAAATCAATTATAAAAATGGAATTGACTATAAATAAAAGCGCGATCATTATGTGGCAGTGCCAACATTATTTATTGAGGTGTTTCAGGTCAAATTCTGGTGTCCATCTCATATGAAAGGGTCTGTCCATATGGATATTCAATTCCAAGCAGAGCCCATTACATGTTCAGGAAATTAAAACAAAGCTTAAGAAGCCAAAAGCTGTCAGCTAATTCTTTGTGGAAAACAGCTCATTTTTCAAGTAAGCCTCTTTTATGTTTTTCTGGGACTTAATGTGGGTGCAGGGATCTGAAGCAATGTATCTTTACATTTTTCTTTTAGGCTATGTGTGTGTGTGTTTGTCGACCAGGCTAGCCGGCATTCTGCAACCGCGTGATGACAGCTCTTGATGAAGTCAGAGTAAACAGTGAGTCAATCCTCATTATCACGTATGCATGCTTTTGGATTTATTCACTGGGTCAAAAAAACTCCCCCAAGAATTTTTCAGTAAATATTCCTGTGACGCAACTCAGTTCTAAAATGTAGCTGGAGCCTGCCAGAAGGGCCCCCAGTATTCAGGCGTGACACAAAGTGACAGCTTCCCACAACCTATAACGTGGACATGAAGCATAATTGTGGGAGTAAAATGTTTTGAAGTTTGTGGAATTGTTGGTGTGACTTGGTTTCAACAGTAGCCCAAAATGTTTGCAGCTTTTGTGCAATACTTCACATGTGGAGTAGGATAGTTTTCATGCAACATCATCAAATAGCCATTCGTGAATATCTGAATTGAAGCTGACAAGACTAAAGAATAACACAGTACTTACAGAGCAAAAACTCACTGGAATGCTTGAAAACTGTTGATTTAACGCTACAGAGAGCTCTGCTTAGAATGTCTTTGGGTATATTTTTGTAGAGTTAAAATGAACAGGCAAAAATCAATGTTGAAAGATTTTTGGGAGAACTTAAATGCAGCACAGATGAGAAATAAGAGCCTAATTTTATAGAGAAAACAACCCCTACTGCCAGTGTGCCCCGTGTTTTTTTTTTCCTTTGTTGCCATTTTTGAACATCTCATGGCTGATTAAGTTCGCGTTCACTTTTTGAGCTGGTGAAAAACTCAGATTTGCTTTCTCAAGCTAAAAATTTAAATGTGGTTGTTGTAATTATGACTGATGACCCTAACACTAGTTTAAAAAAAGCTAGATTGTTGTTTACATTTAATTTGGAGAGCAGATATTTCAAAAAAGGAAATATGAAAACAATTTTAAAAGATCTCAGACTTTATTATAACTCATCTGCAGTTTAATTGTGGGTGATCCATCAGCAGCAGTGCACAGGGCAATAGCAAGTTAAAATAATAATAATAACAATGAGAAAAAGCTTTTCACATTCTTGATGTTTTTTTTATGGAAAAAAACTTTTTTTTTTAAAAATATTTTCAGGACAAAGAACAATGAAGAACTAATACATATATCATACACACACTGTGAGTGTGTTGCATAATTACCAGTTTGATCAGGAAATGGTTTATTTTAGGCAACCAAAACAAACAACATGAGAGCCTTGTGGAACACCTAATGAGCAGTCTAAAAAGGATGATGGGAGGCTCATACACTGTCTTCAGCCCAACAGTAACCCTTTAAACCATTCTAATGTCCCATTCCCCGCGTTAAATTGAGTAAAAAATGCTTATAGAAAGGATGTCCATGTTTTGGAGATGACACATCCTCTGTTTCTTTGGAGCATCACTGGCAGAAGCGGAACTGCATAACATGTAGAAGAAATTAATTATGGTTGAGATACTTATTTAGTAGCCTGGCCATCCTCTTCTCAGCAAACTTGGATAAACTTGAGAATATGAGTGGACAGTAGTCTGAAACATTTTTTTTTTTATTTTACTGTTTAGAAAATTGTTGTCAATGTAGCCACTTTCCATCCTGCTGAGAAAAGCCCCTCTTTGGTTGATACTTTTATTAGATGCATAGAATTTAGTTTTTTTCTTTGAAATTTTATAAACACTTTTTGCATATGTAAAATATTAAGAACTTGACAATTTTTGCAACTTCCACTTAGATATTAAAGTTCATTTCATAAGTGGAAAGAAGCGGAGGAGAGCAATTGCAAGAGAGGTGACTAGAAAGAGATCTGTCACTTATGTAGACGACTGTACTGTATGTGTTTTATAAGCAGCAAATGCAACTCACTTTTGATCAATATGACCATCAGACTTTGCTTTGATTTTAATGTGTTATCCTTCCTTGGAGCTGGTGATTAGATTTTAAAAGGAAATGACTGAAACCTCAAATCTTAAGCTGCTGACAGAACTAGATTGATTCATAACTAACAGAAAATTTGCAAAAGAATACTTTATTTATATTACCCAAGTGGCAATTTTTTTCTTAAATGTTTGGGAGGAACCAACAAAAGGTGCATGGTGCTTAGGCCCAAGATGTGTGTAAAGAGTAGGCCGTGCATCAGTTTCGCAGTTGGAGAAGTGCTTGTTTGTAGTTTGGATTAAAAGTCTGGGTGTTTTAAGAGCTGCATTCTTTAACAAGATATCTCTTTACATATTTATCCTTGTTCAAAAAAGTCACAATTGAGCTAATATAGAAAGAAAAGGAAAAGTTCTCAAGAAGAAAAGGTAGGTTCAACAAAAACGTGTCTTGTACTTTTGTTGTTTTATTTTCATGGCGTTTAAAAATTAGCGTTTTCTGCATTCTTTCGTGTTGTTGCTTTTATGATGTAATTTACAGCACTTTGGTTCAGCTGAGGTTCTGCTGAAATGCTTGATGAATAAAGCTGAGCTGAGTTAAGAAATGGATTGCATAAGCTTTTTCACCTCTAATGCACAGCCGCACTTTAATTTCAGTATTTCAAGAGCATCACTTTGACACCAGAAGCGGTTTTACAAACTCTAATTCTTATAAATGCTTGCTGGCCATTAATTTTTTTTTTTATTGAAAGCAACTTGACAAAATAGTCCAATTACAGGACCCACACAAACACACACATTGTTATTCTCCAATGCTCTCTGGGTTTTTTTAAGCATGGGGAGCAAACTTGTTTACCAAGTAGAACCAACTGTTTTAGCTTTAGGCTCAATCTTGCTCATTAATTAGACTGGTTAAAAAATAATTTAGTAAAAATAGATTCCAGCAATAAAAATTTAACTGTACACATGGAGTAGAATAAACTGTCTCATAAAAAGAATGGAAGAGTGCCAGGATACTTATTTAATTCATCCAGCTGCAGGTGTGAGCCATGCCCCAATATATTGACAAAAAAGTCAAGTAAATAAAGAGCTTAAATTTGATGAGCATATACACATCATAAAATTTGATATAAGTCGAATGAAAATTATTAACTACTCTAATCTATGAAGGAGGTTGAAAATGCTAAATACCTAGGAAATCATCATCAACTTTATATAGCAAGCACTATGTTTATTTCAAAACAAAGCAAAGATAATTTACTTAACGCAAGTAACAAAATCCCCCCAAATTATTGGTTTTAAAAAGGAAAAAGATCAAATGTAAACATTTAAACAACTGGTACAAAGTGGTCCTTTGCTGGAGAGAGCTACATTAATAAATGTGAAAAATTTAGAAAACACAACAACATTTAGAAAAATTGCAGTTTTATTATGTTTCATCTTAAAAAGTCATTCTGAACTTTTTAAACATTTGGGCGGGACTCACTGACTTTATATGAGAATATGAGAAATGTCAATAAATTGTGGTGGCCCAGAAGTTCAAATCACACCACCAAATCAGCCAACCCAAAAACATATTAAAGATCCCAATGAAAGTGAAAAAAAGAAACTATGCATCTAAGAAAACAACAATTAAACTTTAAAAATCAAAATAAATTCCACAAATGCAAACACAGTTCCAAAAAAATGAAACAAAATAATAAAGAAATGTTTCAAAAAACAGAAGTAATTTCCAGAAATCAAAATATAATGAAAAAAAAAACAAAACACATTAAGATACCAGAAGAGCTATAGGTATTTTGGAACATTGCTGATTGAATGATGACGTTTTTCCATTATTTCAACTTGTTTCAACCAGTTATATGGCATGAAGCGATACTGGTTAGGCTCTGTACTAGTCATACAACTCATAAAAGTGTGAAGACATTGAAGACGCATTTGAATAAATTCAAACATCAAAACTCAAATAACATCATTATTTGTGCTTTTTTAATTGACGTTGTAATCATCAACATGTTTTCGTGTTGAGTAATTTGTTGGTGTGATTTGCACTGAAGGGCCACCGAAGTAAGCAGTGATTGGTCCAGAATCTGTCAATCAAGCGTTTAGAACTTTCGCTGTTAGGCCAGCAGGCACATACTTTTATTGGGACAGCTAATTTGCCAGTTTACAACTTTGTAACTAAAAAAAAAAACAGCATAAAAGTTAGTATTAGCAAGAACTTGTTAAAAAAATGAAAGTAGAATAGTTTTCTATTCCTCTAGGTGTCTTTGGGATTTTCATTCCAGTTCTCATGTATAATTGTGTGACAGCAAAATGAAGGATTCCCACTCATATCGGGCTCCAAATAATTCTCCTTTTAGAATTCCTGATGGACTGAACGAATGAACAGAGCAGCTCTTTTATGTAAACAGAGGTAAATACTCACTTTGTGCACTTTCAGCTGATGTGACTGGGCCACAGACGCACTCAGGAAATTCAGCCAGAGTGTTTGACTTGGAAGGCCGAGGTGCTACGGGACTGCCAGAGTGCTTGGAGAACCAGCTCACCTCACCCAGTGCAGTAGAAATTCTCACCCTTTTCAGTCCCTCACATACTCTAAAGCTTTATACATTTTCCACACTGCAGTGGGGATTGCAGTCTCAATGCAGAACTGGTGCTCAATTGGAAATTCGCACAGACGTCATGTCAATGTGCTACACGACACACTGGATAGAAGGACAGGGCATTAAAAATAGGGATGTGGACAGCAGCCCCCTCAGTGCATTTAGTATAAGTCAACTCTTGAGAGCGTATCAGGTCTGCCATTTGTCCGTTCCACATTATTTTTATTTTCATTTAAAAGGGGCCACCATAAAACTCGAGTTGCCTCTTACTTTTCAGAACTCTTTATTCCAGGCATATTACCTAAATCACAGGAGGTATGTTGGAAAAACAGGACACCCCATAAAAACCTTGAAAATGGCCCCCTGTTTTAACACACTCAGGGGGGAGCGGATCAGACTTTTTTGTGAAAGACCACTTGTATTGAACTGAAGGACAGTCAAACAGGACAGGGAACATTTGGAGGCATTTTTACGGTGCTTTTAATTCAATTTATTATTACTAATGCATAATCAAGGATGAAGCTGCAGATAGGTGTGATTGCTGGTTTTGTATTAAAAGTGTCTCACCAGAGCTTTAGGTGGGTTAAACTGTGATGGGGAAAGCAAGAGCAGGGTCACAGAAGCGAAACATCTAAGCCTCCATTTTGTTGATCGACACGTGGGTCAAACATCACCCTTTTAATCCTTTTGTTAGAGTGATTAGGGAGAGCAAGGAACAGGAGTGTTTGAGGGAAACGAAGAAAACCCTAAGCAAATTAGGAGTATCGATGTGACATCATGGAAATTGAAGGACATTTCATTGGAACTATTGTAAAGCGTCATGTTGTTTTACCAGGAAAAAAGAAGAATTTTTATGGTCCTTAATTGGAACCAAGTTCTAAAAATTTGACCTCTCCTTTTAGAAGAGATAAAAGAGATTCTACAAAAGGAAAGCAAGGTCTATGTACTCATTGATATGCAGCTGTGGAGCTGCACACTGAAGGCACCTTCAGTATTACCTTCCTCTTTGAGGCATGAAGGAGAAACAATGGTTGCTAAAGCGCTTAAAAAAAAACAAAAAGAGAAGCAAACCTTTAAAAATCTCAAGTTTAACGCTTCCCCCTAAGTCAAACAATTACACCTTGTTGTCCATGTCATCCTGCATCTTCCTTTGTGCGAGCCAAACTCAGACAGCTTATATTTTGACATGGAAAAAATGGACTAAAAAATAAAATAAGCATGGATGAAAGTCGTTGCTTGTTTAGAAAAGGGCAGACTAATTAAAAAAGATCCTTTACCTTATCTAGCTCAGAGTCTTGCATTTGTTTTCAGAGAGAACTCTCAGCACTCCTTTGGTCACACCAGGATTTGTTTTTCAATGGCAGAAGCAAAAACAGATCCTGTTGTTGAATCCCAGAGCATCAGATGAGTGGGGACTCTCTTGTTTTATGTGGTGACTATAAAACACGCTCTGAGCACTTGCAATGGATGTGTTCTCAGCCGCAGCTACAGGGTTTCCCTTAACAAGGGACAATTACAAACTTGTTGCAAATTATTGCTGTGCGCACTTGGGAGTCGTCAAAGGATTCAAGTGGTATTTTAGATACTTTCAAAACTAAAGAGGTTTGGAAAAGAAGCTTGATAGTAGGTGGCAACAGTGAAAAAGAAAAACTGGACTCATCAGATTACTGTCAGACAGTGTTGCGTGACCTAACAATAAAAATGGTGCAAGGTATAGAATAATTAAATAAATGATCTGTTTGATTTATCATGTTGTACTCTGCAAGTTGTCGGAAATCAATTTACCCTTTCTTGACTTATGCCTTTTTTTTCCTTTCTTTCTTTTGACAGCATTTCATGTGCAGATAATGGATTAAGGCATGAAAAGCATAAGATCAATATCTTTTATTGCCTGTTGAGAGTTTTCTAACCACATTAAAGAAAGCCTCTGGCATCCCATCTTAACCCCTTGCAGAGATGATGTGATTTGTTCCCCCTCCACAGAGTCACAATCTGGTAGTGGTCACATTTGTTCATCTGCTTAGTATATCCAGGGTAAAGAATTTAACATTGATGGATTATTATAAGATGAAGACGGATGGCATTTCCTTCATCTGACTCCATCACCTCAACTTGTCTCCAAAGAATCCAAAGAAAATCATTCAAAATATACCCTGTCCTTTCATATATTTTTACACACACGTCTTGCATTACACTCACATATATCATTTAGTTCACAGAGAACATGCAAGAGATGCCCTGGCTGTGTGGGAGAGTGGAGCCAATGAGCTGCACAGAGTCACATGTAGTGAAGTTTTATTTCTTTCCTGGCATTTTACTTCTTCCTCTCTCACTCCTTTTCTTTTTTTTTTTTTTCAGCTTGGCCAATCCTGTTGTGGCCCGCGATACAGGGTCCCAAGGGCCTCGCGGTAAAATAGTAATATGGACCATCTGACACCTGTCAAAACAGCCCTGTTAGTTGAGCGTCAAGCCCTGTCAGCTTGCAGAGGAAAGTGCTATGCAGGCTCTCAGTCTTTCCCCTCAAGTCTCTGCCATGCTCCTCTTGCTCTTTCTGCATCTCCCCCTCTTTCACTCATCAGACTTTTGCTAATTCCCTCAGCCAACCCCCCATCTTCCAATTTTCTCACTCCGTGGCAATCGGCTAACTCATCTTTCTCTTGTTTATTCTCTAATTGAATTTAGGCAGGCTGGAGATTTTAGATTCTGCTTGTTTTCTCTTTTTTTTCACCAGTTCAAATAAATTAAAGCCATATTTGGTACTAATGTGACTAAAAAAAGGCAATTGTTTGACTACCTTTGCTTAAACACAATAGAGATCACCGTCATACTGTGAGCCATCCAAATATTTGATTAGTCTGGTGTCCCAGGATGCCAAAGTCACGCCAATTGTCTCTAAACAGTGTTGCAAATTCAGATCTGATGCAAATGCCAAAGAGTGACAGGATTATTTGTCATGGGAGGGGAATTATTTTTGAGCTGAATCATGTTTGACTTTAACTGAACCTTGTCTTTGTGTATCTCTTGCTTTATTCTTCTCTATTTTTCCCTTTATCCCTGAGTTGAATGGTTTATCACATTACTTGTCTGGCTCCTTCCTCTGCTCCTTCCTGCTTCTTTCGTTGTTGCTCCTTTCCTAATGGACCAACAGGCCTAAAGATGTGGCAGTGGAGGTGGAGAGTGGACAGTGGGCTTTGTGCCACAACATGGAAACATGCTCCGGCGTTGGATGTGCTTTTTGACCTCAATTAAATTACGATCTACCCAATTTACTTACAATGGATTACAATTGATTTCCTAGCGTTCCTAATGTGGAACATGTATCAAGCCAAGATTTATTCGTTTTCTGGTTTTCTTTGGCTTCCAGAGATTTTTTTACATGCTGTAAAGTATTGGGGTGCATTTTTTCAGCAACAACTAGTTGGCCGCATCATTAATATTCTACATGTCAGTAAGTGGGTGTTTTGGGTAGTAAAATAAAGCTTTGGTTCATTCTTGTGGTCATGGAAAGAAAAAGATCTTTGCTGACATACATCCTTGCATTGAACTTTTTATTTAACAAAAGTTTTAAAAAAATCTTTATAAGTGATTGGTCCTCTTGTATTAGAAAAGTAATAGTGAGGGAAAATAAAATGAGATCACCCCCCTTCCCCCTGTCCCATTGTGGATTAGATTTGATGACAGGCAATGGTCAAGAACAGCAAGAGGAAATGAAACAAGTCTCAAACAAGGATGATCTCTTGTGTCCTGCTTGGAAATAAAATTATAAAAAAAACATCAATACAAAATGTAACTTTTTTTAGGACAGGATCCAGGGTAAATATTGGTACTTAGTTGACTACAAAGCAGTTAAAGTGTTTAATTACATTGAATAAGCATTTTTCAAAGTTGATTAATTTTTTTTTTTTAGGCTTTGGTTCACAAAGCACATTCATTTAAATATGTGCACTGATTGAAGCAGAAAAATGTTTGCAAAGCAGTAAATGACCTGGTACATAAAAAAACCGACTTTTTTACCTTAAAAAGTAATGTAGGGCAGTGGTCCCCAAGCCCCGGGCCGCGGACCGGTACCGGTCCGTAAGTCATTTGGTACCGGGCCGCACAGAAAGAATAAATAACTTGCATTACTTCCGTTTTATTTATTTCGGAATCTGAAAGATGTTTTATTTTGAAAAATTGCCCAATTCTCTGTTACATCAGTCTATGTCAGGGGTGCTCATTACGTCGATCGCGATCGACCGGTAGATCTTCAAGGACTTGACGGTAGATCGCAGGTAAATGAAAAAAAAAAAGTACTTCTAAACAATCCACCAGCCAATCAAAATCCTCACCGAGAAGTACGGGACTTGATTGACATGCAGAACGGCCAATCGGACATCTTCTAATACATACGTCACTGCACTGAGAAACTACAAATACACTAAGCGCAGATTCTGTCTGTCATCAGAAAGTCGCTTTCTGCCCGCAGCGCATCAAGTCCCCGGGAGAAAACCACTCTGGACAACCAGAGTGTTTATTGAAGCCGCCCCGCGGGGGGGAAATGGCCCATCCAGGAGACAGAAGAGGAGCCTTCCACTTCCAAAAAAAAGAAAGTTACATTAATAGACAGTACTTCTTTTTTGCACCATGAGTCTGGGAAGGGGGGAGGATGATGACACCTGTGAAATGTTAACTGTTAAGCGTATCAAAATAAAAGCACAGGGTTCGTCTTGTCACGTATTTGATCCTCCATCATCCTAGTATTGCTACAATAATCATCTGTTGTGTGACGTCACACCGGTCCGTGGCATGAAAAAGGTTGAGGACCACTGATGTACATTTAGGCTTCTTTTTCCTTAACTTCAGGTTTACATAATTTTTGCTGTAGATAGTATTCTTCCACATCAAGTATAATTTTATTGCCATCCTTTTTTTAGATGGCTTCACAGACAACATGAGTGTAAAAATATGCTTCATTGGCTCAAATAATTTCAGTTGTGTGTAAAGTTTGTGGATAAATATATGTAATAAAGACTTTGTTAGAAAAGGGACCTTTTTCTTAGTGTGGTTGTTTCTGTTTCGTGGTGTATCTCACTTACAAAAAAGTCATCCAGGGGTGGCAAATGTCCCCAATTAATTCAGAAACAATGAGCCTTGGGACCTGCTGCCAGCTCACAACTAACAGTAAAGCGAAAACACTTTGTATTAGATTGGATGTAATTGCTTAGGTTCGATTCACCACAACCCATATCAGAGATTTTGCTTCTCCTCTTCCCCACTCCACTTCTGCACTCTAATAATGCCACTCAGATTTTCTGTGAGAAGACATTATGTAGCAGTCAAAAGGGCCAGTTACCTTTAAGTACCTTTCTTTTTGTGTCAGAATAATGGATCTTGGCAATGAGATGTTCAGTAGGCGGTGGATCTGATTTTGTAAGAGCTGATGGAGTGTAGGATGGAGCTGAGCCCCAGAGAGCTTGGCGGTCAAATTTATGTTAGACATAAAAATAAACAGCTCCCAGCTCAAATATGAAGAATAAGGCCCAATTAAAGCTGATGGTTTTGTATTATAGGAAGCATTTAATGATAGAGAATTAAGCAACAGCTGTGGTGTTCTTCGTTCAGAGAAGAGACGGTGAACTAAGTGTGGGGGTTGCATTTGTGGTCTTGGAGACAGATGATGGTGAAAGCGCATGTGACCTTGAAGGGTCAATGCTGAGGAAAGATCCTGAAATGATCCTTGTGTCTTGGTAATGCAACGTATGTTTTTTCTCCATCCTGCCCTAACAAGATGATCAATCTTCAGTCGGAATACCTTTGTAAAGGACGTGAGTGGGAAACCATATGTAACCTTTTTCAAGGCGTAACTTCCTCAGTAATCTTTAAATTGTGCATGTTGTCCACATGTTTTTGTAACCAGTGGCATTGATATGATGAAGGGAAACTTTAAAGCCTTGGAGCTGTCTTTTTATCTTTGTATTTTTTCTTTTTTTTAATTATAAAATATGTCTTGTTCGTCCAAGCTATAATGTTGCTACATCTGGTCAAAGCCAGAGGGGATGAGGCTACAAGCCAGTCTTCCTTGCTCATACTCAGTCTTACTAGTGCTAAGTGCTGGATTTATTTGGTATCGGTCAAAAGTAAGCTTTTATTAAGGTGACTCAGCTACTCATAAACAGCTATTAGAGGGGGATTTTCTCAGCTCCAAGTTTGCTCTGGGCTTAGTGAGCTGAAGGAGAAGATGGTGTGAAAAGTTTCAATCTTTTACATCATTATTAGGGTTCTCTGCGATGACCCCCTCCAGCTGGATCACCCAAAATAACAGAGTTAAAATTATATAACTTAGCACAGAATGAAACTTTATTAGAAATTTTGTTGACTCCCAGCCAGTTTTAAAATTGTGCCCCCAGGTCCTGTTCAAGGACAGTCACAAATAACATCTACCAAAGGGATACTCTATGTCAGCAGTTCACAGATTTTCCTTCTTATTCCCTAACTGCAATGTTTAAGGAAAGTTTGATGTTTTCCACTCCAGCACCAGTCAGTTACCTGCTTTGATTGAATTGTTTAGCAGAATTCTTACAAATTATTCTTTTTTTTAACCAATTAATATTTTTGGGTCTTAACCTGCTTAATTACTGTTGCTAATACTTTTTGAGAAACAGTCATTTTTATATAAAAGAGTAAAAAAGAAAGTGAAGATTTAAAAAATTAAAAGTTGTTTTGTGTGTGTGTGTGTTTGTGTGTTTGGTCCATAATCTATTAGGTAGATTGGTGACTCTAAATTTTCTATCTGGTATGAATGTAAGTGATTTGATTTGATTTATTGGTTAATTTCAGGCATTAATTTTAGACTGTAAAAAAAAAAAAACCCTGATTTATCACACTCATCACAGAAATAATGAAATAAAAAAGGCACACTTAGGTCACATTAGACACATTAGATTAATTAAAAACAGTGACTCTTAACTAAAGTCAAGCAGAGCCGGATAGTGTGTGGTGTTGTTTGTCTGTGTGGCCCTGCGATGGACAGGCAAACTATCCAGGTTGAATCTCTCCTTTGTCTGTCACTGTACGACAGCCCTGTGACGAATATAGAAAATGGATGGATGATAATAGCAGTTACTTACTGCTTTCAGCCTGGATGTGGATTTTTGGCATAATTTTTCCTTCTAATGCTTCAGTTGTTGTTTCCAGCTGTACCCTGGGAAGCTCTGTGTACTATATTTCATAACAAGAACAGTGCACATAAAGCCTGATTAATTGATAGCTCAAGATGCTGCATTTTTTCCCCCCTCTTTTTTTGTGAGTAGCTGCGTCTGAAAGAAAACAGACACGTCTGGATAATACATGTGCTGCATGCAAAGCAAATAAAGATGCTGATTAAGAAGACACAAAACCTTTCTCCCTGACATTCTAAAGTGCCACCACAAGTTGCCAGAGGGAAAATCCTTGCTTAAAGATTTAGATTGCATTTGTGTGTTGAAATGCAAGAGCTTAGTTTGAAAGAAGATGTATTTGCTGATTTATTTTTTTTATTTTATTTCAGAAGGGTTTTTTTTTTTTTTTTATCAAAAGTGTTTAAAACAGAAGTCACATCAGATAGAAAAAGGGATTCTGGGATTTTGTCTGAGTGGATTCCTCCAACTTTCAATACTGGGGCTACATTGCTAATTGAGTGCCAAAGATCTTTGGTCACAGCTTCACTGCAAAAGCTCTTGACCACATGGCTTTCACTCTTAGTGGGCATTGCAGGGCCACGGAAGTTCTGTTGATGGCAGTGGACCATATTGACCATGTCACATAGTGGGTTACTGTTTTTACCCAGCTGAGCTTTGCCTCTTTATCGCCTTCAAACATCAGGGTCTGCTGGTCACACAAATTAAGGGGCAATTAAGGCACTGAAACAGCAGAGAGATCAAAGCAGACTACAGGAGGAAAAGCCCCATCAGAGACTCAAACAGTTTTATAAAGCAGCAATAGTCTAGCTCAATATCAACTGGACCAATGAAAATACATTAAGGTTTTTTTTTAAGTAAAAACAAAAAGAAGATTGTCTCAAAATGGGTTAGTGAATAGCTAGAACAACATGGCAGCAGAAGGTTAATTCTACAGCATAAACATACATGTTTTTTTTTTTTTTTTTTTGTGCACAGTTTAGTGGCAGCATGTCCAAGTCTTTTGGATTAACAAAAATAATAAATTCAAATTAAAAAAGTTATTTAAATAAAGAATGTTACTGAATGTTAACATCTTTAATGTTTCTGTATCTTTGCTAATTTCCATTAACACAACTCAAAATCAGCTTTCCTACTGTCTTAGTTGTGTCTCATGCATATCTTATACCAGTAAACCAATTTACTTTTATGGGCTCCACGGATTAAAATGTAATTTGCTGCAGTAAATAAAATTGCATTCTCAATAAACACATGGGGGATTGCAGTGTTGGGGTTTTGGAGGTGAGAGAATTCCTGAAAACAACCAACAGGTCCTTTGATGTTTGCAGGTGGTCTATGCTGCTCCTGGGAGAAATAAGATAGAGTTGGTTAATTTCATTTCATTATGCATGTAACAATATCTGCTTGAGCACACATGAACATATTTGTCTTGGGTGCAAAGACTCATTTTGAAGATCCAGATGTGTATGTGGGTATATTTGTGTTCATATGCTTATGATTACACATACCTTTATGCTGGTGCACTTCAGAAAGTGAGGACTGGTTTAGGTTTCTCTAGCTCCTCTTTCTCAAGAAATAGGCACAAATCAAAGTAGCTTTAATTTCAATGTAAAATCTGTAATTCCATTGTGCTGTGAAACGGAAACCATGCTGGCGCATTCCAGACCGTCTCGTTTCTCTTGATAAAATTGTAACTAATCACATTTCTCACTTTGCTGCAATGCTTAGGATGTGCCACAGCCATGCTGAGACTCTTTTCTGTGACATCCAGACAGCTTTTGTATTATGTAAGTTTGCAGATTCACCCTCTGAGTAAAGTCTTTGAGAATGTTCTTCTGAAAAGATTTCTCTGTCCATTAGCACATTAGCCTTGAGTGGGTGTCTTTTCTTATTTTGGAAGAAATATTTTGAGTTAGCATGTGTGACGTTCACATAAATTTGTAGTCTTTGCAGCATTTCTCTAAGACCTCAAGACTTCGCGAATATTAATTTGCACAGGGGATACAGTGCAAGTCTGCTCATTAGGCTTGTACTGTTTCATGAGAGCAATGTAACAGGGTAGAGGTTAGGTTGTATCCACTGGGAGGCTATGTGTGTGTGTGACTGTGTATTGGGGTTTGCTGGGAATGTTGTTGGCTCTCTGTGTGCAAATTTATCTGTCTGGGAGCATTTGTCTGTCTGACTATCCCCTTCCATTTGTGCAAATGAGTGTGTGTGTGTGTGAAAATAAGAACTAGTGGCATTTTGTCTTGGTGTTGGAGGGTGAGATTTGCATCACTGCAGGAATGAATGCATCCCAAGTGCAGGATAATTAGTTTTATGGAAAAAATATTAGTAGCAAACAGAGTTTTCAAACCAAAGCATGCACTCTGTTTGTAAATGCATCATGGGAAATTATCTTAAATAACTAGAGATACTATTCTGAAGAAAGTAAATGGTTTTAATCTGGGGGACACATTTAAAACTGTTTTAAAATCCCACTTCAATCATCTTTTGATCTATTGGAAAATCGTTCCCAGTGGTCTTTTAAATATGAAAAGCCTGTGTTGTTCTCAAAGTTTGCAGAGCAGCAGGAATTCATCACAAACTCACTTCTGAGTTGTGGGCAGGACTTTTGGTGCAGAAGTAAGCCATCGCTTCTTGCACATGATCCCTTTGTTTACACTCTCTCCCGCTAGCTCACAGCCCCTCACAACCCCAACCTAACATTACCGGTGTACCAAAACTGGTGAGAAATTTTGAAGCCATCTAGCCATACAGTTTTGAGCCAGATGCCAGCTCAGACGAGGGAAACAAAGATTTTACATGGATCTATTTGACTTCAAGTGGATGTATCAGAGTAGAGCTTGGGGCTTTTTCAGATATTCAGACATTTTTTCATTTGCTCCTGATTCACCACAATTTGAATACAAAACATACTCAAAAATACAGTTTTAAGCTTACATTATTTTATATATGCCCTCCATAATGACAAAAATGCTTCAAGAACATGTTAAAACATTAAAAGGACAATTTTCACTGGAGTGGGTCTTTAATAACTTAAACAACAAACAAACAAAAAAAAATGTAGAAACTGTAATTTTTAAAGTGAGTTAAAATAAAAAAATGAATGACAGTAAGTGGTGATGTGGTCGCTTGGCTTAAGAGTTTTTTCTAGATAAGAAAATTAATTCTTGGGGACGGTCAGTCATGCAAGTTTCTAGTAATAATTTGTTGATTGAAACTTTGCCACAACCCTTTGCCTCAAATATAAATCAGCACCTGACGACATGTTTTGGGGGAAGGCTTGGCACACCCAAAGTAATGACAGGTCTTCAGCAGCCAACTTAGCATTCAGAATAGCAGACACAAGGGCTTGAAATATTCAAGTGGCAGAGGGTGATTAAAGTTCTCCAAGTGTTACCACTTTGCTTGTCATCTTAACTTGTTGCTTGCTTGAAGTTCAGACCTGTGCTCTGTATCTTACAACTTTAGTGCAAAGGGAGAATCTGAAAAGGTGCCCTCTCAGAGCAAGAAATCAAATCTCTCTACATTTGGACTCAACTAAATCGTTTGCATGGAAATCAATAGGGAAAACAGATGTCTGGATGAAGTTATAAACAGCCTTTAAAGTTATGGACTGACTGTACACAGTCATGCCATGGTGTCACCCAGATCTCCTTTGATCTAAACCCATTAAATGACTGTTTTGAAGCTTTGCCTGTAGTGTGATGCTGACACAAACAGCTCTGTCTGGACACAGAGCTTAAAAAGTAAAGCTGTTAATAAAGATGTCTGAGATCACAAAAGTGTTGTTGGAGGATGGGAGTTTAGGAAAGATGACGCTCCCATCGTGGCGGTGGAGCAAGGTTTTGCAGAAAAGCTACCAGAAAGGTCCTTGCACCAAGAAAGCGAGGCATCATTGACTGTAAGAGGATCCACCCTAAGATTACACCGGCATCACAGGTCTATCCATCTCATTGACAGCTTAGTGGCGTCAAGTAGCAGGGGGTGTAGCACTGTGGTAGACTGCTCCCTACACACACATGCTTGCATGCATACTCCCATACACATGCATACATATTAATTACTGGAGTTTTAGAATACCCCCATCTCACATCTGGAAGGGGATCAAACTTGATCGGCATCTGCTGCTTGGGGGGTCACAACATGAACGACATTCAGGGGTTCTTTCACTTAAGCTGATCCCATCTAACCCCGTTGCACTTACATGTCAGGTCAAGGTCGTAAACCTTCAGAATGTACAGTTGCTGTGGTTGCACGGAATCTGTGGGGCCTCCAGACTATTTGTGTCCACTGGTGTGTCAACTTGCTCAGGTGGTTTGTGTGCATGCTTTCATTGTATGTGTCAAAGTTTACCCAATAATGCAGGGGTGGGATTAGTTGGAAGAAAAGCATGGATTTTATGAACGGCACTGAGGAACTTTAACAGTTTAAGTGTAAAAATCTATATCTGCTGCGTGTAAATGTTTATCTGAGTGGGTGGTGGAGATGCAAGCTTTGGGAACAGCTGGGACCTCACCAGACCTCAGCTGACCATGTCTTTCCCATTCATCATTGTCATGTCATTGCATGCATGTGTGTCTGTTTGACTTTCGCTTGTAATGAAAATTCCGCATGTGCCACATCAGACATGGTTGATGCTTGCTGTCCTCACAGGTCAGACATGCTTACAGGAAGCTCTAAAGAAAACAAGCAAATAACAGAAGAAAAACATTTCTCATCTTGGGGAAATGCTGACAGGCTAAACAGTTCAAGCACAAGCAAATGTGTTGATAGTTACAACCCAAAAACATTTAGAAAAGATTTAAAAGAATTTATTTTTTTTTTTATTTTTTTTTATAAAAGTTGTTTTTTCTGCAAAAATTACTTTTTCAGACACCAAGCTTTGTTGGAAGCTTTGTGAGAACAACTTTTCAGACAACATTTTAGAAAGATCTGAATGCATTTGTCAATATTCTTTCATTGATGGGCAATCAATGTAGTGGCAGGGGGATCGCTTTACTCTAAAATGCCTCACATCGAGCTGCAAATCGACTTAAGGAAATAACCAGTGAATGTCGCACACAAAAAATAAAATGAGACCTACTTTCTGAATGCAAGTGGTGAAAATTGCTTTGTGTTTTGGTTTTTATCCTCCTTTATTTCCCCTTTTTTTCCATTTTCTTGCTCTCCTCTCTATATTGTGTTTGCAGGGGATGGTGGCAATGGGATGGGATGGATCTTTAATGGATTTGTCTCGGGCAGCACAATGGGAGGAGGGATCGTTGTTAACATTATAACATATCGATCACTTCAACTCCATTTCCCAAGGCCCTGTCACGCAGGAGCCATTACTCACAGCAGTCAGCCCCATCACCACCGCACATACACATATTACCTTCTTGCTGCAGGCTGTGACAGTGCATGTCTACATGGGTTCACCATGTTCATCTTTTTCTGACCTCTTCCCACCCTCACAGTATTCTAGGTTTCTGTTTATCAGCTTCAAATGCAGTCTGCACACGCATGCGGCTCATATGGGTCACACATGTGCATGCATGGGATTAGATTGACGAATAAAAAGATTCATTTGGAAGTCTACAAGGAAAATGCATTTCCACTGTAATGAAAGTGACTCACAAAACTTCAGAAGTGTTTCTGTTATTGCTCTAACTCTGCACACATCGTGTGCCTATACAAGCTGGGGTGTCACACAGTTTTTAGAAACTCAATACTAGTGGGTGGTAGCTTTGGTGCAAAATTTTCTAACTGGAATTCATGATTTAGTCCAACCTGCAAACAATCTGACCTACTCTCTTATGAAGACCTTTGTTAGCTATTAGCGTTTTACATCAACACCTACATACACCCGGCCTATCCCCCTGCAACCCCTATATCATGATAAACTGAGATGTTAAAATACATTTTAAATCAGTTTTCAACCTTTTTTGAGGCAAGATACCCACTTTCTTAGATTAGATGGCAACATCAACCAAAAATGCTAAACACTTGAAACTCTGTAGTCTGCATTAACAAAATACTGTTACGGGGAGAGGATGAGGGAGTACCCAGGTGCAGAGAAGAGGAGGCAGGAGGGTTCAGGAAAGGCGGAGCTTTAATAAATAAACCAAAAACTACAAAACCAAACCACTGCAACAGGCAGGCAAAACTCAAAACTTGAAACACGAACCACACAGGAACTCAGGGTAGGACATAATATGGACCAGCACAGGAGGAAGGGAAGGACAGGACTTAAATACATACAAGGCAACAAGACACAGGTGGAAACACTCAGGACTGATGGGGAAGGGTAAAACTCGAAAACAACAAAACAGGAAATCCTACAAAATAAAACAGGAAATCAAGGAACCAACAAAAAGAAACCGAAACCGTTACAAATACGGTCAATCTAATCAAAATCAATAAGAGTCAAATAGAGACAAAGATAAAAAGGATTTTGCGATTTTTATTGTATTTTATATTTTTGCCTACTTTGTATGAAACCTGGGTCTGTTAGAATGAACACAGAGCTGATTCTGACAATTGTGAATGTTTTTAGAGCAATTAGGTGATATTACATGAATTCCCACAACACATCTGACAATCTCTCACAGCACTGGTGTACTGCAACACACTGGTTAAGAAATACTGACTTAAATCTTTACCAGGTCTTGCCATTAAACTCCAAAAAATTGTTAAGAGTTTCTTGTACTTTCCTCTTAGTTGTCAAATATCATGCTTTATTCTTTTTTTTTTTTTGCTGTACTGTAGAAAAGACAGTACAATTCATAATTTTTATAACACATTTCTCTACAACTTCTTCTTTTAATGTCTGTATAGAAATTACACCCTATTTACCTTAGCTAATCCTGCACATTCACATTAACTAGTATCTTACAATATTATATGTTCTGTACCCTAAGCCCCTAACATCCAACTTTGGGAAATCTGGGAAATCAGACAAGTAGGCATGATTGTACCAGCAGCAATGTGTTTAATGTCAATTTGTTTGATGTCAAACACACCAAGGAAGATGTGAACTAAGTCACAATGTCAAAAGGAAGATTATTTATATGCAGTGTCCCCTAGTTTATTGTTAAGTTCTACAAATAACTTGTGATAGGTGAAATTTGCAAAGTAGAATTATGCAAAAAAACCCTCACTACAAACTTTATAGACTTTTGTCAGACAGACATGAACATTTTCATTCACTGTTTAAACTCCCAAAGTTCCAACCTTCATAGAAAAAAATAATTATAGTTTTATGGAATGAAAACAAACATTTGCCCACGATCGCCAATTTATGTAACTCTGGCAAGTTGAAACTATTTTGTACAGGAGGCACGGCATGGAGGAGATTGATTGATAAGGTCTTACGTCAGTTAGGATGCAAACATAGTTTCACTGTGTAAAAACACAAACAAAAAAGAAAGTGTGTAAATTTGCACAAATAAAAAATCAGCGAAACAGCCAGACTATGAAAGGCAAACCCAGTCTTGGTTCCTTATCATACCTATGGATCCTGGTTTTTAATGTGAGTTGAATATGCAACCATAAACCAAATGATATCTAAAAGAAATATGACTTCAAACTAGCACTATAAAAAACAACCCCAGCATTCCTCCAATATTTTTCCTGTCAAAACTGCACACAAGTCAAAGATCAACATTCTGAATGTTACCCCTGTGCACCTTGCACCTCATCTGATGTGACATAAGAAGCAGGACAAGTTGTGGTACACAGATTCCTCCCACAAAATGCGGGATCCACAATGTTTGCTGGTAACACACAACTACCAGATAACAATGCATTCACAAGAAGCCCCCTTTAAGGGAAGAAATCTGTTTTAAGAAGTATTGCTTTATTCAAGCCACATTTCCTCCACCACAACAAGGTAAACTGAAATAAATGGCAGCTACTTTTATATCATTTTTATAGAAAACACTTCAAGAAATATCCATGTAAACAGTTGAAGGGCCTATATCATGCTTTTCTAAAGCTTTTCAGAGTATATTACCTCTGGCACACACAGGGCTGCACGGTGGAGCAGTGGTTAGCGCTGCCTCACAGCAAGAAGGCCCCAGCTGGGACCATTCTGTGTAGTTTGTGCGTTCTTCCCATGCATGCGTGGGTTTTCTCCAGGCAATCAAGCTTCCTCCCACAGTCCAAAAACATGCTTCATAGGTTAATTGATGACTCAAAATTGTCCCCAGGTGAGTTAAGTGTGCGTGTGTTGGTGCGTCATTGTGTGGCCCTGCAACAGACTGGCAACCTACCTCCTTGTGGGTGCCGCCCATTTCATGACGTCAACCTAAAGCCGGCAGCGTTATGCCCAGGAAAACAAACAACATCCAAACTTTTTCATATAGATGTACATATTGTGCATAGAAAAGGAAAGTGTTTTTGCCAAACACTGCTAGCTCAACTGAGAAAGTAGGTGTGTGTGTTAGCCTGGGGGGGCGGCGGTACCGCCAGCGCAGACTCTTCCTGGAAGGGGCTGTTTATCACCAGTCTACATCACATTGTGAGGATCCACTCGTTTTCATGGATTGGGAGGGGCTGGTGCTCAGAGCGCAGGTTTTTAGAGGAATATTCAGAAATGCGTAAATGGATGAAAATACGGCTTGGGGTTGTTTTTGTGAGGAAGGAACTTTATAATACACTTAAAAGCTCAAAAAGTTGATTTTGCATTACATAGGCCCTTTAACAGTTTGCCTTTAGAATAGGTTAAATACAATAATAATAATATTAGGTTATTGTTTGAATTTGCCATGACACACAAAGAAAACATGTATTTATTTATTTTGCATACGGCAGAACATTTGCATTTCTTAAAAGGCAGCACTCGATAGTTTCACCTCTACCTTTACTACAGCAATTCATCACACGATCTTCACTTTTGGGTTTCTGAGAAACAACAATTTAATACAGGCAGGTGAAGCAAGCAATTAATCTCTTAACATCCCACATTTAATATTGCTCTCCTTTCCAATCCCCGTCTTATTAGGGTGCCCTGCAAAGCCTATACCTTCCTCTTGTTTAATCTCTCCTCTCATTTTGCCGTCATGCTTCACTTATGGTCAAACTCTTCTTTCACACTCTTCTCCTCTCAAGAAAATCATCTTTGGTCTTTCAGATGAGGGTACTGTTGTCCTTGACCTTAAGCTGGGGTCAGTAAAGTAATTTGTTGTTTGATTTAAAAGTGACACAGCTCAGAAAGTGGCCTTGACCCAATGTGTGTTGTGGTGAATGTTAATGAAAGGTGACAGCATTGGCTAACAGTCACATGACTGTCTGTACTTGAAGGACAATATGTTAAGAACATCACTCCTGGCAAAGCAAGTCCTAAATGCTCAGAGCAAATAAATAAATATGCAATTATAAGTTTTCACCACTTACAAGTAATTAAAAGTGCTGAATTGGAACTGAGCTCTATCTGCTTGATCCCTCCTTCTTCCTCCAAACACTCAGCCTGTGGGCTGTGCTTGACTGAAGCATTATAATAGCGCAAGGAAATAGCCCCTCTTGAGAAACTTTTAAGGAGCTGTCAGAGGGAGAAGATTAATGCTGGGCCAAGCTCTCTGGGGGACCAGGACCCCCTCATTTCTCTCTGCTTAACCATTTCTTTCATTCCCTGTTTCTATGCTCACATCTGCCACACTTAACCTACATTGGCATGTCCATGCAAACAAGACTTCCATCAACAAAATCCTCCTAGATGGCGTACTCAGGTTTATCTAGGTTAGCTCTATTTTAACACATTGTTGGTATTTAATCATTTTCCCAGTAGACAGCATGGTGCTTTAGGAGTCCTCATCAAAAATGCACTCATTATCTCCCATAATTTCTTTCTTATTCTGAGGTTGACGTGCAACACAGACAATCATCCGAGTGCCTGCATGAGCTCAGAATTACTTTACAACAGCTGTTTGGGGGGGAGAAATAAGAATGGAATTTGTCCCGCAGGAATTTACCCACATCTTTCTGCACGAGGAACCAATCCACCGCTCACTCTCAAAATTAAAAATGTAAAAACACACTATAATAACAAGCAGTGACATCAGTCATCTACATATTCACTTTCCCACATGTGCCTAAAACTGGGTGCCTCCCTGTAGACCACCATCTTTCTTCTCAGTGAACACCCATCATACCCTTTTTTTCAAAGATCCCCCCCCCCTCTTGAGTTCTGTTTTCCTTTAGTTTTTTACTAAACCTGTCTTGTGTTGTTTACACATCACTCACACTCATAATCTTTTTTTCCCTTCAGCTTGTGTATGGAGCCTTTACTGCATTTACTATTTTTAGGCTCCAAGAACTTATTGTGTTGATGCCACATATATGCATTCAATGGTAGCAAACTTAAACTTTAGTTGTAAAGCGGGCCATCCAACTAACAATCTGTCCAACCTAACAGCTGTTGGGTAGGACAAGTATTTGTGAATTTTTTGGGTTCACACATTAGATTTCTTACCTACCAATTACAAATAAAAAAACACACCCCTGAAATTGAAAATTTGAATTTGAAAAGGTGAAATGTACTAAAAATTGAATTATTTATTATTTAATAAACCTTTAATTATTTGTTGAATAAAATGTTAACTCACCTGCCTTAGAGTTTTGATATCATATAAAATGATAAACATTAAATAATAATATTAATTAAAAAAAAAAACATTGGAAACCTAAATATACATAACTTAAGTGTAAAGATGATATTTGTAACACCAGAGTCAATGGAGAAATGTTGCTTTCTGCAGCTTGCTTCAAGTGGTCTTCGAGGGAACTGCAACATTTGGTATTTACTGGTTTGCATGAAATTCTGGGATGGAAGGTAAGATATTCATCCATAAAAATGATGCTGTAATTTATTTGTAACATGTAAAATAGTCAATTGAATTCATTATGCCAATATTGTCTTTTTTATGTTGGACAAGTGTTGTGAAGTAGCAAAAATCTATTTTATTCATATTTTATTCTTATCTATTCTTAAAGTTCTATTCTTATTTCAAAGGCCTTGAGATTAGAAGTAAGAATGCAGTCTTTGTTTTATGTAAATTTTTTTAGCTTTTGTCTATAGACGTGTTTTATACATCAGGATCAATGATTAATAATAGCATAAAACAACATTTTGAAAAGCTTTCATTTTAATCTTTATTTAAGACGCCAACATCTCTGCGGTAGACTTAGATAATCAGTTGTCTTTTCAAAGATGGAGTAACTACAGCTATAAATTTGTGTTTCAATGGAGTTTATACAAATGACCAATTCATCGATGGAGTGACTGCATGCACTCTGTTGTTTTGGACAGGCTAAAATTGCACGTGAAATCTCTGTCCAGGTTTTTTTTTCCAAATTCTCCATGTGTTTACTATGAGCTAAAGACCACAGAGTAGAGTCTTGTAAACTTTAGGCTGTTTTTCTGCACAGCTGTCAAGAAGATGGGAGGAAAAGAGACCATCAAATATTCCTCCCCCTCTACATAGCCGCCATACCCTTGTCTTCTCCAGTTTTCACTAGAGCAAGAGAAGTCTAGGCAGGGTGCCCTCCTCCTTTCTCAGCGGTGGAATCAGCCGTTATCCTCTGGGATTGTCTGTTTGAACTTTTCGAATCAGAATTTGTTACGATACAAAGCAAAGGAGAAGAGACGCAGCCATAGCAGAGCAGCACACATCAGAACAAGGCGAAGACGGGCCAGATCAAATTTGTCCCTTTGGGAGTAATGAAGAACCTCAGAGTAAAACATCCAACCTTCTGTACAAAGCAAAGAAGCATCTAAGGCGCCTTTTGTCTTTCTGACTTACCAAGCTTGTGACCTCGGTCTATCGCTTGCATCCAAGCAGCATAAACAAGAATATCATCCAGTATCCAGTATGCATTCCTTGGGCCACCCACCAATCTCTTCCACTCACTGCAGACATAGGGAATCGAGCCCTTGGGGCACTTCATGGTTTTCTGCAGAACACTTTTTGAACAAAGAAAACATGCTGAAAACCCCTCCAAGCAGAATTTTACGAGCCAAGATATTTTAGTTTTTTAACCCAGTTCCAATTTGCTATCGTACATTTGTGTTGGCTCGGCTAAAGTGGCTGCACAACACAGATGACAGGCCTAATTACATTGCTCAGAAAACATACACTGAGACATGAAAAGCTGGGATTTCTAAATGTTGGACTGACGCAGACAGCTAGTGGCACAAGCCCCAACATCGCACCATATTTATTCATCCTACAGAAACCAGGGCACTGGTGCTGATTTTGTGCCACTAGGGCTTGTCTGCATACCATGACTGTTTTTTAGTTTGGCCAAGTCAAATTAATGACCTGAACAAATAGCTCTTTATTTCTTAAAGAATACACAGTGCCTATGATTAGACATGGGAGAAACCAGGCCAGTTGAATCCTCAAAAGTAAAATGCCCATAAAAAGAGGTCTACAGTCCTGGCCTTACCCTAACCTGCATGTAGATACATTTGCAATCTATGAAGAATTCTTCAACATTGTTCTACTGGGGATTATGAAGAATAGAAAAATATTTTTTTTTATGTGCTCTTTGAAATAATTTATTGTTGCATTTTGTCACTAAAGCACAATATGTTTTTTTGTAGAGTACACATTTTGTTATGTACGTTTGTGCTGCAGCAGGAAGAAATATGTAAAAATTGGAATAACTGGCAAACAACTTGATTCTTTAACAGAAGACTAGAATGGTATGAAGCATTGACTCATTTCACAGTATTTTATTCTTCCTTTTGATTCAAAAATAGCCAAGTTCAGTTCTAAAAAGTGAAATGAAGCAAGAAAACCCTGGTACTGGAGTCTTCCAAAAATAAAACCCCAGCGTGGATTACTACAGTGTAAATGTAGATCTGTGGACTAAAGAAAGGAGGTAAACCAACCTTTTAAAGTAAATGGATTTATTTGTGTCAATTATAGTTATAAAAATCAGGTCTTGTGGACTCATAATGTCAAAGCACCCTAAGGTTGCTAAAATTGATAAATCTTGCGGTTCGAAGAGGTACTCGTATGAGGAGGTGGTGCCTAAAATGAGCTTTGACCTAGAAAAAAGGAAATCAACTTGTCTTTCTTTTCCTATAAAAGTTTTCTTATGTTCTAACTTCCTCTGTGAGTTTTCTTTTTCCTATTGGTTCCACTTTTTGGTCTGCAAAAATTTTGAGGGCTTTGAAAACTTAAATTATTGAGTGCTGGATTTTCTGTTAGATATGTCCACAAAGCTTCAGTGGTGTGCATGGGATATGCATGTATTCTTCAGAGGGTGAATGCACAGCTGCAGATTACCGTGTCCCCAGCAATTTTCTGTAACTGTGAGGGCTTGTCTGTGGCCTTGATTCATTAAACACATGCGTGGCAGATCCTTTTCTACATAGGGTGGTCTGCTAGGACTTAGTCCTCCATTGAAAAATCCTAATATGACCATACACATCACAGTTGGGGACAAAAGTTGTTCCATGTGTGTGTCTGAGAATCCCAGGCCCATGGAAAGTCTGGAAAATTAGTGTTTGCATCCATGTGTGAAAATAACAGAGCGTTTTTGGTAGCCTTTACACACATATGTGCATAACAAGGGATTCTGATTAACTATGAAAAATTGGCATTGGTTAATTAATTATTATTGAGTAGGAGATAGTACACCTTGGCAGTCCAGCCAAAGGACTCAGAGGAAAAAAATGCACATTCATACTCACTTGTGCTAATACTTTTGGTTTAAAAATTAAGATTATACTCTGATCATCTTTTAAATTATCACAAAGCATGGTCTTTAATTATGATTATGACATTTTTAGCCAAAGTAGGAAAAAAGCCTGTGTCGTTTTTTAGGATGTAGTTTCCCCAGAGCGGCAGGAGTTCATCAGAGATTCACCTCTGAATTGTGGGTGGGACTGTTGGTGTGGGGTAATCCCATCCCTGCTTCCCATCACCCATCTTCTTACACACTCTCTCACTAGCTTACGGACCGGAACTTTATCAGTGCAACAAAAACGGAGAGCAATTTCAGAGCTATCCAGCCGAATGGTTGTGAACCAGAAGCCAACTTGGATGAGGAAAACAGATGCATTAGAATGGAGTGTATCAGGGAGTTTCTGGCCTGCCGAATGTAGCGTCTCTCAAACTGCATTTTTTTCGTCAGCTCCAGATTCAAACAATTTGGATAAAGAAATACTCGGAAAGGCATGCTTAAGCTTAAATGTCTTCATATGTCTTCCATCATCAGAAAAATGCCATATGAACATGTTAAAAACTCCCAAAACATTATATTTATTGGTTAGGGTCTTTAAAGGAAGCTGCCAGCAAAACAAAATGTGAACGTGTGATTTCCACACCCATAGACTTTTGGGGCAATTTGAACAAGGATGCTGTGAGGTGACAGAGCAAACACAGCAGCTTTATGGTGCCATTTCCTGTGGGAAATAGTGTGCTATAAGATAGTAGCCGTTTGTTTGACCAGTCATGTATTCGTCTTTGTTGTTCCATCTCATCAGATTATTGATCAATTACTACAACTGAAGAACCTTTCCTGTCAAAATTGCTATTTTCAAGGCATTTGTATACAAGTAGTGTTTACAGATGTCTAAGATGCTATCTCCTGGGTCCATCCACTAAACACTCCTTTGCTTATCTCTTTGGTTCGTTGATAGCAATCACTTGCTGTTACATCTTGTGAGAAAGTTGCCTTCATATCCCTGCCTTTATCCTTTCCTCCTTTCTCATCCCCTCCTGCTGATTTCATCACTTCTCCCCACCACCATCCAGCAGTCTAACATGTAGGGATTTAACCTCAAAAGACTGCCATGTGCCTCCTGCTTCTCAGCATTAACTGTTAACCAGGATGTAACAAGTTGGAGGAGTCTTGCTTTTGAAATGTAAAGCAGACATTATTTTGGGGATAAAAGATATTCTTTTTCTCTGTTTGACCATTGATCCAACATTTGGAAAGGATTAAATTTAATGCGTTTGCTGTTTTTAACTCTAGAGATGAGATTTTCTTATATGTGATGGTCTCAGAGCATGTTGTAGCTAAGGAGAGCTTTTGTTCTATACATTTTTGACATGTTTTTTAAGACCCAAAGGAATAATATACTGGTCATACCTGGAGAATGGAATTATTGGACTGTTGCATTTCCATTCATCAATATAAAATGAATGTAGTCATCCGGAAATAAAAACGTAAGAACACAATTGACAAAGAACTATACAATTCCTCTAAAGCTTAAGCCAATTTTACTTTTTAATTAAGTTTTAAGCGAGGTTATGTTTGACAGTACAGCTTAAGGAAAGATAAAAATAGCTATATGACAATGGGATCCTCCAAAAGAGTCTGACCAAACCCACAATGCCTTTTGTATGTCTGGTACTGTGAAGTCCAACTGGCACAAATGGTCAGGGGTTACTGGTCTTACTATATCAAACAGATTTGTGCTCTTAACAGACTGACACAACAGAGAATGGCCTCTAAAACTCAGGGTGACAGATGAAGCAGGAAGTGGGAGCCACTTGGTCGCCAGGATGTCCTGTATCTCTCATTTTCTGCTTAGCACAGCTGCTGAACCCCACAGACTGAATCGGGGTGTTCACGGGCGGATTACATCCAAGGCGACTACATTTCAGGGAAGAGCTAGAACCATAAGCCTTTGTGCAAGTGATGGGATCAAACTTGGAACAAAGCAGTCACACGGTCTACGCACATAAACATGAATAATTAATAACTACTTGCTAAATCAAAGGTGCTGGTTGTATGTGTTGAAAACCAAATTTTATCTTTATTTGTATCCCTTGGTGTACAGCACAGCAAGCAAAATAGCTTGCTTTTCAATGAAAAAAAATCCACACTGAGCCTCCACTTAGACATTTTAATCCAAAGTGGTACATTTATTTGGAAAATGTTCCTTTTGGGTTCAGCCATCAATCTCCACCACCCTGTTAGCAACCACCAAGCACACATCTAGTCTTGTTGTGTGTGTAATGGGATAGATGTGTATATAGAGTGGGTTGAAACTAGTCCTTTCTAAAGATTTCAGTAAATGATTTTGACAGCAGCAGTATGACGTTAGCGTGAGTTTTGCTGTCATGCAAGCCAGTCAAATGTGGCAGGACATACTGCGGACATAATAGCCCAACAAATATAAAGAGAAATTATAAGAATGCAAAAATAACATTTATATCTAAACAACCTCAAAAAAGATAAAAGTTACAGCTTTATGCATATTTTATAGGTACAAGTGGTATCAGAAAAGTGTCACTTTATAAACAATACTTAACTTCAGAGAAGTCTGCATTCTATTGTGAAATAAGGAACATTTTCAACGCTTAGAGTGCAAATTAATCTTCATATTTCTTCCCTGAATGTCTCACTTCTGCATTTAAAAATACAGAGTAAGGAGATGTTACTCTTGTGTTGCAAGTTACACAAGTGTTGCACAATAAATCAATATCTGTCAGAGTTTTGTTTTGCAGTTAGACAACCACACAATGTTGTCTTGCCTTCTTTGCTTTTTGACTCACAGAAACTACTCAAGAACAGTTTTTATGATGGTTGAAAGACTGATGAAAATATTGCTGTTTAACATGTTCTTTTGGCATTTTGCTGATGATGGAAGTCATTTATAAAAAAATGAAACTTAAAATTGCATTTCTGAGTACTTTTTTATTCAAATTGTTGTCAATAAGGAGCCCACAAAAAAAAAAATGCAGTTGCAAAAAAGACCACAAGCTCCCTGCTCCGCTCCATTCTGATGCATCCACCTGCAGACAAATAGATCCATGTACATCTTCATTTTCCTCGTCCAAGCTGGCATTTGGCTCAAAACTTTAGCATAATGATAATTTAAAGACCACTTTTAAAAGTAGATCAAAATATGATCAAAGTGGGTCTTTAAGACATTCACAGTGGAGAAAGGTTCAATTCAATTCAGTTCAGTCTAATTTATATTGCCCAATATTACAACACAGTTGTCTCAAAGCGCTTCACTGATGTTACAAAACATAAGATCAGGTATAAAATAAAATGGCTTATTGCTAACCTAAACTAAACTGGTTATATCCCTGTCCTTAGACCCTCTTTCTTGGTAAGAAAAAAATCCTAAAAAATAAGATTCCAGGAAAAAAAAAAGAAACCTCAGGGAGGTCCACATGAAGGAGGGATCCTCTCCCAGGATGGCAGGCGATGTACCAGTTTTTTTTAGTTTAGTTTAGTTTAGTTTTTTTAATCTCTCTGATGATCTCTTACCATCTAAAATCTTTGCTCAGTTCGCCACAGAGCTCTTTGTACTGATTATTTGTAAGTTTGTAAGTCCTAATGGCACAAGGAAACTTCAGGAAAAGTAACAGGTTATGCCCTTGACAAGTTGAGATTATTTGCAACTAAAATAAACAGAATTTTTGTTTTTGTTACATGTTTATCCCTTTTTTACTTCAGTCATCTTAAGAAGTTCAAATGATCAAGTTAAAAAAAGTTAATTGAATCAACAATATGTAATTCACATTATTAAATAAATCTCTCCTGATAAAAGTGTCTCAAAAAGTCAATTTGCATGTTTTATTCAAGTTGCGTTGACTTAAGTTGCAAAATATAAAACTGAGGGATCACCTGATGCACCACCGATCTGATAAAAGTAGAAACAACCATGCTGCAGGAACGTCTTCTTGACAAATGAGAGCACTGACAAATGATGGTGCTGGTCTGATACCAGCCCTTTCATTTGGCTAATTTTAGATGGAAACATGCAATTTGCAAGGTGTTTTCCAACACCATATTATCTCGCCAGAACAAATCAGTGAGGTTGGCAACATTAGCATCAGCGTATTACTTTTTTGCAGTTCTCTGGCATGACTGCTATTAAAGCTGTTAAAGTGTAAACTTAAATACCCAGAAATGTCATTCTATGTAGATTCGGAAGAAACCTGTGAATTGTTTGAGTTCGAGAAAGCAGGAAAGACATAGAAAAGGGTTCTTTTTGTCAAAATATTGAAAAACTTTTTTTTTTTTCAGAATTCTTTTGCGTCACTCTTAAAATGGCACTACGTTTATGGCTGTGGACATATTTAGTTTAGTTGTTTTCTTTTTATTCTGTGTTTTGTGTATTTTATTTCAATCACAGTGAGGATTCTGTGTTTTTGTAGATCCTTGTGTGTCTGTCTCTGATCATTTACAGGTGTGGTGCAGGAAAGGTGTGGCTCCCAATGGACCCAAGCTGATGGAAGGGAGCCTTTAAAAGAACTGTGTCAGCCTCCAGCCTGCTAGAAGGGAGCTTTGATGTAACCTGTCTCCTGTGCAGCTTGGTGCTCTTCTCCACTTGATATGTAGTCGGTGTTGAACTTTGTAGGTCTTTGTAGTGTTTTGTGGTCAGGCCAACTTTACGTACTCTAGTGTTTGGTGTTGGTTATGTTTTTTGAAGCTGTAGGGTAAACAGCCGTTTTCTTACGCATATGTTTCCTGTTTATGTTAGTCTTAAGTTGGTTTGTATTTGACCTATTTTTCCCCCTTTTCTTTTGCAGGTAAGATTTCTGATTTCAGTTAGGTGGGGTTTTCTTTGTTATTTTGGCCTTGGTTTACCCTGAAGCCATTTGCTTTATTTTTAAGTCCATTATTATTTATTGTTTTCTTGTAAATGTCTTTTGTATGGACACAATCTTTTGGTGTTTTTGCTATTAGTTTAAAATTTAGGCAAAACATAACTATTATAATATGCTCCTCTAGGTGCCCTAAACATAAAAAGGGGCATAACACTAGTTTAAACTGCAGCTTTCACGTAAACAAGCAGCCATTCACAGCAGTGGCAGATTAAACTGATGTATGTTGTACAGAAGTGGTGTGAGCTATGAAAGGCTTCACACTTCAGTCATATTTTTCACACTTTGTAAGACATAAAAACAAAATAAAAATGTGCATGTGTATCAATATTTTCTATGGTTCTCATTGCTGTTCATTCAGCACAGTGTAGCAAATTGCCAGACTTTTTATGGCACAATAACAAAGTTCTGTGAAGTCTGCAATAACTCAGATATTTCTTGAGTTTTCTTTCACTCTGACAAACACCAGTGACCATAAAGACGGTTGTATAAAAAGTGTTTATAAAAAATGTCAACAACTGTATTTTAACCCATGTGTATTTAACCCATAATGACCATAATAATAAGTTTAAACATGCAAGTTTGTATTTTACCTCACTTTTAATGGTCGATCTCTAAACGAAAGATCGTGGTTCAGTTTCTGCCATGTGTTGCCTGGCAGAAACACAAGTCCCACATTGCTTGGTGGTTTTAGGCTGTCTCCATTGTAAGGCATCAGTGTGGAAATGAGACTGTGAAGTTCTTTAGGCCTTAAAGCAAGGTAGACGTATACATAACATCATTTACCTTTTTTTAACATTGAGTTTTTGCCTCTTCTTTTTCTCACAGAATTGCTGTTTCCTGATGTTTTTTTTTTTTTTTTTTAACTATCTGGGATATACTGTGTGTTTGCAAATGTGAATGGAACTGTGACTGTAAAGCAATTTTGGCCCTAGGTACTATTTCTGACCATCGCTTGTTGTTTCACTGTAAATAGTAGTAATCTTGGAAGCCAAGCAAGATTAGATCTGCTTACTATTGGGATGGAAGATCAATAAGGAATACTATGGGATTTTTTTGGTTTTTTAAAGGTGAATCGGACATTGATTGTGTATCGATTTGCCCATGTCAAGGCATTAATGAATAACCATTATCGATTAACCACGTTTGGGTCATGGGTCAATACATGGCCAACATCTTTCCAATGAGTAAATGCTCTCCCTGCAGCGTTGTGGTTATTATTAAATATCAGGCCAGATAGAATAAAGTAGTACAGATACACATGAAGAAGGTCTGCTTTTACATACCATGCAAATGTACATTTAAACACAAATTACTCTCAATAGCCTTAGAGTGTACAAGATGAAACTCTGTATTCACTCCAGCATGCACAAAGCTACTGTTTAGAGTTTTGTTTCCATGGATTACTCATAACCGGTAATTGCAATGTATTTGTTGGTCAGTGTTCTGTTACTACTAGTGTTGCATTAAAGACCACAATAATTAGAAAGAATAATTAGAAAAATGCAAAATACTCTTTGAAGTTCAGCTGTGAGACATAATGAGTCACTCTCAGCTACTTGACCTGCAGTTGTGTGTTAGAATCCTGGACAGCAAAGTGAAGTCAGTCACTTAAATCATTCTTTGATTACTTTAGCATTAGTATGCAGGTGACTCTCTTGCTGGGAGGCGCCGACAAGGAGCCACCAGGACTGTGTATGTTTACACCTGAGGCTTGGCTGCTACAAATGTCCCTGGAAAAAAAAACAGTGAGGCTTCTCTGTGTGCTTGTACTGGCACAAGAGCCCCAAGCAGCTAGGATACAGTCTAATTTTAAGCTAGACCAGCGTTTCTATTAGGTCGCTTTACAAAATGCTGCTTAAAATTGGCCCCTTTACATTTCCATATTGAATAAACGGTTCAACACAGGCTACAGCGTCATTTAAGAAGTGGTGGTCAGGTTAGAAGTTGAGACAATTCCAAAGGTTGGAGAATTTAATTTGTTTTTTTCATTCCAGAGATGGGAGCCCAAGTCCCACTCCCCTGCCCGCACCCCTCCTCATTCAATTTGTCAGATTAGCGCCTTCCTTGTACCCTTGGCATGTACCAAGAGACACATGACGGCACAATAACCGCTCTAAAGGCAGGAGCATCTCCCCCATCTCCTCACCTTTTTGCGCCGACCACTCCCTGTCTCCCAAATCTTATTAAACTAATTAACTCTTTCCCCCTCAACAAATTTCATTTTGTTTCCCCTGCTATCCCTGACTTCATCTTTAATCATGTTTAAGATAAAGTAAATACAACACTACTAAAATCCCTCGCTCTCGGATATCCAGGAAGAGCTTCCCCATAAAAATGATGTTAACCCTCTGTCCTGAAAAAAGCAAAAAAAAAAAAAAAAATGCTTGCATGAGACCAAAATATTCTGTTTCCATGGCAATATGGACTTAGTCAAGCTTCAAGCAGCATACCACATGAGAGAGTTAGGTTTGAATTTTACTTAAGCAGAAATTCAACACAGGACACAACTAATAATTTGGCAACTAAATTAAATGCATAATTATTTTTGATGTAAATTAAAATTATTTATGTGAAATCACATTTTTTTGTCCAAAAAAGGGCTAAAAAGAAAAAAAAATGCTGTTTTGAAATATTGACCAAAAAAATCAAGTTTAAAAAATACATCAATGTGAAGGAAATTCTATCTTTTTTTTATAGTTTACCAATTCAAAACAACCTCAAAGTGAATCCATAAATAGAAACTAAATTATATTTTAATAATTAAACAATTATAGTTTACAAGACGGCACAAGCCAGTAAAATAAAATTACTATGATTCCACTATGTTCACATCATCGAGGGTTGCTATGAAACTCAGACACTTCACTAATGAAAAAGAAGAAGGAAAAAAAAGCCAGACTATTTTTATAGAATTTTGCTTTGCAACCAGAAACATTTCCATCACAAAGCCAACACACTGCACCTTAAATTAAGGTTATTTTAGCAAGTCTATCAATCACAGTACGTACCGCAGATTGCTAGGTGAAATGTAAAATAAACACCTACAGTCCAGTGCTAACCTCCTCAGTCTCGCTGTTTACACCAGCACATAAACACACAGAAGAAAGCCACACTCCACTTACTGGAAGCACACATGCCACTGCAGCAGAGGATGTGACCTTTCCCTTTCAGGAAGGAACACTTACATGTGATGAGAGACATTTTTGACACTCCTAGTCCACTGAATCAAGGTTCCTCCCTTCAAGAGTTCAGTCAAGTAGAGTTTTTCTCTTTTTGTGCAACACTTTTACTTTTCTAATTTTATTTTTATTATTATTATTATCTGAAGGCATACTTCTAAAACATGTTCCGTGTAAAGATTAAACATCTTCATCATTGGGCTTAATTAGTGCAGAGAATCTGCTTTCTTTTGCAATATTCTGCTATGTTTTATTAGGAACCTGGAGAGACAGCCAAATTCTAAATGATCTTCTTCCACTTGAACCCTTCACTGTTACAGTTCATGTTATCTTTGGATTTCACCACAGGATGGAAAGACGACCTTCCCTCATTCTTAACAGACTAGATCAGCACCAGACAAGAAGAGTCGGACTGCAGCATTCAGAAAAATAACCCATGACCTTCTTAACAATGTAACAGTCGTCAGGCAGGATTTCATGATCCAGTTTTTCAGTGTAGATATCCACGGCAATTCAATGCGTCGTATATTCTATACTGTTAGAATATTAATTAAAAAAAAGATAGTAAGAGAATGCCTCTTTTAAACCATCTTCAAACTGGTTGTTCAACCGGTTTAACTTTCAGCTCACGTTCAGTTGCAGCGTTTTGTAAGTGGAGCCTGGAAACAGGCTTAAAAACTTGTGTAGCGATGCTTGAAGCTACATTCACATCGGCTGCACGTTGCAAGTTTAACAACACGCTTTACGCAGCTTCTTAAACGTACAGTGATAGGGAAGGGCGTCTTCTTATTTCGTTTTTTTTTTACTCTTTATTAGTACTTGTCCACCACCAGTTGGAAGAAGCTTGGTATGAAATGTCTAAGCAGTCCAAGTCTGAATCTTGCCTTAGGCTTCTTCTTCCACAGCTGTATATGAAAAACTTGGTGTCATATAATTCCGGCCGGGTACCAACACCAATTATTACTTTCTCCTTTGTGATCATGTTTACAATGGTTGGCACTTTTGTTTTTGAAAAGAACACTACCCATTCATCACAAATCTGAGTTCCTAAATAGTCAAGGTTCAGCGTTTTCGCGATTTAAATTTCTAAAATCGCAAAATGGCAACTGGTTGAACTTTCACCTTGTGATCAATGAGCACCTGATTTTGTACGCAGAGCCCCGGGATCTGACTTAAAAACTTGTGTAGTGTTGCGTAAATGCGAGAGTTCTGAATACGGAAGCCTAAAATAAGGGTTTATGTGGATATACATCGACTTTTAATTGGAAGCATTCACTCGAATGCGCGTTTCTAAGCCCTGTGCAAACATAAAATTGCTGAGGCACTCCTGTGCATGCCAGTTAGAGTCATGCCTGAATGATGTTTTGTTTAAGAAGTCTGTCTAGGGCAAACCTAATAACATACTGGTAATTATCATGAACTTGTTTGAACATGAATAGCAGAGTTAACAGACTCCTGTAAAAGCAGCACTGTGTTCATTTGACTTTTGTATGATGCAAAGGGAATCTAACGAATCATAACTAATCAAATGAGAGCTCTGTCTAAGCTTTGGCTCCAAAGTTTAACCTACAATGTTGCTGCTGCCAATGTTGACCTTGTAGCTCAATCAAACAAATAAAAAATACAAAAATTTATCAAGACAATTTCTTACAACACCCAGCTGGCTATGTTCATGTTTGCCATAAATTGCTACTAAGATGACAAAAGTATTAAGAAAACTCTCAGGACTGGAGTGAAATGCCTCACTTCATGACTTTGTTTGTACTTCCTGGAACCCTAAAACTCTGAGAGAAAAGAAAAAGCAGAAAATGACTGCTTAGCACCCCAGTGAGTAAAACGCTTGTTGGAAGTTGTAATTTACCTCTCTCAGTTTGTGTGCGCAGCTGTTCAAATGTTTTCCAGGATAGTCACATGTCCCCCATCCTGACTGTCACTTATCATTTTGTTAAATTTCAGCGCTTTCATTTTCAGCAGTCCCCCTCCCAAGCCAACAGAGCGGCAAAACAACAAAGCTGCACCATAGCCACTCATCTCTTCCCAACCATCAGCCCTTGCTTTTAAACTTTGCATCCTGACTTTTCTTTTCACAGCTTGAGGGGGTAGAACCCCCCTTGAAGGATTAGAATCAGGCAGGAAGAGACAGAGAGGGCAACAAGGAGGAGACGGAAGGATGAGCCCCTGTTAATGGTTGCTGAAGCAGCAGCTGACAGAAGCCACATTGTCAATAGGGTGTGAAATTCCTGCTTAGATGGGACCTCCGTCTGGTAAAAAGCAGAAGGGATGGAGAATAGGAGGAAACAAGTCAGCCTGTCTGCCTGCAGTGGTTCCCCTGGGCTTTTCCAGCATGCTCTAAGACAGTGGTCGGTTTATTTGTAGTAGCCGATGCTCAACCAATCCCTTGCTTTCCTACAGGCAATCAGCAGGGAGGCTGACACCAAGGCCAACAAAACAGTGGGTTAGCAAGCTCCGCTGCAGCGTAGGATAACATGAACCGTCGCAGGAATTGCTATTGAATATGGATAGATCACCCAGTGATGCTGCATGTTGGTACCACTGGAAAGATGTAGAGATGATGCCTTAAATAAACAAACCCAGCATAAACGTTCCAGCATTTCATTGATATACACACTACAGCAATTTTTATACCACAAAAATGAGAGGAGGTACATCCACTGGTGGTAAATGAAAGAAAGTAAAATACTCTGATATCAAACCAACTACCAAAACACTCCCTAATATATAGTTGTTGTTTTGTTTTGTTTTGTAAAATACAAAATTGTACCACCAGACAACATAATGCTTAAAGGTGATAATAGCAATGACCAGAAATAGCATCCCTCTCTTTATTTTTATTAAACTAAACTAAGCATAGATTAACACGCACAAATAAATGGGTTTTTGTCAGATTGAAAAATGACCCGATTCTGTTCAATCACAAAAGACCTCGACCTGTTTTGGACTTGAGGTCACACAGCTTCACATTCTCTCTCCTCAAACTCTCTGACATATTTCTCCAATAACGACCTAATAATTAGTTTGGCACATTAGTCTGTTCAGAGGTGGAAGGGTTCTTTGCCCGGAGCTGACAAGCCCGTCTCAGGTGGATGAACACATGCAAATCTGTTTGTTTCATCGAGTGTGAATTCAATTTTTGAAGTTCGTTTTAATCTAGAGCACCTTTGCCGCCAGCACAACAGAGATTACACACTTCTTGTTTGGAGAAGTTTTGATGAAAAAGAGGAAGGGCAAAGGGAGAAAATAAGGAAGACAAAGACAGGTGACAGCATGGCAATGGCCTGAAGAAAGCAATACTGGATTTCATCAAATCTTTGGGAGTTTATATGTAACTTTGCAAGGATCTTCTGATCCTATCACTCATGAAAATGACACAGAAGAGGTCTGATTTTAAAGTACTGTAGGTAATTCTGTCACCTCTTTTATCGGTGGATTTCCTCAGTCTTGTTTGCTGAATGTACTGTTTTCTAATAGTGGCAGCCTTTTGTAGAAAAAAACCCCATCAAAGTTTAAATGTATGTTTTCAGTAGGGAGGAAATTCTTTTAAAAGTTTCTTGAAAATCTTAAGGAAAGGGTGTGACTAATTTCTTTGCTGACAAATGTAAGAACATTTTTCCAAAACAACATAAAAACTGTATTAGAAAACATATTTAAAATCAAAGTTTTATTTAATGCACATCCTGACACATCAGACGAGTTCATAAATAGTACACAAAACTCCAGAGCTCAGGGGTTTTGAACTGATGATCAGTTGTCGTGGAATGTGTATACCGTGCTAAAAAGAGACACTAGACACGTCATGTTTTACCCACGATGCCTCATTCAGGTCTGATTGGGCGTGGGCCAGGATGTGTTAGTGTTTGGTGATGACAGGCAGCCAGTCTTGGCCGTTCACTGTCAATGCAGAGGCACGAAAGGGCATGACGCAGTCTGTTATCAAATGCACATGAATCAGTCCCAAAAGCAACAGTCTACCAGTTACACCACAAAAAAGAAACCATAATTTCCATTTTAGGAGGTTAGGGGAGTGACTAAAAAGACTCGAGGCCAATTAAAACTCTCTTTGGGTCTGCCTTTGTCTTCCGTGAGACGATTTCAGAAAAGATGAGGAAACTAAATGTAAAATGTGTCTTTTTACTTGAAATAACTGTCAGCCCATTACTTTTACAAGGAAACCAGTTTCAAAATGTCAAAGCTGCAGTAACATTCCTGTTTCTTTTTTTTTACCCCCACGCAAATAATACGTCGCCAGGGTTTAGTCAGGATCTTCAGTGCTCAGTAACGATAACAACTATACAGGCCGGTATGTGTTGAAAAATGTGTATTACATTTAACATTAATTTAAGTAGTTTAAAATATCAAGTAAAACACGCTCAGTAGGAGTGGTTTATCTTCACTACAGAGAAGGTCATAAAAGTTGCAGGAAAAAGGCTTATCTCTGGGTTTACATTTTAAATTATTATTATAGTCTTTAATTATAGTCTGCTAACTCTGGTTTTCTGAATATTTAAAATTTGAACATTAAAAAAGATAAGTAGGATATTAAATCATTCCTGAACCAAACATATTTTTGCCATTAGTTTGATCAAAACAAGTTCCAGTGAAATCTCCATAGTTTTATTATTTTTATCCTATAAAGTGAAGACAGCCTTGTGTATTTCTATACATATGGATTTTCCAGAACTTCTTGTTCAGGATGCCAGGGGCCTTCTATCCCCAAGACAATGGATGGATGTACATACACCTGACGATCAATGTCGACTGTTATTAAAGGTTGTAATAAGGTCATTTCAGAGAAATTTGGACTACACAGCCTAATAATACAACACATCTGCAAGCTTGAACTTTGTTGTTCTTTTTGTAAAAAACATTTCAAACTTAATAAAATATATAACTGTAATAAAATATAAATGCAAACACAGTTCTGTTCACACAGTCCACTTAGGATTGATGAGAGGTTGCACACCAATGAAAGTAAATAAATAAATAAATAAAAATGGTTCAAACTGTCGACAATCATACATTTATGATGATATGTTTGACAAATTCTCAAATTTACGAAAATATATTACTTTATATTTTAGGCTGCACGATGGCACAATGGTTAGTGCTCTTGCCTCACAGCAAGAAGGCCCCCAGTTCAAGTCCTGGCTGGGGGACCTTAAACAGAACATCAATGGGGGGCCTTTCTGTGTGGAGTTTGCACGTTCTCCCTGTGTATGCGTGGGTTCTCCCTGGGATCTCTGGCTTCCCCCCGCTGTCCAAAAACATGCTTCATAGATCAATCTGCAACTCTAAATTGTCCCTAAGTGTGAGAGTGAATGGGCGTGTGATTGTGGATATTCTACCCTGCGACAAACTGGCAAACTGTCCAGGATGTCCCCTGCCTTCGCCCACAAGTGGCCAGGATAGGCTCCGGCAGCCCCGTGACCCCGAAAGGGATAAAATGGTAGAAAATGAATGAATATTACTTTATAGAGTCCTTGTAAATTAGGGAAAAATATAACACAAGAAAAAAAAAACAAATCTGAAACAAAGTAGAGCCATTTTGGAATGTGTGACCTCTAAGTTTCCAAAAGCCTCTATAATATTTATCTTTTTTTTCTTTCTTTTTTTTAACATAATGTAATGAATATGCCATGAATATTTTCAAGTTTAAAAGACAAATAACAGTTTTTTGTAAGTCACCTAACAAGTCATAGTTTTGATTTGTTTGCTTTCTTTTTTTTATTTTTCATTTTGTGAAAGAGACATTTTCTTTTACTTTTGTTGTTCTTTGGTCAGATTAACAGATGGACGGTTTGAGCCATGGCTTAGCTCTGTGCAGCTAACTGTTCCGCTGGCAGCTCCCTGTAAACCGCTGGGACCGGACGGACGTCTTGACACACACCACGCCTCTGAGCCGCAGCACCTCAGAGGGTCACAGTAATCCAGCAGTATACCATTACACTGCATTCAGACTAAACACAAGGCCAGGTGAGAGAATGACAGAGTGGTGTGTGCATGCAGGATTTCAGAGTGTGCGTGAATCCGAAAGTCACATGAGTGAGTGTACATACGTGTGCGTGTGTGTGGGCCCGCTGGACTGTCTCACCTCGTGCCTCTGCTAACACTAAATGCTTGAGGTGAACAACAGCAAGTGTGTTTGCAAGCCTCCGAGTGTGTAGGTCTACATAATGCAAAACAGCCTTGTCTCCCACCCCAGCTTAAAAAAAATATAAAATCCCAGTCCCAGCCGGGAGGCTACTTTGAAATACCAGGTGCTCATTTGGCAAATCCAGGCAACTTGGGTGTTTATATTTCAGCAACTGAGAGGGGAAAAAGACCAGATGCCCCCCTGAGCACCTCAGCAGCGTCCATGCGGAGATCACTCAAACAGCCACGGGTGACAGACCTGTGAGTGAGTCATGAGAGGGGTACTGGATAGAGAGAGCACTGTGCAAAGTCATTAAACACTCTATAGGTGATTTACAGCAGGGGACACAAAAATAAAACAACAACACTTACAATTAGCTATTCTTGTGAATGCGCACACTCTTTTGCTCTTCCCTGTGACTTATCTTTCTTTTAATTAGCCTGCTCTTGATCAGTTTGACTCTTGAATGGTCTTCTCCTGTTATACATGCAATGTTTGCAAACGGGTTAAGTACTTTCTCATCAGTTGAAGTTCCATTCCGATCATCTTTTGATCTATTTTTAATGTGTTCCCCGTTTTTAGCCCAAATCAAAAAACCTGTGTTGTTTTCCGCGACATAGTTTCTGCAGAGTAACATTTCATCAGGAAGTGGACAAGGCTATTGGTGCAGAGTAAGGTTTCTCTGACTTCCCATCATTCCTGTTAGAAAAATATATTTCCGTACTCAATAGGAAGTTTCCTGACAATTCCTTGGTTTCCACGCGCTCCCCCTAGCTTACAGCCCCTTACATCTGGTGCAACAAAAATGGTGCGAGATATTGGAGCTAACCAGTCTTACAGTTTTGAGCCAGATGCCAGCTCAGACGAGGAAAACAAAGACGTACATAGATCTATTTGTCTGCCTAGAGATGCATCAGAATGGAGCGGATCAGGGAAAACACCAAAAACATGAGAGTGGGTCTTTAAGAGACCAATAGATCATTAAGGTGGCTTAGGATCTCTGCAAACCCTTAGGAAGAGCAAAAGCGGTATGCAGTGGATGCACATTAGAAGCATCAGAGTACCTTGACGTGGCTGATGCTGCAGACACTGTTATTGTTTCATTATGTCTGCCGGCATTTTGTCAGCTGTGAATTTAGTCTGTTTTCATAAAACATTGCTGTCACATTTTTCTTTTAGCTTCACCTGCTCATAACAAACTATTGAGGCACTCATTTTGACTGATAGCTTCTTGGCAGAGCGTCTCCTGTTTTCTGTTTGTATTGAGAGCAGGTATGAAGGAGCTGAATGAAGAGGAAGTGTGTGCTGTCAGAATGACGGACTCTGGATATATGTGCATATTTGTGTCCTATCTGGAACTGCTGGAGTTAAGGAATAATTTACAATTTTCTCGGTGTCTATGCAACCATGGAAATGTTTAGCACCAAAGCAACTATTATGTTTGCAAGGAAGACCTTGACATTTGAAAATGTTATCTCAATAATAAAAAAAAATATTTAAGACACCTAAAACATTCATTCCACCAATATTAATGAGCTTTTTTGGGTGAAGCCGTGTCACTGTGTAAAGGACACTAAAGCTTGGAAAGTGCCTGAACTTGACCACCCTGTGTAGGCTGCTGTCTGTCAACTGCTGGCTAGCTACAGTTGTGTGTTTGTGTGCATACGTATGTGTCATCACAACTGCATCTATTCATCTCTTCTGCAAACTGCTTGTCTGTGTCCAGGCTTTTGGATCACATGTCTCAGTGTGCAAAAAACATTCTCGGACAAAGATCTGCTCATTCATCACATGCAGTGGAACTTTTTGAAGCTTTAACTTGAATTAATTTTGCATTTAACCTAAAACTATGTATATATATATATATATATATATATACATACAGGTACACACACATAAACGGTCTTGTTGTTTTTATGTATAAAAATACACAAAATCACACCATTCCAATTTAAAATCCAGTTGAAACATGGCTGGGACATGGCTTTTCACCTTTTACCCTGAATGTTAAGAAGTAAGCATGGAGAAGTGATGTGTTGGGAAAGATTTCTATGTGAAATTATCTGATAAGCATTAAAAAATACTAGCGTGACAATCAAAGCATTCTCAACACATTAAAAACAAGCTGTTAAATCCAGTACAACTTGGATGAAAGAAGGCAAAACACTGACATTTTGCTGTTGTAAAATAGTATATAAAAGTATATATTTTTTAAATAGAAAATGTCAATAATAATTGGAATAATAAAACCTGAAGCAATTTAAGCAATTCATTGGTTTCTGTTTGTATTTCTGAAAATAAAGGGTTACCACATTGCATAACATCAAGTTTGTAATGACCAAACACATAAAGGTAATACAATTAATCTTCAAGCTGTTTCAGACAGCACACCTCCTTTGTGGTTTAGCTTATGTTTTCCGTAATAAATAATGATAGAATATTTTAATTCAATTCAATTCAATTTTATTTGTATAGCCCAAAATCACAACAACAGTCGTCTCGATGGGCTTTGAAGTAAAACATGACTCAAAAGGATGATGAATACAAGGAGTCAATAGGAAAATACTAAAATGAACTAACAAACTGACTAAGCTATACTGGCATCCCTGCCCTTAGACCCCCCTTCGCAGTAAGGAAAAACTCCTAAAAAACCGGATTCCGGAAAAAAATGAAGAAACCTCAGGGGTGCCCACATGAAGGAGGGATCCTCCCCCAGGACGGACAGGCGATTTACCATTATTATTTTAGTGATGTTTCGTTACTTTGTAATGTTAAATTTACAAGAATTAACATGTAAAAATGCCCAGATTTGTTTTATAATGTCCTGAAATCCTATTGAAACAAGGTTTACTTTCTTTTTCATATAACTGCTCCATTTTTGTATCTGTATCATTGATGGCATGAGGTCAGAAATATAGAGTTTTTCTCATTTGTAGTCATGAACTACATCAACAACGTCCTTCAAAACCAGACAAAAGGCTTCTGTGATCATTTGGGATCAGTTGCCTACCACTAAAACGTCTTCACTTGTTGTGACTCATATCTGATTTATTGAAAGTTAATCATGGCAGCAATACTTTCCCTACACAATGATGTAATCACTTGTAAGTGTAAGGACGAGTTGGAGCCTTGAGGCACACAGAAATAGTCTGATTTATTTTTCTAGGTGATGCCCAGACAACCTCCAAATCACAAGATTCATTTGTTTCAGTTGTGGCATCACTTGTCGAGGACTTTATTGCAATGAAATAGAACAAACTGTTTCTGATAAAGCCTTTCAGTAAGACAACTCATGCAGTAAAGAAGATTTATTTCCATATTTCTTTTAGTTTGGCATACGGCTCCGTCAAATGCATAAAACAAAGATCTACATAAAAAATTTTGGTTTTAAACTACCCATAACGGACATAACAGGTGGAAGTCGGGGAGGAGGGTGGGATGACGAACGCAGAGCTCGCGGAAATGGAAGAAGAGGGCTTGGACCGCACACCTGGACTTAAGTAGGACGCTGAACAGGTGAGTTAATTAGACTGAATCGCCCGCGGGGAGGAGTAACCAGGTAAACGCACTGCTTAAGTTGTCTGCCTGAAATACTCCCAGGGTCGTTCATTTTAACTCAAACGTGAGACCGCCTTGAGCAGAACTATCAAGCTACAGCTCTTTACAGACACAACTTCATTCACATGCCAGTTGTTTTATTACTTTTGATTAAACTTCTTTTGTAAGGATAAACAACAGTGTCTTAACATTGTTAACTCACTTAAAAAGCTGTTAATCTGCATAAATAATACTTGCACTTTTGGAAATGCTGATCTTTTGTTGAGTAGCATCTTTAATAATCCAGAATCAGGAAGTTTGGAGGGTGAAACCCTAGCATGACACACAATGTCAGTGTCATGCTAGGAGGACGAAGGGCTTTAGTTACATTACACATATGTTAAAACCATAAGAACTTAGCGTGCAAGCACAACTCTTAACAACCCACAGTAAGATAACAAGAACCTGGTCTACACACACATTTATACTAAATGACTAAAGTCTTGCCAGGTTCTTTGTTACCATGCATAATAACCAGGAGGCCAAGGAAACAGCAAACCAAACAAACTCACTTAGTGACTTTCTAACCAATATCAGCTTGCAAAACAACAATACATTTAGACAACATTTAGACACAAAGCAGAACAAGGACAGACCACAGTATGACCTCTGTTTTATTCAGGGATGTAGCTGACATTGCCTATCAGGCACCAAATGGTGGTAAAGCAGCCCTTTTTTCAATTATGTGCTGTCCTTTTTGGCTATGATAAGTCATGTGTAAGTTGTGCGATTGTACAGGGAGAGCATGCGGCAGGATGGGGGCCATGTTGAATGGTAGCAAGAGCTAAACCGAAACCATGTGCTGCTGTGGTTTGAAGCTTTGTCAAGACTAACTACCTCAGGGAGAGCTGACGTAGATCTGGACACTGAGGGGGAAGAAAATCCACTTTTTTTTCTTGACTGACAGTAACTAAAAAGAGATGATTTGTTGTGATTTAATGCTCATGAAAAGTTGACACTGAGACTATTGACCTCTTCTTCGTTCAGTGGCTTACAGTGAGTCTTCTGCATCACATATTGGAGTGGTAACTGCTCCATCACAGATTTCTGATGTGATTCCAAACAGCAGAAGATTCCTCCAGGCGAGTTCATTTCCAGGCTTGTTTCTGCAGCCTTTTTCATTGTGACCTTCAGTAACCCACAGTAAACGGCATGTGCCGCTGCTTGCCACTATTACAAACCCTCGGGGTCAGCAACCGCATAGAAAGCTGCATTTTGCAGCTGGACACGCTGAAATGTCAAGGGTCAACACAGAGACTACGGTTATGAAGGCAGAATGGAGCCCACAAGGGAGACACTGTGTTGACGCTGTGTTTGAACACTTTGAACAATGTTATCTCAGACAGTGAGGGGCTATGGGCCAATCAATCATTCTGTTATTGGACCAGCTCCGGTGATTATTCATCCTGAACCTTTGATTTCAGCCGATGTCAAACTGAGCTTTGTCCTTGGAACCAGTGCTACCTGCATGTTCTTCATATTTCTCACTTGTTAAACAAAACTAGATGTTCTTTCCCAGCCCAACATGAAGGTAATCCACAGCAATGTCCCTGAATATTTATGAACTTAAAGCAATTGTGTCGGCACAAGTTCCGCTCAAGATATTTCCAGCTCAGCCCCTGACGTGTGAAGAGAGCGTGCACTGAGAATCTAGCTTGTGTAGGCAAGCATACCTCAGCCGCAGAGTCTGAATAGTTTGTGCATTGGAAAAAAAAATTGCATTTAAATTTTCCGAGACAGTTGTAGTGGGCAGCAACTGGGATTTTTCTAGTGTGTTAATAGGAAAAGCTCTGAAGCATACTGTAGTGTTTCCTTGGCTGGTGTACTTGTTTTGACCTCTTTCCACCTACTCTGCCTTGCAGGCCACACAAAAAGTGGCAATACAGAAAACAGAGGATTGATGTCAAAAGAGCAGGAAGACACTCTAACTTATATAGAGAAAAAAAAGAATAGGTTGAGTGGGAACTCAACAAAGGGTTTATTTTTTTCGCTGTTGTTCTTTTAACTGAAAACAACACTTTTCAGACATTTTTTTTAGACAACTAATGTTTCCCCTTAATTTAATACACGTGTTCATGTTTTTGTTTAGTATTGGAGTTATTAATGTTATGACTTAATATTAATACATCTGTTTTTTGAACAGAGGTATTTGATCATTACAATTTTTTGGGATGTATGTTTGAATACAAAAGGTCAACACAAATACTTGAATATGTAAGTATCATAAGCAAACAAAACATTAAATAGTTAAAAGATGTATTTCTTTGTATTTTTGTATTTGTAAAAAAACAAAACAAAAGTTCTGCTTTTACTAAAGGAATCCATCTTTGATTTTCTGTCAAGCAAATCACCATCTGAAATATTTGGGAATCAGACTTTTAAACATCTACAACTTTAGTGACTTTCTGAAAACAAACAAACAAACAATAAAACATTTTTCATGACACGTCTGAAGAAAAATGGACAAGGCACAGTTTTTGTTCATCTCACTTCACTCCTTTCCCTGAAAGCTTAAGATGAGGTAGACACTAGTCCTACTTAGGAAAAAAACTTTAAATGCACAGCCTGAACCACTGCGTCTGAATTCTCACCTGGTGTGTTTTCAGGGAAACTCTGAGTTTTTGCGCATAATCTTGTCATAGTTTTTGTCTGCACAGTGTATAATTTGCCTGCTGAGGCTGTTTGTCAGCTGTGCATGCGTGTGCTTGCATGATACCGTGATCCTCACATGAGTTTCGGAGCTGTCTGTCTGCCAAAATTCCTTCCTGTTGGTGTGTTCATCTGCGCACAGACAGCAGGGTCATGGTGATGGGAGTCTGAGTCATAAATCTGCAGCGAGCTGAGGCTGTGGAGGATATCTTTTCTTGGTTTCCTAGAGAAGGTGATGAAAAGCTGGAGATAGCTACCAGAGACAGACAGTGGCTGGCTGTGAGGCAGAAGTTGGGATCTGGGTGATAGCGAGGGAATAAACGTGCATGGAGGGGCCGGTTCAGCAGCAGGGTGGCAAAGGAGACGGCGAATGTGAAACTGAATGTGTGTTTGTGTTGGTGTCTGTAGAGAAAGGGGGGCAGCCGGTGTAGAGGGAGGGTTTCAGCTGTGACTGAATTTGTGATCCTGTGTTAAGTGCTCGGTCAGTGGTGAAGGCCTGGAGGATTAGACCCCCACCCTAAAACTCTCGTGAACAGCCTCCTCTCTGTCCAACACACACACACACACAACACACACTCCTCCTCTCTTCCTGGATTCCAGCTTTGAGCTTTTGTGAGATTCTCCAGAGCCACCCACCACCAGCTCCTCCTCCACCCGCTCCACTTCTACACATTTTCCTCTTCATGCTTGCTCACACACAGATCTAGCGCTCAAACATGCACGTCAAAAGACACTTTAGCATAACTAACATCTCACCATTCCCCTAATATTGCCAGAGTAAAGCAATCCTCTCACACTCACATCACATTAGTGCTGCTATCAGACCGAACCCAGACACAAGAGCTACAGGCCGGCTGTGTGTGTGCGAAAGCCTGCAGGAGTTTTACACATGCTCAGGGGGTGACTGGGTGTTTGCGTCCGGGCATGTGATTCCTGAAGGAGGAGACGAGAAGGAAGTTTGTTGGGCTTTTGTTTTCAAGCTTGTGTTCATGTGCGAGGAGAAAGCAGGAACCCTGATGTTCTGGCAAGAGATGAGTGGGAGGAAGGATAGATGAGGTTAGCGAGGGTCTGGGGAGGGCTCAGTAGGTGTAAGCTTGAGAAATTTCCATATGGCAGTAAAACGTCTGCCACTTTGCTTATTGAGTTTCTAATGCGTGCCAGGTGCTGTTGGGACGCTCTCAGGAGCACTAAGTGGACCATTTCCCTGTGTCTGTGTATAGTATAATGTTTATATGTATTTGTTTTAGGCCACATTTGGAACAAATTGTGGACTTCAAACCAGATCAAGCACTACTTCAGGACAAAATCAATGTCTTCAGTTTGGTCACAAAGTGGTTGCATTCAAAACCAGCAAAAATATCCTCTTTTTTATTTTTATAAGGGTAGAATTACAGAGTAAAAGGTAAAGCCTCTTTGGTCACGGTTAATGGCTACGGTAAGTGTCCAGGAAGAACAAAACCATCAGGGTTAAAAATAAGCCATGTGTGTATGTTTTGGAGTTTTCAGTGCCATCTTGGCCCATTATGATCACACAATAACAGCCTCTCTGAGAGTAAAATGTAGGAAAAAAATCATTTGCCCTTTGAAGTTTTGTGAAACCATTTGCAGTAAAGCACAAAACAAAACCAGGATTTATTGACGGGGATCTTCCAGTTACTGAAAACACCATGTGGCATATTAGTACGTGTGTTTCAGCAATCCAAAAAAAAAAAGTTGATTCTCTTCACAGAATAAAGAATTGGCTTCCATTAAAGGAGTATCTCTAACAGGACACAGACTTAGAAAATACAAAAAAAGACTGAATGAAACAGTTAAATATAATTTTTGTTTAGATTGATGTTCTGCGTTTGGAAAAGAAAAACAAAGGTGCCGGTCCTGAACTTGGAGTCCTTCTGGCCGCGTTTTAATAGCGATCAGGCCGGAGTGTCTGGGCTTCGGTGGTTTTGGAAACAAATGAGAAAGTCCTCTTTGAAGTCGCCTCAGATCCTCTTACCCACGTCGCTTCACTCGTGGGATGATTTTCCTTTCAGAAGGCGCACATTTTTATGAGCTATGGAGGAATTCATCTTGCAAACAGACAAATTTTGTGCTAGTGGGACTTAACCTCGAAGCACGAAGGAGCCCTTCATGTTTCCCTGCTTGTCTTGTGTTAACAAAACACAAGGACACAAATACTAACATGACAAATTATGAAAAAAAGGGTTTTTTTTTGCTTCATAAGAAGAAATAAAAATGAAAAGGAGTTTATTTCACTTTTGCAGTAAGACTGTTTTTTTATTGATTTAGAATGCCCTTTTAACACATCCTGAGTGAGTCTGCCCCCACATAGCAGCAAGAACAAGAAAAAGGGGCAGAACCGCTAAACAAATGTTTGGAGGAAATGCAGTAAAATGCTGTATTTATAAAACCAGCAGACGTTAGTGTGTCTTTGGGCTTCTATTCATTCAGTAATTTGATTATTCTCTGGGGAATTTACATTTACACACACTGTTAGTTCATTATAACACCTCCCCAAGAAAAGGAAAACACATTTAAATGTCACATTAACTGAAAAAAATCCACAGTTTCTCACAGCAAAAGTTCTACTTTTTTTTCAAAGATACATCATAATGAGAAAGTTGTAAAAACTGATTTTCACAATTTGTTTATTCATTTATTTTATTTTTTTGCTTCACAAATTTCTTATAACAAATTAGTCAATTATATGGTTTTATAGTTTGTTAATCACTTTTTTAAATCAGTAAAATACTTCATAGTATTAGAATAGCAAATTATTCTTCTCTTATAAGATGAACAATTAAAAAGTGAATGAAAGTGATTCCGTTTTTTTTTTTTTTTTTCTTACAATGAGCTTTGGAATGACCAAACCATGAAGTGAAATACACATTGGAACATTGACAACAACAACAAAAAAGTTCTACACACTTCTTTTCACACAGAAGATAAATCATTGTTCTTCTCTTTTCTTTAAACAAGAAAGTCGACCAGTTCCAGACTGACATTTACTGTGGCGTGTAAAAAAAAGTAAAACTACACATTAGTAGATGACTTCAAAAATAATATCGCAGAGGGTGGTTCATTTTCCTACAGCCATGAACTCAACATCATTTAAAATCAAGAAGTCACACCTGCAACCGAGCAGAGAGGTTACATTTACCCAAGTTCAGCCTCACAGAACTCTGTCATCGCTCTGATGTATTCTTCAAGTTCATTATAGAAGCATCGAGCGACTCTTGATGAATTGAACCACTAAACAAAGTGGGCAAATGACTGCTCGGCACGCACGCGCGTGTTAACAGTTGTGGGGAATTCACTTGCCTTTTGTTTTGTCAGCAGTTCTGCTAATCACCCCGCAGATCACAGAGTCTGTGCGGGAGACCAAACGCTCATTTCCCTTCAATTAAAGCGCTGTGATGAACTTTAAAACCCCCAAAAGGTGCGATTATGGTCTCTGCTTCAAGTGACGGTTTTCTGCTGATGCTTGAATAGAAACGTCACGTTTCGGAAACGTTTTGCGCCTTTACTGATCCATGCGCACTTTTACTAAAAAAAATAGTAATAAAATAAGAATATAATATGGAGGTAGGCTAAACGAGGAGATGGAGGGAACTTTGAGTTTCAATCACCAAAGTCGTTTTGGTGGAAGAAAAACTTCCTTAATATTCTCCTATGATGAAAAAAGAGTAACCAGTCTATTTACTAAAGTTGTATTTTTAATCTAATATTTATTTTGAAACTTTTCGGTCTGTTTTGTTTTGGTGCTTCTGTACATTTATTTCTCTATAGATTGAAGAGAAAACTTTAACCTTACGTTTAAATTAAAGACAAAAATAATTATTAGGTCTCCTATTGTAAGCTATAATATTTTATTATTTCACAAATAAAGCTTAGTATTTTTGCACTTGTGTATTAATTTGCTTTGTTTATATTAAACGTTAAATAATGAGCATGAACAGATGGTGTCCCTTCCAAACTAAACTATTAGGATTAGAGATTTTTTTTAAACAAAAAATACGGTTATTTGTTTATTTACAGATAAAACATACTGGAACTTTATGTTGTCTTTTGACTTAAATTTTAGGAAGTAAAAAGCTCGACAGAAACTTGCGTCGGTCACAGGGGAGGAAATGAAACCGCAGGGGGGCGCTGTGTGTCCGCTCCTTCACGCGGGGTGAGAACTCTGTGAATGAGAGGCAGTGAGTGGGGCAAAAGTTGCAATGGAATGAAAAAAATAAGAGCAACTTCATTTTGGGATGAAACTGTATATACAATTATAGATTATGTATATTAAACAGATGGAAACTTGACAATAACCTGCTAGAAAAAAAAAATATTTATTTTTTGGAAAAACAAAAAGAAAAAAAGAGGAAGATCGAGGTTTTGGAGAATATGGCACTATAGGGCGCAAGTTTAAATGCAGGAATTCCTCTTTATTTCAAACTTTACCTCGAAAATAAATGTGACACTAAGTGATTGTCAAGGTAGGCATTTTCCCCAGCAGCTGCTTGCACTGTAACCCCTCCTCCTCCTCCCGGTGCCCCTTGGTCTGTCTGCCTGCCTCCCTCACCCCCTTCTCTCTCTTCTCCTTCTTCCTCCACCGGCTGCTTTCATTCCAGCGCGCGATCCGACCGGAGCAGACGGTGAACGCAGCCGCCAAAGCCGAGAGATTCGCTCAGGGAATAAATATCTGCAAACCGCGCGGCTGCTGCTTTATAGGAATACCACTCGCTCGTGGACGCACGTGAGCCTGCGCGCATGCATATGGGAGCAGAAGGACTCGACTCTGACCTCAGAGAAAGCGTTTGGGATCTCTCCGGGCAGGCTGATGCCCCTTTCTTTTAATGACAGGCTCCCTCTGGATATACTACCTGAATGGTGACCACGGACCGGACTACCTGTTTTGCATTTGTTCGCTCAGAGCGCAGGGAAGGGACTGGGAGCCTGGAAGCGCCCTTTGCCTGCTGTGTGGGTTAACAAGCCACTTTGGAGATCCTTGAAAAGCGAGAAGGGCTTCTGCTTTTACGCATTATTTGTACATTTTTTTTTGTTAATTTGGTTTTTGTTTTTTATTTCATCGGGGCTATTTTTTCCACTCTGAACTGTCTTCTTTATGAGTTTTGGTGAATGGGGATAACTCTAACCAAGGAGGCTTGACACGGCTCGGACTGGGTGCGCGGAGCGTCAGATCAGCCAGGATTGCATCTCCTAACCTCAGTCTGTTTCAACTTCCATGACCGAGCTGATCGCTTTATGACAATGGATTACTTTCTGCTTTTATGCGGCTCCTTGCTGTCCGTGGTGTTGGCAGTGGAAGGTAAGAGATGCGCAGACGCAGCCCAAAAACGCATGTGTATCCGCCTGGGAGCCTCTCCCAGGCGGACCGCCGTCTCCACAGAGATCTTCTAAGTTTAAATTAAAGCCAACGGTTCATTTTCAAAGTGACCACCTGGCTTGTTTTTGAGGGATCACTGATGGTGTTATTGACTTTCGGCAGCCAGGCGCAGCGCCCGCTGCAGTTTTATTGTTATGCGCAGCTAAATCTCATCCATGTCAATGAGAGTTGTGGATTCTCCTCTGGAAACATCAGGTATTGCGTTTGCTGAAGCTTTCTTTGTCACTTCAAGGAAATTAGCTCCACATAGTGTTGTCTCATCGGGGAGTCGGACCCCCCCGCCACTTTCCCTCAGGTCGGCTGCGTGTATTTTAGGGTTGTTTGAGTCTGTGGCCTTTTGACATCTGGATTGCATATCATTGACGCTCCCCTTTTGGAAAAGTTGGTTTTGAACGCAAGAGATGATTTTCAAACTTCTCCAAAAATATTTCAACTGCAATAATGTAGTAAAAATGATCATTAACTATGATACGTGTTCAATTTGATTCATTACCAATAAAAAATAATTACTTTTATTTTTGAAGTGATGCACGACCCGCTTGCACTAAATGTTTGAGAAACACCTTTTCTCACACTGTCTGTCCGGTTGTTTTTCTAAAATTCTTTGCTTTAATTTTAAGGTTCCTTTTTCTTGCGATGTGGAGACGATCAGTTGAATTAAAATCAAAAGAGGCCTTGTGCCTGGACTGAGAATGCTCGGGTTGAAGCGGGGCTCTCGGTTGGCACACGCGGTGCCAGCAGGAAAGTAGGACAGTGGGCCACCAGCTCAGCAACGCGCCTCTTTCTCTGTTTATTTCTTTATCTTCTCCCACGGTTCTCCGTCTGGTGATTTCACTTTGTACAATAAACGTTCAAAATTTTCAGTTTAGACATATCCCCCCCCCCCCTGCATTAATATCAAAGTCATGGCTTTGAAAGGGGGGCGCTTTTTTCCTTTTACAGTGAACAGCGAGTCTACTGTAAAATCAAAGAGAAGCTTTGAAAATTATGTAAGATGTAAGAGACGTTTTGCTTATAAAAAAAAAAGACTGTACATCACTTTAAAAGTATATATTCATTCATTTTTTATTTATTTCACTTTGAAAGGGCTTTTTCTTCATGCGTTCAGTATTTTTTATCGCCTCCCTCAGCGAAGAAAGACAAAACATAAAGAAATCCACGTTTGCGTCTAACTTTGAGCCCCGTGAAAGCATCATTCCTCTCCACGGATGATGTGACCAAAAGCTTAAGAAAAACAACGAAGAGATAAATAGTGAAACTTTTAATTGTATACAAGTTGTTGTTTATCATTCGCAAGCACGGATCTGTGATCCTCAGAGAAAACAGTCTTAAACAGGAGCTCTAACGCTGTCACGAGCAGAACTTTTTATTTTTATTTTTTCAGCGACCCCCTGGATCTTTCGATGACCCCTGGGGGTCACCGGACCCCAGTTGGGACACATGGCTTGAATAGACGAGCGCGTTGTTGTGCAGAAGGAGCAGGGGGGTGGAAAGGTGCACGAAGAACGAGTGAAGGGGCGGAAAAGAGTCAGGAGGAGTTCAGTGTTTAGTTTTTTTCCCCCCGTTTTTTATTGTTTTAGTTTTATGTCAATAACACAAGGTCAGCTGCACATTGTCTTGAAGTTGATGAATTTCGATAAGAACAATCCATCCTCTGCATAATTGATTGTAAATTGTAGCCGTCTGACCTGACTGGGGGGTTTACTTAAGCTTTTAATGCAGGCGGATGATTTATTGCCACCGTGGAGGCTTGTTTTTGGAGAGGTGCGGGGAGGCTCGCAGCCTGGCGGGGCGGCTTTCCTCGGGCGCATCGGGTGCGTCCTCGGGTCGCTCGGTCAACTCAGTTCTAGCAGAAATATAAAATAAACCACACGCACTTTACGCACACACACACACCTTTTACCCTTTTCATATCCAATCTGCCGTGTGGAGCGCACCATAACACTTTTAAATTGTGTATTGTGTCTATTACGCAGCAGGCACTGACAGCCTCTGCTTGAATACAGCATTTCCACATGTTTTGAAGTCTAGAAAAACAAACACCCGTGACTGAACCTACAGACTTTTTCGTCGATTGTGGGCTGAGGGTGAGAGTAACTTTGTTCCGCTGAGGGCCTTTATGCTGCTGAACTTTTAACTGCTCTCGGTGGCTGAGCTGACGGACTGCCCCGATGACAGTCCTCTGCGGCGCAGGGGCGCTTTGCTTACCTCGTTGGAAGTGACCTGTGATGCGGGGAGGAAGTGAAGGGCACGAATGTAGAGACATTCTTCCCCAGGAAAGGCCAGCGGGTGTAGACGCACATTAGCGCTGTTTCTCCTGAGGCATCCTCATGACTGCCGAGGTCAAATGGAACTTAGTGGAATAATTCATTATTAATATCAAAGTGAAAGCCACTTTTAAATATTTAAATCGAAATTTAAATAAACGTTTAGCTGTTTTTTGAATGTACGTATCTACAGAAAGTTTCTGATTTGCTTGGATTGGTCACAGACCAGGGTAAACGCACTTTCTGTGCGGCTCAGGGTTTCCCTCTGAGTTTGTTATTTATTTTTCTATTTCTGGATGTTTCATGGAGTGATTACGCACAAGTGAGCTCTTTGTACTGCGTGTTTGTGTTTTTATGTTGGTGAGATCACACCTCCGCGTGAGCTTTCCTGTGCCTGTTTTTGGATTGGCACTTTTTTCACCCAACTGGTGATTCATCCCTGTTGTCCCGGTCTAAAGGGTTGTTCATCTCGCTGCGGTCGTCTCAAAAACAAAAAGTGAGACAAAAAAAAGTTCCTAAAAAGATTCCTGTTCAGGCTCTAAATGCATATATTCAGGTTATGTATGGCACTACCGAAAATAGAACACTCTTTTTTAATTTGTTGCCTATATTGTTGAAAAAAGACTAACATTTATGAATAAAGTTCCTTCGAAACACCTCGGACGGCATTCGTCCGGTGCGCTCGCGGTGCCGCGAGGCCTGGTTGTGTGGCCTGAGCAGGACTCACTGCGTGGACGCTGCTGTGTCCACGCTTACTTCGGGGACTCATTTCCATGACATTTAAAGGGAAATCACATAACAAATGTGTTTAGGGTCTCATTTGAACTAACAAAGGGAAGTATTAGTGACTGTATGGTGGCTTTTTGGCCATTACACTGGCCATTCAAGCGCTAATCGGAAATGTGCTCAAGAGGCAGGGAAGTGAATTTGCAAAACAAAAGCGAAGTCATCTATCTATCTATCTATCTATCTATCTATCTATCTATCTATCTATCTATCTATCTATCTATCTATCTATCTATCTATCTATCTATCTATCTATCTATCTATCTATCTATCTATCTATCTATCTATCTATCTATCTATCTAGAAAATATAAAAAATTAAAAATCAAAATAACAAAATAAGAAATGAATTAACGTAATTCACGTTAAAAACTCCATAAAGTAAAACATATTCCATGTTGGGTGTTTTTTTACTCAACTCATTTTTATAAAAAGTAAAATATTCATTTTTTAATTGGATGTTTTAATTTTGGAAAAAAAAAAACTCAGGAAAAAAGATAACATAATTAATATGGTTAAAACAAAACCACTATACCCCAACATTTTTGTATTGCTCCAAAAAGTAACCCAAAAATATATCCCAACATGAATAATCCCCAAAATGTGGTGGAAGAAATAACTTAAATGTTTTACGAGTGTTGTCTTTTTTTTTTTTTTGTAATATAATGTCTTAAATTTTCAGTTTTTTTTAAACAATTATTTATGTATTCCTGCTCTATTCACAAAACAAATATAAATAGCTGTCTCTATACTGGCATTTGTTAAATCTCTCTACAAAGACTAAAGAGGTTTTTTTTTTTTTGCTCCGGTGGGCCCATTGCAGCCTCAAACTACCTCCCATGGGGGAAGTATGAATTTCTAATACTTCCTTTGGAAATACACACAGGCGGAGGGATGCAGACAGGCCACAGTGTTCATGGTTTTGCTCATATTTCAACAAATAAGTTAAAGAAACTATAAAGACATGAGTGACAACAACTGTTCCAGTTCATCAACCTTGACAGGATTTGGGTATGAAGGCCTCATCTAAGCCTGTCTGCAAGTCATATGCTAAAGGCCGCCGCCATGTTAAACAGATGTAGCCTGACATTGGTTCGGATTGGCGTAAAGCACTCAGGTTGATGGGGGTGGGGGAGTCGATGACGACATGCTGGGAGTGGGTATGGGATGCTGTGGGAGGAGCGGTCAGGTGGCGCTTAGGTTACGGAGTGGATTTGGATCAGAGACAGAGTGTGCAACAGAGTTGACAGACTTTCCAGACGCCATGGGCCTGTGAGAGCACTCATGCGCACCCACTGATGGTTCATGGTTCAAATGGCGGCATGGAAAGATTCACCGAGCTGGAATTTCACAGGCAGATAAGCAGCAACTGTGTTTGGCCCGCCGGGGCCTTCAGGCACCGGGAGGTGGATGATACAGAGTGACCACTGAGAGGAAAGGACCATGGATGAAAATAAGGATTCTTTTCACCCAGTGAACTTTCACGCATCTTGATTTACGAATTAAAACACTATGACAGACTAAAATGCATTCATATACAGTAGCTGAGTTATTATTTTCCTTTATTTAGTTCTAAGCCTAGTATTAAATGATTTTGATTTTGTCATCTAGTGGCATTGTGATGTTTAAAAGCAGTACATAAAACAAATTGAATCAAATTAAAAACTACTTTAAAATATGCAATTTTTGCACACATTTTATTTTTGAGTTTCATGTTTTTACCCAACACTGTATCTATATATTCATATAAAACATTTAAAACAAATCTTTTTGAGTTGTTTTAATACCTTCAGCTTTGTAAGAGGGGATTCTAAAACAGAAATTTGATGGACCACCAAAGTCTGTGTACGTAAACATGATTGTTTTGTAGACATGATATTTGTGTGTGCAGTCTATCTGGGAGTCCCAGAGGGGCTTTGCGAGATGGCAGGTCTCTGACACAAACTGTTGAGAGCAAGCAGGGGAGGGTGAGGGTGTCTGGCCTGCGCGCCATGCAGACACACACTCTGCTGCTGTCTGCAGCTAGCCAAGCAGAATGAGGGAAGCAGGGGGAGGGGGGGGGGGACAACCGGGGAGCAAAATAGAGTCAGCAAGAGATTTTGTGCTCATTGGGAGAGCAGTATGGGTGGTACATCTGCGTAATACAGGAGTGCGTTCATTGGTTGGTAACAGGGACAGGGGTGTGTTTGTGCGCATATTGTTGGGAGTGCAGTTTACCTAGGTGTGCAGTGAGAAAGATAAAAAAAAAAGGAGTAATGCCATAATTGCACAGAAATACTTAAGCTTATTTTTAATTGGTTTGCATTTAAAAGAATACAACTTGTGACATCACCCTGTTCTTTTCTGTCACCACTGACACACTTTGACAAAGACGTTTTAAGATTGAAAAGTGTCTTTGTTTTTTTGATTGGAGCCAAGTCCCTGCTTTGTTGCATAGCTATGTATTTTTCTGATTTGTTAACCTAAAACAAATTGGAAAAGACCCTCACCAATAAAAATTTGTTTTTGGTGTTTTTAATATGTTCTTGGGCATTTTTTGATGACATATATTAAGAAAATTAAGCTTAAAGTGGTATTTTGGAGTATTTGTTTATTCAAATAGTTGTGACTCAATAGCAGACAAAAATGCTGTTGGAAAAGCTTATTGGTGTAATTTAGAACATAAAATGTCCCTGTTGCACTCCATATGTATGCATCTGCTTTTAGATGACGAGATGTATGTCCCCCCCCCCCCCCGATCTGGAATCTGGCTTCAAATTGGATTACCATTTTTGTTGCACCACGCAATATTGTAAACAGACGGATGATGGGAAGTAGTGGCAGGGTTGCTCTATGCTGACAGTCTCGTCCACAACCCGGAGGCAAATTTCGAACAAACTACTGCTGCTCTGCAGAAACCATGTCCTAGAAAACCTCCTAGAAAAGGTTTTTTGATGACATTATCACAATTTAATGACCACTATTTTTTGATGGAAAAACTGATGAAAAGATGATTGGAGTGGGAATTTAAGATCTTTATAATTCTTCTTGAAATACATGACAGACTTTGAAAACATTATTGAGATTTGTGGAACCTATATCAATTGCTGTCAGAGCTAGTGTTTTATTGGTCTTTTTGCTTTAGGTATCTATGCAGCCGAAATTACCATGTGTCTAACTGTCCAAGTTATAAGTGAGTTAATACCGGCTGCGATGTCAACCTACAGCCAACCCACAACCCATGACCCCTACCCAGAGACTATTAACGCTCCCTTTGGTTTTTTCTGAGGTGGGACTCACTCCCTAAGGTTAGTCATAATTCTTCTCAACAGGAGGTTTACCAGCACAATTAAGACCCAATTGTTGTCTGTTCCAAGTTCAACTGAACAATTTTCCACTGAACACAGACATATTCAGCAGTCAGAGTGACTTGGTCAGCATTGTTTGCTGGTATTATTCTGGCATTTTCTGCCAATTTAAGCTTTAGATGCTGGACTGCTGCATATGGACATATGACAGCCATTCTCATGCAACTCCCAGAAGAACACCAAAGGGCCTTTTCCTACCACGCCTTTTTGAGCTTTCCAGCCTTGTAAGAAATTCTTGCAGAGGGAGCAGAAAAGGATCTTTGACATTTTCCTTCAAGAGTGGCCAGTTCCATCTGTGTGAGGAGTGGACACAGCTGTAACTGCGCCTCCAGGGAAGAAAGGCCACATTACCTGGTTTTAGTATCTTCTGGTCTTTATACATGAGAGAAAAAAAAAGCGGGACAGGGGATTTTTTTTGGGTGAGTTTAACTATAGCTGGTTGGTTAATGATATGGCACTTTGAGGCAGAGGGCATAGCTCCAGGCCTTGTTCCTCTCAGAATCAGAGGAACAGCTTTTGGTAATTTTCAAACAGCCATCCTGAGTAAACCAGTATGTGATGATAGTCACTGCTTCAAAGCAAAAGCTGAATTCATGACTGATGTGATGGACTCAAATGTCTACTGTGATTACCCATAATACATGTGTGGGAATGGTGTCTATTACTTCGCGCAGAGGTGGGTGTTAAAGTCTTCCTGTTCAGTCCAGAGTTGTAGCAAGAGGCTATTTCACCTCACTCTCTACTGTGTCTCATCCTTGGTGTGAGAAACACTCACCACCTGCACTTCATCTACACTTCAAACGGGCCGCAGGCAAGAGGAGGGCTCCTCACTATTAAATATTTCTCTCTTTCTCCTCTCATTTTGTCAAGAACAGCAGCAGATTTAAGCAGACTGCTGCTTCCTTATCAACAGTTCACCACATTCACTCGGACCACCTTTAACATACTCCTCTGAGCAGCTAACCCAAGCAGATATTAATAGCAGCAGCAAAACTCTCATTTTGTCAAGACATTTACATAATCTCTTGGATTTATATTGCCTTTTAGATGTAGCTCTCTGTTGGGGGCATCCAGTTAACTTAACCAAAAGTTAATGTGGAGTAAGTGACACATTAACTTAGCAGCTTATACCAGTGCAATATTCAACGACCAGTGAAAAAAAAAAAAGGCAAGAATGCCTAAAGGAGGAAAGTTTTTAAGAGGGCAATCTGGCAAATGTAGAGGTGTTCGTTTTGGTTTGTTACTATCCAGGTGGCCTTAACACGGGTCCATTTGGTTTGAGTGCAGCAGACACAGAGCCATAAAGTTGCATGTGGGATGCAGACACTCATGGTGTGTTTTTAGCTGAAGAAGGAAAAACTGTAAGGGAAGCATCTTCAGCCACTTCTTTTAGTTCAGGGAGCTGAAAAGATTCAGAAGGTTGTATCAAACAGCTTTTTTCAGACAAATATGTTTGTTTTGCTGCCTGTCATGCACAGTAGTTTTTTTTTTTTTACTTTAACTTTCGCAGGGTCTTTACACCATGATAAAAGCATCAGACAATATCGACTACCCCCACTCCCCCCACCCACGAAAAGCTATAAACAGCTCCCCTTTCACACTCTGTGTGTAAGTCCCGTCTGACCTTTCATCTCACTCTTTATTTCTCTCTCTCTCTCTCTCACACACACACACACACAAAATGTTATGGTTTCCCAATCACACTGCATCACACATGCACATCTGACCTCCTGCTATTATGCATGGCCCCTCAGACAGGGGGCCACAACTAATGCCCCCACAGATTCTTCACCTTCGCATTGTCATCTTGGAGTATAAGTGCACACTCACACCGCTCACCTCTTTGCTAATGAATTAATCAGCTGGTTCCATTAATTTCATTTCTGTCAGACCCAATCGAACAGCCCCTTTACCCTCTGTGCTAACAGAGCAGCAGGGGAGCACAGACTGAGAGCAGAGCAAAGGCTTGGGAACGTCCAGACAGTTCAAAGACTCATTTTTTTAATCTGTTTTAGTTCCATGGAAATATAGAATTTTTATTTTTTGCAGCAGAGAGCAATAATTAAAGAGACAAAAGAAAATCCAGGAAAAGATATGTCAAACTTTTGCCTAATGACTAAACTTGCCATCACATTTTGCTATTATTACAAATTAGCGAGCTGTTTTTACTTCATACCTAATGAGTCAAAGTCAGAAAGGTTATTACTGCTGGAGGTGTGTATGAAGACCAAACAGAGGGAGAAGAACAAGGAGACAAAAAGAGGAAATTCACTGAGTTCTGACTTTGTAAAACCACAAATTTCTCTTTATTGGCTTACCACTTTATCCCAAAAGTTGCTGAGAGAAAAGGTTGTCCGGGACAGAAGTTGTTAGGAAAAGGTTAACTGTGGAAAATAAAATGGAAGGAAAAGATGGTGAGGAGAAGAATAGCAGCCAAAACGCTGTGAGATTTGTTTGAGCAGAAAAAGTACAGTACTCTGTAATTCTCTGACTTGGACACTTGCCAACAATTTATCGTCTGAGTCTTTTCTTTCAAACTATGCAGCTTCCTCCCAGACACGGGATTGCACCTGAGAAGAAAGATCCACTGCTTTCTATCAGTGCCTTTTACTAACTTCTATCCCCCAGTCTCTGTATCTTGCACATTAGTCCCAAATGAAAGGTCCAGGCTTTGATGTAGTCTGGAGGGAATCTGCTGGAGATTTTTTAATGAGCCTTACAGTGCCAATCAATGGAAGCATTGTGCGACAACTTCAAGGAGTAATATCCAATATTGTCAGAATGGGTGAGTCAATGGCTGATGGGGAAAAACAGTAAAAATAAAAGACAAAAGGAGTCAGTAAGTAAACACAAATCTAATATAAATTGTGGTTAAATGTTTAACAATAGTCAAGCAGAGTCGTTTTATTACCCATCTCTGCTCAAATGTGCGAGAAATTGTAAGCCCTACTAAATTGTTTTATCAGTGAGAACAAAGCATGCTGTTATTTACCAGCATCTGTTCTTTTACGATGTGCCAAGGTTTATCTTCAGCTCGCAGGTTGATTTATATGAACCAGTGCACTTTATTACCATTTGATCTAAGTAAATCTGAGAAAATCCGGTAAATCATTAAGTCCTACCAAAACGTAATTTAGCATCTTGAGTAGTTTTTTGACAGATCTCTGAAAAGGGAAGAAAATCCTCAAGAGTTGAAGTTTTTAATATTTACTTTTTCTTACCCTTCTGTCAGTGTTGTGTTTTATTCCTTTGTACCATTATGTTTGTCCATGGCCATCTGCCCCCTACCAGTTTACAGAGAGGGACCTGGCTGCAGACAAGACGGCACCTGACATCATCGACTAAAAGCAGAAATGATACAATTTACCCTAACCCAAAAGTGTACAAAACCGTAGACATTTTTTTTCATTAATGCTGAAAACAGGAAAAGCTGTGACTGTTTGGGTCACCGGTAAACCCTTTACCTGCCCAAGACAAAACCAAAAGAAAAAAAAAAAGTTTTTTTCTGCTGCTTATTGCATAGGGGGGAGTAAAACGCACGATGTTTTCAATGTTTTCTAAATGTGCTCTACTGTTTGGTTGAGCTGGTAGTTAAAGGGTTAAAATAAAGTTGTTTTTTTAGCAATATGTACTTCCAATTCTGGTCAACATCTTCCAGTTCTGAACATTAATGTCTGCATCCAGTTCTTCTTGAGTTCACCTGCTCTGTAACTGCATGTTATCGTTTTCACAGTGGGCTCTATTTGGATTTTTTTCTCTTTAAGCTATCATAAGATCTTATTTTTGAAGGCCATCTTTTCATCTAGTTGATGGAGTCTAGATCATCAAGATGATTGATTTTGATTGTAGGGTGGAAATTCTGCAGTATTTGGAAAATACTGTGCTGTGTATTGCACAAAAGCATAATTGCTACTCTGTATACAGGAAACGAAAGAAAAAAAAAGTTCAAAGAGCAAATCTTACATGACAGGTCAGGTATGTGCTTTTATGTCACCACACTATTGTTGCTCTTGTCATTTTTTCACAAAACACGCTTCCTGTATGTCATGTCGGACAATATGAAAGATTGGCAGGGAAAGGAAACGTTACAAAATGACACGCAAGTGTGCCTCAGTGGGATGTAACTTAATATGCTGCTTTGGGTGACAGACGGTATCTGAGTGTGAAAGTCTGGAGCTGTCTTTGTTTCAAAAACCTATAGCCAAATGGCTTAGAGCGTAAAAACAATCAGCGGAGACATGAAGGTGTAGGCAAGAACACACACAGATGTCAGATAACCCCTGTCCAGATGGGGTTCAAGTGAACTCAGGAGAAGGCAGTGGGGGTGGGCAATGTGTGTGCCACCAGTGTCAGAAAAAGGATACAAAAGTATTACCCCGTGCCACTTTTGGTCTCTTTTAATCCTCAGGAGTCCAAGAACTAAAAGGCTGCTGATGATTAGAGATTCAATTTAGCATGCTATCAATCAATGCCACTGAGATAGGCAGGGCTGCTGGAGATAGCCCATCCCTGCAACCAGACCTGATTGGTGTCTCATGGGATTCACACCCTTTCTCCATGCTTTGTTAATTAAGCGACCAAGCTGCCCCCACACTTACTTATTTATGAATCTTGGCTTTGACCCACACTGGAAATCACTTGGTCTTCCCTAATTAGACTCTCACTAATGGCTCTGCTTTCAGACAATTCTAGACCCCTATTTTGCCAATGCACACACCAAATTGTAACATCCATATGACCTTGATGTTGCGCAACCCAAGTTGTGCGGTGTTTCAATAGTACTGGATAAAACACCTCTCAGGGCATAATGAGGCAACACTTAAAGAAAATCAATTTCCATCTGGCTAAGTAATTCCCTACCTGTTTATTATTCTACAACTAGAGCAGTCTCAATATCTTCAGCCATAACATTTGTTAAAATTCAAGAAACAGTCAACAGAAAATGTGGTAAACATTTACTCCTTCTGGAATTTTGGTGAATTATCAACAGTTCAGCTTAGGATGGAGCCTTCCAGAGGTCACCCATCATTGATTGATGGGTGATCTTTTAAACTGAGTTTGTTGCAAACTCAAAAAACTAAAGGGCGTATGGTCACCAACTTCATAACACCTTTTTCATCATAATATGAGTGACAGCAGCATGACATCATTCCAGCAAATTTCATCTTGTAATCAGTGTAGCTACCAATTTCAGCAAACACCCTTCACCAGAGTTTCTTCCCCAGTTTCTTTTAATCATGAAGTCACCCTTCAGGGTTGAATCAGTAAACCCATTTGCTGCGGCCTTGTGTGGCGTGCTTTGATTCCCGTAAACAGTGGTCCTGAGTCAGATTTAGTGGCCAACAGCCCGAGGGATTGATTTGTATTCCTCCCACTTTGGCTAGTTCATGGTCAAGGCTGAAGAATAATCAGGTCAGTGATGATCTACACCCTGTGGTTGGAGCATTATTAAATCTAACTAACTTCCTTGGACCACCAAGTGGTTTGGTGTGAGTGGAAGTGAAACTAAAGAGGAAAACACTGGATTTTTTTAGGCGCCTTAGATTCCTAATTTCTCCGTTTGTAGATAACATTAAAGTTGCATCCCATATTTTTTTCATTAAAATTCAATATTAATCACCAGAGTTTATAACAGGAGAGGAGCCTAACTGAATGCGGGGCTTTTCTGAGTCACTTGGAGTCACGGTGCAGTGTGTTAAACAAGCCTTGTAAAAATATGATCTTCAGTTTGTATGCATTATTTCATGTTGCACAGCATTACTCACTGTTTTGCTCACATTTTGGTCATTTGCATCAATCAAACTTTTTTTAGTATGTGTAGTGCTATTTGAATCAAAATATAATTAACATTTGGCAACAAGTATATTGTTGATCCTTTAGTAGTGAATTTTTTTTAATTTAAAACAAAGCCACAGCTTATTTTCCTTTTAAGCAAGCACTACACATAAATAAAGAGAGACTCACACCAATAGCACACCACTGTGACTGAGTGCTATAAACACATACTGTATATACACTCAATTCCGCAGATGTTAGATGGAAGTACATGTTTTTTATAACAGAAAAATGTGTGTGCATGCAAACACACATTGTGTGTCAGCACATTAATCAATGGGTGCCCAGCGGCCCTAAGGATAAGGGCTGCTGTGTGTGTATGTTAGGGCAGTGGTGGTGGTGAGGTATAATTGGTGACACCCCGTTCCTTCTTAACTGCCAGCTTTAGTTACACATCAATGAAGGGTGAATAATACATTAGCTAGGGTAGCCTCTATACCTACTGCATATCCCAAGAGAAACAGACAGATGGAGAGACAGACAGGTGAAAAAAAGCAATACAGTATAAACCTTCCTTTAGAGAAGTTTAAAATATATATTTAACTGAAAGCTGCTTGTCTTGATACTCTTCAATCATTCACAACATTCAGAGCAACTATCAACTTCACATCACCTCATTATCCAATTCCTCCCTTATAATGTGTCTTCCTCACAAAAGAGGAAAAAGTGGTTTTCTTCTGTACTTGTTGATACTTCTGGTATTCTTCTATATTTCTTGCATTTATCTGCATTGTGTGCATGCATCCCCTACATGCTGGGTATAGTGTCAGTCCCAGTTTAATCGGTTTCTGTACAGTATGCAACAGATAAAGTGTGTGTCCATATGTGGCAGTGGCACTAAGTGCTGTATGATTTATTCCTTCTTTCGGTGGTGTTGCTGTCTGGAGCCCTCTGCGTGTCATACCAATGCACAGAGGTCTTTATGTAATTGCAGTGGGCCTCTGAAAGCCCCTTGCCATATGGACCCCAATAGCCTTGGCTCTCTAACTGTCCATCCGTCAATTACTTTTAATTGCTTAGGGCCGGGATTCTTAGGTGTGACTATCTATTGAACAGTTTCTTCATACATCAATATGTATTAAGGTTTGGGACATCAGTATTCCCCCTCCATGTGATCAGATAAGGCTGAGCTAGGCTGAAAACAGAAGCGAAGGGGCTAAATCAAGAAAAACGTGCCTACTTGTATTGGAAGTAAGAAATATTTATTTAGAACCCCCTCTCTCAGATTCATTTTTACCTTTTCTTTATAAGTGATATGCAAAAAGTAAAAAAAAAAGATGCAGAGTAAAAAAAGTACATTATTAATAAAAGTTTAAAAACATAAGCTAAAACTTGCTATTTCAAACTGCAGTTTGAAAAAGACATATAAAACACATTTTTTTAAACTAAAAAGCTTTTTATTTTTTTATTTTTTAATGTCTTTTAATGCCATTTGAAATTCCAAATGCATTTTACAACATAGAAGACAGCAGCTTACATTACTTAGACCTATGAAAATGTGACATTTAAAAAAAGTATAAATTTAACACAGTTTTTACAAGATACTATAATATCAACAAGTAGATTCACTCTTCATTCCTATCGACTGCTCTCAGAAAGGTAAATAAAATGTGGTTTCTGACTCAAATGTGCATCCACAGAGACATTCTCTTTTTTTCCTAAATAATTTGACAGAAAGATTTATTTTTTCTCAAAAGTTTCAGAATTATTCAGCTGTTTTCTTTTTTTTAGTTAAAATGCGGATCATTTAGGAATGGATTGTTGTTTGAAGAAGCAAAAAAAAAAAAAAAAACACAGGGTTTTATTACCTACATACATATAGGTAAATGTAAATGTAAGTGCAAATTACATTTGAAAGAAGCCACCAAAGTAGATATGCAGATATGAACTGAAAGTGTTTATTTTTAAGATTTTTATGAAGCTTCTTCTCAAAATTCTATTGTTCATCTGGACAACTTATTATTGGTGAATTTAGTTACTAAAAAGGCCAAACGCATTTGCATGGGAGAGGTTTAACAAGTCAAGTTAAACCAGCATCTAAGTGTGAGATTAATTAACTCTGTGTCGATTGAGAATAGAGACCCAACAGGGGGGAGATAAATACAGACAGATAGTGTTCTTAACAGCGTCCACTCCAAACACATCAACGTGATTAATCTCATCAAGCCATTAGTGGGTATGGGTCTTTAAAAAAAAACGACAAAAAACAAAACAGGCACTAATAATAATGGCGTCTCCCTTAACCTTTAGCTCGGAGCTAATTTTAACAAATGACACATTTATCTTCCACCAGCACTTTATATACTTAACCATGCCCTTCATAAAAAATAAAATAAATTATCTTAGCATGCAGCTTTTTGTCACCAGTGACCACCTTTGTTGAGTTGTCCCTGTCAAATATTAATATACAAAAGAGATAAGCAGACATTAGACTGCTTGCTGCCTTCGTATGCAAACGAAGGAACAAAAGCAACAAGATTGCAGAATGTAGAACTTTTAGACTTTAAAGTTTGAAAGAAAGGTGGTTGCAGGACAGGAAGCCACACCAAGAGAGGAAAAAGGATCAAGATGAATGAGAGCGGTAGCCATATGTGCTCAAAAAAAGAGCTTTGTCATAAAGCTTGAAACAAAGAGCTTCAACGGATAAAAGGAAGGAAGGATTTCTGAGAGGAAGAAAATGAACAAACCCATGCCAGCCCAGTTTACCTATGAGAATGTTACACATAAACAGCATCTGTTGTGTGAATGCAGTGGGTCATTCCTGTTTGGATTTGTGATGTTGTTTGCCACAGTATGGCTCCTTCTTTTGTTTTTCTTTTCTTTTCTTTTCCCTCTCTTCTTTATTATATAATGCAGCCACTCCTCAACTTAAATAAGGTTGCATGGAGAGCGAGGAAGAAAAAAAAAGTCTCTCTTATGTCTGTGTAAATGGATTTGCGTGGCTGTTACAGTAAGGGCGTGTGCGTTTTGTGAGAGTGCTTCAGTCACACAGGCCCTCAGAGCTCAGACCTGGCTGGTTGCATTCCTGTCTTTTACTGTCTTTGTGTCCCCTTTGTTTCTGGTAATTTTGACCTGAAAAGCTAATGTTGAGGAAAGCAGGTAAACGGTGAAACCGTGAAGTGAGAGGAGCCAACGAGCAGAACAAATGAGACTGAGATCATGATGATGCATGTGTGTGTGTGTATTAGTTAAATGGCATAGTGAGTATCCATTATTATCCCTTATTTATAAAGATTCCCCTTTCAGCTCATGACTTCCTTTTTTCAATGGAAGACATTTTTTTATCTGGGAAAGTAAAATGACTGGTATAGAAGTGAAGTATTAATTATTCTATGGTTTCGACATGCACTATTATTTATTTTCTAACTGGCCAAATGAGAGCTTTAAGTACATCTGGTTGGAATAAACGCCATTCGAGCACCTCGACTCCCGCTGTGGTTATGTCATTTTGTTTACCCTCGCTGTGCGAGTTTTTAAGGAGATACTGAAAAGAAAAAGGCAAACCACAGAAACTCTTGATTTCTACCGCAGACTTTTTCAAACTGGTTTAATTGGAAGCCTCTGGCATGTGGAAAAAATGTGGGCTGCACTGGGGCTTTGCCCCCTCTCAGCAGAGGCACAGGCAGCTGTTCCGGGTGTAGCAGGAAGTGACCGTCTTTAATTAGATTGAAAATAGTCATTACATACTGTTCTGGAAGTGCAGTGTAATGTGAGCTGATGCATTTGCAGATGACTTTATTAACCAAGGTTTTACTAATCTTGGTGAGGGGGCTGAGAGGTGGAGAAAAACCAGAGAGTCGGAGAAACAGGAGGCTGTGTGTTTGTGAGAGACTGTTTGTTGAAACAGAATGACAAAGCTGGGTGCTAAGCCCTTTTCTTGTGTTGCTCAGCCATTCAAAAAGCCACAGCTTTTATTCAATGCCTAGTTCCAGCTCTTTCTAGGCTACACCCCCCTGTGAACAAATAGGCTTGTGCATGTGTGCTCTTGTATGCGTTTTAGTAACCTGTCTGCTTCCAAGTATCTGGGATGATGTGTACGTGTTGGCATTTTATAAGTATATGGTATACGCTCTGTATTTGATTTCGGTTCGCTGAGTCACACGTTGCTGTCACACAAAACTGTCTGTAATCTCTAGTTACAGCTTTCATTACAGCTTTGAAATCTAAGGTCACAACTGCACAAATAACACGATAGAACACCTTGTGTTGAACTCAACTTAGTGTTTCTGTGCATTATTCTAGAGACATTCTATTAATAAGTATATTCTTTCCAATAGAGCAAATGCTAATTCATTCGGACCGATGAGTGTTGGTACACACAAACACTCACACACACACACTGTTCTCACCAACAACATAATGTTTTCAGTGGAATTCATGCATTTGTCCCCAAGGACAAGTTGCTGCTCAGTGTGATGTGGTTTAGGAATCTCTGTTTTTATCTTCTACGCAGTGTGTTACCAGAGTAATCGACCTGTTATGAATGGATGCAGTGGAGCAGATGAAAGCTGGAAAAGAGAGGAGAAGAGGAAAGCGAGCTGGAAGGAGAGGAGAAAGAGAATTAGAGGAAAAAGCAGAGAAAAGGACAGCAGTGATGTAGACAATGGTTCCCTGGGCTGCAGTAAGGCAATGAGCGGAGACAGTTCCCATCAGGCTGCATGTTAAATGTAGACACTTCAGGCAGACACACAAACAGGACACTGAAGACATCAACACTGTGAGTCTCTGAAGGCTTCTGCGTGTCAGTGTGCCAGAAACACGGTGCAGGAAGTGCAGAATTTGTGGCGAATACAAGAGAATGTACAAGCCACCCCCCCGCCTCCCTCACCCATTCCTCCTCCCAACATTTCTCTTCTCTGTTCTCTCTTTCCTTTCAAGCTTCCCCCTTTGTTACCTCAGCCACCTCTCTTAAATAAGTTTTTTTCTTAGCATTTCCCCTTCTGTCTTTTTCTTTTTGTTCACCTTTAACTGTGATTTTCTTCCAGTTTTCTAATTATAACAAATGCTAAGAAGAAAAAAAAATCAAGCTAGTCTTAATAGGACACACAGAGACATCATCTGCAGGCATACCTTTCATACCTGCATTGTACCCTTTGATTCATTTTAATTAGAATTTCAGAGCATTTAATTGAAAAAAGACTGTTATGTAAGTGAAAGCCTTATTTGAAGACTAATTAAATTATAACCAATCTTCGCTTCTTCTTGTTTGACCTTTGAGGTACTTCATATTTATTACTGTCTGCACCACCTCACGTGATTCTTATCTTGTTGTGTGCTATGGAGTGTCGTTTGTTCATTAACCTTATCCTCACAGGAGCTATTGGAGCAGTTCACATATATGGGTGTCTACACCGCCTTTATCTGAGACAATGATTTGACCGCTCTTCTTTTATGTTTTTCTTTTCCTCTTTGAAAGAAAAGGCACATCAGGCATTAGCTTTCTATCAATTGACATCTGCTATTTTATCTTAAAAATAGTATTCTGATTACTTATACATTTTCATAGTACAGTATAAGTCGCATTTTTTTTTTTTTTTTTGCATAGCTTGCCTAGGGGTGCGTCTGTTACTCAGAAGCGACTTATCTGTGATTTAAGATAAATAAGTACTGGGTCAAGAGAGACACAAATTTGATCCGTGAATGTCGTTCAGCGAGAATACAGCATTACAACAGCCTTAGAGGTGTTGCACTTTTCTCCCAAAAAGGGCAACTTACACTGCAGAGCGAATTTTCATGTTTTTCCCTTCTTTATTATGCCTCTTTTAGCTTCTGTGACTTATACTCCAGAAAATAAAGTACTGCTTATTGTATTTTTTCCATAAAATTTTATAGTGCAAAACTTTTAGTACTCCCATTACTTTTTTTGTTTACGTTTTTTTTTTAATCTTTTCTCTTATGTAGCACTCATTATGTAAAGACTATTTGTTGACTTTTTTCTTCAGTTTTCTGTTAAGGTACTCAAAAGCAAGCAATCAAAGAGATGCTTTTGTGATAGTAGTCCTTTAATACAAGTTTATTTCTTAAGTATGTTATAAATAGTTACAGTTAAATGATAAAGGTGCAGCTGATGCCAGAAGATGTCGCTTCTGCTTGTTATGTTGATATGTGTCAAAGAGGTCTTTTTATAGCAGCTTGAAATGTGCACCTACACATGTTGATGTGTGTGAGTGTGTGGCCCATTTGTTTGCCTTTCATCTGCGTGCCAGACTGGTAAATCAATCAGACCTTGCTGCGGTTGTAGTTACAGTATATTGTGTTTTGAATGTGAATCGTATTCCAGGTATCGCTGCCCTCCAGGGAGCAGGGAGGGAAACAAAATTAAATCAGCAGCTGGGGTGGCATGCACACATCCCATCATGCACCACAACACACAAACATAAATGATTTCATACAAACTGAAGCGCTCACAAATACCCACAGACCTTGACTAGAAAATCTGTATTTCCATATTCAGATTGGCGAGGTAGAAGCGAATCTGCTACTCACTTGCTTGTTTGCATTTTTCAGTTGCAGTTGGCTGAGTCATTTGCTCAGAAATTGGATGATGGCATCAGGGCGTCTCACGCAAAGGCAAAAACTGGGTACTTTTATACACCTAATTCAATATTTAAAACTTTAGAGTGTTTATTGTCAGTGTAGAAGGCTTAATTTTATTTGAAAATACAGCTTTGTGCAAAATGTTGTAAAATTTTAAGGGGCAAACTTTCCTGGAAGGATTGTGAGCACAAAGAAAGTCGCTTGATTTTTGAATTAAAGTTGGAGGTAATAGTTTCCATGTTGTGTTTACAGGAATCTGGGTTTGTGCCCATTTCCCTGTTGCCAATTAAACCTGATATCCTTATCCCAAAATGGGATCTGACCCAAACCTTTATGAATCCAAGCTACATTAATTTTGTGTAGATAATTGCTGAAGTACAATTTTTTGGGTCCATGTCATAGTTGACAAAATAAAAATAAATCAATGGTAACCAATAGAACAAAAAAAAGGGGAAAAACAACCCACAAAAATAGAAGATTTTCCTAATGCATATAATACAACCATTACATACATTTTAAAATGACGGACATTTTTTTATTTAAATAAAATAAAATTTAATTTAATGTACAAGGAACTGTTCAACCACAAAAAAGTGTAATACCTATTATATCAGATCATTTTAAATAGTTAAGAAAACTAAACATGTAAATGTTTTATTTACATTTGATTGTAAGAGTAAATCACCCACAGTTAATACAGTCATAAAGTTTAGAGATTCAGTTTAAAACGCCAAGTATTTATCTTTTTTTGCACATGAAAAGTAACAGAACTAGTTAAAAACCTGATCAGAGTGATGCAGAAAATAGCAGGCTTTAATCTGTCACACTGCTCATCATTTAAAAGATTTTAGGGAAAGCTTTTAAACCTGAAATGCACCTCTCAGCAATTAAAACACATACTATGGGCTCACTCCCAACGGTGAATGCAAGTGATGCTGTCAGAACTGTCGGTAAAGGGGTCATGACTAAGTCAGTTACAACAGAACACTGAGGGTAAGATCTGGAGTTTTTCAACATTTCCAGCGAAGTCATTGGAAATGTGGTTAGTTATGCCTTCTAGATCTAACCAGGGGTTTCAGCGAGTTCAGCCTTAGACTGAGTTTCAGCTTTGTTTTGTCCAGGACAACTGTAAATAGTTGAAACAGGTCTGAGAAAAAAACTGGTGAATGTGACTATTCTGATTCACATACACTCAGACACACACCTGGTTCTTTAGACAGCTCCCCTTAGGGCTACCTGTTTGTCAGTTCCTCTGCGGTTTGTAATTAGGAAAGTGGGGGGCATGGAAGATGCAAAGAGGAAGAGAGGAATGAAATGAGGGATAAAAAGAACAAAAACTAGAAGAGGGTGAAGACAAAACAAAGCTAATTCCACTGTAGTACAGGAACCATAGTTAACTATGAGAGCCCTTGAAGACTCATTTGTGTTGGTTTATAGTTTCCATCACATCATTTCTTACAAACAACTGCAGATGTAAATAGTACACAAACATAAGTGCACCAATTTTGTTTTGTCTTATTCCATAAGTCATTTTGTTTACCAGAACAGAAAAAATGCTACCTTTTTCTTTGTTTTATTATGCATTTTCAGACTCACTGGATCAATATTGACAAACATTTCTTCCAGGTAGAGGATGGGCTAAAGAGAGGCAAAAAAAAAAAAAACATCATTCAGAACCTCAAAAGTTCTAAGGCCCAAGGCATCACCTCAGGAGGACAAAGTCATTGAAAATAACGTCCTTATGACACATGCCGAGGGCAAAGGCTTGATTACATTAGGCTTTCCCTTTGGAAGAGATAATAGTGGGAAGCGAGAGGTGGAAAGGGAGCTGATTTACAAAGCATCTGTGGTGGTACCCTGTTTAGCACAAACAGGACAAACTTGTTGTTTGACAGCCATTGTGGGTATGACTGACAGTGAGTGGTATAGCGGAATGAGGTAATGTGTGTCTGCGGATGTGTGTGTGCTGGTGAAGAGGGGCCGTGATGGGGTTGGGGGGTGGCACTCTGTTCAGGAATTCCACTGAGGAATCAACTCCTTGGCTTCACCACGTTGCACCAACTAATTACCATGACTCTGTGTATGTGCATGCATGTGCGCTTGTGTTTCTTGGAGTTTCTTTGGAGCACTAAGGGGGAAACCTTGCCATAAAATGGATGGGACTTCTCCTAATCATTGCCCTCTGGCCCCGGACAAAGGCAAAAAGACGGATTGGACTATTTGAATTTGAATAGCATTTCTCCCCTTTCCTGTCTTTTTTTCTCTGCTTCTGCTTCACTTTGGGTAACAAAAGTGGGGCCAACAAAGATAGCTAACAAAGCAATCAGGCTAATTGTGCTAATAAGTTGAGTAAGGGTTCCTCGCTCTTAGTGTTGACACATTTCACTGTTTCTGTGGCTAAACACAGGCTCAAGTGTTTGGCAACCAGACAGCATAGTATTTTAATGGAGTGGCTACCCCATGCCAGGTTGCCATGTGCTTAGTCTGTTTGACTGTTGTTGTTGAACATAACAAAAGCAACTTGGAGGAGAGGTGGGGAGAAGATAATTAACTAATGGAGAAGCCTCTAGGGAGTGACTTGGCCTGTGGAGAAGCCATTTTGTTTTGCACTCATAGCATAAAATGTTGGATGCTAGCTCACCGTCATTAGCAAAAACATTTCAAATCTTGATCTGCGTCCTTATTGCCAAGTTAAAGACTTTTCCTCAGCTGTTGATGTCAAAAGCAGGTAAAGCAGGCTCAGCCCCCTCACCTGTCTGCTATTTGCAACCTGGAACAAAAAAGAATATGCATTCCTGTCGCTCAATAATAAGTCTTTCTTCCCCTTTCCTCACTCAGCCCCCTTTTTTTTCTTCCTTTAAAGAAGCCTGCTTGTTTGAACAAAGAAATATTTTAAGAGGCTTGTAACTCCGGTGGTTGCGTGCAAGTGTGTGTTGGATGGATGTGGCCATAGGGACGAATGCTTCAGTGCCCTCCCCTGTTATTAGTCCTGCCCTGTCATTATGGGATTAGTCTGCAGGGGTTGGTTTTGCATCCATGTCTTATATTTGTGTGTGTGTGTGTTCATGTCAGCATTTATTTGCTTGTATATGCCTCCTCAAGCCTGTTTGTATTTCCACGTTTTTTCTCACAGTTGGAGCATGCAGAGAAAACAAACATCTGTACTATTTTCCCCTATAGTGGTTAAAATAATCCCAGGTGCATTCGACCTCTACGGCTAATGTAGTCTTCCAGATGCTCAAACTAAGTTGCTATTTGAAGTCTACATTTGCGGTAGGCGGTTGAACATTTTTGTCACTAGCATACACACAATGTGTCATATCAACATGCAAATAGCCAGAGACAAATCAGCAAAAAAAAAGAACAGAGGGGCATACAATGAAAAAAATAAATAAAAAACAAGCTCCAAAAAGACTTTACCTTTAAATTATTAAAAGGGTAAGTCAAATTTAAAGGGGTGAATGTAAATAAGAGGGAAAAAAAGGAGTGTAATGTGAACTCTTTTACGCGGTTGGTGAGAAAGGGAATAAAAAGTGAATGAGGGCAAAAAGGAAGTACACCGAGAGGATGGATTAAATGTCCTTTTACATCGTTGCATTCTGATATACCAATGTCTCCTACATCCTGCACGTTGCAGTCTCACTCTGGCAGCAAATTTGCATCTTCATTTGTCTGATTTACCTTCTTTGCCTGAACCTCCTGCTTCAAACCTTCAATCAATGTTTGATTCATTTTACTACAACTACAGGAGTAAAGAATTATGAATTGTGATGTGCAGATTTAAAACTAAAGTGTTTTCGGTATCCACGGTAGGGTCTTAGCTGCATAGTGGTTGCTTCATCACTAACTTGTCATTCAGGTTTTCTTACCATTTATTTTTCTTTTCCTCAACCTGCACATTAGGCATCCTTCCAGCATCTTCTTAGAAGCCTTCAAAAGATGTTTGCTTTGGAAGATACCTTTTTTTTCCCCTTTAATCTATCTTGGTTTACCTGCCTCTTTTGCTATATTATCTGCAGAATTTAATTTAAGCCTGTAGTTTTGGCAATGAAAGTACTTGCTTTGTTGATGAGCATTCAGCTCTTCAATTTCACTTTGGCCTGGGTTTACGTCTCTTTTCTTCCACCAATGTTTTATTTTTCATGCAATAGTTAATGTTTCACTTATATTTTACTATATTTCACTATAGTGTGCGCAGGCATAAAAATCAGACCAGAAACACAATTTTCACACATGCAAACACAATACCAACAGAAACAGTGACAAAGATGGAGCAGCCAGGTTAAGTCGGGGTCATCCAGTGATTTAGCTCTGGCCGATTGACTTAGGATTGATGCTCCACTTTGGCCACAATGGAGGGCTTTGCACCAAATACATGCACACAATTGGCCTCTGACAGAGGGACACACACACACAACTAGTAATGCACACAAACCCACTCCCAGTTTGGTTAAACAATGCAGATGCATTGAAAAAGGAGGGGTTATAGATGCACCTGCACTCCAGAATGATCTACTGCCCAAACTACTGAGTCAGGCTGTACAAGTGCGTGCGCGTTTTGTGTGCATGGGCTTTAGATCTCCCCACAGTTCACGTTCTGTCTATTTAATCTCAGCCTCCCTCTCTACCTCCATCCCTGAATGTCATTGTGTTTCACTGGGTTGTCATTTTTCCTGCAAGGTCAGCTCTGATGACAAGCTAGAGTGCCATACGCACAACCCAGTTGTAATGATGAAGACCAAATAGTCAAGGTATATCACTTCAGCTACACTGCTTGTCAGTATCAAGTCCCAAATTATACCTTGTTGCTGTATGAAACGGGGGAAGTCCTGCGGCTGACATGTGCCGACACAGTTTCTGAGATGAAGACACTTCTAGGCCGTACTTTGCACAAGTGATATGTTCGTGTGGTTGCAAGGAGTACATTTAAATTGTACATGTATTACCGGCGTAATATGCTCAGCAGAAAGACTGCTTCTCAGGGAATGCGGGGGCAAGATTCAAAGGGAATTCCCGCCAGCAAAAGCACACAGTCTTCTCTGTGTTAATTCACAGGGGGCTTGGCTGTTAGCATTTGCCACTGCCAGTACTCCTGAGTACAGTACTGGTGACAGCAGGTACCTGGAAAAGGTATCAGGAGAAAACTGAGATGTTCATAATGTAGCAAAGTGGACAGTGAGACTTTTTCAAGCTTCTTCTTTAGAACTATGACTGGAAAAGTGGAACATCATGCCACTCTTTAATGGGAAAGAAACAGCTACTAACTGTCTGGCCTTGCTGTTTCATCATCTTTTACTGTCATGTAGAACAGAGCAGCGGTTGAGATAATAACTGTACCTGCTCACTACGCCTTAAGCGGGAGGTAGTAAAAGACCCTGCTTTTATATTCTTCCTTCTGTCTCATAGAATACTGCTGCCTTCACCAGTAAAAACAAGAAAGTTGAGAGGAGAAAAGGAATTTGCAGGAGAGGACTCTTTCCACCATGTTTGTTATTGTGTCTTTTGGGAATTAAGTTTGGCTGTGGGAAGAGTTGTATGTAAAAGTGACCTCTGTTTCTCTTAAGTGTTGTTCTTTTGTAACACCTAACTTTATTGCCCCTCTCTCAGTTCGAGCCTTCTGTTGGGTTGTATATCATCTGGAGTTTTACAACACGTTCCCAACTGTATGTGTGTGTGAACCCTGTGGGAAGCTGAACAGCTTCTCTCAGAGTTTTGCTGTTGCATTGTTTCTCTTGTTCAAAAGAAGCACATAATTGAGACAAATTAGCCAAACGGGGAGCCACAATAAAATGTCACGCAACACCTTAATGATCAGCCACATAGATCTGGGCCTCACTCTTCTGCTGTTGTCTATACTTTATGCCCAAACACACTGTCACGCATACAGTAATTCTTTGTCTGGTTGTATTCAATATCATTCAAAGAGCATCCTGTCTGTTGAGTTATTCAACCTGTTATCTGAGAACTGCTTTGCTCAAAGGCTCTTATCTGTTACTTGGATCATTTTACAAGCTTTATGACATTGTTGTAAAACCATTGAAAGTTCTGTTGACCTTCTTTTCCATTCTGTTCCTCTTTGTCTGAATGAGTTGTCTGACTGGGATGTTTTCTTTTTTCTTTTTGCCTCCATTTACAGAGACATTGATGGACACAAGGTGGGCCACAACGGAATTAGCCTGGACTTCACACCCTGAAACTGGGGTAAGTTCAGTCAGCATTCTCTATAACTCGATGTTTTAAAAGGAAAAGAAAAGGTACTCGTTTTTACACTTTTAATGGGAAATGTTAACATTCATCAAGATGCGCTTGTTAGGGAGAATAAAAAGACTGAGGACTATCCGATTTAATCGCCCCGCCCAGGCACAGATGTTCCTTTAACCCTGCATCAGTGCACTTAAGACACATAAAGAGCACTAAATTTTCATAGAGTTTGTTTTTAAACACTGAATTATTTCTCAGTATTGACCAGTCATGCATCTGTGGGTTCAAACTGACTTTATATAAGGTACACGTGACAGCATCATTTACTTTCCCATGTGGCATCCACAATGAGCCAAAGAAGAGCAAAAAATCCTGACCCCTCCTCATCTGTACTTCAAAGAGTGCCAGCTCTCCTCCCCTTGCCTTTGTGCTGTCCTCTGACTAGGCCCTTGAGTTTTGAAAGGTGGGCCCCCACTTTATATATTTAATTGTTTCCCCTGCACACTTGCAGGGAGATTCCTCCTTCCCAGTTCGAAGTCACCCACCCTCCCTATTCTCCTTCTGGTTTCTTCCCAGCCAGACACATTAGCCAGCTCAGCTGTAAACAGTCAGTAGGACAAATGCCCTCGCAGCCTGTCATGACCTCCCTGCTCCTCCCCTTCCATCGTCTCATCTTTCCATCGTCCCTGTCTCACTTTTCCTGTTAAACCCACAATGCACGAGTAAAGCTCCCACCAGCTCTGAGACTCGTGGTATAAAACCTAAACCCCTCCCTGCTTCTTTCAAAACTCAACGTGTAACAGATGCTCCTTTTCAGGGGACATATATAAAGTGGTGAGCTTCTTGCAGTCCAGATTCCCACATTACTAGTCAGAGGAGTAGAGTAGAAATTTTCCCCTGGCTTTCCTGTCTTGCAGCAGAAGGCGGCACAGACAGAACTTGTCCTCCCAGTTATTTTTCTTCCTTTTGTACCTTTGTTTCTTTTTTTTATTCTTTAACACTCTAAAAAATCAATTCTCCCTATTTTTTTTAGTGCACACTTCCTCTGTATGTGACTATTTTGAGTACTTTTGCTGCCTGTTTTTTTTTTTTTTTTTCAATAGAAGAGATTCAAAAGGAAGCAGTGCAGAGGCTGGGAAACAAGAGAAGAACACGAGTGTTTTGGGAGAAAGAGAAAAAAATATGAAGTAAAATTTAACAAAATACCTTTGAAGAGAAAATATATTTAAAAGTTGTAAGATGGGGAAAGAAAAACTTAGGCGTTTTCTTAGAAAAATATTGAATAGAATCCACTTACAAGTAAACTTTTGTGCCACCCTGCTGAGTCTGAATCACAAGATCTGTGTTTTTTTCAGTTTGACTTAGTGCATACAATGTTGGAAACACATATAGTCACATGGGATGCATATTAAAGCATTGATAACTCTTCACGTGTGGGCGTTCTTTCTGATTGTTCTATCGCATCATCTTATCATCTCTTCAGCATTCTTTGCATTTCTGAGTCTCAATGTCTCTCCCACGGCATTGTTTAAAGCAGAAAGTGTTTTGAAGTGTATGCACATGCCTGTTTTTAGACCTTGGGCAAGTTTACTAGTTTACATGTTTTCTTTCTGTATTTTCACATAAGGTAAAACTTCTGTTCCGAAACTAAGTAACTAAGCTCCGAAAATAAGCTGAAGGGGTATTCCCCTTCAGCTTATTTAGGTATAGCCATGGGTTTTCCCATGGCTGCTATACATTATGAGGTATAGCAAGCATGGGATTTTTTGCAATGGCACAACAAAAAAGTTGAAAACTATAATTACGGTTATGCAATTGAACTCATTCCTCATGGTAAGAATTGTCCACGTTTTCATAAAATTTGATTTTTAATATGTTATACTATATTTATAGTTATGCTTGTAACTCAATGAATTAAGTGTGATTAATTTAAACATTAGATTACATGGTTTCCTGAAAAGCCACATTTAATTTAAGAGTTTTTAATCATTTATTATTGAGATTCATTCGAGGGCTCCTGTTTTTTTTTAATTCATTACAGGAAAATTGCAGTCCCCTAAAAGTATGGTTGCTTTCTACATTTTACAAGGCAACAAGCCTGCAAACAAAAAGAATAAACCAACAACAAAGTTAAACCAGAAGAAGATAAAAACAAGAAGTAACTCTTAAAGTCAAAACTAAACTTTCCGATGCATAATCATTTATCAAGGAATGTGTCCTCTTTTTATGGAAAACATTTATTCAAAATGTCTGTGTTGAAAGGAATTTTGTTTTGATTCTACACCTACTTCCCACAATGACTAACTATTTGTTACAGATTATCAAATGATAAAACAAGGCCAACGTTCAAGTGTTATTCTATCCTGACACTTGATATAGATGAAGTATTTGTTTTCTGTATACTGCATATAAAACTTGCAAAGTAACTTGTTTTAAAAGAACAGTTTGTTAAATAGTTGATATGCATTTGCACTGACTGGTTACTGTCCAACAAAAGCTGACAATAGACAAAGCTCACATTTTCTGCCACTTTATCTACTTGATTTTAGAAATAAGGGAAAATATCATTACTTCTGTTTCTCTGCCTCATGTATGTGGCTTCTGAAAGAAGCTTTGATTATAATGAGCATATAGAACGGATAGCTGTTTGGCATAGCAATCAATGTGATAGAAAATCAATCACCAAAAACCTGACCCTTGTCCCTCCTCTATTCAGCCTTGGCTTTACAAAAAAGCCCTGCCTGCTGGTGCATGTCTTCAAGCACCAGCTCAAGCAGACAGGTTCACACTAGAATTTTAAACTATCGCACCCAACTTTGTGTACACACCCACAAACACTTGGCTGCATCACTTCTTTGCAGTGGGTGATTTATTACACTGAACTAGATTCCCATTGACACTTCATGCTTTCAGCCATCCCATTGACCTGGCTGGTGATTATCGATTCCCTCAGGTCTTTTCCTTCTTCTTTTGCCATCGCTTTAATGCCACCGCTAAACTACACCCATTCTCCATATCTCTCCCTCGTGGCCTCCAGGGTCTTGGATGAATAGCCCTGTCTCCACCACATCCATATTACAGCTTAATTAAGATGATCCAAGCTTAAATGGAAACAACAGACTCTAAGGGATAAATTGATGGGTATTCAAAATACTTTTGAGAAAGTCAAATTCTTTCAGGCAAAGGTTAGATCCAAGCACAAAACCACTTACCGTACATTGATGTTTGTTGTAGGCTTTGATGAGATGAAAACAATTGGTTTTATTTTATTTATTAAAGGAAATAGGTGGTGACTAACATCTTTACTCCCTTGGTTTTGATTCAGCAAATCTAACAATGTTTTGAAGCTAAGCAGAGCACTTCAGTCTAGTTTCCTTGCACTCATTTAATTCAGCAGGTACGTTTAAGTAATACGATCCTATTTTCTACTGAGTAATTTACCTCCTGGGTACTGTGGGAACACCGATGTTGAAGATTGTAAAAACAAAAAAAAGCATGAAGGTTAACCAACGCCTTTTTTCAGTCTTTATTAGAGGACGTTACAGTCATTGCTCCATAATTGAAGCATAATTGGTTGTGTAGCAATGTGGGTTCTACTTCACAACAGATATGAGGTAAACATGCTGTGGTGGCTTTATGGTGAGAAGGTGACAGGCTGCAGTAATTGTGATAAATCTGCAGCCCTGGTTCCTGCATTTTTCTCTACATTAATCAGGAATGAAAATTATGTTATGGTAAAATAAAGGCACAGGAAATCATCAAGATATTGGAATATTTTACTTACTTGTGCAATAAGTCCCTAACCTCTTTATGATGTCTTTCACTTTTGTCATTAAGCAACACTGGTTAAAGCTTATCATGATATGTGGAGCTGCACAATTTTAAATTGTTAATGAGGAAACATATCAAAAACATTTATAATTTTTGATTAATAATGTTTCTCATCTGCTTTCTTTTTAGTGGGAAGAGGTGAGTGGCTATGATGATGCCATGAATCCCATCCGGACCTACCAAGTCTGCAATGTTCAACAACTTAACCAGAACAACTGGTTACGCAGTGATTTTATCCCACGTAAAGATGTTCTTCGAGTATATGTGGAAATCAAATTTACAGTGCGTGACTGCAACAGCATTCCCAACATACCAGGGTCCTGCAAAGAGACATTCAACCTCTTCTACTATGAGTCTGATTCTGATTCAGCCACAGCCACCAGCCCTTTCTGGATGGAGAACCCCTACGTAAAGGTGGACACAATAGCACCAGATGAAAGCTTCTCCATGCTCGACTCTGGACGAGTAAACACAAAGGTGCGAAGTTTCGGGCCACTCTCCAAAGCTGGGTTCTACTTGGCCTTCCAGGACCTTGGTGCCTGCATGTCACTCATCTCAGTAAGAGTGTTTTACAAGAAGTGCTCCACTACAATCGCCAACTTTGCAGTTTTCCCAGAAACAGCGACAGGGGCTGAAGCAACTTCCTTAGTTATTGCTCCTGGAACTTGCGTTCCCAATGCCTTGGAAGTGTCAGTTCCGCTGAAGCTCTATTGCAATGGAGATGGAGAGTGGATGGTTCCTGTAGGAGCCTGCACCTGCTCAGCTGGTTTTGAACCAGCCGGGAAAGAAACTCAATGTCAAGGTGAGTGTTTTCATAACAGATATGGGTCAATCCAGGATTTTATTCTTTGTTTGTAGTTTTGCTGCTGTAGATTTATTTTCACCAGGGTTAGGACATTCCCGGCTTCCACTGATGTAGATTGACTTATTTTGTGTGTTATTCTATCCTGACACTTGATATAGATGAAGTATGTGTTTTCTGTATACTACATATAAAACTTGCAAAGTAGCATTAACTTGTTTTAAAAGAACCTCTCTGTAAAATGATCATGATCACACCTTTAAGTACATATTGGATTTTTCTTGTCACCCCGAGAGCATGTCAATGTCAAATCTTTTAGGATTTAAATGTGATTTTGGTGAAAATACTGATTGAGTCTAAATTTCTTTTGGCCCAGAGGCCATGGCCTTCTCTTGTGTTGTCTATCAGGGTTAGGATAATTCAATTCTAAACATTCAATAGCATTGAGCAATTTATAGCACATTTTTGCCTTTCAAGTTCTTGCTAACTAAATGTAAATGAAGCTTGGGCTGTCTGTTTATGACAGCTGGGATGCTCATGGTTTCAGGTCTGTTGGAAAACATGACGAGTTCACAGAGGTTGAGGTAAAGGTGAATTTTAACAGCATGGTCTCGTCTGAAATTGAGTGCAGGTGACAGCGGGAGAAGAATGAAGGATAAATGGAAACTGTGTGTGTGTGTTGAGGGGTATAAGGGCGGAAAATTGGGCTCAGGGTGTGTAGGTCAAATGGAGACAACTGGATGAGAGGGAGGAAGAGAGGGCAAGGGAGAGAGCTGGCAGGGTTATTGATCAGCAGGGGCTTATTGCACTGCCTCTGCACATGTTCAGCCTGTGTGGGGTTTGTGCATCATCTTTGCTTACTTGGGCTGAGAAGGCTCATTCTTCTTGTCACTGCGCAGAAGATGAGGCCACAAGCAACTTGTCTTCAAATTCCATGTCCATGATCAGGCAGAGAATGGGTGCAGTCCAGAGAGCTTCTTGATGTCCCCAGTATGCACTTACTTATAAGGAGGAAGTAAATCCAAAGTGTATGTGGTTAGAAAAGCATTTGTTTACTTTTGGCAGCTCAAGGTTAAAGCTCTGGTGACTGGGCCCTGATAAACTGCACTCTAATCACTGAAAACCACAAGGGATAAATCTCTCAGCCTTTCTTCTCTTTTCCTTTGGTCCACTCTGCTTTTACCTTCTCTTCTAGTGTTATTTTCGTACATGTTTCATCATTTCATTGCCTCCTCAGATGTCCTTCTTGTCTAACATGCGGTTTCTGCTCTTTTCCGTGCTAGTTCTCACTATTGCCAGTCCTTCCTAATCTGAAGGCCGTTGCTCTCATTAATTAGCCTCCAGAGATATAGCTAGGATGTCAGCATTAATATTAATCGATGAGCACTTTTTTTGTGCCTCCTTGCTCATTTTTGCAGCATTTTTCCCCCCACCCAATATTCTTAACTTTTTTCAGTCCTCACACTTTCCATTTCCACCATACATTCTAATCACTTCCTTAAGCTCTATGTTCTGCATGAGAGGATAAGACACAGGGGAGTGAGGAAGAGGAGTGGAGGCTGTGGGGGTGAAAGCTCCTACAGGATTAGCATTTTCAATGCCTCCTTCTCTCCCTCTACCCCCTTGTCTGTCTCTGCCTCATTCTTTAATGGCTCCTCCAAGGGAAAAACAGATGAAAGGAGGAGGATGACCCCTTTACTTGCTGGAAGTGATTGATCAGCACTCCTGATCTTTTTTTTTCTTTCTTAAAAAAGAAAAATTGCCTTTTTTTCATGGAAAATGCTCTTGGAACATCTGTACTTGGGCTAACGTGGTCAAATTTAAATACTTGTGCTGGTTAAAACATATTTTCGTTTTCCTTGTGTTAAGTACATTTAAATAAACTTTTATTGGTCATGATACCGATTCAAAAGGTTGCTTTACTACTTCGCTAAACTTTAGGTGGTTTCTTATCTATTTATCAACCTCTGCCTGTTAGCTTGCTGTGCGGATGAGTGATTAATGGTGGAAGAACAAATACACTTAGTGTTAACATATACTCAGGGTTACCGGTAGTTTTGAGCTAATATTCAACTTTTAAAAGCAGGAAAACAGCAGGAGCAGTTAGTGGTCTGCTGTGAATTTGATCCCCAGTCTTTTCAACAGGAAGCATAAATCCAGCAAAGAAGCTATGTGATGATTATCATTCAGAGGGGACAAACTGCGTTGTGTGTCCTTGACATTGATGAGAGCCGCCGCACCACTGGATCAGCTAATCAACTGCCCCTTGTAAACTTTGCCTGTCTAACTTGCTGCTGTCGCTTTTATTAAGCACCGCCACAAGCTCATTCATCTTTTAACAAGACACTTTATGAAAGATATGGAGGCTGCCAAAGTGCTGTGGATCCCAGTGCTGCTGTTATGGTTTTCCTGCCTGTCTGTAACTTATCAGTAGACTTATAACCTTCCAAATAGCTGCTATAAATGGAGATAGGACTTTTTCAAAGGCTAGCAGTGTTTTGACCTGATTAACGAGGCATTGCTCAATAAAGAGCCAGTTTAGGTAAAACTATGTTAAGGGAAGTCCTCTTTATAGATGTGCTGCAAAAAACCTCTCAACATTTACAGACTTTTCATCTGAAAGTCTGTTTTTTCTCTAGAAGCAGCAAACAAAAAGACTGTTCACTTACTGGTTTTTATATAGCCTGAATTGACAACTTCATGGAATGGGCCTCAGGCTTTAATTTGCCCAATGATGCAGCATCACTTTACACATTTTATATTAAATTAGTTTAGAAAGAAGAAGAAAAATAGTATGTAGCCTTTAAAATCTTACCCGTTCTTGCTTGTTTTGTTATCAGCTTGCGGCTCTGGCACCTTTAAGTCCAAACAAGGGGAAAGCCCCTGTCTTCCATGCCCAACCAACAGTCGTGCCACCTCTGGGGCAGCCAGTCTTTGTTCCTGTCGAAATGGTTACTACCGCTCCGACACGGATTCCGCAGACTCTCCTTGCACAAGTAAGTAAAAAGCATAACTTCATTTTAATTTTTTTTTTATCTTGTCTTAGTATTTAAACAGTTCATTTTTATGCACTTTTAGATGAAACTGTTGTGCTCAGTAGCAAATGAGATGGAAAAGTTTTTCTTTTTTCCCAGCCTCTGTGCTGGAGTTGTGTTCTCAATGACTGATAAAAGCAAGGACAATGTTCCCACCATATCCCACATATGGCAAACACGGCTGCTTACTTTCCCAACATTATCAGAACTTTTTCATCCAAACCCGCCTCTTCCCATCTGTCTGTGAAGTCTATGTACTCTCAGTATTGCATTCTCTTTAAAGGCAAATAGTTCAGTGTTCAGTAGCAGCAAATATGCCGACATTGGAACAAATTCATTCAATGGAGAGGAAGATGCTATTTCTTCTGCAAGGGTGGGGGTATGAATCTCCCACAGCGCTGTAAAAGATAAGACTCTGGTAATTGGATAAGAATTGCCAAGGCTCTTCCAACAGTTTGTCTTACGTGTTCCCTGCAGCACACTGACACACAGGAGCAGAGTGGAAATAAGCATGCAATTCAAATTTGAACTCCTGTCCTCATTTTTTTTTCTGAAGGACTGCAGGAAGAGTAGCTTTTTGCATGTACGGAAAAAGATAAATATATATTTATATATTCATGTCAATGCATTGGAAATGTACTAATACCACAGCACAGGGGAAATTACTGGGTCAAAAATAGTTGAATAATGAATGTATGTGAACATAAAGCCACATCCACTGTGTTTTTCAATGTGACTCTTAGTCTATTGTCAGTATGTCTCTGAAGTGTCACCAAGGCAGTTTTTCCCCGTATTGTGCCCTGAGATTAAATTTTTTCTCATTCCAAACCTATTTTCCTCATCTCATCAAAATTTTGACTTTCCTTTCCAGCGGTTCCATCTGCACCACGTAATGTCATCTCCATTGTCAACGAAACCTCCTTGGTGCTGGAATGGAGTGAGCCTCGCGATCTGGGCGGACGTGAAGACATCATTTATAACGTCATCTGCAAAAAGTGCCTCCCTGAGCGAGGAATGTGCTCCCGGTGTGATGACAATGTGGATATTTCGCCGCGTCACCTCGGCCTAACGCAGCGCCATGTAACGGTCCGTAACCTTCAGGCCCACACTCAGTACAGCTTTGAGATCCAAGCAGTCAATGGTGTTTCCAGCAAGAGCCCCTATACACCTCAAGTCTCTACAGTTAATATCACCACAAATCAAGCAGGTAAGTTCACCATTAACAGATATTAGATAAGACCATGTGACAAACATTCAAAGTGCAGAAAAAGAAATAAAAAAATCTTAAGAAAATTACTAGGTTTGTAAAGAAGAAATTGTTTTTTTGTGCGTATGTAGGAGTATCCTACACATTCCTCCTATGAACAGGACACAGAAGGAAGACATTTTTGACTGAGCTTAGAAGGGAACCTATTTCACACGCCTACAGCATGCTCTGTAGAAACACTGATGCAAATAGAAAATGCAAGGCAGTGTGTATTTAGAGCGTTAAACCATCAGTGTTCTGTCTGCCCACTGATTCCAACCCACCACTCCTGCAGCTCACAGCAGCACCAGTAAATAGGGCAATATATCAGTCAGTGTTAAGGTCGTATCATGTTGAATTTTGTTCTTGTTTTAGATTGTGTTTGACAGGGTGACAATTCATGCAGATACTTACAGATTGTAAGTTACTTATTTAGACTTATTTGGCAATGCTGAAAAATGCATTTGCGTAGTGCCTTAGGGAATGTAAATACATTTCAGAAATGCTGAGTTCTGAATGGGTCTCTTTAATAACATTCTCCTCAGGCACTTAAGCCATGTCTTGGATGGTTTTAGCTGCTGTGTTAAATTTGCTCCCGGAGGCAGCTTAGACAACATCACAGTCTGTGCTTTGCTCCTCCCCCTCGCTCTTCTCTGAATGACCTTGTCCTCCTCACCTCTAACCTTGCATGCCTGCTCCTAAAAGATGCTTTTGGAATACCACTTCTTTGTGGGTCTAGAATCTAAAAGCCCCATAACCCCCATGTGAGGGCTTCATTGTTTTATAAAGGGGTTTGAAACTGGGCTGATGGGAACAACTGTCTATCCGTAGTTGCAAAAGGTCAGCAGAGTGGTGGAGGAAAAGACAGGGCAAGAGAGCATCAGCTCTGATCAGATTATCCATTTGTGTTGTTCCAGAACTATCCCTGCGTGTGCATTCACCTTTTAAGAACCAAAATAAATAAAATGGGTAGTGATAAGCTTCAGGGGCCACCTCCATGGTAACTTCAACATCATTTCCAAGAGAAGGGCCCCTAATCCCTGTGCTGGGGTAACTAGGGGCTCTGGCTAGGAAGTATTGTCCTTTGCAGTAGAAAAGGCATGAACAATTAGAATGGATGGGGGTGGTTGGGAAGAGACAGAGTCAAAGAAGGGCAAATTTGGTACCAGACTAAAAAAAAAGCATGGTTGTTTGGTCCTAAACACAGGCAACACAAGGGGAGATAAGGAGAAAGTGTTGTGGAATGCTATGCCTAAATCAGTAAGAGATGGGCATTTAAAAGTATCTTTTTGACATGCACACCTGGTTCTTATTCTTAGTATAATGTCCAGAAGCTGGAGCACACCTTTGAACTTTAATGTTTTAGTCCTTAATTCATGATTAGCTTTGTGAATTCCTTTTTATTCACAGAAGAGGAATGCTTTAAGGAAATTCATCAATTTTTGTCACAGATATTGTCCAAAATATGTGAATTCCTAGGTGATTTTCCTGCTTAAAAAACAAATAACCAGGGCATATAAAGTTTTATAAAGTTCCAAAACTTTATAATCTGACCTTTATACAGAGAACATAGTCAAAATCAAATAAAGTAAAGCTTGAAGAAAGCTGTAGAAAGGCAAGAAAAAAAAAACACCAAAGGAGAGTATGTGTGGACAGGAAGATGTCAAGATTTTTTTCATTTATTGGTACTGGTGTTATTGTTAGGAAACAAAAGGATTACCCTGAGACAAAGGGTGTGAGTCAGATGCACAGGACAAGCTTAACTCAGAAAATAGGAAGATGGTCATGGAGACAGACAGCACTTTGACGTTAATAGACACATTAACAAAGCATGGAAAGCTCAAGTGGGTGGAGTGGCTGTGGCTGGTTTTTACTCTACTGGGATGATGATTAATCAATGAACGCAGGGATTTGTATGTCTTTTTTTATGTTTCAAGAGGTTTTTTTTCTGTAATGCATGCACACATATCACATTTTGTCAACAAATATGTAAGCCTAAAAAATTCCACATTTAAATGTGCACCTTACTGGAAATCACATTTTTCTGTCAGGTGTAGGGGAACTGCACATCCCCTTTTGCTTCCCTGGTACCAGCCTGAGGAAAGAATTTGAGCTGAAGCAGAGTTTGGTTTTGCTCCTTAACTAATCACCAAACCTCTATTGAGTTCATAGCTTTTCATATTGAGCTCTTGAATGTGCACAAAGATCGCAGAACTTCAACGCAAATCAAATAATAACTAAACCATTTTTTTTTTATTATTAGCTCCATCTGCGGTGCCTACAGTCCATCTGATGGCAGCCACAGCAAGCACCATGAGCCTGTCCTGGCTTCCTCCTGAGAAACCCAATGGAATCATTCTGGATTATGAAATTAAATACCATGAGAAGGTATGCCACACATGCAATCATTTTTCATTGACTGGCAAAATCCTGGTTTTTCTAAATTTTAATCATGCCTCTGCTATAAAACAAATGGTTACTGTCACATGTATCACCACTTCAGGTTGTGTTGGCATTCTCTTTTACATATGTGTTGCTTTTGTTCTTGGTCTATGTCTTTTTTTTATATTGACAGTTTTTCTATCATTTTTCCTTCCTTCTTTCTCATGCTATGTGTTTTAATGTGTCTATAATTTTAAACCCCAAAGAATTATAAATCAAAGGAAGTCTATTTATTAGAAAAAAGAGATGTACAAAAAGTGTCATCATGGGACCGATTGGTTTGAAAAAAAGCCCATCTGTCATGGAATGTGTCCAGTTTTATAGAGCTATTGCCTGTCAAAATTATTTGCCACTTTGTGAAAATATATATATAGTATTGATACCAAAAGATATTCAGCTATAGCAGTCATGTAGGGGGTGATTAAAGCTACGAAAAGGAAAACAGTTTTTGGAACCAGGAAGTATGTATATCTTTTGGTGGACTTTACATTAAATTTAACAAGATCCACAGTGTTTGCCTAGTGAACTGACTATAGGTTTATACATGTGCCCCTTCATTAAATTATTTGCTGTCTTCATATCATTTTCTGTCATATTACCAAAAATCTTTTTTCTCTGCTCCTTTGACTCCATTTTTTTTCCCCTTTATGGTGAAATAGGTACGCCATTTTGTTTTGTTTTATATATGTATCATTCTATGTGCAGGATCAAGGTGAGGCCATTGCCCACACCATGACTGCCCAACGAAGCAACGCCCGTATCGAAGGTCTCAAGGCCGGTACGCCCTATGTGGTGCAAGTGCGCGCCCGAACTGTGGCGGGTTATGGCCGTTACAGCAGCCCAGCAGACTTCAGCACTAACCTGCAAAGTATGCTACTCATTTCTTCTTTAGTTTTCATAAAAGGATGCAGTAATCTAGGATTTTTGTTTAATAAGAGCACAAACAAGGCAGATTTGACACAAACTGTTGTAAAACAAATTATGAGGTTGTCCTATCTTTACTACTCTTTTTCCATTTAAAGAAAACAATAAGTCACATATCTCAGAAGGTCAACTGATCACTTTTTAACAATAGAAGATGGAAATTCACCTTTGTTGTCTTTGAAAAAAGCTTAATTTATTAGTACTTGATTGTCCGCTGCGTAATGCATTCAGATTAACTAACAGAAGACAAAAGAAAAATCAGCATAATAATGTGTCTCACAATGTGCCACAGTATTTCATTATACTGAACTATGGCTTTAATCAAAATCTCTTTTTTATTCTTCTGCCTCTATTACATCAAAAGCTGATCCACCTAAGTCATGGCAGGAGCAACTTCCCCTCATTGTTGGGTCGGCCACCACTGCCTTGGTCTTTGTTATTGCAGTTGTAGTCATCGCTATCGTCTGTCTCAGGTAAGAGCAGAGCTTTTAAAGAGTACAATTATTTAAACACATACATATTTGACTTCAGTGTTTCTGTCTAACAGTTGAGGAAAACAGAAATAGCTCAATTGTCAATCTTTTTTGAGTGTCCTCCAAAACGCTCTCAATGGACTGTGTTGCCACCTGGGAGGCCACTGAATTCCAGATTAGCCCTCTGAATCTCTGAATAGTAAACAGCTTTGGCCAAAATGCTATTTTTCTCACTGCACACAGTATGGTTTGGCAGCTGTTGGACCTGATAGGACTGCTCATAGTCCAGCTCTCAGAATCAGCTGTTTAGTTGCTTGGCTCTGTCCACAGAGCACAATTGACTAGACTGATGCTCACACCTTTCAAAAACTCTGATGCTGCATCAGCTGGGTCTAACCACACTCATTTATCCTTATACAACTCATTTGTCAGACAGAAAACACTGTGTGTGCGTGCACACATGTGTGAAGGGTTGGCATCCGTTGCTGACTAGAGCCCACCGTCCTCCCTCCACAAGCCAGTTCAGGCAGAGGCTGACAAGCGTAGGCATCGGTCACGCTAGACTGAATAATAATCTTCTTGATCCCCCTCCTCTCCTTTTCTCTCCTGCTTCTTCTTCACTCTTTTCTGTTTTCACACTGCTACATTGTGTCTCTCAGGGTCTTGGCTTAGCCACTGCTCTGACTGCCACAGAAGGGGAAAATAGTAATAATACAGAGCCTCTGCATATACCAGGACTAAATTAGAATTTGAAATAAGATGCTAATCACCGTTGGGTATCCTTGCCCTGGTTAGTGGTTAGACAACAAAGGAAGCACATTAACATGTAATTTCAACAACCCAACCCCCCATCTGTGGCTCCCATCCCTGCTATTGGGGACCAGTCCAGGAAGGTGAGGCTGTAAAAACTGATAGACATGTGTGCAGAAAGAAAAAACAAAACAGGCAAATAAAATACAAAATGGAAAGAGACAATGACATCAGTGGAGTTGCATTGCATGCGAAGCGAGTAAGACAAAGATTGAAGGGGGATGAATAGTGTGATGTCAGAAGGGTGAGACAGTAGAGACAGCTGAGCTTGCTCTTTAAGTCTTCTTTTGTTTCGACTGGAGGTAAATAGTGTTCACATGCAACAGACAGTAGTATGATATCCTTTTATTTGCACTAGCATTGCTGGTTTTTAGCATGACTTATAGTCAGCCTAGGCATTGATTCATTTGTCTTCTGTATTCAGTTACAACCTAAAAAGGTTAACCAAGTAACAGAATAATGTCTGTGTATCTTATGCTACAAAGAGACTTTGTTGAAGATGTTTTTTTGCTGTTGTTGTTGTTCTACCTGTATTCTTTTCAATTCTGTGGTTGACACTTAGATTTTGTTTTCATCTTTCTCAATAGAAAGCAGAGAAATGGTTCAGAGTCAGAATACACAGAAAAACTACAACAATACAGTAAGTGTCATTGTTAATATCCTCCTTCATTTTGCTGTATTTTCATTCAGGCAGCATTATTTATTTAGTTTTGAAAGGCATAAATACAGAGATGTAAGATGAATCTGGTTCTTATTTGGCCTTTTTGACAACACACATGCATTTTATTGTCTTTGTGCCAGAATCCCCAATAGTTACCCCGGGAATGAAGGTCTACATTGACCCCTTCACCTATGAGGACCCCAATGAGGCTGTACGCGAATTTGCCAAGGAGATTGATGTGTCCTGCGTGAAGATCGAGGAGGTCATTGGCGCAGGTAACCCACCAAAGCTCCTGAGCTACAGGGGGAAGACTCCTGGTCACATCCAGGCCATACCGTTAGAGGACTTCACACCAAGCGGTACTTTCACTCAATTAATCGCTAGTCCTCTTTTTCCTCCCCACCCTACCACACTTGTCACCTTTTAGGAACCCCTTATCCAACATTGTAGATATCCTCAGCACTTGTGTATTGAGAATTGCTAGCTGTGTCCCCCTTAAGTTAGCATGACTCACAGCCCTTGTACCCCTCACACTCCATGTGTATTTAGAGTAGTTGTAATACCTTTTGTATGGAGGATTATCATTTCACTTGTATCCTCAAAATGAAACTCAGTCCTGAAAAGAAAGCAATGCATTGCATAGAAATATATTGAGTTCAACAGTAATATCCAGATCTGGAGTAATAACTGGATTCGGTGAAACCAGATTTTGCACAATTTAAACTACATCCCCATACAGATTTAGTTAAAGAGGGGATTTTAAACCTGTGTCTGGGAAAGTGGGTGTAAGCTGTTACTTATCTTTTAAAATAACCTTCATGGAAAAGGTCTGAGTTGAACCGTTTTATTTTTTGCACATTTGTTGACCTGTGAGCTTTTTAAAAACAAGTATGACATTTCAACAAATATCTTTGAGATTTAAAGGACTTCTTGGAGATTCTTGGTCATGAACACATAAAGCCGAGGTGCTTTAGAAGTTCCTTTAATGCGTTTTCTTACAAATATATTTTCAGAAGATGTTACTGAAGTGAAGAGTACTAAGTGTGGCTGAATAGCACATTATATCTTTTACAGGATTTACTGTGTTTGGCTCCACCCACTTTTTACTATCTTGATCAACTCAAAATGGAAAGTAAAACATTTTGGCTTGCGCAGGATTATTATATTTGATCCCTGTCCCTTGCCAATACACCTCCTCCACAATGTGGTTGTTCTCCCTTTTTTATTTTTTTACAAACCCCTACAGGATTTTATGTACCATTAAAGACTTCTTGTATTTGTGTATTTGAAAGTAACTTCTCTTCCCTAAAAACTGCAGGACATTGCCACATGAGGTTGTGTTTTTTAGTATATCTGAGCGATATTGAGGGACGTTGGCAGGGATGGAAATCTGCTACTACTGCTTCTGCTACTACCATTACTACTGCTGTGTCTTCTACTACTACACTGCGACAGCTCTTCTACTGCTGAGACTGCTACCAATTGAAACCCGTCGCTTCCCAGCATTCACTTTTAAAGTGACAAAATCCTCAACCCCTGTTTTCCCTGTCCCCTTCCTCTCCTCTACCCCTGCCTCAATCCATCCCTACATTTCTCTTACTTTCCTTCCCCTTACTCATCCCGCACTATGGTACCTTTGCACCAATGATGAAACACATCACACTCACCAATTAATTTCCATGCATTTTTGCACACGCTTGGTACAGACTCTAAACATAAAGCGTCCACAACCCCCAAACCACCTAAGCTTTTGTCTCCACCCATCTCCTCCTCTGGTGCCCGCTTCCTCAGCTACTCTGAAGCTTAGCACCATCCTCCTAATCCACCATCCCTTTCCTAGCTCCAATTTTTACATCTTTTGTGTCCTACCTGCCACATTTTTTTTTCCTTGTTCCAGTTTAATTTTCAAAATTATTTTGCTTTCAGCTTGTTTTATGATTCCACCATGCTTACCACTTACCATTTTTTAAAGCTTAGACAACAACAGTAATCGTGTATCGTACCCTCCCTGTTCACCTCCATACGTTAAGACTGGCCTAAAGTCCTGGCTTTTCTTAGCTTGCCTTGCCCACTCCCCGTGCTCCCATTCCCTGGCTCCTTGGTTCTAACCAGTTAACTATTCCCTCTCCCCTTTTTTCCCCCCACTTTTCCACCGTGCCTTTCTTCCATCTCTCCTCTTTCTCTTTTGCTGTATTTCTGTCTGGCTTACCTGGGCTCTCACAGGAGAGTTTGGGGAGGTATGCCGTGGTCGCCTGAAGCTGCCTGGACGCCGGGAAATCATTGTTGCAATCAAGACTCTCAAAGTGGGCTATACTGACCGCCAGAGGCGAGACTTCTTGTCTGAAGCTTCCATCATGGGCCAGTTTGACCATCCCAACATAATTCGGCTGGAAGGTGTTGTTACCAAGAGTCGACCTGTCATGATTGTGACCGAGTTTATGGAGAATGGAGCTCTGGACTCTTTTTTAAGGGTAACCAAAATCTTACACATTTTTTTCAAGTAGATAGTGGCTTTAATGTCAGCTATTTCTAAAACCAGTATTTATCCGTGATTTTTAACAGTGATGGTTTTATTAAAAAAAAAAAAGAAACGTATCTTAATTTTCTTAATCATACTTTTTGGGTTATCTGGCTTAAGTCTTTACCTTCAAAACTCTTGTAATAGTTATCCACAGAATTGATTATACATTTCTGATTAGGAGTGAAGTTCAACATGCCTTCAATTTATTACCGTAAGTTGAAATCCAATAATTTGTCATTCTGTCTGCTTTTTACAGCTTAACGATGGGCAGTTCACAGTCATCCAGCTTGTTGGCATGCTGCGTGGCATCGCAGCAGGGATGAAGTACCTGTCAGATATGAACTATGTGCACAGAGACCTGGCTGCACGTAACATCTTGGTTAACAGTAATCTGGTGTGTAAGGTGTCTGACTTTGGCCTATCTCGATTCCTTGAAGATGACCCCACAGATCCTACCTACACCAGCTCACTGGTTAGTCAGTTTGAAAATTATACCTTTTTTTTATTTAAACTAATTTTGAAATAAGATAAATTTGATTTCTTTAATGAATGTATCCTTTGTACTTTGTATAAAGCATTTTTCAACAAGTTCCATCGCAACCTCACACAGGTCTATGACATTATTGCCATGTTTGTAGAGATTTTCCTTTTGTGTCACTGTGACAAAGTTAGAGAGAAAAAAGGGCAATTTCAAACATTGATTAAAAAATATATGTGTACACAACTAATTGCACTGTTGAGTATCATACTGATACTGAGTTACAAAAAGAACTTGCAGAACAGAATTATTATGCACACTGTGGTCGGTGTGGTCCTGAAAAATGCATAACCTGCTTATATTATTAAATTACAGCAATACTACAAAGTACAGTACAGAGCAGAGATAAATACTATCATTCACACACAGCTATTCAAGTTTTAACCTTTAGCCAGTTTTAAGCCAGTAAAGCCAGACTTAGACCTTCCAGGTACTGGAAGATGTGACTGAGGACTGGTTTAAAAGTGGCTTACAGTCTGCAGTCACGTGTTCTATTTGGCTTATTTATGACATACTTAGATTCTGTGATGTTTGGGCTGTACATACACACACCCATGTGATGTACCTATTATTCCTTTAGACTGGTTTTCTCACCCTTTCTCTCCCCCTCTTGTATGTGTGTGGCTCTGTGTCTGTGCTCCATCCTTCCAGTATTTCATGCTCACCTACTCATTCGCATATCCACAGGGAGGCAAGATCCCCATCCGTTGGACGGCCCCTGAGGCTATTGCATACAGGAAGTTCACCTCGGCCAGTGATGTGTGGAGCTACGGCATCGTCATGTGGGAAGTAATGTCATATGGCGAGCGGCCATATTGGGACATGAGCAATCAAGATGTAAGTGTGTGTTGTTTTGTCAGACCTAGAAGCACAACTTCAAAATTTGTGAAACACTCAAAATCCCATTTTATTTACCAAATGTAACCACTTTTTAGTTTTCATTCTATGTATATCCATCCACAACTACTATTTGCAGAGGATATTGTCTCCCTGATTATATTTCTTCTTCTTATGTTCTACTTTTTCTTCCTTCTGTGTTCATGTTCTTCTCATAGTCTCAAATCTCAGTCAATTAGGTAATTCCCTCTCTATCTAAACTTTTGCTATTATTGCAAGTGGACTGATTTCTGTACTGTCCACTTTCAGGTGATAAATGCTGTGGAGCAGGACTATAGACTGCCCCCACCCATGGAATGCCCCACAGCCTTACACCAGCTCATGCTGGACTGCTGGGTGAAAGAGAGGAACCTGCGGCCCAAATTCACCCAGATTGTGGCGACATTGGATAAACTCATTCGAAATGCTGCGAGCCTCAAGGTGGTCACCAACAGCACGCAGTCCACAGGGTAAGAGCTAGGATCCCTAGATTTTAGGACACGGAAAGAAACAAAGAAAAATAGTTTCGAAACAAGAGACTGTTCCCATCCTTTTTATTAGATGAGACAAAAATATTGTATATGTTTCTGACCTTTTTCTTTCATTATGTCACACATGATAAGACATGTTAGGGTTTTACATTCGGTAATAATTAGCTAATTAAAGTCACCCAATTTCTTAGTCAGTTGGGTACCAGACGAACAGTTTAATTTGGACTTAAGCCACAGTGCTATGCGACTATTTTTAGGGTGGTGGATGTGGTTCACTCTGACTCAGCTGAAATGGTCTTTTAAGTAAAAACAGCAACAGCTTTTCCATACCAAGTTTACTGACAAATGTCGGCTTAGCCATTATGCAAATCACCATCATTCAATAAAGCCCTTAAAGCAGTTCAGCCACCAGCTGGGAGATCAATCAATCATGGCACATCTACATTTAGCTGATTTATCTTTATCTGACGCTTGTTTCTCAGAGGGAATTTGGAGGATGGAAAGCTGCAGAGTTGGAGCACTCAGTAAGCCGGGTGACCTACCTTTTTGTCCCTGCTTCAGGGTCTCTGTCTTAGGGGACATCTGTAGACAGTAGTAGATTTGACCCCATGAGGAAAACCGGGGTCTCTGTTGGCTACCAAAGTGACGTTCTTGGAAGATTGGGCTTGCGGTTAATTAGCTCGATTAAGGCGATGCAAAAAAGAGTTGGGAGCATCTTTTAATTAGCCACTAACGAGATTTTAAATGGGCCATTGGAGACGGGGCCTCCGACTGACAACCTCAACAAAGGAGGACTGAGCGATGACACAGCAGTCCTGCTTGGCAAGTAGTTTTACTAAAACTGTTGAACTGGATGATTCACATAAAATGAGTAGCCATATCAAATTCCTTAATTTAAAAAGTAAAACTGTGAGTCAAAGCATTGAAGAAACTGTGAACGTCTCCTGTAAAAGCTGTCACACTTTTTCATGCATTTAGGGTTGGCATGCAGCTCTCTCACTAGCTAGTTCACAGGATTATCCAGCTTTCCTGCTGGGTCTTTGCTTGTTGCTCAAATGTGGCCAGCAACAGTCTGGACTCTTTTAAAGTCAACTTTACAGAAGAAGGGCTAACAATACTCAATTAAGAGAAGCCAGAGTCTGGCGTTAACGACAGCCCAAGGCTCAGAAGCACAGCCCTTATTAAAAATCACTCCATCTACACCATTCAATGGAGCCTCTGTATCACTGTTATTAACTCTCCCACTATGCCTTTTCTCTTCTCTCCCTCTTTCATTCTTCATTCCTCTTTTAATTGTTAATGAATCTAATGCCATCAAAAAGGATGACAGGGATCAACAGAGCAGAGAGGAGGGAAGACAGTGGTGCTCTTTCTCCAGGCCTGCTCCCTCAACTGTTTCTTCTCCTTCACCTCCCTTCACTTCCCCGTCATCCTCTCCACCTCCACCTCCACTCTTGTTCATCCGCTCTACTTCACTTTGAGTTGTTTCACTGTTTTATTAAAACTCCCAAGGTGGCCCCTCTATCTGCAGCACTGATCAGCACTGGTATTTTTTTTTTAAGAGAAGCCTTCTTTCTCTGTCAACGGGAGCGCAGGAAAGTGCAAAGAGCACCAAAACACATTCACAACCCCTTGTGTGACTGTCTCACAAGTTCCCCCGAATGTGTGACCACATGAACACACGAATGATATCTCTGTTTACACTCTACAAATATTTTTGCTTGTGATAAAGAAAAGGTCAACTCGTCCCTTTGGGATTGTGTTGGACTCATTCTTCTGTTGAAGTAACATATTCTGCAAATCCAGACATAATGTGTTCTCTAATACTCAAATGCACCATGGGAGACTGTGCTGTAAATGCAAAGATTATGTGCCAAAAGGCATCATGGTTACATCCTGCTGTTAAGCTCATGTTCAAACAGACAGTGTAAATTTGATTTAACTGACCAGAAAAACCTCATGGAACCAAATATTCCTATATCCGATTCAAACCACATTTATTGGATATTTTCAAAGTGCAAATCGGTACAAGCACACATGCTGAGTTTAAGTTTTTTTTTTGGCTTTTGCACCGAAAAAGATGATTGTCCATATATTTTTAGGGGAAATAGTTGGAAAGATTAAATAACATTCAATATTTAGGTTCTCTGTGTGCGTCAGTCTTCTTTCTTGGCCAAAAAAACAATAAAATAGGGAAAAATATAACTATATCTAACTGTAAAACAATTTCAAATGATAAAAATGACTTGTTTAGACTTGATCTAATGGGTATAAACACATTCCACCATGCTGTAGCGCCAACATCCACCACCACCATGGCCTCCAACCAGTCTCTCCACAGTCCTAAATGCAAAAACCCCGTGGCAGTGTGTGTCCCTAACTCCATTACACACAACTCCTTAAAAAGTTTTTTTTCTAAATGGAGGGGTGAGGAGGTGGGGAGAAAGGAGGAGGAGACACAGAGAAATGGAGAGGTGGCGCTCAGTGGTGGCCGTTGGGGGTGAGGTTGGCCGTAAGAGGCAGTAGAGTGACGACCTTAACCCTCTCTCTCTGTCTCTCTTTCTCTTTTCTCCTTTCCCCTTGTCCCCCATGTAGGGTATCCCAGCCATTGCTTGACCGCTGTGTGCCAGACTATACAACTTTCACCACTGTGGGGGACTGGCTGGATGCCATCAAGATGAGCCGCTACCGCGACAACTTCGTCAATGCCGGATTTGCTTCCTTTGACCTGGTTGCCCAGATGACAGCAGAGTGAGTGGAGCTAATCGGGCCCAAAGTGATTGACTGGGTGGAGTTTGATAGTCAAATTACAGCTACATAGATTGACCTTGAGGAAATGAAATAATCTCATGGATAAATTAAAGATGATGTGGAAGAGTGCGCTCTGAGAAGACTCAGATAGAAAGAAATAATAAGCTTGAAGCTTACAAAACAAAGCTCATTTCAGCTTATCTGTAATTTAAGATGACATTCCAGTACAAATGCATTTGTTATGCTATGAAGATACAGCTTGCCTCAAAGGCACAGATTGCAGTAAAATCTTGTTGAATGGGGGGGCCTTTAAACATTTATGTACACATAAGCACACGCAGCTGCATCTTCATTTATGTAGTCCAACTGATCACCTACACAGCATTTGTCATGTTTACCAACAGGAAATGAGGTAACGAAAATCATAATCGGAAATAGGGGGCCAGTGATGATCAAATAAATGAGTTAGGGTTATTGTGATAAATAATTTGTTTGTCATTAGCTGCATAATCGGCAGGAGAGGTGAGGGTAATTTGTTTCAATTTGTCTAGGATGACAGTTGTGGTGTACTGTGGCTTTCTGTTGCCCTTAATGGCCAGTAACTCCTCTAATAGTTCCCATTTATTATAATTTTATCCACCGTTGCTAAGCTGACGGGGATGGTAAAATGTTACTGACAAAAACAAAGCAAAAAAAAAAAAAGCATCATATATTTGTGTACTTCACTTTTGGAAACTGGGTGTGCAGCACAGATTTCTGCGAATGTCCTCACATACTGTACACAAGGCTGTGGGTTTAGGTGTGCAGGCTGCCAGCTTATTGCTTCCACATGCACTCCATGTTCGTTCTTCTGCTATTGTATATAGTGGTGGACTCAAACACTCAAACAGAACAAAGCTTTTGTAACGTCACATTTTTTTTATAACATGTCTAACCAACAACAGCATTATTTTTAGAAAGAATCTGAACGGCACACCAAGCATTTGATATAAAAAATAAACTTAACTGATTCTCCAGACACATCTAAGGGACAGGGACAGAGGTATGAGTCTGTAAGTCCATATGCATATATTAACAGTTTTTGTCTTTTTTTTTATTTCTTCAAATAAATAAGAGTCTGCCGTGGACTCTTGTGAACTCTGCCAGCTGCCAAACAGAAGCAAATTTGCTCTTTAATCATTAACTATCATTATGGCTGTTCTTCCTCTCCTCTTGCCCACCTGCTGGGAAACAGAAGTATGCCTCAGTCACTTTCATTCTGAAGTCATTCCTTTGTGAACATGCTTTTAGGAAGTCATTTAGTCAGGGATTGCCTGTGTGAGGTCTATGTCTGTACCCACCTGATGGAGTGAGTTCACTAGTGACAGGAAGTGACACTTTTCTTTTAGCTTTGTTTCTCTACCTTTGCGGTTTATGATGCAGTTCTTATTTCTCTCTCTCTACTTCCACAGGGACTTGCTACGGATAGGTGTGACATTGGCTGGTCATCAGAAGAAGATTCTCGGTAGCATTCAGGACATGAGACTTCAAATGAACCAAACACTTCCCGTTCAGGTGTAAGCTAAAGGCCACACAGATGGATGCAGTCAAAGGACAGCCAGACCAGAAAGGGGGAGAAAAACTGTGCAAGAGACGGCCACTGGAAAACCTTAGCTGCCTGACCCATCTCCGCCAATGAAACTGGCTTGCAGTGCCTCTGAATTTATATTTTCTTTATTTCATTACCACATACACTTCCTGGCCAAGCTTTTTGTTATTCATCATTGGTGGTTTTGTTTTCATCCAGGCAGGATTAGTTTGTTTTTGAAAGAGAAAATAGTTCCTTCCCTCTGCGTGCCTCACCACTACTGGAGTGGGTTGATGTTTGCATGCATGTGGTTTTCACTGAGGTTGGCCTTAGTTGTATCCTGAACCTCCTTCCTTAACGTCTATGCCCAGATCTGCTGGACAAGAAATGACATCGTAAAGATGAAAGAATCACAAATAAAAAAGATGAAAAAAAGGTAAAAGGAAAAAAAAAAGCAGTGTCAGACAGCAAGAATACCGGACAATTCCTTCCCAAACAGAAGTTGTTTTATTGTGCATGTGTTGATCTTCATCTTCATATTGAAGGTGTGTTACTTATAAGGGCACTTGCTGGCATGGGTTGAGGTTGTGAAGGAAAAAAAATGAAGATGGGCTGCAGCTGAAGGTCAAGAGGATGATGGACATCACCAAGGTCAAAGGCAGCCACATTTTTGGACACTCATTTCGACTGTTGGGTCAGCAGATGACCTCTCCACTCTGACCTGAAGTGACTCAGGGTAGTTCCACATCTGCAGGAACACCTGCCCATCAACTGTGTTTTTGTAAACATAAAACGGTTTTTACTTGTCTTTTTGTCCATACTACATGTTTTGTTTCTTTTGAATTCCTTTGACAGTTTTGGGAGATCTGTAGTTTTAAAATGGCCGGTCAGACAGAAGTACCCTTCCCACCTCCATGCTGGACACTTGATGTGATAAGGGGGCAAGGACTGTGGTTACACTATTGAAAGACCCCTTGGCCTTTAGTGTGCATTTTTATACCTGAGTGTGTCTGCGCAGATGTGTGAGTGTATGTGGGATTGTGTATACCTGGGTGTGTGAGTGTATCCTGTTGCACACAAATATACTGTACAAAACAGCTTCCGCTATTTGCCACCATGGAGAATTAACGCATGAACTGAACTTTAATAAGGAGCAACTATATCTGAAACAATATGCTATACTCTGTGGACAGCTGTAGACATTTTTTAATTTAATCAAAAAAATATGGTATTTGGACATAAACAGATCCATAAATTGGTGTATGGATAAACAGTGATGGACATCTTTAACTATCTGGTATTATCTGGATTTAGATATTATCAACAGGCTTGTTTTGATTTTTTAACGCCCTCCCTAAATATTTATTTGTACCTCACCTGCCAAGTCATAGTCCCCCTTTCAACACCCAGATGGACTGAAACAATCAGAAGAAAAAGAGACTTCAAGAGGACGAATAAATGATTATTAAACAAAAAGAAGTTGCATATAAATTGGATATTGTATATTTGTTGTTGTTCTAAACAGCCTGTACATGTTTTATAAGTAAAGTAAGATAAATAACAAAGAAAAATGTGTTTTGACAAGAAGGAAGTATTGTTGAATGTTTGCCTGACTGAAGTGAACATAAAAACAAAGAATGCTGTGAGGAGTGGAGTTCAACCATAAAAAAGCATTCACGTCAGCTCATTTTTTTTTTCCTTTTTTTGTTTTGTGATACAATGTTGTCTTAGTACTTGTGCTTAAGTTTGTCTGTGCCACTTGAACTTCATTTTGAAGCCCACCCCTCTACTCATTTACACAATGATAAGCATTTATAAAGCATTGAGCTGTTATTGTCTTCCAGGCACATTTTTCAGTCCTGCAAATCATTTGATTGTTCTTTTTTTATTGGAAAAAGTCCAGAGAATAGTTTCAGACAAGCCAACATACCATATTTATTCGAGTCACCTAGAGGAGGGTCTGCAGTTTCCATAGTCTGGCAAAATCCTCATTAGAGAATCTAGAGCTGTCAATGGACTCCTATTGGTGTTTGTCCGGTCGATTAATGCAGCAGCCAGTCTGGCATTGCGATGAGTCTAAGGTGCAGCATGCAGACAAATGCAGGCACGGGGCAGGCAGACCTATCATTATCTCTCATTCGTTTCCCGTCTGGCCTGCAATCAGCCTGTCTCATATTTTGGCTGCTGTATGAATAGCAGGGTGCAGGATCAACAGTATGGGCATGTAGACAGACAAAATCTGTAGTTCCCCCTCGTTTTAACTGATCGCAGATGCACCTCTGAGATAATTCTGCTTGGGCTTGTTGCAAGAGGGTGTTTGAAGGTGAGGAATTAAAGAGTATAGAGCTATGATCTTCCACATAGTTCACAGCATTAGTTGATTTGGAACTGATCAATGCAATATGTGAGTGCAGCTCATTTAGTTCTGTGGCCATGCAATGTGTCTTTTCAAATACGAGTGATTCCTAAATTCCTTTAGATGAAGAGTGTGTTATTACAGAACAACAACTTGATCCTAGTTCGGAGGTTGTTCAATTTATGTTTTCAATTTTCTACCAGTTTCTGTAAGAACATGCTAATGTAGAGAAATAGTAACAAGCAGAAAATTAGTCAATTAACAGTTGGGTACTAATACAACCATAAAACAAGCCTATTTCTTGAACCACGATGATGAGTCCATATCTCTGTTTAGACAGACAAGAGCCAGACGTTTTACAATTGGAAGCCCCAACTGCTGAGATGACAACAATGTGCAGAAAATTAAAACGTAATAAGGCGGTTTCTTTCCTTGTTTATTATTGTACACAATTATTTCGTCTTCTGTTATAGCACCAACATTTTATGATTGGAGGATGGATAGAGAATAATTTTGGAAATGACTGTTACCAGAATCTCAAAGCATTTTCCTCACAGACACACATTATCACTCCGTTCCAAAATCAGTTTAATCTTTCAATAAGGCTAAGCCACGCTGCTGCTAATTTTCATGTAACACAAAACAAGGCGCAGCCGATGGGCATAAAGATACAGAGACTGGGTGGAATAAGGAGGTTAAACACAATCAGATGGCAAACATGCCAACTCATGAAGTGGGGCTGCTTGGAACTATAATGAACTATTGATGGAGTGCACATGCTTTTCTAGGGGTCTGAACTTGTGTTCACCAAAGTCAATGGGCCATGAGTGATGAGCTTGCCTGGTAGAGTTGCACACATTAAAAATATGAACCCGCTCCCAACACAGCTGCAGCGCATTCATGCTCTAGCATTATCTTCATCACATACACTTTTTTTTTTCTTTTACCATTGGCTGACGCTAAGATGGACTTTTACCACTGTGTGTGTGGATATGTGTGTGTTGTGAATGAAATGTCATTTTATACGGAAAGGGGTTGATTAAGAGTCTATTCTGTCTGTTGTATCTCTCTGTGTGCCAACAGGATTCAAACCATAACATCCCTGACACCTTTTTTTTCCCCCTTCTTTCTTTGTATCATTGCAGAATAAGTCAACATACACCATCACAGAGCTCCCTTATCACACAAATCACATACAGCTCTCTATCTGTTTCGTTTTTGGTCTCTATTTTAAACAAGTATATACACTACTGTTTTTTTCTCTGTCCTCTAACAAGCTCACTTCAGATACATATTTTATGTCACTTTTAAAAATGTTTCTTTTCTTTTTTAAATAAAAGTAAGCAACGTGTTTTAGAGAGTACTGCACGTGTAACAACATGGGAGAAGAGGGTGGGGTTGAATACAGAAATGCAATTGTCCTCTTTGAAAAGCATTGAGATGTATTTAATGGTGCAGACAAACACAACAAATTACTAAAAAAATGATGATGCATTCTTGTAGAAATATTTTTAAAAGACCCTTTTTTGCAATTAAATTATTTAAGAAATGTGACCCGATCTCCCTGACTGACTCTTTGTGTTTTTCTCTGAATAGTTAATTCTTCCATATGGCTGTTCTTTGTTCTTTATGTACCATGCCAGTTCATAATCACGCACATGCTCTGCAGCCAAGTAATTGCCCAAGACAAATACATTCAATCTCACCGCATTATTTTTATGGCTGTCTCATTCTTTTAATCATTACCAGAACATTGAGGAGTTTTGGAGAACACATTACAGAGAAACTTCTTTTCTGATAAAAAGGTGCAGATGAATAGCAGGATGAGAAAACATTCTAGATAAACATCCCACATCCACAAAATTCAACTGTACTTGATGCCCCTTTAAGTCAGAATTAATCATTTTTCAACCATATGTCTTCTAATTTGATGTTTTCTTTTACTTCATCCAGACATGAATGCCCATATTTCTTTTGCCTTTCAGAAGAAATACATTATTTAAATAACAATGATCACAGTTTATATATTTCTCTTTTTAGTTCAGCTGTACACTTATGTATAAGTGGAGTGCATTGTTAATAGAATCAAATCATTTTAAAGGTAAATTAGGTCAAATATAAGCACAGAAATTATTCTATAAATGGAATAATATATCGATATTAGCCATTATCGTCAAAAGGGAAACAAAGTTGATCCATCTACACAGGGCATGATGCTGTCACAAGCAAATATAAAAAGAAGAGCTACACATCAGTTGTGTGCAGCACCCAAACCCCCAATATTGTATCCAGCCCTCTAATTAATAAGAGCTCAACTCATCCCTGCAGGCATTGAGCCAATGGTCTTGTTTTCGAGCAGTAAGGAAAAGATGCTCAGATCATAGATTCTACCTCATCTGGCCCTCATCTTGTCCCCTGGCTCCCCTCTTCTGCCTTCCCCTGTCCAATTAAATGCACAGCCTTGGATAAGTCTCTGTCGGTGTCTGGATAGTGCAGATATTTTTAACCACACACAACACACACACACTTTCTCCAATGAATGCTCTCAGAAAAGTTTCAGCAGTAACTCAAGTGGGTCCTTTTAATGCTGCAGCAGGTTGAAAATACTTCACAATTTTGCAGGAGAAGACTAATGTATTTTATGAACACATTGTTGTCAGGCCAATGACTTGATCCGTTTTCCTTATTTCTAGACTTTTTTTGTGTCCCTGTTTTACTGGAGGATTTTTTTTATCGTAACAGAATACAACTAAGCATGACTGTAAACATCCTGAGAGAGAATGGGGGACCATATCATCGGTTCTGATTTTGTTTTGGCTAAATCCCTTCGCCAATGCTCCCCCATTCCTCCATGCAGAGTACTATATGTCAGTTTGAGGGAAATATGGACCAATGCCAAAATGAACTAGAGTGCTGTATACTTTTCTCTGGCTATTGACATAGTGTCACATTACTTCAACTGGAGAGTATTGATTGTCTGCAGGCCTGTTTCATCAAAATATGTCAAACAACTTGAAAGAAAATTACTTGGACATCAATAAAGATTAATTTCTTATCCGTATTCGGTCAGCGAGTTGGCATTAGCATAATGATTGCTGTACATGAACATGTCTAAGCTTTGAGTCGGTCAGGAGGAGGATCAATGGAAAACAGAAATCTATTTTTTTTGTTTTTACAACCTCTATGCCCACTCCTCTTCTTTTCCAAAGCCAGACTGCTTTTATTCACTCTTAGTCCCTACAGATTACTCTCTCCCCACTCATGAGCTCCCCCATAACACCCACACACCCCTTCCCTGACTGCTTTTTCATCCTCTCCCCATCTCCTCTGCCATAATCCCTCTCTTTCACTTTAGCTTGGCACCACTAATTGGTCACGTCTGTACTGTGACACTGGGACCTGAAATAATTGCTGGACAAATAGTGAGGCGTTTAGCTTCAGACCTGTCTCAAGCAAGATGTACACAGACACCAGCCGACTGGAAAGCCTAATTACCACTCCAGACCCACGACTTACTAATTGGCAAATACTCTCAACAAAGAAATATGTGTAGCCCTGTTTGCAAATGCTTGTCCGTAATGTTGTTTTCCTCTTTAAATTAAGGGGAAGAGAGAATACATAAACAGTTTCTTCCCATGTTTCAACAGAACTTAAAACGCAAGTCTTTGTTACCATGTAATTGATTATATATAATTTCTGTGTAGCTGATTTCATGCAACATCTACCCTTATGTATGACCCTGAACTCAAGAAATGATAAAACCCTTTCAAAGAAACATCATAAAGAATCATCTTCATGCAAAAAACCTCTAAAATATTTGACCACATGCTCACATTGCCCCTTCCCCAGAAAAGGGGAGCCGATCTATTCTGTCCCAGAACAAGTGTCTCATTGTTGTGTGTGTGGGTGCAGCTGCATGCTCTGTCTGTCTGTTGGGTTGAGCATGTCTGCCTGCAAAACAATATTCAACAGGCCTGTGCACAGAGATGACGGGGTGACCTGGAGTTCAGGGTCAATGCTGGACAGTTGGTGGGAATCGTTCATGCTTTTACAAGTGTGGCAGCTTTCAGGTGAAGAAGAATAGTGGCGTGCAGAGATAGCATGTTCCCATAACTGCAATTACTGAGACAGAGGCTTAATTTACAGTAAACTGAATGTAATACCAACACTATGATGCATAAATCACATGGCTTAAGGAAAAACCGCACTGACGTGAGTGTCCATGTGAATGGAATATGGCTCATGCGCAAAGTGTATGCAATGCTTGATCGTATAATGTTAGAGTTTTAGCCTCTTGATGGCATTCAGATCTACTTTAGCAAAATTCATTTTTGTGTGACTTTGTGAAAGTCGTAAGCTATTTATATAAAAGTGAAGCTTTAGAAACAATTATGGTGAAAAAATGTTTTCTAAAACAAATCAGTTAAGTATTTAATGAGGTTTTCACTTACCTGTGAGCAGATTGTTATTTACTCGTCTGTCTCAGCTTGTTAAACTAAATCAAATCATTTTCCGAATGAAAATGAAAAGCAATAATTCTCATTTATCTGATGTAATTACGAAAAATAACATTTCAAGCAACATCTGCTGTCCAGTCTCTTTTGTTGATATAAATTATTCAGTAGAACCACTAAAACAATGTACACCAACCAAAAATAATTAATAACTCGCATTTAGCACTTGTGAAAGACGGTCATGACATTACCAAGTCAAGGTCATTTTTTGTTCCTGTCATTGGTGGGCATGAAGGAAACGGCCTTGTTCCAGCCTGACATCTCATTAACTCCTCGTCGATATTTATCAGTCTTAATCAGAGCTGTGGCAGGTTCGGTGTGATTACTTCCTGGGTTTGAAAGCAATCACACCTTACCCTCCCCACTGTCCTTGATTTATTGAGGGAAAAACACTCTGGCACGGTTGAAGAGGTTTGAAAGAGCTGTGTGAAAGAAAAGTGAAAACTAGAAAAGTCATTTAGGTGGTTCAGTATTTAATTTTTCATTTATTTTTGCAGACATTGGTTCTAACTATATTGAACTGAGTTAGGTGTGTAGATATTATGATATATTTCTTTCTCTTTTTAATTTACATTTTATGAGCAAACCCAAGTAAATGGCACCAATAAAAAAACTAAGCTAACTAAACAAAATAACGACGGTAAACTAAGCTGATGATTAAAAAAAAAGTATTAGACAATAAATTAGACAGAATAGGCTACAATTATAATTTTTTTTCTCTTTTTAGGTTTTCAGATTTAATATGAGTTATGCTTCTTTTAAGTCTTTGGACAGATTGTTTAAAACTGAAGTAAAAGCTAAATATTAAATATGAAAATGTCTCCAAAAACTGAAAATGAGGTTCTAGAAAACTCTTGCTTTTTCAGGCACTCCTAACACATCCAATATGTAGTCCTAACCTAACCAATTTAAGTAGATGATGAACATAAACAATTAGGAATTCAATGTACTTATTAAAGCAGCAAATTATGAGTACATTTAATTAATGCAAGAAATGAGTTTCTTGTTTACAAAAAAACTGTTTGTTCCTGTCCGACGTCATGTGTTCATTCTTACTCCTTGACCCTACTGAGGACCTCTAACTAGGCCGATGTGTAGCAGTCTAATGTCAGGTGGCAGGCAGACAAAGGTGAAGCAGTGGGGGGTGTCGGATAATGTGCTAACATTCTTGCAGCTGTGTGGGTTCGAAGGCCAGAGAGGTGTTTTTCAGGAGAACCGAGTGTCAACACATTACCAAGTCTGCTTCACCTCTCTGGACTGCCGTTGACCTGTAAACAGCACAAGTTGTGCGGCGATTTCACAAGACAAAGGCAGAGGCCAAAATGAAGAGCGCTTGGGTGGAAGATAAGCGCAGCGGGGAAGCCGCTGCAATTTCTGTGGAATAAAATTAGTAAAATCGTGAAAAGTGGGACATCATCCAATTCCGCAGATCAGTATTGACCTTTTTTTCTTCATTATGTTTTGTGACGCTACCCCAGTCGCGTCACCGAGCTCAATCCCAGTGCCAGCCACAGCCGCTCAGTGTCCGACGAGGATTCTGATTGGGCAAAAAATGGATGATGCGGGATCGTGCCGTTAGCCAGACACTCGCATCATGGAGGACGGGGTCGCACAAAGGGCAGATCGTGATGCATCTTGGGTAGAATGTGCCCTTTTTTTTTCCAGGGAGAGCAGTTGTGAAAACAAAAATGTGGGACAGCTGGTAAACAGAGAAGCACGTTTCTTTCAAATTCGACACAGATTTAAATAAACTGGTCAGACATTAACGCTTCAAGGATAGCTTGGTAAACCAGTGAGCGTTGTGCTTAATAGCTGCTCTGAGACAAGCCCAAACACACAGTGCTCACATATAGCTCATTAACAAAGATCTGCATCAAGCCTAATTTAGCAAAGTGCACTATCAGAGTGTAAATGGTGTCCAATAAAGAACAATAAAAGCTTTCGATAGAGGCACAGTTAGAGCTGGCAATTACATCCCATTACATTCTAGATCGTTAGAGCCGTCATATTAACCACATGGAAAATGTGAAGTAAAAAAAAAAGAAAAGAAAAATAACATCAATCCACAGATGACCGCTGCCCATAAACACAATTTTATATTATAATTAGGATTTGTTTTAATTAGATAACAATACATGTTTGCACTACAAACAAATATTTCAGGGAAAAATGACTGTCATTATTATCTATTCTCTCTTTAATCCTGCTTCTCAGAATCCTGATCATTTAATTTCTGTTTGTGTTTTCTGCATATATTTCTAATTAGAAAACTAATGATTTTAAAAAGATGATATGATAAACATCAACCCATCTTCTTCCGCTCATCCGGGATGATAAACACTGAAAAAAAAAGAGTAAAATTCACATTTAACTTTATTTTCAAGATGGCGTGCCTCCAGTTAGAGCAGCTGTGTTGCGGTGTACACATTGTCATCTTTATAATATTTAGATGATTGCACCTGAATGCAACATGCAGCCACATTTAGTCTGCTCGACGCTGCTCACAGACACGCATTACCACACTTCATTTGTATTTGCTTTCTCTCTTTCATACTCAGCTGCAAAAACAGTGTGTGTCATCAGGGAGGCGGTTTTGCTTCGTTGACACATGAACAAAATCCTTGACAGGAGGAGAAAAAAAAGGGATTAGCGGCAGGTTTAAAAAGAGAGGAAAGAAAAATACAGACATGTTTGACAACAACAACACAAGTTCACCTCCTCACATGCATGCTCCAGTGGCCTCGTGCCATGTGATAAAAACCATCACACGGCCCGAAAGGCACCTCAAGGCGGAAGCAGGTAACTGTCAAGTCTCCTGACACACTGCTGTCTGTGAAAGCGAGAAGAGAAAAGCTCCAATATCGCTACAAACATAGTTTTTAAAAGTATCACCTTTTTCTGTTTATTTCTATACAAAGCAAGGTCAATATTTAAAAGGAATTAGCCTTATATGCAAATAGTCTTTAAACTAACACACTCTGGGAACACCAGTACACCTGTGATTATCAAGTCTGAAGACATTTGCTGAAAAAATAAAATACATTTTCAGTCCAATTAAAACCTAATTGCATTACCTCTAAAAACATTACTTACAAACCCTGTAAAAGAGAGGGGATACAGCTTTATTTCTATGTATATTTATACAAAAAAATACTTTAAAAATCTATTGTAAATAATCAACTGTTTTAAGAATCCATATATATCAATAAAAAAATATAAAAAAATGGTACTTGTATATATATATTTTTCAGAAGGGTTAAACGCTGCACAACAATTTTATAATGTTTTAGCTAGCATCGCCTAAGTTTGACTTTAATTCTTAAGGCTTCTTTCTATACCATCTAGAGGTAAGAACAACTGTTTAGTTTTTTCATGTATGGTAGTAAATGTGAAAATGTTCTTAAAACATTAATTGCAATCAAATGACAAAAATATTAAGAAACCAAAGTGGACCAGAAAGAGTCAAAGTTAACAAAGCCATGCAACATTTATGTCAAAACATGCCAATGTAGACCTAATATAATTTATCACTTTTTTTCTCTGTTTTTGACCTTTTAGCTTTTTTTTTACAATTAAAGTACAAAGAAGAAAATGTACCTTTCCGTATTTAAAAAAAATAATATTTTTATTTTGAAACAGAAATTTGTAAACATATTGTTATCTAAATGGAACCCACTTATCACATCTCCTTGGTTTGGGACAGAAAACACTGCAACAAAAAAAGTGAGCTTTTTTAACACGGACAGCATAGACCACAGCATCCTGCTGAGACCTTTGGCTGTTTTTAACTGCCAGTCCTTGTCGAAAGATCACATTTTTCACTGTTAAGGTGCTGCCATGTGTAGTTGAGATAATGTGACCCTAGTTACTGCCTGAGCCGATTTTTCCTTAGGACATACACCCTCTCACTGGACTGCTGATTACTGCCAGACTTTATTTCCTTTGCCAGGGAACACTCTGAGCATGCTCAGACAGATGCATGTGCACACACCCAACACACAAACTTGTTATACTTTGCCTCAAACACACACAAACAAACACACAATGTGCACATTGAATTACTTCACAAAAATGTGTGCCTGCACACAGAAGTACACACAGCTCACCTTGAACACAAAGACAACTGATCTTTCTGCCCAAGGATTTTGTAAAGAATGGAGGTGAACTGAAATGAATTAATGGTAGAATAATGGGTGCACTTATGGTCATATTTTTGCAGCATAAAAAAAAACGTAAGAATCCATGCACCCTAAATGGGATAATCCCCCCTATTTCTTTTGTTTTTCTGTCTCTTCCTTTTGATTTGCCACGCCTTTGCCCTGTAACTTTCCTAATGCCTGTGTTTTAATCCCAGTGACCGGCTGCCTTCTTGTTGGAGTGTCAAAACAAGGTCATGTTTGTTAAGTCAAGTTCATTGCTGATGAGAAAGTATGATTTACTACCCGTCCATACAATGACATTCCTTGTCCTTACCTAATGATGTTTTCCTACTGCTCAGTCTTTCCTCTGTCTGGAAATATACTTCTGATTGAGAAAATGAGGTGCGAGTGTGACCACATGGGAAGCACCCTAGCCATGTTGGCAGAACTTTACCAGTACTTTGTTTTACTTTTAATACGAGACAACAAATCCAACTGAATGCTTCCTTAATCACCCTTGCCTATTTGTGTGTGTGGTACATAAATTACTGCCAACTGTAACGCCCAAATACTAAAACTCAACTTTGGCCTATTTCCTAATTTATGGGAATTTAACAATTTCCTGGATGTGTAATCTACCGACCAACGGATTACATTCCATACTTGCAATATGCTCAGTTAAAGTCCCGTTTCTAAAACCTTGACATTTTTACAGCCAACTCCAAACATTTGAAACTTGAATGCTAATTGCAATGGCAAAACATTTAGGGTGCAGACATGGGGGTGCAATTTTCAAATAATCTCAATGGTGCAGAAGTGAGGGGACTGCCAACTGTGATGAATGGCTTTTAGTGAGGACACCTAATGGGTTCATACACCTCTTAGAAGGAGTTTAGTCATCTAATTGCTGTTGAGAAGAAAGGCTAGTCCGATTAGTTGGAGGGAAATTCATTACAATCTGAGGAAGCTCATCAGCATTGAACATCCCAAAATGAAATGGTTTAAAAATGTATTTAGGAAATACATCTATGAAATTAAATGCAGATACATTTTAATTTAAATATGAATTGAACAGTATTGAGGATAGTCAAAACCTCTGAATTAAATCACTGTCAAAGGGGTTGATATTGCGGTAAAATGTATTGCATGTCAAAGGCATTGCTTTGTCTTAATGGTATGTTATTTTACCAAATAAATCAGTCTGTCCATTTATTCATAACAACCACAGATTGCCAAGATGAGTCAGTAGAACTACTTCAGATAAAATAACTTTATTCTATCTAAAGATCCAGAATACAATCCATTCCAAATACACTGAAAATACATAAAATACACAAAAATCGAAGTAAAAAGATAGTGAAGTTAAAGAATGACCTTAACAAGAAAGATTGTTCTTTTTATTTGTTTACACTAAAAGGAGGACAATGATAACATTCTGTAAAATACACACACAAAATCAAAAGTTTACACTACTAGTATGGGAAACTTTTGTCCTCCTCCCACTTTTCCTTCCCTTTTCATCAGTCTCTGCAATTTATTTCCAGCTAGTTCTTAACAAGTGGCAAATAATCCTGTACAGTAACCCCATGCTGTTTTTTCTGCAATCCTTTTATTTTCTTGTCCCTCCATGGTGACTGAATTGGATCATCAAAGAATGAAACCATATTTTTACACATTTTTTGAACACCTCTGTGCTGACTTAGAAAGGAAACTGCCTTCTATCACAGCAATTTAGACATAATTTTAAATGAGTCTTTGGTCCTCTGTCTTCTTTTCTTGTTTTAGCTGAGATAAAATTAAAGCATCTGCATTTGGTTATGAAACTCCAAAGATGGACAGTTAGAGTTTAGGCAGTGTTTTATTTTAACAATCTAGCCTTAGTTGGAAGACTTTTAATGTTGTTTCATAGATGTCAGCATATAAGGGAAAAAACTAGATGTAATTATGATGTGCATGTCAAAACACTTTTATGTAGCTCGGCAATGTGATTAGGGCCACAAGACATAAACAGGACAAGTGTGATTTACACCAACTTCCACTAACAACCTCTGTCAAAGTAAACAGTCAAGATGCAATCGCTCGGGAAAAAAAAAAAAAAGGAAATACTCCATTTTTATTTAGTTTTCTTAGTTTGCAACACATTTTTTTTGGTTGAATATTGTCAGGAATTCCAAGATAACTGCCTGTCAAGTTCAACTAAACAAGAAACTATCAGTCTGAAGTTGCGTGTCAATGTGACTAGATTGATCTTTTACGTCTGCTCCGTTGTGTTCCAAACCCATTTAGTTTTGGCCAATCACACAATAGTTGTCTTGATGATGCTGCAAACCATCGGCAGAACAAAGAGGACAAGACCAAAATGAGTATTTCCCTTAGGCTTTGTGAATTGCAAGCAGTGAAATAGTCCACTATGTTGAACTACTGTTTAATAAAATTATTGCTTGGATAAGGGTGGTGAAGCGCTTATTAATAAGTAGAGGATTTTTTACTAGTGTGATGGAACAGCATCCCTCAAGATCATTAGCAGCTAATTCAGACAAGATTCAGTCAGTATAAGTTTGCAAAAATGGAGCTGTTCCAATCAGCACTGATTTCATCTTCTAAGTAGATCCTATCAGACATAAACCAGAGAATCTGACAAGTCAGGACGGAAACTTCAAAACCAGAGGTATAGTGATAATCCAAACCCTGAGGGTAGTTTTCATCTTCTAAAAATAATCAGTTTATTTTTTTGATGTACATCTGAAAGTTGCTTTAGTTTTAGTTGCTTACAGTATCATCACTACATCTCTTGCTTTTGCATCCTACAAGCTGCCTACAGCCACCACTAAGCACCGGTCATGTTCAAAATGTTTAATCATCCTTAACTCCTGACCACAGAAAGCAAACTTTGTAACTAGTTCAGGTCATATTGTATTCAGCTTTAGTAGTTCTCTCTAACTCTGCCACGTGGATTTTAATGATGCTTTGTATTGTTACTACTTTGACATTGTTTTCAAAATGTTTGTATTTTGTACATTTGCGAAGCTTGAAATATTTCAAGTACTCATTAAAAATGTACATCATTTCTATGTTTTGCCATATTAAGCGTCTTTATAGCAGTGGGAGACAGATAGTGAAATGACAAAGACAAAGCAAAATATCCATGGTCAGAGACAACTGTTTAGTGCAGAGATGTGAGAATAAGCAGGCCCCAGATCTTTTAGGAGTCTTCAGCTAGTGTGTCTATCGATGCTGAAACTCAAGCAGTGCAAAGTGGTGATAGGTCAAGCACAAGTTAATGTTTTTGTCCTGAGTGAACCAGTGGGGAACATCTGGAGGTCACAGTCATACAGAGAGCATGGCTCTAAAGGTCAGCATGCTGCTTAGCCTCAATAGGGTTGCAGGATATGTTCTGCCTGTTCACCCCAGGGTGTTCTGTTCAGTGGAACCAAAGTCTGACGGGCCCAGACACATATGATAGTAGTTAGTGATGTGGCCTTTGAGATGTGGCACAAGGTTAAACACAAATAGATCATGTTCTGGGTTTCTTGAATTGGACGAGTTCATGATGGAAGGTAAATAAGAAAAGGGCAACCAATGCATTCACAAGACCAGCTTTAGAAGATGATACAGTCAGAGATACAATAAGTGATACTTCAGAGATATTCACAAGTGGCTTTATTTTTATGACAATTTTGATTAGTTTAACCTAAATAATTCTCAATTTTTTTGAAGATTTTATAAAACATGCTCTGGCATTTAATAACAAAGACATCCTTCAAGGCCAATAACGTTGTGAATACAGCGATGCTTAATATAAACATCAATCCAAATGTGGTTATAAAAATAATGTGCTGGTCTTTATAGGCAAATTTAAATATTTTAGTATTTTTTTACAACACTTATTTCGTTTTTTTAATTAACCAGTGGGTTAACAAATCATAAACCTTAGTCTTAACTCTAAAGCAAAAATGATAAGGATCCCGAGAAGTATTATTTCATGAATTCATAAATGTTTTGTACATGTAATGTACACGTCTTTGTACAGAATTGCCATAAACTCTCATTAAAGAAGAAACCATTATGTTAAATTGCAGTATAGGTGATTATAAGTTTGACAACATGTCAGCAAAATTGCTAGTTTTACTCTTTGGAAATAAAGTTAAACTTAAGAAAACATTGCAAATAAAAAAAAAAAAAAAGTCATGGAGATTTTAGGATTGCTGGGCCATTTGGATGAAAATGACTTTGGTTTCATGATATTAACTGACATTGTTACAGGGCTCTGGTATGTCATTAACTAGGTAGAGTTTGCTATTGTGCACCTGAAAGAAAAAAAGCAGTATGTACTCATTTCATCTTGTAGGTGCATGAAGATGGGTTTAATAATACAACGTTTAGTACAATCCCATTGTTTGGCGACAACTGCCAAGATGGCTGCAACGATAAAACTCTTAACTGGGTGTCAAATCAGCACTTTGGGAAACTTTTGGCACACTTGACGGAGGGTTTTCTCAGATGTTTGAAGGTCTACGGTTCATCTTATTTATATAACTATTAAAAAAAGGATGAATGGAAATGGAATAATGGGTGATTAAAAAATTAATAATTTGAGAATGACAGGATGATTATAAATGATCAGCAGCTGCTGCACCGTTAAAATGTATTAAAATAGGCAACACAATATTGTATCCCTCACTTTTCCAAAAGACTTGTATATTACACGAAGCAATTACCTACCTCTTTTCAACTCAAGCCCTCTTTGCCCTAAAGTGGAATAAAACACGATTAATGATTTCAATTACTCTGACCCAGCTTGCCGTTTACTGTGCCTGAAGTCTGTGCAGGAGAGCTGTGCAGCATAAAAGCTGATGGTGGAGGACATTTACGGAGGAGTGATTCAGTGAGGAGTTGGCGGTTTATGCTGGTTCATCTGAGGAGGAGAAAAAAGTTTGTCTTTGTATTGGGGATTTCCTTCTACTTGGCATGAAAAGCGTATTGTTGATTAATGAGGCTGATGATGCTTTGAAATGAAGTTTTAGAATAAGCGCACGGTCTTAATTTAAACCAAGAATTTAGCTAAACTAAATGAAACAGGCAAATACCACACATGCAAAAAAGAAATGTCTTGATATTTTAAATACCACTGCGATATGGTGGCTACACTTGAAGTGAAATCCCATGTCACAGTTTAATGCTATATGATTAAGTCAGATATATCATTTTCTTACACCTGAAGCTCTTAAAACCACAAGATAATCTTCATTTAAAATATAAAAACTCCCTAACTGAAAGTTCACATTTGAGTTATGATCAAATAAATACCTGCCTTATGACTTAAAAAGGGTAGAGAACCATGTGGCATTGTGCAGAACAGTGTAGCAGTGCAGGAAGCAAGCAGATAGACCGCATTTCATAAAACGAACAAACGATAATAACAAAAGAGGAGGTTTTATGTATGTAGTGAACAAAAACATGAAGGTAGCTGGTGTTAGAGCTGAGGATGTAGAAGAAACGGTTAGATGGAGGAAGATGATTGGCTGTGGCGACCCCTGAAGGGAAGAGCTGAAAGAAGAAAAAGATGACAACCAGTTGTACTGATTAAAACAGAAAGCAGGTGGGATTCAACACAAAGGATGGACCACAGCAGAGCAGAAAATTGAGCAACAAGCTTAAACCAAATCATGAAAAAATTCAGTTTGAAACCAAGCAGAAATCAGCTGATTTAATGAAATCATCTGCTTGAAATTTCAGTGTTTGCTGGCTTAATCTTTTGCCACTATATTACTAAAGCATTGTTGCAGCTCATAAACACATTAGATGCCTTCAAAATTGAATGTTGCGGCTCAGTGTATGAGCTTATGGAATCACCAGCTGAATACTAATGTGGATTTGCATTTCCAGGTGTGAAAGCAGCTTTCCAAATACCTACTGTTCTCAAGTATGTTATGGCAAGCCGTAAGTAGTTTTCTGACCACTTAAAATATTTGAGTCTTTTTTTATGCAGAAATGCTTAAGTTAGGAAGAACAGATTCACCATGGCTTTCAGAAATCCTGGTTTTATTTGGGAAAAATGTTTGAAAAGATAATGTAAGGGGCTAAAGAATGAACGTGATAAATGCTTTGAGAGTTTTGCAGTTAAGAGTAGAGAGAAAGGACGCGAAAATATTATTGTTGGCTTGAACTCAGATACATCATAGATTTTTATTTCTATCCTATCAGGCATCGCACAGGTACAGCCGCAGATAAACTGAAGTAGATTCACTATCCTGAGTCTGCTCTACAATTAAGAGCCTCTACATTCTCATTTTTTTAAGTGCCGCATGACATTTCTTAATAATAAAGTGCGTGCACAGCAGCACTGCTGGTTGAAAGCACAGTATATCTCTCTGGGCGGCTCTTCAAGCATTAAAAGTGATGATGAGTATGTCAACAAAAGCTGATTAATAATGCTGTGGATAAATATGTTAATAAACAACAAAAATTATTTGGTTCCACAGAACTGAATTTGATTTATCAATTAAATATAGTATATATTAGCTTGTGGGGGTGCTTTTGAGGGCATTTGCAAATTAGATATATTTATCTCGACCATACTTCTCTGATCAGTGTGCATGAAAAAAAGATCCAGCTGACATTGTTGTTGGAGCTATTTAATCATGTTGATGATGTCGTTGCTCAGTTTCGCTTTTGTTTTCTTTTTTTCAGACATGAAGGATGCTTGTCTTCACGCATCATTTATCACTTAAAAAAGTGGGATTTGGTATTAAAATATTCACAACTAAGTTGTTTTTAAGATGTGCCAAAAATAAAGACTTGTGTCTGAAGAACAACACAGTTGTCAACATCCTCATCCGTTCATTTTTTTCTCTTTTTACCTACAGTCTGATCTTTTATTTGAACGGCTTCAAACTCTATCTCTTTGTCTAAAAGAGATATTGGACATGATGACCAAAAAACAAAAAACAAAAAAACAATTAAACTTAAAAAGAGTACAAAAAGATCAAACTGAAAACTAGTCATTTGAAAGTTTTAATGGTGTGCAGTGACAGGAAGAAAACAGAACATGGCTGAAATTAATATGGTTAATGAAAATTAGTTCCAAAAAAATGTACTTACTTCTAGAAGCCTATTTTTAAAAGTCAGACGTGAATGGCTTAGTTAGTTTGTGATGTAAGATCAACTCTTCTTAGTTATCTCAGACAAACATGGGCATTTTCGAACTTTTCTCAAACCTTCATAGAAAAATTAGTCTAGTATTCTAGAAAGAAAACAAAGATCTGCTCGTGATTGAAGATTTATGTCCATATGGTAAACTAAAGGCTTTCTGTGCAGGCCTTGGCATGGAGGAGATTAATTGATTGACAAGGTCAATGGCCAGTCAGAACTCGTACAACCAGCGTTGTAAAAGAAGAAAAAAAAAAGCATGCAAAATTCCACAGAAAAAAATCAGCGAGATCACAGAGGTGAGCCATGATATAGCAAGGAAAAACTGAAACAATTAATTGACTTAATTGATTACTTGAATTAAATTCCTACCAGATTGATCTGTCTGAGTCAAGCTGTCCACAGAATTGACTTATACCCTTAAAAAAATGTTTCAGTACAAAGTAAATTGATTATATCAATACTGGAAAATACCATTTGGATTGCGGCACACTACGTTTCTTTTAGTATAACATAAAAATGACCAAGTCTCATCACAGCGGACAACAGACATGATGGCAGCAAAAAGATGATCAGTCCAACACCATAGTCCAATGAGTGGAAACACTTTGAATTATGCAAAGACATGACAATACAGGATAACAGAATGTTCTAATAATGTTCCGTTTGTATTATTGTGATGTGTGAAACAACAGTGGGCTGAACTTTATGAAACTAAAATGTTAATGGATTTATCATTAATTCTTGTTTACTAGTTTGTTTGTTCACATACGATATTATTCCTTGTATTTTACGAACAATACAAGGAATCTGTTCAGTACCCAGGTATTTATCTCTGAGTCACACTGGTTGAATTCTTGGCTAAAGATGCCCTGGATCGATTTTAGGCCAGTGAATCGGATCGAATTGGATAGTTTAAAATAAACCAATATTGACTATGCATCTTATCAGCAACCAAAACTCATAATATAAATCGAGTTTTTGTTGAAATGAATCATTACACCCCAAGCGGCAACCCTTAGTAAATAGGCAGTAACTTAAAACAAAGTGTACTGTGAATAAAAAATCAAACAAACAAATAGAACTCAAAGTTCTTTATTTTCTGCCCATCAGCCCGTCATTTTAATGATGAAGAACATTGGCATTATGAATGAAATGATATTCAGCCTTTAACCTACGGTGAGTGCAGTGAGGTACGCTGAAACATCATGGACTTCCCCTTAAAGGAAACACTATGTACTGTTCCTAAACATCTTTACTTTGCCAACTCAAAAGATTTGGGGAGACAGCCCTATTATCATGTTCATACAACCCCAGCCTCTCATTTGCCCCTGTGTTAACTATACATGTTTAAAAAATGTAACAACTAGGAAAAAAGAGGGTGTCTTTTTTTTTGCGGCACTTCAAAGAATTGTGATAGCCTTTGAAGTCATGGTGCGTCCATTCCTTTTGTGGAACAGATAGCCAGCAATCCTGTTCTGATATAATTCTTCCTTTTAACCACTGTTGAGCAAACAAAAGGAAGACGAAAAATAGAAATACCAAACTACATGTGTTAAGTGGATTCTTTCATCTTCAGGAATCTGTGCGTGCTGTTCAAACACCTATAGAACTTGGCTGCAAGATGGTACAGTCAATGTCCTTTTAGTTGGTGATGAAAAGGTTTCCAGTCACTCCCTTATTTTTGCAAGTCTTTTTGTCTCTTATCCACTGATTTGAATCTTAATAAGTGACAGTATGTCATATTAGGAAGAAGTGTAGACACTTTAAAGACTCACTCAAAAAACATTTTTTTGTGCTTTTAACATGTTTTGTTACATTAATCTCATGATGGAGGAAATAAGTATAAAAAAGAAGATTCATTCCATGCTTTTGAGTATTTCTTTATTCAAAAAAGCTTGCACTTGATTTTTACAAACTGCAGTTGGCAGGCAGCTCCCTGCTCTGCTCCGTTCCACTGTCTCCACTTGCAGAAAAAAATAGATCCATGCATGTCTTTGTTTTCCTCGTTTAAGATGACATGTGGCTCAAAACTGTACAACTGGGTACCTCCAATTTTACTTGCCATTTTTAATGTTAGCTTGGGGTTGTGAGGGGCTGTAAGCTAGCAGGAGAGAGAGTGTAGACAAAGGCATGATGGGAATTGACCATAGGCTTACTCACTGCCAACAGTCCCGCCCACAACTCAGAGGTGAATTTCTGCTGAACTTCAGAAATAATTTCGCTTTTTGATTTTTGCTAAAGCCAGCATATTCATTATTAAACGATCACTGAAGATATTTTACAATAGATCAAAAGATAATTGGAGTGAGACAGTGTATGAAAAAAGCAAAAATGAAAATAGAAAGCAACATTAGGGCAGAGATCTAATCCTTACATCCTTTCTAGGCATCTTTGTGACATTCCAGATTTAGTGGAAGACTGTCTGCGTTTGTACATGTCGCTGTCCGGTCAAGCTCATGTCCTCTTTGGAATGGCAGACTAAAATACCGTAACCCTTTTTTTATCTGCCATATACAGTGCTCCCCTTACACTCAGACACCTCCCTCCAGATAGAAGGAAAGGAATTCTGCTATCAGTCAGCCAGACTGGGGCCCAGATTGACACGGTCAGCATGGAGTGACAGATGAAGTGAGGGAAGAGAGAGAGAGAAAACAGGGGTGGCATTGGGAGGCTGCAAATGTCAGCACCATATCCATCATCCTTGCATATTAGTGAATGCAAGAACTATGAGGAATAATTGTTAATTAGCTGGGGCATGAACTCGCTTTGAAAGAAATCCTGAACATTCCAATGTCTTTTCACCCACTCTTCTGCTTTCATTATTTCCCCCCCCCTACTTGCCCAGTGTCTTTATCTCTATATCTCTTGCTTTACATAAGTGGGGATAACTGTGGCCCGTCTTCGGCCAGTGGTCCTGTTTTATCATTTCAAAAGACAAAAGGACAAGAGAGAAGAGAGGGAAGAGGTTGAAAGGCCATTTAAAGTTCTGAGAATTTTGCTAAACAGGATTAGAGTTAGTTGGAATCAAGTAAACAGCAGCATGCTGCATGAGGGGCCAGTGGGATAGCAGTTTGCTCAAAAAGGCAGGGTGGGGAAGACAATAGTTAGATTAGCCATCTGTGGGGCTTCTGGTGCCCAGCGTCATTAACCGGCTTAGGGCCCCACGGTAACACCAGACACCCTCCTTCCCCCATGCATTAAGTATCAAGCCTTGTGAGGTCTGTGTAAACGTGGCGATGGGGGAGATAGTTGTGACAAGGTTTCTGATGGTGCTGATAATTGCATGTACAAACACACACATATGCACACGCATACATGCATAAGCTCACTAATGTGCGTTTACTCACATCTGCCTGCACATTTAAGCCTTAGCCAGCATGCACATAGGTGGCACCCCCACCTCCCACCATCATCCCTGGACCTCCTCTGTCAGTTCAGGGGAATAGAATTTGACACTTGCTTTGTTTCGCTTTTGTGTCCCCTGAGTAGATTGGTGTCACTTTGCATATGACTGGGACCTCATTCAACTATTTTTCATAAAGCACAGGGGACGGACACTGAAATGGAGATCTGCTCAGCTCACATGGGGTATTTCAGTTGGCTAGATTAGAGGATCATCCGTTTCCTACTAGAAGACCTCATTCTGTGCATTTTCTGCCATGACAACTTTGATCTCTTATTGTATTTCTTGACCACTTCTTTGTGTATTAACAAATACAAATATCTAAGATAAAGTACAAATAAATAAACAGATAAAATAATTAAGAGTAACAACTACTTCTGGTACTCCAATATTAATGTGCCAAACAATTTTATATGATGTTTACTAGTAAGCTGACACAATCTTGGCATCATTGTAAATCATTGATGATTTACCAGGTTAAACCTCACCGTGCAGTCTCATTAGGGCATACCTTCTGTCAAGTCTTAATGTTATAGCACTGACGTAAATATATAGCTCACGATGTGGGGTGGAACTGCATGTGGTGCACACAGACTGTGCTGCCGTTACAGTCAGAACCCTATTTGTAAAGCTTCATGGAAGTTTTTGACATCCTGTACAAACATGAAACTGTGAAGGGTCTCTTGCCTTTAAAAGGTTAATTAAACACAATGGGAAGTAAATGCAATTTGCATCAGCTTTAATAATTACAATATTTACGTTTTTTACTTTTTTTTTGCCAGATCTTTAGTTGTAACCAATCATGCTCAATTGTCTGACTTATAAACTATTACATTAAATGTTCGAGGTTGGTATATTTTTGTCTCTGTTTGAGTGTCAGCTCCGTTACTGATATTGTCAGTGCTTCTTCATAAACTATTCTAGATGCAGAGAGAAATCTAGTAAGACTGAAAAACTGGAAGATTAACTAGAAGGAATGTCACATGTTGCATTGGGTGGCAAACAGCAGATGACAGCACATGTGTTATATCCACTCAGATTTAACTCATTCATACTTGCAAAAAAAACCAAAACATACCTGTGCATTAAAACTATACAAATTAAATGCTGCAAGAAAGTGGCAAATCAAGCCTCGCCTCACAATAAACATCCAGTTTACCTTGTGTGCTATGCTTCACTCACACTGTATGGCCCTTTGCTGCATTTATATGACACAATTGCTCAGTGATATATTAAAAAAAACAAACCTCTTCGAGCCAGCTATGATTAACTATCTGATTTATAGCTTGCGAATTTATGCTGCAGAGTCGTTTGCTTTGGATTGATTAGTACCATTGTCTCCATTAGCCCCTTGTGATGAAGTTGCGCAAACTCAAGTGGCACTTTGTGATGACGGCCATGTGCAAACGAGATCTCGATTAATGGCTCATAGAATTGTTCATTAGCACTCCACCTGCCAGAGCAGCGCTCGAAAAATGCAAATAGGTTGTTGTTTTTTTATTCCCTCCCCATCACCTTTGGAGTGTTTTGTGAAGTGCAACTCAGCTATTTGTAACATTTGGGAATGAGAGCTGGATTAGGGTGGAGGTTTAGCTCAAACTAACTTGCACTGTGAAGTGCTTGTTATGAAGTCTTGGCATCTTTCTAGCAAGCACTTCATTAGATTAGCACATTAATTCAATTCTAATAATATTCATCTTAAGTTGAAAAACATCTAACCCTAAAGAATACATTTTTAATGTGCTATTAAAAGCCTGTCTCCATCAACTAAAACAGAAAACTGTTTTTACTTTATCTATGATTTTGTGCTATGTGTTATGAAATGTTTTTATTTTTCGTGAAATAGCCACAATCTTTGTTTATATTGCCATGGTTCAATTTGCTTCATCTGCTTGAATTTGCAGTTTGAAATTAGTCTAATTTTTAATGGAAAACTCATATATCAGCACAGCACACAATCATAAACATGTTAAAAACTTGTATAAATCCCCTAAAACATACCTTTGGGGTTGAGACTATGTGCTGGATTTTTTTTCCAAATTAACAGTGATGGTGTTCCTTCAGGCTCTATTTGTGCTCATCTGGAAGCTGTGGAGACCAATCTGTGGGGGATTGCAGAGATTAGGAGTCATCCAAGATTAGGGCTCAGAGGGTGCAGGCGCTCATCCCTTCTACCCCTTTGGGTATTTACAAACTGCTTGGTTTGCCCACAGGTGGCTAATATGCCAGGAGCAGGCTCTCCTGCACCTCCTTTATGGTTTGTGTACACATGTGTGAGGAGGAAAGATAGATGGGAGAGTATTCAGGTGTTGAGCAACTTACTGGATGATCAATCAAACAAACAGATAATGAAGTGTGTATACACAGGTGTGCTTACAGGGCAGTGTCCTCCACTGGAATGCACATTTACAAATGTGTTTCCATTCACACTTCAGAAAAAAAAAAAAAATGTTTGCATTTGGTTATATTTAGTCATGTTGCTATAAGCTCTGGTTGCTATGGGATACCTTAGGCTTCCCTGGATATCTTTAAACAAATTTCTCTTTTTACTTTCTTTCACTAACAGTAACAGTTCTGCTTGTTTGGTTTATCTATTGTGACTATTCCAGAAATCACCCTTTTACTATTAGTGCTCATTTTCAGATTTTTATTCAGCAACAGCTTTAGGCAAAACATCACCATAAATTAACCTACTTTTATTGTTAGAAATAAAATCAGATTCTTTATTTATGAAGCACTATTTGACTAGTAAGCTGACCGAAGTGCTGCATAAACATTCAAATGAAAAAAAAAAAAGAAAAAAAAAAACATAAGCAACATCACAGGATAAACATGAAATGTAAATAACAACCACACGGTTTAAACCATGTTTTAAATAATCTTAAAAGAAGGCAAACATATGTCTTAAATCCAATGTCCAACACAAACTTAAAAAATGTAAATAAATAAATAAAAATGAAATAAAATAAATAAAAAGTATAAGTTAGAGTTTTTAAGTTAAAGGTTCTTCAAAACTTCAAAGGATTGGCTGTTCTAACAAAAATGGACTATTCCACTCCCGTACTGAAAAGCTTTAAAGTTCCACTCCAATGAAAAACATGTTTTTGGTCTTTTTAACATGTTATTGTAGTGCTTTTCTCATGATGAAGGACATACATGAATGAAATTAAGCATAACATCGTATTTCTGAATTTATTTTTATTTATTAATTACAATTTAAATAGTTCTTAATCAAAAATCAGACCAAAAATGCTATTTGAAAAAGCCTGTAGCAGTGACATAGGCGATACAGTTGGCGGGCCACAAGCTCCCTGCTCCACTCCATTCCATTGTATGTCTTCCTTGTCCAAGCTGGCATCTGGCTAAAAAAGGTCTGGCTGGATAGTTCTGATATTGCTCGCCATTTTGTTGCATGGATAATGTTAGGTTGAGGTTGTGAGGGGCTATAACAGGGGTCGGGAACCTATGGCTCGTCAGCCATATATGGCTCTTTTGATGGTCACATGTGGCTCGTAAACAAATCTTTAATTATACAACTTTATGTTTCATTAGACCAGTCCTTCTCAGCGCGTGATGCGATGCCAGGGGGGCCCGCAGTAGTAGCGGTGCTTGGAGAAAAAAAATCTACACCACTATCAATTTACTATTATCTATTATATCACAGAGTTTGTAACAGCCTGAAATCTGTGAACTGCCGTCCCTGCAGCTGCACGCTCTCGTCTCTGAGAAAGAGCGCGCAGTTGCAGGGACGGGATGTGTGAGGAAGAAAGGGGGGGGTTACAACCAGCAAGATGAATCGCGGCGGGATTGTCAAAACTTAAGACACGCTGCCCGTCACATACTGCAGTGTGTGAGTGTGTGTTTGGCTCCGCGTCTGCATGTGAGCAGTCTTTGTCACATCTACAGAACATTCAGACATACGATCATGTTTAAAGTCTCAAAGCCTGGATGAAGCTGAAACTCACCACGTATCGACCAGACTATACCATCAGCAAAACCTTGCAGCACCAGAAGTCGTAATAATGGTAAGAAATACCCATCATTTATTAGCAACAGCATAGCAATGTTATTAAAAATAATCCAAAGACTTATTGTACTTTAAAAGTGTTGAAATTACAAAAAATGCTCACATTCACTTATATTTTTAGTTTTAAACATGTTGCGGACTGAGTTGGACTGGGTGGCGGTTGTTGGGTCGCGTTCTAAATTCTGGAGTTCATTGAACACATCAAGCAGTGATCTGATTGGCTCTCAGTTCTGTCGCTCAGCCTGTTGTTGGGTAGTTTGGACCAATGAGGTTCAGCTATGGGCCGAATAAAGGAAATAGGAGGACTGTTGCGGCAGTGAGAGAATAAGAAGTTGGATGAAGCACTTTCGGCGGGAGAGATGGAGGAGTTACTGAATTAGTTGTACAGTGTTTGTTACGGTCTACTGTGACCAGAATGAAGAACCTTAAAAGAGGTTAAGTCTCCGTGCCTCAGTGTGGGAAAGGGATGCTGCATTATTGCATGGCTCTTTCGAAATGACATTAAAAAATATGTGGCGTTTATGGCTCTCTCGGCTAAAAAGGTTCCCTCCCCCTTGGCTATAAGATAGTGGGAGAAAGTTAAATAAAGGGATAATGGGAAATAAACGCAGGCTCACTTCCTGCTAATGGTCCTGCCCACAACTCAGAGGCTAATTTCTTATGAACAACTGCTACTCTACAGAAACTATGTACTAGAAAACAATACACATTGTCTTTTAATTTTGACTAAAATCAGCACAATCATAATTAAAACACTAATAGGAACACTTTTAGAATGGGTCAACAGATGATTTGGAGTGGGACTTCAAGAAGCCTGCATCTAGAGATCACCAAAAGCAGTTGGTCCAAGAAACCTATGCTATGGGCTTAAGCACATCCAAAAAATATCCAGTTAAATACATTACTATATCTAAGTGAAATCAATAAGATCTTTTAAATCTGGTTCTAAAAGTAGCAGGGAGCAAATGAAGCAATGTAGCAACATAAGTGAATTATTCAGTTTTTAGTTCCTGCCAGAGAGTCATCTTCGTCTTCCATTTATTCCCTTTCGGGGTCATGGGCCTGCCGGAGCCTATCCCGGCCACTTGTGGGTAAAGGCAGGGGGCACCCTGGACAGAAACAGGGGCTGCACAGTGGCACAGTGGTTAGTGCCCTTGCCTTAAAGCAAGAAGGCCCCCAGTTCAAGTCCCGGCTGGGGGACCTGGACCAGAACATTAATCGAGGACCTTTCTGTGTGGAAGTTGCATTTTCGCCCCGTGCATGTGTGGGTTTTCTCCGGGAACTCTGGCTTCCTCCCACCGTCCAAAAACATGCATCATAGCTTAATAGGAATACCAAAAGAGGCTAATGTTTGGAATTTTTAAAAGATAGAGCTCAAATTAAGCAGATTAAATAGAATAGGAATGGGTCTACAATGAAGCCCTGTGGAATTCCACAGATTATTATAGACTCAACAAAAAATGTTCCCAAAACTTGGAGGTCTTATTTACTGTTGCTGTCTTAGTGTTTGATGCAGATATGACCATTTGTTAGTCCATTGGTTTTTAATAATATGAGGAAATACTACAAAAAGTATTTAACGTTTCATCCTCTTTCCAGACTACTTCACAAATGAACCAAAAAGGAGTGCAAGTATTCCTATTTTTCTTCATAAGCAATATGTTCTCTGTAAGAGGTGAATTGAAATCCTCAAATAGTGTTCAAGCATTTAAGCCTGAAGCACAACTGACTGGATAATGATCACTAAAAACACTTCATTGACCACATGGGGAGACTGATTTATCATTTTGTATGAAACACCACGGTAAGAGAAGGGAAGCTGTCAGCTAATGCAGATGGCTTGTTTGACTTGTGTTATTACATACACTGCGTCACACTACCTGAATTCAAAGGCATCAGCTATAATGGAATGGTGGTCCATGCTCAGCATCCAGCAAGAGTTTTGCAATGCCGTCAATGTTTTTTTTTCTCTTCTGTATAGAAAAGAAATGAAGCACTGCATACAATCAGTCTGAATGGCGAAGCTACCTTAGCCACCCATGGTTTCACTCATGCCAACATCTGAAGCAGATATGACTTGTCTTGTCATTTGCTGACTGAGTTTTGCACACTCTGTAGGTGCCTACATTGGCTTTGATAACTATTTGCCAACATTTGTGTGACCACAGCGCATGCACCTTTTGGTCCATTTTAGATTTTTTGTTGTTGTTGCAAATGCCCATCAAGACAAACAAATCTGCTTTTTACAATTGTGTAAATAATAGATACAAAAACTGTATATTTTAATGCTGAGAAAAATAAATGGCATTAATGTATTGTTTTCAGCTCTTCTATATGATCAATAGATGTACTTTGTTTTATGGTGTGTATTTATGTTCTCTATAAAGTTTTATTCTTCATGATTGCAGAATGAGAACAGCTTTAGAGTTTTTGAATGTAATACAAAAGGTTATGTCCCACTATTGTTGCAATAAAAAACAATATTAAGGGAAGATGCTATGAAACTGCAATGATTTTCTTCCAAATATAATCTTTTAAGCGGGAAAACATCTGTTTTATACTGTTGAAAGCTTTCTAATGCAGTTTGAGTGGTCAAAAATTACACATTTAGGAATGCAAAAGTCGTTTTTTAATTTGGAATTGTACTGTTGTTAAATGTGGTTGTTTCTTTGTTCATTGCTGTAAAATGAGCTGTGTTACTTTGCCAAAACCCTCCAAGAGGAATCAAATGAAAGGTTAACATTTTCTAGCTCTAGCCCAGAAGAGTCCAGCAAAAGCAAAATATTAAAAAGGGAGCAATAGATCTTATCCATCAATCCATTTTCTGCGCATGCTTTATTCACTTCAGGGTTGGGGTGAGGCTGAAATGCAGTATATTTTCAATTCTGCCAACAGATAAATGCTACCTCAAAAAATCATTTCCAGATTATTATCCGGTCAAAAAAGACAAACAAGCCTAACATCATCCACTGTGAAGCAACTGACGGTGGGTGTAGGAATGCCACAATAGTAAGAATAACTGTTGAACAAAGCATGAAGTGTATATCAAAGCGGTCACTGAACCAGCAGGTCCACCACTGTCTTGGTCAAACCAGGATCATGCAAAACAAGGAACTTTTTTTTCAAAGTAAAAGAAAATTGTTTGTGAAAAAGGACACATTCTAAAAACACGACATTAAATATTTTGTTTTAATGGTCAAAAGTGTGCAGACTTGGCCCTCAGGTCTCACTGCTTGCAAGTTTTTCTGCTTCCTCACTTTAATACATATCACTATGACTCACAGCACTGATGTGCTGAGCTGGGTTTCTTCAGTCACACTGTTTTCAGCCAGTAAACTTTCCATATGATTTTTGTCCTTTGTTTAGTTTGTTAAAAGGAAGAGAATGAATTATATTTGTTTTAAATTGGCTGGATTTTGGTAAAGACAATGTCAAAGCCTAGGGTGATGAATGTTTTTTTCAATGTTTTTAATCAAATAACATTGCTGTGTACATTTACCCATTAATAACAAGTTGACAGGATCAAAAGCTTGGTAATTCTTGTAAAAATCTGTTGATCCTCTGTGTACAAAATGTTAAGTTAGATCAGAGGTTTGAAACTACATGTGGATCTTTTATCCCTTCATTGTGGCCCTTTGTCTTTGATGAAAACTCCTAATGATTAAAATAATTAATTGGTATGAAAGGTAAGTTTTGTCATTTATGTAAGAATTTTTAACTGGTCAGATGACTGAGCATAAATGATAAAAGGTTTAATATGGTCCGAGGGGAATTTTTAGAATAGGTTTAAAGCACTTTCTTAAATTTTGCTGCACTAGTTGCAGTTCAGATGCAAACTATTCTAAAATCATATAATTGCTTAATATTCCTTCAGCGTGGGCATCTTATTTGACACAGGATGTATTTTATCTTGAAAGGAATTTGTATGTACTTAAGTCAGAAGTGAAATAATTTAAAGTTATTTATGTTATTTATGGAAAATATAACACTGTTATAATTACATTATTGGAAATATGTAAAAGCTTCATTCTGTGAAGGGTTGGCTTAATGGCCACAAAATTAAATAGAGTATTTAAAAAATAAAATTAAAGTGGGACTTTGGCTCTCGGTCTGTAATAAAACTGTTCCAAAATGGCTCTTTTAGCTTAAAGATTCCAGACCCCAGGGTTAGGGTTAGTGACGACACTATACAAGGACATGATTGCTCTGAATAACAGAAGAAACTTTATTCAAATAACTCTGCTGTTCTATTTGGCATACCCAGAATGATGCATTTGCAGCAAAACGTTCAGAAAAATGAAACTTTTTCTCTTTGTGACCTGAAAGGCTAAACTCTTTACAGTGTGAGTAAAGTGATAAGACAGCTACATGTTGTTTGTAGATCTAGAAAAGATTATCTTTACAGAGTGGGTTCAACACATTTAAAATTGAGTTCTAACCTCAACCTGAATTTTAAGCTCCGGTCAACGCAAAGTTGTCATTTTGTGTCTGTCTAGTGATGAAGATGGCATCTGTCTCAAAGTTTAATACAAAAATTCCCATGTAGTCTTGAAATTGATTTCCGTTTTGTTCATATAATGAAATGAATGACATGTGCCATTTACAAGCCATACTCTGAGCTTCACACAACACATCTACAAATGACTCTATCCCCGTTTTCTCAAGAGAGTTGCTGCTTGTTTCAGATAAAACCTTTACATTACTATTTCACTTTTGACAGAATATCAGCTTAAAATTTTTTTATCCTATCTTGCATAGCAGACAGAGGTTGTAAGCAGATGGGCTCAGATTAAGAATATACAATGGATAAGAGACTGAAATCCATTAAAAATACTGGGTTGGTCAAAAACAATGTTGTCTAACAGGCCTAGATAATCATAGGAAGAATGATGAGAGTAATAAACATTACTGGTTTGTGTGATAGGCCCCATGGCGATGCTTGTTTACAGCCGTTTGTCAGTGCACTGTCCTGTGCTCGTGTCTGAGAGGAGGGATTTATTACAGATTACTCCTCGAGTTATTTTTAGTTAATAAAATGTCACTACATATAACTGTTGTTTGTTTGTTTGTTTTATATTTATTATGAAAATAATAAATATTAAAATATGTAGAACTTCCGTTCAATCTTTCTACATTATGTCATGTTGTCTTTTTTAATGCATCTATTGTTTTTCTTTGCTTTTTTGACAGCTTTTTGTTACATGCACTTAGATGCTATTTTGGGCAAGGCTCACATTTTCTTTCAGAAACATAATAAGGTAAGGTCTCTCTGAAGGTTCTGAACAACTCAAAACAGATGAGACCCATTGATTTTAACTACGTGCAAGACAGCATGCAGCTCATTCTAAGTCCTGCTGTGTCTCACTGACTTCTATGGTCGCTGCAGTCGAAAAATAATAAATTGGCAAAGGTATCTTTCAAAATCACGTTAAAAACTGCAGTCAAGCCTGCAGGATATGGGCATCCATCCCTGCTTGTTGAGGTAGCTTACAGACTTGTCTGCTAAGATAAAGCTAGAAATAACTGCAGCTCTGTGAGCATGTTGTAGCCTTCTGAGCACTGAGGATAAACAGACTGATAATGGTATTGGGAAAAGGATTTATTCAGCTTGTTTAAGAGGGTGACCCATGATCCTATCCAAAACTAGGAGCTTTTGATGTATGAACAGCATCTGAGTCTTTTTATGACTTAGTTGTTTGCATTAATGCGCTGAAGTGTGTCTCCACATATCTGAGCACTTCAGTGTTTTTGTATATCTGTGTCTTGGTTGTTGTTGTTTTTTTGTATCTATGAAGTGAAGCAATCCATCAATCTGTTGGCACTGCCTGTCCACTTTATCACCTTTCCTTTTGCATTCCTGCCATCCTTCCATTTTTTTCACACCATTTATTTTTCTTCTTCCTTCAATCAGGGACTTCTTTTTTTTAACCATTTGCCATCCTTCTCATTAGCTAACACTGTCTCTTATTCTAAGAAAATGGAAAGACGTATCTTTTTGTTTACTTTGAGATGTTGTTTTATCAAACCTGCACTGTCGCAGCATTAAAGGCTGGGAGTTTTGCAGCATTGTGGCCCAAAGCGTTTATATTTTTGCAGGAACTTAGCAAATCTGTGGCAAAATCCCCATTAAAAGTTTGGACAGGACCAGCTTTGTGGGAATGTTTTTCAGAAGCACCACAACTGACTAAATATGTTGATTATTTCAGAAACCCTGCTGCCAAAACACAAAAAAGTACTATTGTTCTGTGTGGTTTTGTGTGATAGGCATTGCACTTGTTCTTCCCAGCCCAAAGATTTGTCTTGATTTTCAATAGGTTTAGATTATATTATACAGAAAAAGTCCATTTTTAGGCTGTCACAGCACTCCAGTCATTTCTCTAAAAAGAAGATGAAAATGTTCAGCTATGATCTGTTTGATCAAACACATGGAAATAATATCTTGAAGAGATGAAAAGCTGTTTTACAAAAAAATAAAAAAAAAATAGGACAGGTCATAGTATTCCTTTGAATGGTATTAGAACAGCTGGTAGTCAGCTGGTATTAGTTCAGTGTCATGGTCATCCCGGACAAGGGAAGCATAAACATAAAAGAAATATAAAAAAAGCAACTCCTTCTTTAAGAAAAGTGAAGCACAGAAGAATCAGCTGAATTTGACTTTGTTGATACCATAAAGCTACTGATTCAAACTGTGACAAATTACTTATGACTGAGGATTCTGGTGGTTTCACTGGAGTAAGCTAATTAGCTGCACATCATTTTTAAACCATTTTTATGATTGTTGATCATGAAAAATCTCTCCCGCTATGAAAAACGGATCCGTTTAGCTTTGCTTTAACTGTTTTTCCATTCAAACAAAGATTATCAATGTTTTTACTTTTAAATGCAACGCATTTTTTTTAGCTAAACAATTTAACACTTCAGTTACTGAAAAAATATTCCAATCGGAATTATAAAACTACGTTTGCAGAAAGCAAACAAACTGTGATCGTTAGCAATGCAGGCTCACCTTTTTAAATGAGCCAACTTGATCTAGTGTTTATATTTACTCATCAATAGCTAAGGCTCCATAAAACCTCTGGAAACTGGAAACCTTTAATCTAAATTTATGATGATTGTAAAGTTACAAAACTGTCTCCATTTATCTCGTGTGAGCACACATGCTTACCCTACCAGCTGAGGATGTCCCCTTTACTTTTCAGGGCACTGGAGGAACCAGCTGAGCTCAGTGTAATTTTAACACCCTTAATCAATGCTCTTTTTTTCCAGTTGCTGGATCTCTCCCTCCTTTCTGTACCAAACACCAGCTATCATTCTTGCATCATTTATACAGCCCCAGCAGCTCTGGGGCCTTGTAACCTCTAGGCCACAGCTGGTCCCTTGATGCCCTTTATGGGTTGTGTTTTCATGTGCCTGTATGCAAATGTGCAAGGTGTTCAGTTGCTGGGTAGAAGTGACATTGTTAACAAGGTTTTCCTGCAAACAAAGGAATGTGGAGTGAGGTTCACAGAATGAAACTAAAGTGGTGGATCATTGAATTTACTGCGGAAAAATATATACCTTTTAGGACTTTTTAAAGATATTTTATTCAGAATATGACAGGTTTAAAATATTATTTTAGAGAAATAGTTTTTATGCTGAAGGCAGTTCAATGCAGAGCATGGATGGGTTTGAAGAAATGGCAGGATTTGCAACAAAATGAAACTAATTATTAAGAAAAAAAAGTCTATTAATTTAAAAATGTTCAAAAAGAAACATCTTTGTACACAAATATTTGCAGTCGTGATGTACCTCAATCCCCTAATCACCATTTGGTCTACTAAAATAAATATTAAACGCAAATAGGTTGCTTATTTAACGGCTTTAATGTATCATTCGCTTTTAAGTGCATATGGGAAAGGGACACTTGAAGCGTAATTGGATGAATGCAGGATTATAAAAATTGAAATCATGTGGTGAAAAAAGGGTAGAGACTGAACAGCTTCTCTATATTTTACACATCAGTGCCAGGAATTCATCATTTTTGTTCAAAGCATAGCTTTGACAGCCATGTCTGCCTTGAAGCAATGCTGTACATTGTGATGTGGAGGAAAAGCTTCCAAAGACTGTGATATGTGTGTTTCTATTTGGATGTGCTCTTCTTCCTTTAATAAAAGTACCTGACACTTCAGTAAACCAGAGTCAGGGACATGTCATCCTTTTCTGCAATTTTTGAAGAAGCTGCTATATTAGAAAAAAATCTGTCTCAAAAAGGGTGGAAATAAAATTGTCAGCAGCTGAACACAGCAAATTTAAAACCCCCAAAATCTATGAGCAAGGGCACCAAAACACCTTCCGAAATGAACACATTTAGCTAATTTGAACGCATTTTGTTTGATCACAGTATTTTAATTAAGTCTCTTGTGTATAAATTATTCTCAATTATGTACGAATAATTCAGAGGTGCCACAGATCCAAAGAAAAACTTCATCAACTTCCTGTTTTATTACGCTAATTTTACTGTGAACCACCTATTTGTGTGTCCGGCTCTGCATAGAAATGCAAAAAACAAAAAAACAACTAAGCTGATGAGAAAAAAATGTTTAAAATGAATGGAAATGAGATTCACTAACACCTTTGAACTTTGCACAGCAAAGTAGTTTGCAAAAATATCAGGATCTCATGGATCCTGAATTTTCCTTTTCAAATTAAAAATCTTGCAACAAAAACTGTCAGTTACCAGGAAGTCAGACATTTTATGTAAACTAGTTTCCTTTGTGATAAGCAACTAATTGCACCTACAATTTCCAGTTGTTTTCTCATTTTAGCCCCTGATATTTCTATTTAATAAACAAAGCAGACACATGAGGTAAGGCAGTAAGATGGTATAAGCAGTGGCCTTTGACGCCATTCCAAATGAGGATAATTCTTGGTTATGATAAAGAAGAAAGCTGCAGGACACAATTTATGGCTGTGGAGTTTGCCCTGGCCAGCAGATGCAAAACTAGTGAGAAGGGTTGGGGAGGTATTTGTATATGTGTGGGTGGATGTGCGTATTGGTCTGCCAAGCGTAAAAAGGGAAGATGATCATGAAAGGAAATATAATTCCCGAAAGAAAAGAATATGCTGCTGTGTTCACAGGTCTTGTGGCACTAACTGTACCTCCCACTCTTTCCTGCTGCCCCCTTTGCCTCCATCGCCTCATCTCTCCTTTGATCACTGGCCTTTCTTTTCACAGGCCTCACTGTGGCTTGACACGCACAAACTCTGTGTGTGTTTCTCCTCCTTTCTTTTCCTCCTTCCCTGGATCTCACTCAGACTTTGATCTGCATCAGAGACATGCTCATCTCTTTCTCGTTTCTTGTTCCTTATTTAACTCTCATGTGTGTTATAAGCATGTGGCGTACCCATCCTCTTCTGGGTTGACTACTCTGTATCTCCAGGTTCAGCAAAGGACAATCCATAACCGATATGCCTGGCTTGAATTACCACTTTTCAACATGGCTGACTATGTCTGTGGTAAACACAAATGGATGAATGGGATTGCAGAAATGCATGCTTCTGGCATTTGTTTTCCATGGCTTTCTTTAGAAAGTGCGTGACTGAACACTATGGAAGGAGGGAACATAGAGATGCAGTGATGAATGGCTGGAGAATCACAAGCCCATGTGTCCGTGTCTTCTATTGCCACCAAAATACATCTGAAAAAGGCAGTAGTCATGGCAACGACAATGAAGAAGGAATGAGTGATAAATAAGTATAACGAAAGAAAGAAAGCAATTGCTCGAAAGACTAAGAAATAGTGAAAAAGGCATTACAGGGAAAAAAAGTTTGAGAATAAAAAAAGGGCAAGTAAATGGAGAGGACATAAACAATCCAAGCACACAGCAGACAGACAGGTCATCTCCGCTGAGGTCTGACCCGAACCTTGTGACAGGCCCTGCCTGTTGTGTGTGAACGTGAGCTCCATAAAGGCAGGGATATTAACCTTCGTCTCATGGGAAACACTTTTAGAAACTCCAGAGACCGCTGCAAGCATTTCCATTAAACAAAAGGCAAATGGTTTTTAGCAGGATCATAAAATGTAACTGATGTTTCTAAGTGCATTCAACCTTCTTTTTCCTTTGATTCCAACATGTGTTCATAACCAGTGTTGTGTTGTTGTCAAAATAGGTGAGTTCTTTGCCTCAGGGCTTATCCTGTGATTAAAAATGTTTCTCGGTGCTGAATACTTCAGGGCATGTCCCTTCAGAAGCAAAACAGTTGTGATGCTGCCAAGTGATTGTCTGCAAGCCAGGCTCAGAGGAGTTACATTCTCCTGGTGGTTTTCCTGCAAGCACAACCTTGGGAGGCACAATATGCTGGCGAGCTCAGATCACACACTCTTACATTATTACAACATCAGCCAACAGCTACATACAGGTGAAATGTTCTTAGACAGAGCAGTCAGTTTGGGAGGACAATGTGCCGGAAACCATTGCAATGGCTGGATCTGTCTGAGGTAGATTTGTGGGATTTTTATACTAATTAACTATAAAGTAGTGCAAAGTTTGGGTTAAAGTTTACTTGCACTTTGTAGTAAAAATACTATAAAACAATGTAATTTCTCAAAAATCGCCAATTAAAAAACAAATAAATTGAGAGGAAAGTACATTTAAGAAAACCATACATCCTTTTTTACTAAGGATTTGTTTGGGATTTATACTGAGATGCATTTTGAACAGCATACATAGAACTCTAAAGACAATGTCCTATTTTGGGGCAGATCGGTGTTATTTACTCTTTTAGGAGTTTTCACTTCAGCAATCCATTGTTATTTTGAAACCCTTTCATCTGGCAATTTGTTTGGAAGGTATAGGGAAAGAAATGTGAAGAAACGTTGACTTTAAGACTTCAAATGAAAAAAAAAAGGTGTTATAACTTTGTTCATGTTGCTGGTAGACGCAGCCAAGACATCACTGTAACCATTATTGAACATTATTGAACCATTATTAATCATTATTAATCATTGAAAAGTTGTGTACTACACTTTATTCTACAAAGTATTTAAAAAAAAAACAAATAAACTTCTTGTGATAACTACAATACAGTAGTCCCAGTCAAACTTGGTATCAATTTTTATTTTCAAAACACCGAAATGACTTGAGGCTTTAAAAAGAAAGAACAAGTGGAAGATGTTCTGTTGCTAAATCTATTCAAAATACAAACTTTAAATTTCACCAACTAGTCTTACGTTTTTAACTTCATTTAGGATTTCATTTTACTGAGATAAAATGGCTTATTTTTAGGAAATGCATCTTAGACAAAATTCCCTTATAATGATCTAAACAAGTCTAACAATATGACCAATTTATCTCTTTTTGCAATTTGATTGATCGTATTCTAATGCTACGTACACACTCGGGCATGTGATGCACGTCCAAGAATGTGCTAAATGGGCATTCTTCAGTGTGCTTTTAGCATACAATGTTGAAACTGGACTGTTGCTATATGGTACGAGCGTATTTGGAAGAGGGTTGGTGCAAAGTGTCAGAGTGGTGCAAATCTCTTAAATCTTGCTGCTGGCCTTTTCCTTTCACAGTATGGCTGACTTGGTGTCAAATAATTCCTGCCGGGCACAAGCCACAATTATTCATTTCTCCTTCATGATAAACTTTGAAACAGTTGGTACTTCCGTGTTTTAAAAAGTATGCTACCAAATTGAAGTCCCTGATTGGTCAGAGTTCAACGGGTTCAACTATAAAGCGTGTTCAATGGCCGTATGTTTTGTACGTAAAGCCCAAAAAAGAACTTAAAAACTTGCGAAGCAATGCATGAGCGCGAGCGTTCTGAACGTAGAAGCCTGCCAGGCACATACATGTGAGTTTACATAGACTTGACTTTGAAAGGGGTCGGTTGAATCCATGTGTTTGAGCCCAGTGGGAATGTAGCTTTGAAGTTAACGGTTCAATTATTGTTTCAAGAGAAGCACGGCCATTTGATTTGGAGTCATATACTTGGAAAACGTTAGGGGTTTTACGGTGTTAAACATTAAATTACATTGACCAGACATATTTATCCATTCATTAATAGTTTTCTTAGAACAGCATAACTGTAAATCAACACTGAGTTCCATTCGTTGTGTTTACTTTAATATCCATGTTTTTTCTGTAGCAGAAACACAGTGGGATCTTGGGAACCATGTAAGAAGCTGTTAAATGTTGCCATCATTGCTGCACAACCTTAGGAGCCTCTGTTTAGTTCATTATCACCCGTCTGTACTCCTCGCTGTGCTGTGCAAGCTTACTGTAAGTTAGATGACTAAATTCTCTACATGACTTTAGCTCAGTTTCAAAACCCTAAACTCATTAAAGAGCTGTCACAGTTTCTGCTCTAAGCGCTGTTCTGTCCCTTCATCTCCTTTTCTTTTTTCTGAGCCTTGTTGGCTGGTTTGATTGACACGAGCAAAGAGTTTACGAACACACCTGTGAAACTGACCATCTGTTCCAGGCACACCTCGTCAGAAAAAAGAAGAAGAAGAAAAAAAAAACTAACCCGTGTATCTGTATGTGTCTGTGTGTGTTTGCATGCGGTGCAGGGTATGTGATCTATCAGGGGGAAACCAGCGATAGCCTTTGAACCTCATTCGCACGTGTGAGTGTTTTTAAAATTCAGCCAACGTTATGTGGTCTGCTCTCTAAGAAATTGGTTTGGCTGAACTCAAAACAGCCGGACGAAGACCATTTTTCAATCAAGATAGCTTCTGCCAAGAACTTCAGGTGCTATAAATCAATCCTTACTAATAGAGCTTGTCAAATAAAGCCTGTCATATGAAAACACATTGTTTCAAAAGGCCACAATGATTAAACAAAACCCAAGTTGGATATAGAGCATTTTAGCCTAATTCTAAATCAGATAGGACTTTTGAGTTTTTATTATTACTTCTAACAATTTTTTTTTATCAATTCCAAAATCTAAGAATGCTTATTTTGGGAAACTTAGAGAGAATTTATTTTGTTTTCCTTACATCATCTTGAAGGGTTTACAAAGGAACAACTTGATTAAAACACCACACTCCACACAGTGCAAACCCTCTTTCACAATTGGCGAGTAAGTAAACATTTTACAGTATGTTTTAACAAGCTTGTTTATCACATGAATCAAAATCATTGTGTCACATAAAATATCCACATCCACATTCTCAACCTTTGTGGTTCCAGAGTTCTATTTAGAAAATAAAGAAAATGGAGAGTTTTTTTTTTCTGTAAATCTTGGTAAATTTAGAAACAAGTCTTGTTTCCTGTTTGGTAGTGTAATCATGGGGGAATGGACACAACTGGGCTGAGCTACCCAGAAACATTTGAACCAAAATGGATCGCTCATGCCACAGCAGATCCAGAAAACCCACCCTGACTGATTATGGTTTTTTTTTTTTTTTATTGCACCACCAACACTCCTTACAGTTATGTGACCGGAAACCGGTGTTAAAACATGTGGGACAAAGATTAAAAAAATGCTTCTTATATTCTATTATCATTATTATCAGCTTAAATCGCAGCTGTTTTAGTTGTTCTAACTTGTTAGGACCTCATTAGTGATGTGGCACGTTTCAAACGGGTATATTTTATGCTTTTAAAATAAAAAATAAAATTGTTCTGCCTATACAGTCAGTCTGATGGGGGTTAAAGCAGTCCTATCCCTTAATACCATCCAGTTACAGAAGTCAGTGTTGAGCAGCAGGCAGCCTGTGTTGGGCAAACCCCACGCTTGTTAGCTTTTGCTGCCATCCCTGTTTTTTTTTTTCTCTCTCCCCTTTATTGTGTTGCAGCAGGACGTTTTGATTCCGTCTGTAATTGGACTAGATGTCTATTTACACATGACTGTGTGCAAACTGGATAGTGAATGGATGGGGAAAACAACTTTATTTTTGAGGCTACATTTCTACTGAACAATGTTCCATGTTATAATGGGTTGTACTTTTAGACATTTGATACTTTTCTATTAATATAATTCTCTTTAAAGTATTACATGTCTAATTTGCTAACAGTATTTTACGATTCCTGGTAGATTAGTTTACATGAATATTGTCTTTTAGACATATTCTGACCACATGTTCTGCTAATGTCAGGACCTGTTTTCTGGTATCAGTGGTGTTCGGTTTCCCATCATCTTTACCTTTCATGGATTTGCGTGCCTCTGGTTGTCATGTGGAGGTTTTGTTTTTTTTTTATTCACAAAACTTGTTCCTTGACCCGATGAGCTACGTGCGCAGCACAGTTTTTGATCTTTGTGATTATACTGTCTTGCGTCATAGCTTGTATTAGTGTCTGCAGAATTCAAGGTCTGTTTATGTCTGGGTGTGTGCGTGCACATAGTTACCTGAGCGCTTTGGCTTGAGAACAAAACTGAACTTTCTTTTCTTTGGTTTTGTGTGGGAGATGGCTTGTCATGGTGCTACCACATCAGAAAAGTACAGATGTCTCACATCCATTTGAAATAATTTAACTCGTTTGCTGAGCCACACAAAACAACAGAGCCAAAGTGAATGGGAGACACACAAATGCATGCACCTGTTGGTTACAGTATGCATGGTGTTTGTTCGAATGAATGAAGGTAACTGACTTTGGGGATTTGGGACTGATTCCTTTTTGAACCACAGGGACTGGAGCCTATCTCAGCTGTGTGTACATTTTTCATGAAATGTCATACCTGAATAAAGGGTGATTTCTAAAACCACAAAGTGTGACAACTCTGACAGACTTATGAAGGTGTTTAAGTGTTTTGACTGACTAAAACTTTCTGTCAATCTGACATAAATCTGTGCCTTTGTTACAACAGAGACACATGCTCAGACAGATTCAATCACACACATCGGGACCCACTGGTTCACACCCTTTGTAAGTTTCCTGGAGGCACAGTCACTCACTGTCATTCCCAATGAGAAAGAAAAAAAAAAAAGCAGATCAGATGTTACGTTCCTCATACTGGTCTCTCAAAATCTGTAATGACACATGATAGACATACCTCTTCTAAAATGTAAAAAAACAATTTAGAAAAGCATTTCTTAAATAGCTTAAACTTGAAACCTTTTTAAGTTAAAAGTGCACATTTTGTTTTGTTTTTACAAATGTTATCATGGAGATTTGGTCATAAATTACTACAGTGTATTGTGCGAGAAAGGCTGTTTTTCACATAGTAACTAAAAAACAATAAAAAAAAATGTATATAAACTTCTGTTTTTTTAAATGATAAAAGCATAGCACCGTGTTGTTTTACATGAAAAGCCTCTAGCATGCACTCTCATCCAAATGGAAAGAATAAAAATTGAAAAAAAAATTGAAAAAATACACAGGAGAGGAAAATGTAAGACTTTAAAAAAAGTGAAATAAAACCACCACAATTTCAAAAAATAAAATAAAAAAAAACCAGGACATTTTTTTTATAACTCAAAGTTTCTAGCAACAAAGATTCCGTGATCCATAATCAAATATACACTATTACATAAAAAAATATATTTGAAATTTCTAAACAACAATAAACATGTTAGACTATATTTTTGTCCCAAAATTAACTATTGTGTCATTTTAAGCAAGCTTTATGTTCTAAATCTGAATCAATCAAAATGTCAAACCAGACATTCGGTAATGTCAACTTATTTTACTTGCCTTCATTTTACTCTTCAGCAACAAACACCATGCATAACTACAAGGCACCTTTTAGTGATATGATACTGTAATTTTTGCTTTATCTTTGTCAAATTTGTGGTTTTGGATGGTGTAAACATCACTGTTTGAATGATGGTAAAAAGGAAAATAAAAACGATCCAGGAACTGCACAGTCGTTCACCAACTAATGCATGTGACAGGTGATTATCTCTCCCTCACACTCATCTTTCCTTGTCTTGCACTTCCCTCTGCGGTTTTTCAAGTCATCAGTAACCCCTTCAGGGAGATGTACTGCTTTAAGCCATACAGAGAAAACCTATGTATTAAGTTCTAAGAATATATTTCTTTTACACTCAGTTTTCTTATATTTAATGCTCTGTCCGTCTTTTACTTGACTGTTTCACTTTCTTCAGAGAGGACATAACCCAAAGGAATGACTATTTGTGAGCAAATCCTCGTAATTGTGCACTTATACTGAACTTTTAACATTTTGACAACATTAAATGAATTTTAGTGAGTAAAATGTTTGTTTACAGTTAAAGCTATAGCCCTACTGAATAACTGTCTATCCACGCATGGTACATTTCTTCTCGTTTGTTGCTGACATGGAAATTGCACACACACACATGTTCATGATGGATGCCATAAATTGTATTTTCAGCAACGCCAGCCAGTAAACAGACATCTGGTGCCTTGCTCTAGTAAAGAAAAACCTGTGTGGCATGTGATCTGTATGTTCTTTATAGTGGATGCTGAACGCTCTTTTCTATATTGTCCTGGTGAGAAAACTAATTGTTGACTAAATCTTGCTTTTTTTTCTTTATGTTGGTTTGTTTTAAACATGGCAAAGGAAATCTATGAGCAAAAATTCTTTAAGCCACATTTCACCACATCATATCTCTATCAACAACTTTCAGTCATTAAACTGTCCAGATGCTCTAACAAATGAAGTGATCAGGATGTTCTGCCTGTGTTTGTGTGTATTGTTGTAACAATTTAGTAAAAGATATCTAAACAGCTTTGAGCTGAATTGAAACAATCCGGAAATGTGGTCTGTTACAAACACCGCACAATTAACTAATCAGGACCGCATGAGGGAGGAATTTGTATACAGAAAAACTTTTACACATAAGCAAAGGTTTCTTGGAAAAATAGACCCATTTACAAAAGAATTCAATTTTTAAATTTGTTGTCAGGAAGCTGTTGTGTGTGTTGAACTCATAGACTTTCTAAAGTAGCAGGATGTTCTTAGGTGTTCTCAGTAAGGACAGAACAACGCCCTGCTGCAATGCGTTATAGGTCACGAGGCTACTATACTGTGCATTCACCATAGTTGAGATAGTTTTTGTTACTATGATTTACTCATTTGAGGCAGCAGAAAAAGACAGACAGAAAATGTAATAGCATAAAAGCAAAGGCATGACACACATGTCACACTTTGGCCAAAAGAAAAAAAAAAACTGTTCTGGAAAAAGACAAAGCCAGATATCCAAGCCCACACCTTCCTCTTTTTCTTTTGGAACAAACATTAAATTACACATATTGCAATTCTTTAGATAGCCACTGGAGGGTGGTTTCAAAAGGGAGCAATTTTGTAATGACTCCTATTAAAAAAAGGTAAAACAAACTATTTTTAATTGTTTTATCCCCAGTAAAATGTCACAGAGGTGCACCATAAATATGATTTTAAAGTGAATTATCTTATTTTGATGTTTAACTTTAGTAACCTTTCTGCCCTGCGACAGACTGGCAACCTGTCCTGCCGTCGGCCACAAGTGGCCAGGATAGGCTCCAGCAGCCCCGTGACCCTGAAAGGGATAAAATGTATTAGAAGAAGATGAACCTTTCATCAAACTGCAATGCTTTGTATGGTATAGGTGCATGACTGTTGCACTGTAGTTAAACAATTATGTCTTTGTAGGATTCAAGTCTTTTGCAGGTGAGTTACAGAGATACAGTTTTATGTATTACAGTTCCGTCATTATTACCAAAAAGACTTGTTCACACAAACTGCTTTTGTTGGTTCTTATTTATTTATTTTTTTTTTTTTCATTTTTTAACTGTATTTTGTCCCACTGTGGATATAATCATACAAAACATCTGTACATGTCTGGGCAGATTTAAAATGCCTGCTCAGACATGTTAACCTCTTAAGTTTGAAGAAAGTTCACAAAAATGTATTTTGAACAACACAGCACTTTTGTTTCTGCAGTTTTTCCTTTCTAGTATGATTGGAACTGAAGATGAAAGACGAAACATACCAGGATGAGGCCCCTTTAAAAATAGAGGGGAACGTGTAGGTGAGCAGACACGTTTCAAGCAGCAAGTTGGACCAGTTTCCAGAAAGCGAGATGACTGTTGTCCCAGGAAGGTGTGGACAGCTGTCTTCACTTTGGGGGACCTCTGGCTTTTCCCTTCATCCTCTCTACTGCACCTCCTCCCACCCATCCTTTGTTATTGTATGTGGCTACTGTACTGCAGCGTGATGAGAGATTTACATTGGGATATGAATCAAGAAAGACATGCATCTGTTTAAGACCAGAGGATCTCAATTAAGGTAATAGAAGTTTCAGCTGATAGGGATCTGAAACTGTGGGCCATGCAGGCACGATAACTTTTGTGGTAAAAGATAGTCACATGTTTATGTATCTTGGGCCCAATTCATCTGCTAAACAAAATACATTTGAATTTGAATAAAATAGGGTTTTTAAGTGTCTTAGAGAAATAGCTATTAGTAATAGTTAAACAAAGACTTGTATAGTTCTACAATATAAACCATATTGGACATTTTTAATTATCAGACTTATGTCTTTTTTTTTTAAACACACACAGAAACAAGAAAACAATGTATATAAAAACACTACTTGTAAAATGTAGCCTCTTCAAAGTTGTATTTTTTGGTCTTGATTCTGTCAGTCAAAACAAAGATAGCATAGCTGTGTCATATTTTTATCATGGATTTTATAGATATGTAAGTTGGGTCATCTTGTTTTTTGTATGGACGTCTGTGTGTCTGTGTCTGCACACAGACAAAGACAAACATTCCTCTATGTTTTTATTTTGTGTTTTTGTTGCTGTTGTTTTTCCAGACCTACAGCAGGCAGTCAATAACATATGTTCTTTCATAACTGGAGCGCATATCTGATGCATAACTTCCCTTACCTTATTTCCAATGTCATGTATCCAAATTTAAAAACTCAACAACCAACGGATTAATCCAACAATTTTCTAAGCTCTTGGTTTTCATTTTTTCATAGTCAAGAGATGTTGATTTCACCCAGATGAACCTCTTTCACTCTGAAACAAAAACTTAACTTTGCATCCCACTTTCATCCGAGCACATCAAGGTGGCTTTGTGATATAGAAGCTAAATGATAGCACACGAAAACAAAGAGAAACTATCATGTAGATATGACTCCCTCGTTTAGTTGATGTCATTTAAATGCCATATCAGGAGACTTGCTCAGTCTCATCTAAAACATCTCTCTAGAACCAATAACAAAACCAGCTCATTTAATGTTAGATATTCCAAAGTGACAAGTGTTTTATTTGTTTTTCCTCTTTATGTTCTGTTACAAAAAACGTGTGTAAATGAATAGCAAAATACATCGTTTTTGTAGTGATGATTATAATTTCAAATATTGTTTTTGTTGCAGATTCTCAAGCAATCCAAAAAATAAATCCATACACTTTATACAGAAAGCAGCAAAATAAGGTAAACAGGTACTGTTATAAAATTAACTGTTTTATATTTACATGATTGACATATTGGGAATTCCATTTTACCCAGCAACAAAAGTTAGGATTCCATCTAAAATTATTAAAGATGACCTATTTATTTATTTTGCAATGTATCAAAAATATTTTTATTTAACAACTGTGATTTTTCAGTTTTCTTTTTTTTTTTTTTTTTTTTTTACGCTAAATGAACAAGCAAAAACAACCCTGCAAGTGATTTGTATATTAGACAATTAGACTTGTATGTTTGAGCCACTAAAGGGTTGTTCTGTTAGTTCATCACTGGACATTATGACTGAAAATGTTTAAAAGTACTCAATTCAATTTGAAAGAGTCAACTTTTCAGGTCAAAACAACACAATTTCCTATAAAATCTCATTTGTGTGATTCCCTAGTGGAAAATAAACCATTTAGTTAATCCAGTATCTGATCATCTGAATATTCAGGTATTATATAAGTCACAAATCTGCTTAAATCATCCCTGTGGCAAAATGACCGATTAAAGCTTTCCCAGTAGAAAAGATGCTGTGTAAGATCACTATCTATGCTTAAAGCAGAAAGATAAAAATGACAAAAAAAACATATTTATGTAAATGAATGATACATGAGAGAAAACAAATGCTAATTCCTAATAATAGAAATCCTTACACATTTTTAATGTGCTCACATTTCAGTGAGGAGGTGTCTTAGGAGGGGGAGTAAAGATTCATTTGTACAACAGAGATCTCCATGATACAACTCCATAGTGTCCAGCGGTTAGTATGTGGGCCAATGGCATCTTGAGCGCTTCGGATAAGCTCAGAATAAACCCCAGAACCTACATGCTGAAGGTGGTTGGAGGCCAGACCATGCAAGAGCATTGTTCCAGGTGGAGAATGCAGTGGAGGAGGAACACTAAACCATCTACAGTGGAGAGAGTCCACTATCCTTACATTTAAATACAAAAATATAACTGTGATTGGCTGAGAAGAAAACTGTCAAATTTAGCAATTGTTTCAAATTGAAGATCAAATGGAAAATGGTGTATAAAAAACCCAATGTGACCTACCTGGAAGTGAGGTAGAGCTTCCTTTTGGAAAGTGTGCCAAAACTTCCCTAAACCTGCATTGAGACCTATAATGGATGTTTCAGGGTTTGTAACGGTAGGCCTTTGTATTATGATTTCCTTTGTGGGAGATGTTGTGAAAGTTCATGCTATTATTTTACTTTTAAATGTGAACAATTTTAAATAAGTCACATCACCAAATATCAGTATAAATCTTGATATAGATTTAGCCTTACTGGCTGTAAGGTTAGAGCACTAACAATATTACAAAATAAGTTCCAAAGTTTTTAAGTGCTTCACAATGTGTGGGATTCTGATTTAATTGCAACTTAGCCTCTGCTGTGTATGTCTAACTAACCCAGCACTCCACAACGAAAAGTCTCTCAGGACTGGAATTTTTTCCACAATAATATATCTGAATAAATCTGCTAATGAACAATGTGAGCGTGTTTTTGAAACACTATGCTGTAGTATGCAATTCTTTATGTGGACGCTTTCTAGACTACAAGTAATTGGTTGATTTGAATACGTTTCTGCTATTTGAAAAGTTTGTTTTTGGTTTGAATTAGTGAGTTTTGAGGGCCAAAGACGGAGTATATCGGACTTAGCTGAAACATCAAAACTGTGTTGTATTTTTTGGCTTACGTCTCCAGAAGTGTGATCACAGCAAGTCAAAAATTTAGTGTTAATTTTTATTTTTTGTTGATACATGACTTGAAATTGAAATTATTGAAATCGGTTACATTTAAATGTATATACTTGAACATTTGTCTGTAAAAAATATAACTTTTACAAAACCCACAAAGGAATTCTTAACACTTACCAATATTTGTGTTAATTTGCACAGTCAGTTTGTTTGTTAAAAATAAATAAATAAATAAAATAAAATAAAAAACGTTATCAAACTTGATCCAGTCTATTCAATTTTTTTATCAGTTTGTTTGTTTGTTTTTTTTATAAGGCAACAACATCCAAAAATGTCTGTTTCTGTATTTTTTAATTATTTATTTATTTTTGTTTCCTATTTCCTTGGTTGAACATACACCTACTAGCCACTTTATTAGGCACACCTGTCTAGCTGCTTGTTCATGCAAATTTCTAATCGGCCAATCCCATGGCAGCAACTCAAAGCATTTAGGCATGTAGACATGGTCAAGACAATCTGTTGCAGTTCAAACTGATTATCAGAATGGGGAAGAAAGGCGATTGAAGTGGCTTTGAATGTGGCATTGTTCTTGGTGCCAGACGGGCGGGTCTGAGTTTTTCAGAAACTGATGATCTACTGGGATTTTTACGCACAGTTTAAAATGTATACTATCGAATCAGTTAGTCGGACTAGCCACAATAAGGAGATCTTAGTACTGCAATGTAAAGATTTATCCGTGAAACAAAAAGATATTCATAAAATAAGTCCAACTATGGAGATAAACATAGATAGCTAAACTCCAGAGCCCAGAAATCGGTGGTATTTTAAGACCAGACCATGCCAAAGCAGAGATTCAAATGGAGAACAGGGTGAAGGAGGGCTGGCAAAACTGTCTGGAATGTCGATTAAAGATCATCCAAAAATGTAAAAGTGAAAACATGATTAATAATTAGCTTAGAAGAGTATTGGGCACTTTGGCTTTTAGTTCAGAGTGAAAAATTAAAATCCTCATTGAAATTGTGCCAAAGCTTAACAATTACAAATTCAAAACTTGTCATTGTCAAAAGAAAAACAGTTGTAAATAAATGAACACACAGCAAATAAAGATGTTTGCTTTATCAGAATATGTTACATTTAATTAAATAGGTCACTTTTAACTAGAAAAAATATTTGAAATAAACTGAAATGCAATAGTCAACAAGAGTTGAACATTTTTGAAAGGAGAAATGTTGTGTACATACAAAGGCAGCTAAGTATACACACTGGCAGTGACAGTCCAGTGTCCAAATTCTCCCTGCTGTGATGTGAAAGAACTAACTTCTACACACTAAGAAAATGCATTACCCACAATGAAAACCATGTGAAGTGGGAGTGAAGACGACAGCTTGCTGGATGTGAACAACTGAGAACTTTTTCAAACCGAAGAAGCATCTTCATTAATCCACTGAATTTCACCACAGTTTATGACGTGATGAACATGATGCAAAACAGGGCACGTCTGATCTCCACAAACAACATATTTTCAACATTCTGGTTTGACAACTTTGTTTTGAGAAACAGACGGGTTGGTGATAATGACCAGACATTATGTCTAAGATTATCACAAAGTTCTCATCATCAGGCCAAGACAAACAGAGGAGGTTGTGAGTTTGGGTCTTGGTGGATTCTTCTCCATGCAATCTCCTCTCATAGTTACTCCCTTTGCTCCTTGCATGATATATTGCTCTTAGTTGGACTACAGGAGCCTGGGGAGGGTATCGCAGCTCTTGATAGTTCCAGACAATGTGGTCATATCCACCTCCCTCATGTCAGAGTGTCAAACCCATATCTCTTTTATGAAGTCCAAACTTCTGTTGAAGCTAAAATGAGTTGGAACAGACAGATCAGTCTGTAAAGCAAACATCTTTTGAGCACTATCAACCATAAACATTTAAAAATATGAGTAGTTTAGCCCTATAATGGGTCTAGAGTGGCCCAGTTGTGAGTTATGTAACTTGAAAATGGCTAATCTTTACCTTTTTTATTTGCAATACGCTTTAATGAAGTAGCCTAAACACATAGCAGCACATGTAATCTCTTTAGGATCTGTGATGCATAATCCTCGATATTCAATGGCTTGCTCAAGCTTGTTAAAGGTAGGGGCGCCTTTCACTTAGAGCTGCACAGACCTTTTATCTCCACTAAGGTTGCCTGCCAGACAGGGTTTGCTGAGTTATGGGAACTTACAGCTGACTCAACTCTTAGTGTATGTGTGTGAGTAGTTTGTGTGGTGAGTGTGTGTGTGTGGCAGGAGGGTGTCTTTGAGAGCACTACAAAAAAATGTGTGCATCATGTGGGTAGCAAAGTACTTAGATGTACACATGGGTGACTCTGTCTGTACACGTGTCCCTGCTGCCCAGCAACAATGAGCTCCCTTTATCATCAAGGATCTCACTAAAGACTCATGACTTGCCTGAGTATGCTGCTTGTTCTGGGGATTTGAGCATAACTCTCTTTTTCAAGACACAGCTGGAATCACAAAACACAGCAGTGTGGGTCTTATCCAGCCTCAACTTTGAGCTTTATCTCTGAACCCACTCTGAGAACCACAGTTCTCATACCAAGTTCAAATTTATACCTCCTGGTAACAATATCAGGCTGGAAGTTCCACTCTCCAGAGATGTCAAGGAAGTTTTAAATCTTTTTTTTATTTTTTTATTTCACTTTATCCGAAAAAAAAAAAAAAAAAAAAGAGGGAAAGCTCAGCTTAAATTCACACTATATGAGCCATTACTTTGTGATTTCCCTCAAAATACAAAACCAGGAATGAAATCCATCATTTATAAATAGACAATCATCTATTCTATTAAAATAGATTGATACTGAATAAATACATATATAAATAAAGATTATATTCTCAGGTATTTTAATTTCCTTGTGCATGTTTGTCTTTCTTTTGGATGGAGGAAAGAGTACTACGCAGAAATGATGTCATGTTTATCATGAAGCTAGCAGGGATTGCCACTCAGTGAGAGACTTTTGAAACTGAACAACAAAATACACTGAGATAAAATCAGAAACATTTTAGATTCCATCACAAAAGTAATTGTATAAGACTTAAGTCAACCTGTTTTCGTTTAACACAATGTGTCAAAAAAAGGTTATCATGGCCGCACCATAGCAGAAGATGAGGAGCTTTACGTATCTTCTCTGTGAAGACTAAACACATGCAACGTTAGGTTTATCAGATTCTTCTTGCACAGTGGGTCCTAGGTATTCAAGCCACTCCTCTAGTTGTGTCACATAGATGTATTTCAAAAAATGACAAACTGTTGTGTCAAACCATTATCTTGTTTATGGCACCAAAGTGTCTAGAACTGGTTCTGCATAGGTTCACAAACCACAATATCCCAGACAACTTCATAGTTGACTTGAAGCACTTGGGTTCTCTCTTTCACCAGCCTCGGGGACCTTGACTTTCAAGTAAACATAAAATATATCTTTAACAAAAAAAGAAAAACATTTTAGAAAGTTCTTTACTGAATCCAGTCCAGTTTTGCTATCTTTGGACCAGGTAAGATGGGGTTGAGAATGGTATGAAAGTGACTTGACACAACAAATAATGAGCTCTACACTCCACCAGAACAAACCACAATTGAAGTTCTTTTTGAAACAAATGGTGGCTCCAGATGATCCATCAAAAATTCCATCCATTTTGAACCTTCCCCAAACTTTTCAATTTACTTCATTTTGAAATCTTTCAAGACCACAGCACATGTTTTTCCTTCCATTGAACTTTCCATTGGTGTATTGGGTACAGCACTCTGAACAGCCAGCTTCTTAGCAGTCAGTTTAACCTCCCTATTCAGAGTGTCATCATTACAAAAAAAGTCCCATTAGTTGTCATGCACCTAGGTGTGTAAAATTTGTTCTTTACGTTGGACGCATCCCCTTGGTGGTTTTACCGCCCAATCCAACCCCTTAATACAGAGTTTCAAGCAGGAAGGCTCATTTTAAGAGTGTTAGGTATGACTTGGCCATGGATCTGAACTCATGAACCCTTTAAACTTCTAGTCGCAGGGCGGACACTCTACCACAAGACCACCGAACTGTATTATTATTATTTTTTTTTATTTCCTAAAAACATAAACTTCTAACTAACCTTAGTCTTAGCCTTCAGACTAACACACCAATTGAAGACCTTTGAACGTGTTATTCCTACCATGACAAAGGTGGATAAAGGTGGAAAAGATTTCATATAATCCATGGACACCAGTGAAGTTCACAAATCATTGAAGAAAAAAGTTTCAGCACACTGTCTAGTGGGTCTAGATGACCCCACTCACGATGTTAAAGTGCCTTGGATAGCACAAGGGTTTTAATTACAGTAATTATAAAATGGGTCACACTATCAATGTCCAATCAGGATCTTTTTTTTTTACAATGATTAACATTTCATATTTTTATTAAATACATGTTTCGTATCATTTTACAGAGACAGCAGCACCTTTACTGGTGCTCTTTCGTTTCTTACCTTTTTTTTGTGGAAAAATGGCATCAACAAAAAAAAAAAAAAGAATAAAAATTACTATGCAATTGTACTACACACACAAAAAAGATTTGTATCTAATATTAGTGTTTTTTTTATTACAAATCTACCACACGTAGCCTATGCAAAGGTTTGCATGCTTTGACAAAGCATTCATCTTCTTTTAATAAGATCCACCTGTGAAGAAAACGAGTTAGTCAGGCTCAGTGGCAATCGATCACATTCTGAGGCAGAAGACCAGTGAGGCTGTCAGATGATTGGGTAAGGAGACAGATAGGCCTTTTTGACAACTTACAGACCATTAAAGCATGCAGCTAATGTAAGAAATGGTCCACAGAGAAAATCAGAGCAATGTGAAGAGATACGAGAACTCATAGCCAAACGACTGAAGGATCCCAAAAACCACAATAGTTTATACAGTTTAAGCTGCTCCAAAAAAAAAAAACAAACAAAGAAAAAGAAAAGAACTAAAAAAGATATATTGTGTGAACTTTTTGGAAAACTAAATTACTGTGGAACGCTGTGACAAGGTTAGAATGTGGCCTTCTAAACCTTTAGATGCTCTTTCATGTGAAAGTTCTGCAAGGTAAAGTTGAACTCAAACTAAGTATTTGCAGAATTGTATCTAGATTTTACCAGTGAAGTATTAAACAGTTGCATTTTACCATCTAGTCTTCAAACATAAAAAAAAAAAGCTACAGTACAAGTTCTTTTAATCTTGGCATAAAATCAGCACATGCAGTATGAGAGAGCATGCTTTAAAGGAAAGCGCTTGCAGCTTTCCATAAAACAGCACAAGAGCTGAAGCAGCAGTCATAAACAAAAAGTGAGCTGGCAGGTGGCTGGAGTTGTTGTCTCAAGGTTACTGAGGTATCTGCTCAGATGCCTGTGAACAGGTGTAGTGATGCCCTGTTAGCCATGTTAATGAAATCATTAGTGCCAGGCTTCTAGATCCAAGCGTCTCCATGGGATTTGAGTTAAAATCCCCGAACCGTCTGTTTTGCTCACCTGTCACACTCGAGATTACTCTCATGATTTAATTGAGTAAACAAAGGCCACTGCTAGCTAACCTACCAGAATACAACTCATACTATAGTTTAGTGCATTTATTAAAAAGATCAAGCATTCATTATGTAATGCAATATGCTTTGAAAAAAAACACGCAATTCTCATTCTTGAATACATGTTGTGCAAATAGTACTAAACTTTTTTTTTTTTTTGTAGTTTTAACATCAACAAAACACTTCTTGAAAATCGGTACAACATTTGAATAACATTTTTGGTTTTTTATCTTTGTTTGTCAGGAACCCATGGTTTCAGACTCAAAAAGGCAAGAGACCAGGCTTCATGACAACTACTTCATTTATGAACATTCATGAACTCAAAACATCAAAGGGAAACCACAAACATGGAAAATGTAAATGATGTGACCAGCATAAAGTAAAACAAAGATGCTTAAATACAATCAGGAAGATTACTTGAATTAAGAAAGTTGTGGGTAATTAATACATGGAACCAGGTGAGATTATGACGGGGAAACACAGAAAACATGGCAATAAAACAAAACTTAGGACAAAGTAAACAAAAAGGTGCAATGCTTTTCTTAAAATCCCACTCCAATGAAAATCGTGTTTTTGGTGTTTTTAACATGTTCTTGTAGTATTTTTCTCACGATGGAGGACATATACAGTATAAAGTAAATTAAGCTTAAATTTGTGTTTCGGCATAAATCTTTATTCAAAATTGATTAATCAGTAGCAGGTAAAAACATGCAATTAGAAAACACTTGTAGTTGTTACATAAAATCTACAATTGCCAGGCCCCAAGCTCCCTGCTGTGCTCTATTCTGATGCATCCACTTGCAGACAAATAGATCCTTGTCCGAGCTGACATCTGGGATCAAAACTGCACGGCTGCATGTTAGGTCAGCATGAGGTTGTGAGGGGCAGTAAGCTAGCGGGAGAGAGTGTAAACGAATGGATGATGGGAAGTGATGTAAAGCTCACACCTTAACTCAGAGGCAAATTTCTAACAGGGCACAGTTTTTGCTGCTCTGCAGAAACTATGTCCTAGAAAACAATAAATAATTATAATTAAAAGACCACCGGGAGAGCTTTGAAAATAGTTTATATTCTTATATTGAAGGTACAACTCCTGAGGTAAAAACTGTTTCTCACCAAATACTCACATTATTTAACATTTTCAAATGTGCAGTTATCCTAATTAGGTTACCCTAACACTATTTACAAACAAAATGCTCACAAGAATTTGTTAACTTATCTACTAAATTCTGTTAAGTCCTTAAAAGTCCCCCTCTGATGTTTGGCATTTTTCTTATTTGTAAACATAAAATATGGCTTTTTAAGACATTTATGTTCTGGGACTTCATAATTATACTTATTTCTTTAAGTAAAAAAAAAAAATGTCATAGGGGGACTTTAGGCGGTGCTTAGATTTCATTAACGGATATTACTATTTAAAGTCTCTGTAGGAGTTGTACACAGTTGTCATACACCCATTTAATAAATCCCCATCTTCAGAAGAACTGTGACAGGCATAATCACATGCCGAGTTTCTCTTGCTTCTTTCATCAAGCACCTTTCCTGACTGAAGAGAGAATGCACTGTACCAGAATTGACTGGTTGTCAGGCTGTGGAGTAGAAGGACTTCTTATTCTGTATTGAAAGTGTATATTTTACTCCCTTCTGCTCAGTGAGACAGATGCCTTGATGAGAGGGAGCAGAGTGATCAATGTGAAGCTGCCGTCCTGTCGACAAATGCACTCAGGGTGTGACATTGATTCTGACTCCCAATGATTCGCTCGATCACCTGACAGTTAGTTGGGGTATATCATAAAGCTACAGTGAAGCATGCATCATAGATGTGGCTAATTCATTGAGAAAATGCATGCACAACAAATCAATACTTGCAAAAATGCAGTAAAAAAATTAGCAATTTGTTAAAAGCATCAGTGAAATCAAATAGTAAGATGTTTTAAAGCATATTTACTGGTCTGTAAAGAAACAAAACCTCCTCCAAGCCAACATGTTACTTTATCACATTTTTTTCATGCAACGTGTGCTGAAGTTAAACAGTGCTGCAATTATTATGCAGTCCAACACTTAACAAAGGGGCGATGCAAATTAAAGTGGCATTAATTTCATTAGAAGCTGAAAACAGTCGAGGATAAAACATTCCAGTAATTAAAAGCAGAGGCTGACAGCAGACTGAGAAGGCAACCATCCTCTCGCCTGCAGCTGGTACAGTACAAAGGGTTTAAAATAACCCTAGAAAAGCTGGGATTTGTACATTTTTTTAACAACACATCCACTGACTAATGTGATGCAAAACCACTCTTTACACAGACAGAACTGATTATGCATATCTAGTAGCACTTCAAACTCTACCATCTACCAGTGGGGATAGCTCTCCACAGCCAATGAGCAACCTTGGCTCTTTTTTCAGACGAAAGACACAAATTCCTAGTTTTTTAATATTTGCAACTTTCAAAAAATGCAACAACAAAAAATAATACTTTGTGTAAGAACTCAACAAACACATGTTGTTTTCCTAGTTTTACCGCAAAGTGTTTCCATTTTTGGTGTTACAACAACCTGCTTGTGTTATTTTTGGTAGCTACGCAAAATGTGTGTTGGTACTTGAGTTTCAAGTGGACTGCTGGCTCTGACAGGAAGGGAGGCTCACACATGTCCTTCAAGAGCTACTTTACAAAGCACAGAACAGGGCTACGTTTCTACCTCAAAACTGCTAGTGCTCGAGGTTAAACCATCCCCCATTTTGTACTTTGTCAAAAAAAGAACTGATGCCCCACTAAATACATCAGTCCTGCTCTTTGGAGTGTTTCTTGTAACGCAGTAGCTCTATATGAATTTTAAGTAGCAAAATTATACTAATCAAGCGAAAAGCCATTTTTTTGGTAGGTGTGTGTATGAAACGCGTCCTGTCTGGGTTTGTCTTTTTGCCTTAGGATGCTGAGGCCTTCAGCTCTCATCTGTTTGCTCAGCTGTTGGACAGGACAAGTAAAACCAAAAACCAAAAAAGGATACTGAGGAATGACAAAATAGCCAAATAACCATTAGCAGTTTGGTGTCTGAGGCTGGAGAGTGGACATATTTGTGACATGAAAGAAGCTCACATGTAGTGAACTCCCATGCAGCAGCCGTCTTTACTGCACAATACTGAAATAATTAGCTTCTTGTCGTTGCGTGAGAAATGGAGACCGTGTCTGTTTAGTTCAGTTTTATGAACTCTCAAAAGCAACTCAGCCAGTTATTATGTGCAGTCTTGAGTGTTTTTATGTGTGTGTACAGTTCCATTTTGATCATTAGCAACTTGGCTCAGACAATAGTAAGCCATCATAAAATAGCCTGTGTGACATAACCAGGCTGTATTTGAAATATACATTAAAGTCTATTTCTGCTAGAGGCACCACATATGCAAATGTGATTCTTTATACTCAAAACATTTGAGAACATTTAAAGATTTTATTAAATAAATACATTCACATATCGCACACCCATCTGTTCCATCATATTTTTAATGATTTTTGTGCAACTTGACCCACTGCATGTCTGGAATTCAGTCATGCTTTGCTTCTGCTGCATCTCAAAAATAGAAAAATAAGAGCTGATGCAGAATCTTCAAGGGCGCTCATATTTTGTATTTTTATGTCCTTTTTTGTATGGAAACCCATGTTGCCCAAGATCATAAAAAGACAAAGCATAAGAAAGCTAACAAAAATTCTAATCACTACTCAGATGGAATACAGTGAATAATACTCAGCCATGTGTCCAACAGAGTGTTCTAGACAGTCTAGAGTGTTCTTGTATCCCAGTTTTAAACTCTTCCAAAACACTTGGCAAATAAAGTACTTTTCTTAACCCTAAAAACAAAGCACTGCAGCTGCAGCTTCTCTCACATAGCTTCAAAAGAAATTAAGAGACATTCATGGACTGTACACTTGACCATATACCCAATAGCCACAAAAGTCACCACAAATGAAGTCAAATTTGACAAATAAAGCTTCTCCTATTTAAAATATGTTGAAGCATTTAGATAACATTTGAAATTAAAGAATGTAAAGAGCTTGAATTTACAGTTTTTGTAAATGAGTAAAAAAAAAATCAAATCTTCTTAAATTCTACTAAAACTTGACAAACACTTAGCTTAACTGACAATTTTTGCTTGAGCTGAATAGAATCCTCCTATTGACTTGTTATTAAGCCTTGTCGCTGCAGTGACACTGGTACATCTCATCTACTTCATATTCCTGGAATCAAGCATCAACCAGATGTGGGGCGATAACCTGTCAGAGAAATACCTTTTGGTCCAAGTTGGCTCATCCAAACTCATTTTTTGGCCTTGGATTGTCTCTTTCTGGGTCAGTGGCTCCACTCGTGGTGATGCTCGATCTGGCTGCTTATATCTGATGGGTCTGTCACTGTAAGTCCAGTTGCTGTGATGCTTTTTGATTGCAGTTCTTCCACAAGCAGACAAACGGTGAGCGAAAAAATGTTTCCTTTAATTTTGTAGGGGAGTTTCTATTATCTTTATTGCCTGTGAGTCAGTATGGCTTAGTCTAGTTTAAGGTTTACACTTGGGTCTACAATTTAGATGCTGAAATATTGTTAGGCAAAATAAATTATTGAGATGAATAGAAACTCAAGTATATTTCTTTTTAAGTCTGCATTCTAAGCAATGTGACTGCAGCATGCAATTGCGTCAGGAAAAAAAAAAAAAATTCAGAGTAAAGCTGTATGGGAAAAAAAAGCTAAGGGTCATGTAGTCTGTTGATAAAAATTGTGCAAAAACCAGTAAAAAAAACAAAAAAGAAAAAAAAACAGAAAATAAATGAAGTGGAACATTCAAGAGGGCAGTACGTTGTTTATTCCAGACCTAAATCTACTGGCAGTCCGGACAGCACTGTTGACATAATCTCTGATGGCAGGAAGATTTGCTTCCCGGAACAGCTCTAATTGGCTGAATAAGGATAATCTTCAGCAGCATCGACAATAAGCAGGTTCAGATCATTTGACAGGAAACAAAAATCTGTTTAAAAATAATCACAGAAACAAGATCACCTATGATCATCTGCACAGTCAGAAAACTAGTTACATATAAACATGTGTTTAAAAAATATACAATCTAGTCTTCTGCACAAACAATCCATGTATGTCTTATATACCTAACTTTGCTTTGCTGTGGTAACACAAAACATTTCCCAATGTCTAAACACAGGCCCGGGACCTCCGGTGCCCATGTTGGGCGCACTGGACCTGGGGGTTGGGGGTCTCTGGGGCAGGAGGTGCTGGGGATGTGTTGTGCTTGTGCTGCACAGATGCTGACACCCCGGCCAACAGGAGGACAGGGCGGACAGCGCCTTCTGGGTTGTTTTTTCTTTAGCTCTGTCATTTCTCTTTTATTTGTGCTTGTTTTTGTGTATTTTATTATGAGGGGCTTATTGAATTATTTTATTACATGTATAGGGATTGGTTTTATTGTATTCTTGTTTTGTTTATTTTATTTATTTCTTTAATGGAAAGCACCTTGAGCTGTTTGACATGAAAGGTGCTTTATAAATAAATAAATAAATAGAATAAAATAAATAAAAGTCAATCAACTCAGTCAACAATAAAGGGTCTATATTATGCAAAATAATCTTTTTTCCATATCCTTGTAAGTGTATTATAATGTTCTTTCCTCACAAAAAAAAAAAAAAAAATAAAAATATAACGCGGATTCTTATATTATATACATACATACGCACACACTATTGCAAAATAGTTTTCTACAGATGCTGCCAGTTCAACCTCACAGTTCATGGGCATTTTCCTGTGTGGGCAGAAAGCCAGCAAGTTGGACTGACTGGAATCAAGAATAAATGAGTCCATAAAAAGAGAGATCAATTCTGAATTACATGAAATTAATCTTGCAGGCACAATTTGCAAAGGGATTTTAGATAGCTTTCTTCAGCATCCAGGAAGTTAAAAATATTGTCCAGACACTCTGTTCCAGTGGTTCCCTTGTGCCCATAAGGGCTGAGTTCACTTACAGTGATTCACTCAGCAGATTCCATCCCATTTTTCCATTGATTTCTCCCAGCAAACACCTTCCAATCTCACCTCCCAAAGAGGTGAATTACATGCTTGATAATGCTTGATGCACAGTGCTAAAGTTCACGCTGAGGTGCGGAGGAAAGTGATCCAACTGAGGACGTGATCGCTGAAGGTTGATCTCAGCACAAACAAAGAAAACTTCCACAACTTGGAGAAAACTTTTGGCAAATAATGAAGGTGAGTGCCATGGCAAGTTAAATGCAGACGATTGCGCTTCTCAAAAATCATTAGAAAATCACAAAGAACTATAGAATCTACCCAACCTTACATCTAGTGTATAATATACCCTTAGATGGTAAATGTGAAAAAAAAAAAAGTTATTTTAATGCTGGATCCCTTTTTTTTTTAATAATATCCAGTTCCAGTTTGTTATAATATTTCATTTCCTTCCATGCCCTGTCAAACGCTTATGGCCAGTATCCCTAACTGAATGAAAATTAGATCCTTTCAATTTTGCAGCTGCCTAATAAGTCTAACAGTCATGGCAGAGTACTTGGTCAGAACTGCTAAATTGTAAAATAAAGCGGAGCTTAAAGGTTTAGTCCTAGTATGCCAGTTCTGAACTGAGGGCTTTTGTCTTAGTGAGTCCAGACAGAATTCATAAATGTGTTTTAAATTATCTCTAGGATATTTACAGTGGCTTTTTTTTTTTCTTTTATGGGATTCTTACTGGATTTCAAGAACCTTTTTTGTTAAATATGAAATTGAAGAATAACCAAAACCAAAGAGTTGAAAGAGGAAAATGCCCACCAAGATTGTAATACTTGATAGTATGACAAAAAGCTTGATTCAACAGAATTTCATTTTATTTAATTTAGTGGTCATGCTATTGCTATTTTTTAATTTTAACACAATGATTAAGAAATTTGCCCAGATGAAAGAAGCGTTGGTCAGTTAAGCCTTGGTTTTTCTTTCTTGCAACGTTAGTGCTATAGGCCTAGATTTTTCCGCAGGACGTATAATGACTGTATTTACATGATCAAATCCAGGCTAATTAATTGGTTTTATCAAAACGTTTTTCAAAATCCTGTTTTTCTTTCTTCTCCTAATGACAGCACTAAACTGTAAAAGGCTGCCAGTTTTGCAAGGGCTTATTTACTTATGTCGTCATTGCCTAAAACATTGGAGAGTTGTATTATTGTGTCCATGTTTATATCACTATAGTTATAAAATGTTGATCATTTGATAAATCAATTCTGGAGTTAATTAGGCTCAAACTGAAAAATAAAAAAAACTAACAGTTTTTATTTATTTATTTACTTTTTTTTTTTAAGAAATTAAACAAAGGCCAGTTTTTTGGACAATAGCTTGTTTGAGGTGAGGAACACACCCGATGACATGTTGATGATACAAAGAAATATTGCAAACTGAAATCAATATTTTTCAATTTAGTAAATGGTTTTTTAGTTGTCAATAACTTCCGACCTTCAATAAACATAATTTGGACCATGTCTGAATTAATTGGTGAGACACAATTTCCCCAACAAAGATTTTAACGAGACGCACTTTTATGGTGTTTCGATAATGCCAATAAGAATTAAAAGAAAATAATTGACAACAAAAGTAAAAGCATAAAATCTTAATATTGCAGAAGACCTTCAATCTGAAGCAGGAAAGGGATACAGTAGGTGTTCTTAACTTAAATTTCTTTTTACTTTGATTTTTCTTGTAGCTCAGAATACACAAAACAGCCTTTAGTTTGTTGCCTCAAATGATTTAGCTCATTGTTGCTATGTTGTTTTCATTGAAAAGACAAAAATGTAATAATTACAGTAAGCTACCAGACACGATGTCATCAACATATTGTGTGACCACTAATCCAGGACAAAAAAAGATCGTCTTAGCCTAAAAACCTTAGTGCCATTCATTTTTCAAAGGTTTCTTTTAATGTCATCTGTTCAGATGTAGTGGTTTTTCCTAACAATGAAGGTCTTTTTAGCATTTAGTGTCTCATATCTTTTATAAGTAATGATGGAGGTAACGTGGCATGAGTCATGCCGGTCCCATCCTTTCATGAGAGACTTTAATCTTTGAGGATGACAACATTTCTGGTTAGGCTGGTTGAATGCCACACCCCCTCTTTTCAGCAACGTTCTTTTTTTAAACAGGTTTATGGTCTAATCTTTTTGTGCTCAACTTTAATTTATGCTGAGTTAAATATGTTTGGACTTTTGACACGCCATGAGAACACTATGGTAGATTGTAAACAAACTGCCATATTCTTTTAACCGCTTGCACCTTGATGTCAGAAAGCTATGATAATAAAAAATTAAAAAAAAACATGGGTTTTGAAGCTTTAAAGATAAAGTGATCAGAACTTTGATGAAATGAACTGAAACTTTGAAAATCTCTGTAAAAAGTTATTTTAGTTTCTTTTTAACAGTATTTTTGCTACATTTTTATACAGTAAAGTGAACATTTACCAGCACATTATCTGACCAAAAGGTGAGTTGTGCATCAAATCTTTCAGAAATGTTTCTTAAAGTGTTTACATCTACAACTTTTTTTCAGTGACAGCTCACTTGTACAAGTCCTAAGCTTGTTCTTTAAAAGGTTTTACAACATCTGTTGCATAAGACCCATCTAAAGCAGCCTGAACATTTTTGCTTCTCAAAAATTCCTATGCACACTCCATAAGAATAGCATAAATTAAATAGTATTAATTGAGGAATTTGGATCTTCTTCTGTCTCTACCCCTAACGTATTTGTCTCCTAATTGTCCAGACTGTCAATTTCATCCCAATATGAACCCATCAATGTCTTCAGAACCCGCTTTATTCCTTTGGGGGTCACTGGGCTGCTTGAGCTAACCCAGCTCCCATTAAGTGAAGGCAGAGCACACCTGTAGCATGTTGCCAACAGACACAAACACCTAAAATCCTTGGGAGGAAGCCTAAGTGCTTTGAGAAAACCAACACATGCACAGGGAGAACATGCAAGTTCCACGCAGAGGACTCCCAGTTAGGATTTGAGCTAGTGCCTTCTTGCTTTGAGGCGAGAGCGCTAAACACTGTTCCACCATGATCCCCCCTAATATGAATCTTAAAGTAAAATAAATAGATACATGGAAATATTATAAACTCTTATCACCTGGGAGTGCCAGCAGGCACCAAAAAATATTATTGTCAAGTGTATAAATTAATCTGTAAACCACTCTTCCAGTGTATCAAAAACACCTGAAAAATGATAAGAAAGAACCACTTAACCATATAAAATCCTATTATTCATGTATACCCGAGGGTGGTGACCTTGTAACATCTTGCAGGTCATAAATAAGTTAGAGTTGAGCGTTTTTCCCATCTACCCCTGGAATGGAAGATGCTGCTTTTGTGACCTCAATGAAAACCAATTCACAAAGACAAGCTTCACACGCCAGAAATGACTGAATTGGTAATAAAGCACTGTGTCCATTAGTGGAGGGCTTTCACCATTAACAGATCTAGAAAAAGCATTGTGGTTTGCCAGTGCCTGCAATATTCCCATACCACTCGAAAGATTCGGATCTCTTCAGTTAAAAATACACAGGGGGATAATTTTGTGTTTGCTGGGAGGGAAATCTCATCTGTCTTTCCTCTTGGCAGTATGGTATTGAAGAGACAGGATGCTAACAAACACTGCTAAACATTTTCTGTGTGTTTGTCCTCCACCCTTCTTGGTGGTGATCTGTCTCGCTTGTGTCAAACTAAGTCAAGATGACTCCCAGGCCGTGTTGACCCACAGAGTTGCTTCCCATCAGAACGCACACTCACTCACTCACACCCACACACACACACATACACAAAGGCGTACCAATGTGCCTTCACAACAGCTCCAAAGCTCAAGATAAACATGATTAAACAACCCCGCCCTCTGCTGTCGTTCTTATCTTATCTTAAATTCTAACCTTAAACCTCCCTACCAACACACAAACACATTCACAAGAAAGGCCTCAGGGCAGCCATTGAATCTTCTCCTCACTCCAGACACTTTTTATTGCTCTCCTGTTCATCCATCATTTCCCCGTTCCTTGTCCCCACCCCTTCCTTTTTTCTGAACTTTGTGTTAGAGAGGTGACAGCTTCTAAAACCTTGCTGTTCCCAACTTTTGAAAAGTTGACGTTGAATTCCTCCAGCTACCTGTGAAGAAAAAAAGGACTTCTTCTTTCAATGAGATTCACAATAAAAGTTTTCTCCTTCGACTTCAGCGTCTGATGCATTTCACTACAGGGTGAACTGGTGAACACATGAACTGGTAAGCAGATGGCTGAACACTTCGCTGCTTTTGGTAAAGAGGTATCATTGTTCCTGGACAGCACTTCCCAGGTTGAGAGCTTCAATTTATTACAAACAAAACAGAAGGTATCGTCATGTATCACAGCCCTCCTGGAAGCTATAGGCCAAAGTGAATTGTGTGGCCTCACAAGTGATACATTCAACTCTCTGTCTACTCAGAGGAGAATGGCCTCATCACTCATTCTCTGTTTCAAAAGCAGTGGTGATGACTGTGTGTTGTTGTTGTGAATCAGTGCACGTCAGCCAGCTTCAGTTCAAGTCATGGCTGCCTGTTTAAGGCTGTAACCAAATATTACAAATGACCATTCATGGTGCATACTGCACACTATCTGAGACATCAACCAGGAGTCCATCTGTAAGACAAATTGTGGTTTGATCCCAAGGGGCATATAATTTTTCGGCTTGTCACTGACACTGGATGTGAAGAAGAAAGCAAATTTAGATTTGTCAGTTATTTGCTACAACTAAAAGCAGATAAACATCAAGGCATTAAAAATGTAAACATCCTCATTTTTTGCTTCACTTAGGTTTTATTCTGTGAAACAATCTTGCGTTAGTGTGTGTGTAAGGCTTTAAAACCACAATTTACTGTTGCAACTTTGAGTCATCCTAACATGTTTCTGCAGAATCATTTGGTGGACGACTTAATTCAATACTTGAACCCAAGAAAGGTGTAACAAGAAGTTCCAATGCTGAAAAAAATGCAAGGACAGCCGGTGACACACAATACAGACCTACAATAAAAGATAGTGTCTGGTCCTTTTTACATGTGTTCTTTTACATTTCCAGAGAGTCAAACAGACACAAGTGTAAATCTATCTAGAGGAATGTAAAGATCTTTTCACCCCTATAGAACAAAGACTCTTATCTCCTTGTGCCTTCTACCATTTCCTTTACCCCCCGGCCAAACGGACACTAACACAAAAAGGGGTGTAAATCACTGCCTCAATTTCTCCTTTTTTTCTATCCTTCCTCGTGTCTGAAGCTTCACACTGCTAAAAGGGTAGATCTGTCTGTTGCAATAGCAAGAAATCTCATGCTGTTAATTTGCTTTCTTTATATTTTCTCCTCCCTGTGGCTTTTCTCCCCTCGCACAGCAAAACAATGTATAATTTCCTAATTATCTCAGGCTCATCCTCTCCCTCTCTTTGATACATTCCCCATCTTTATGTGCCTCTTTTTTCTCTCCAGCCTGCCTTCCTCTCCACTTCCTATCTCCTTTACAGTAATGGTTTAATTGGAGCCTTTTAAGGTGGTTGTGGTGGATGGAGGGGATGATGAGGGGGGGGAGCTGGACTGTACAGGCAGAGGTTGTCTGCTGTTGCTGAGTTGTCTGTTGAAGCGTGGCGTGGCCAACGAGAGATAAAGCAGCCCTGTGTGTTTGTGTGAGACACCAGCAATTAGGGTTCTTCTGCAACGCTGAGAGGAAGAAGAAGGGCCAGCGTCAGCTCCGGTTCCACTAGAGTGGATCTGGAGCAATGGCAGGGTGTACAGGGAGGAAGAATAAGATAGGGAAAGATGACAAGTAGAAGGAGGAGAAGAGTAAAGATTAAGTGAGAGAAGCTAGTTGGACCCAAGAGACTGAAAGAAGACGAGGAACATAATATTCATGACCAAAAAAAGAAAAGTTATTCTAAGTTTTAAAAGCCTAAAAACATATCAAAGTGAAAAAAATGAACAGTGATGTTTTCAAACTAAAAATGTTCACATCACATCATCAATTCAATGTTTTCATTTGATTTGATTTATTGGTTTCTTCCGAGCATTTATTGTAGACAATAAAAGAAAATCACGCAGATATTTTAAAATCATTTCAGCAATAATGAAATGCATTGATTAAAAGAAGAACAAAACAAACAAAAAAAAATTAACATAAATGTAAGAAAAAAATAATTGTGTCTCATTATCATAAATAGAGATTTTTGCAGTTATGCATACAATACAAACTTAGGTCACATTAGTTTGAATACATTTAATTATTATTAACTAAAGTCAAGTAGAGTTTGATTTATTGCTAGTTATTTTATTTTATTTTTCTGCATATTTATCATATTCAGTTTCTGATCAGATCAAGTGCAGATTCTATTTTCAAATTACAAAATAAAGTGTGTTAATAAATGTGTTTATTTATTAACATTAAGCTTGAAATTACATTTCTGAGTATTTCTTCATTCAATTTATGGCCAATCAGGAGCAAATGAAAACAATGCAGTTTGAAAAAACCTGTAGCAGGGACATAAATGCTGCAATCAGTGGGCCACAAGCTCCCTGCTCTGCACATATATCCACTGACACAAATAGATCCATGTACGTTTTCGCTTTACTCATCTCAGCTCACATTTTCATTTTCAGCTCCAATATTACCCACCATTTTTGTTGCATTTGTATACGTTGGGATTGTTAGAGGCTGTAAGCTAACCGAAGAGCAGGCAAACAGATGGATGAGTGTTTACAATCTCAAACAGTTTCACCCTCAGCTATATATATAATATATATATATAATATATATATATATATATATATATATATATATATATATATATATATATATTCACACAGATGTTTCAAGACTCAGTGCCCACCCATGCTCTGACATCAGTACCCTTCAGGTGCTTCTGACAAAGGAGTTACCTTGCGTCTCACTGATTCACCAGCCCAGACTGCAGAGTGACAAAGCTGCACTGATTAAACTAATCATTTGTTTGAATAAAAGGAACATCGGCTGTGACTTTTAGAGCTTTCATTATAAGCATTTTCTCCATACTCAAGCTACATTTGAAGTTCCAGGGTTAAGAGGAAAGCTGAGCTGAGTCTCATGACAGTCTGCAACATAAAATCTTTGAATGATTTAGATTCATGACTTATAGATGAGCAGTTTTTTTTTCTTTTACACATTCATTTTCTTTCCGTTATTTCCTCTTGTGAAACTCCTTGAGAAACAATTCCAATTGCACATTAGAATATAAAACAATTTTGCTTTTTAACAGTCTGTAAGAATCATGGCAAACACAGAATTTAATAAAATGACTTGTTTTTTTTTTCTACTTTGTCAGAACAGTTTCTTTCTTTAATTTCAAATAGATTTGTTTGCAGTAAAAGTTAGGAATATCTGATATACGAGGAGCTACATTTAATTTAAAGATATGCAGTTGAAACCTTTTCTTACACTGGGCTTGTTAGCATCATTCAGATTACTCACACCAAAGACAATATCTTCTTGAACTTAAACTTTATAAATATTTTAAATACTTTTTCCCCCCCTGGAAAGTTTTTACTATTATTTTCTTCAGATATCAGATGTGATGGCTGCTCTTAAACTGTGTTGTTTAATCTTTAAATTAGTTTTTTTTCTTTGTTTGTTTTATTTACATAGTTTTTTGTCTTTGTTTGTTTGTTTCTCCATTCAACATCTTGAGTTTTTCCCCTGAATATAAAGCATAATTACAAATAAATTGCTCTGCCTTGGCTCATTAGCTTTGTTGAATTAGTATTAATTGGGTTTGCACTTCATTCTCCTGACAGATGGCTCTAATCGCTCAGGTTATGAGGAGGTTACTCTTAGATAGTCATAGCTTTGTTTATTTGTAAATTTGTCTTACGAGCAAAGTGAATTTATGATATTATTATTTAAAACAGAATCCAAATGGACTGTATAATCACAGCCTAGCACTGTCAAACAGCTCACATCACCTTGTTTACGGTACCTTCAAAGTGCATTTCTTTGTTTTATCAATGTTCTGGGATGCCAAAGAAATTTCTCTAAGTTTGCTATGAAACTAATCTTGTTGAGCTTTTACGCAGCAACCTAATTTATCATGATAGTCTCATGCCTTTTCACTGACTGTGTCCATGTGGGCAAGTCTGTTATGTCTGGATGTGGGTTTTGCTTCATGACTCACTGGGTTCTTCTATGTAGTTGCTTTTGCTTCGAACAGCTATATAAAATATTTTTCTACGTTCTATGCAGAAATAGCTTTGGGAAATCCCTTAGAGGTCATTGCACAAGCTTACTATAACATGTATGCCTTAGTATGTAATCAGACTGATCCCCACTTATCTTGCACTGCTATTACTGCCAAGGTCTGGAGCTGATGTATGGTATCAGTGAGGAGTGGTTGATGCAAGTGTAAGCCGGCACTGGGCTTACTTTGCACGCACATGCAGCTGCTCGTATGTTTATTATTTCAAACCTTTTTTATGCATACGATGTCAAATGTACACTTCAGTTCACAAACTCATTCTTTCTCATTAGAGCACAGAAAAGCACTCTCATTTCTAAACTCTTGACCAAAAACTCTGATCCAAATCAGATTTTCTTTTGAAAGGACTCCTTTGTTGGAAAACCATTTCGTTTTAAATTAGACATATATAGTATTGGAACTTAATTTGATCTTGAACACGTAATCAGCTCTTGTACATTAAATTAGTCATCTCATCTATTTTGACAGTTTTGACTGATGTCCTTCCATTTCCATTTCATGGCTTATGAAACTTGCCAATGGCTTGGGCGAAAAGACTAAATTCCCTAAATTGGACACAGCGAGGATAATAAAATCTTCAGCAAAACATTTAAGAGTTTAAACTGACATTAAGTCCACTAAGACATCATTCTGTAGGATAGTGGCGCATTTTGTGTATTTAAAAAATCTGTTTTGAAAAATTGTAGTTGTGACAAAAGGTTGAAAATCATGCATTTTTTATGACAACTTCGAATTAATTGTCTTTGCAAAATTTATTGAAAAATACTGGCAAAAATGAACCACAACAGTCTCATTTTAAGCAATGTTATGCATATTTATAACACAATACCTATGTAGAAATCATAGTTGCAACAAAAATTTAAAAGAGCAGACATGAAAAATATTAGTGAAAAGGGATGGCAAGACATCTAAACATAAAGAAGAAAAAAAGATAGTAACAATAAATTGACAATAATAGCAAAAGAAAAAGATTTTGTTCAGTTTTTGGCAAGGATCCCTACGATTGTGTACCCCATCATTTAGATCTAAAACATTTTTTTTTAATATTTGTGAGAGCATTGTTGCATTTGGAAATCCTATAATGCTCTTTGTGACTCAGAAATATTATATATTTTCCTATAGAAAAAAGATCAGGCAGTTTTGTTTTCAATTACATGCATTCTACCCATTTGCCTTTGAACATCTGGGTTTGATCTTGCTTTAAGATAAAGTTAAACTGCTATTTTTTATTCTAAACACTACGATGTCGACGGACATAATGCTGAAGTAATATAAAAGCCAGACAGAAAAATTTACAGCTGGTTTATTCTACGGTAATTTCTTTGTATTTAGGATGATGATGACACTGAGTTCATTTCTTTCAAAAAGATAAATCATTTGAATGCAAGAAGCAAAAACATCTGCCAATGCTGCTCAGAAATCAAACAACAGGAAAATAAAAGAACAGCGTTCAACAAATTATTTAAATCTAAGCAAGAAAAATCAATCTACAAGGTTGATTCACACCTAATTGTATTAAAAATATACTTTTTTCAAAAGGGCAACTTTAAATTTTCTAACCAACATGTAACCCTGCACTGAGTCACATGGTGAAGCATGTGAAGTCAGTCATATAGAGGAAGCCCCTCACAACAATAAAATGATGAAAGCTGCTCATAACTTTGTGAAGCAGACCTGAAGTACAGATGTAATGATGCAGAAGGAATGCCCTGTTCATCATGGTTGATTTTCTGCTTCCTTGATAAGAAGGTAAAGTCCAAATGTCATTCAAATGTGAAACTGCACAGATTCTTAATATAATCTTTATTTAAAGAAAAACATGTCAACTTCTAGAGATTAAGGTGAAAAAGCTTCAATTATTAAGCAAAGGAGGCTGTCCTAGGTACACTAACCTAATTTAACCTCACCTCTATGAGCCTGATGATGGCTCATCACATTCCCACCTTCTCCAAACGTAAACATCTGCTAATGCCTTCATGACAGAGTGTGCCATCTGCCTGACCCTTCCTCTTTTAGCCTTTTGACCTCTATCTTCTGCAAGTCAGACTGGTTGCATTTAGGAAAAACAGGTACTAGAAGATGGTGTTGCTTTACATGTTTTTTTTCTTAGGTAAATTAAAGGTCAATAAATATAGATAAATGACAAAGAGGAAACCTGTTGTGCTATAACGTTACTTTGTGTGCACTTAGGTAGGGACTGTTCTTTCATTCTGAATGTGTCTTCAGGTTTTATGCTCCAATAAAAGGGGCCACAAGTCCCCTGGTGTAAATGTACGAGAACAAAGACCTCTTCTCTGTGTGAAACTGGAGATGTCCAAGGAGGCTTCTTGCAACCTGGACACTGCACAAGTCAGATAGATGATCTGGAGATGGAAATGCCAATATTGCATGCCTCCTTCAGGTCTTTTGGCAAGAGTGGACAAACCTGATACATTCCCTTCTCAGTGTTAGTCTCTCTTCCTCTTTGGCTCCCTCACGCTTTGTCCCGGCCACTCAGTCTTCTCAGGTCTCTCATTTGTTCATCACTCTCACCACAGACTGGAAACGAACGCATGCGGTTGGCAGACGGAGACAGGATATGCCGTTTGTCAGCCAGCAGCGGACATGCCTGGCACAGCTCCTCTGTAAGACAAGGTGTCAAACAAAGAGCCACTCTGTCCAGGAAATGCAGGCAAGTTGTACATTTGTCCACCCACCGAAAACACCTTTCCCTTCATTTGTTGATAGTGCCAGCAGTCTCTCACATTGTTCCCCCCTCTTTAATGCTTTGCTGTTATGAAAACAATGATAAGAAGACAGAACTGACGCAAATTATTCTTCACAGCTACGCTTTTGTGCTTTCTTACTTTCCCCCCATGGCTGAAACACAACAAATCACAGCAGTCACTCTCTGTACATGTATGTTAAAGGTGAAGAAGGGAAGACATGCAGGGCAAGCAGAAGATTTCCTCCAGGACTTGATCTCATCATCTTTTTGTTGTCACTTCTGGGAAGGTGAAGCCTTCTGGTTCTCAGACTGACACTCCTGCTTTCTCAGTTAAAAACCATATATCCTTTCATTACTTGTGTTCGTTTTATATGATAAAATTCGCAGCGGCAATAACAGCGTTCTCTCCCTCAACATTTCATCAGGCATATCAGCACACACTGCTTGGGATCACAGTCAGGGCTCCTCTTTATTTGTAAAACTATCCCAGCATTTTCCCTTCAACACCATCAGTCAAACAACACCTAATACCATTGATCAAATCAGACTTGGCTTTGAGTAAGAATGTTGTAGCAGTGGTGAAAAGTGTCAAAACATTTACTAACCAAACAGAGTAATATCAGGAAATTAGAAACAAAAAAAGTGTTCATGAAGGATAAATTCCAACCTCAGATTATTGTCTTAGTGGAACATGTGCCACATTTGCATTTTCTGCTGCGGTTCTGCCCCCAGCTCCTTTAAGAAAAGTCAATAATAAAACCTTTCCTCTTTTTTTTTTTTTTTTCTTTCTTTCCTGAAATTCTCAGGAAGAATTAAATAGTAAATATAGTATGTGAAACATTATAGAATTCAGATTGTTTTACTTTTTTCCCCCCACACTTTCATTGTTGTTTCTTTAACATCCAACAGCAGGAAGATATTTTACAAAAGCCATCATTAGAAATGTACTGCTGTGCCACTATTGAGGCAATAACTTATTACCTTCTCTGAGAAACATTTAACAGCCTTAAAATTACACAAACATTTTCTGTCAAGATGATCATTCATATGACTTTTTAAAATGAGTTTTTGAGTTATACCTAATAAGGTATAAGTTGCACACAGAGCATATAGATATATTTATAAATTAATACATTCTGTGACAAGGTTTAGAAAAAAAAATGTTTTCTAGATCAGTGCAGTTAGGTTAAAAAAGTAAAATTCAAAGTCTGAGACACAGAAAAATGGATGTATGTATTTTTCTGTTCCACTGTAGAAATCACGTTACCGCATTGGCCACTCTTGAGAGAATCAACAGCTCATCTACATTTTTTTTTTAAATAATAAGTATATAGGAAAACTGTCATTCTTAACACATGATGTAGGCATTTCTTTCAGCAATATATGTTTTTTTTTTTAGATCAGAGTGTTGAAATGCATGCTTCTGATTGTGACATTGACTTTCCTCCTCACTCCGTCCATGTGAGGCTGACTGTGACATATGCGCTTAAAGATGTCAGTGTAGTAGGCTGTATATTACTGCACAGCAGAGATCCTTCAACATATTCAAACGGCTGGTGTATACAGTAGGTTGCTGTTTTCCGTGTCGTGTAAGCTGGTATGCCAAAGCTGTCACACAAGGAAGTAGATCTTCATCGCTCTGAATTTACCCCTCTAATTCTCAAGTGATAACACCAAAGAAAAAAAAAAAAGTCAGCCCATCAACGCTGTGCATTGTCATGGTGGAACAACTGTTTGCACACCCACCTCTTCACATCTGCCTCCTTTGCAGTGAGCTGTCAGCACTGCCCCCACCCCCATTGGCACAAAGGCCTGACAGGATACATGACTTCCTGTTCCAATTTACTTCCTTTTTGAGTGTCACACAAAAAGGTCGGAATTCCTCTGTGTTGAACCAATATTAGGAAATAAGCACATAAATGTTATGATTTTTAAAGTCATTGTGAATTAAGCCTTTTAAATTGTCTAAAAATCCCACATTTTATTATTTAGATTAATGTATTCTTAAATTAATTGCTTTTTGTTGCCTTTATGTGCCTTAAAGTTTAAAACCAAGTGTATGGTAAAGTTTGATATTATTTGCCTTAATGTGGTGACATTTCTCTAGAACTAAACAGAGAAATTTAAGCATTGACCAAAACAGACCATTCAAACTATAAAACCTCTAAATTTTTTACAATTAATTCCAAGTTTACTCCAGTTACTGAGCCTGAAGGTCAGATTTCAAATTCTTAGATGTATACTTTTAATCTATTGTTCACTATATTTCCAGCTCCTATACCTCAAAAATGTAGAAGCCAGTGTAAGTGGAAGAAAAAAAACATAAAGAAAATTAAAAAAAAAAAATACTTTTCACGTCAAGGGGACGTTGAGTGCAGCACAAAGTAGCTTAACTTAAACTTTTCTTAAATTAAATAATACTCATAACAAAACTAAAAAAATGTAAAATTGAACATATGATACACAAATTGAGGTGTAGCAAAAATGCTTCAGGGTGAACCGAAATAATTAACAAAACACACCTATCCAAATCCACAAATCTCTTACTTGATAAAGATAGAAAAGGGACAATTTTGGCAAAACCTGAACAAATGACTTCACGTAACAATGACTACAAAATGACTAAGCGCCGCCACCGCCACCGCCACTGCCACCGCCACCGCCACCGCCACCGCCACCGCCACCGCCACCGCCGTCGTCGTCGTCCTCCTCAACACAACCCACCATACTCCGTTTCTAAGGACTGAAGGTCCACATGGTGATTTAAAGGCTGCCTTCATCAGCTCTGGTCCAATTGGCAGGCACACCTATCCAGCACCACACCTGAAAAAAATCAACTCAGATAAACACACAAAGATCCACAAAAATCTGACATGGAAATAAAGCACACAACAAAGAAAAACAAAACTATTGCATCCACAGCCATAACACTTGTTTAGCTACACAGTTAATTGTTCAGGTTTCAATACTCCTATTTCGCCCTCCTTATGTTAACATTTTCCATTTCTCAATAATATAAACAGATGACTCAGAGCTTTTTACTTCCTTGACATACAGACATGATTAGGTCTGCTTTGTTGCCAAGTCAGACAAAAAAGGACACCTGAAGGCAAAGAGTCAGCCCATGACTTGGCCTTCATGTAGCTATGAACAGAAAAGAAAGGGATGGAGAAAGTTTGAGGAGAGCAATTATGTTGAGCTGGTTTATTTATTCAAATGGTCCAGTTGCTATGTGGCTTGAACTTGCTGAAGCGCAATCCTTCTGTCACGCACATGCACACAAAGACACACAAGTGCATAAACAGCCGACAAAATGCCGGGCTTTTTACTAACAGCTCTGCCATTTAGACTTACTCGACCAGAGATTAAAAAAATAAAAGGGAGGGAAAAAAACGTGTGGGTGATGTACAAAGAATAATACAGTTTGGGATGTTTTTAAATGTCATGCACACCTTCTCATGGACTTGAGAATGAATACAAGAAAATCTATAAAATACTATGAAAGTACATTTAATGAGCATTATTTTATGATGCTCAAAGTTAATGGCAAATCAAAGTGACTTTTACATACATTTCAAATGTATATGTTTGCATGCTTCAGAAACGTAATAAATAATTGAGATTAAAATTCATAATGCTCTTCTGGAATCAAACCCTAAAATAAGAATTTTGTAATTTGTAATTTTTACAAACTTGTAGCTCTACACAAGCAAAATGTGTACACAAACAACTACACATTATGTAATAATTTGAATGGATTTAGCATCAAGTTTTAGGAAAACATATTAACAAAAAGATTCCAAACAGGATGAACAAGCACTTACTAGAAGTATAAAATAAAGGTTCATTGTAACATTAATGATGAAATAATACAACAATGAAGTCACATTATGAGGTTCTTAGTTAGGTAGAATGTATAGCATAAACATGTACACACTGGGAAAATTATGTGATTGATTGATGGATTGGTTGGTTGATAAATTGATTGATTGATTGATTGATTGATTGATTGATTGATTGATTGATTGATATCATTTTACATTATAAAATAAAGATTTAAATAAACATATATAAACAGAAAGTAAGAAATTACTCAAAAAAGATAGGATACAAGACAATCTTATTCATTCCAACCCACAGTCTTAGTATGTGCTATGCAAAAAGTTTTTACACATTAATCATACAATTAATATTCACATAAAAACAAAACAAGTAAAGAAAAAAGAAACTAAGAACAAAGATAAGCATCAAGGTACCAAAACAACTTCACAAGTCATGATTGTTCATACATTATATTAGGCTTCCTGTTTTCCACTTTTCACGTTTCAGAGATTTTCGGTTTGAGTTTTATTTATTTTTTAATACAATCCTCCATATTACTCTGATATCACACACGGCAATCTGCAAAAATATGCACAAGTGTAAGCTTTAATACAATCAAACAAGCTGAAAAAACCACCCTCAATTTTGCATTCAGTGATAAATACAGCAATAAATACTCAAAAGGGTTTTAGAAACAAAAAAGTTTTCTTGATCTGCAATGTGTAACAACTATTACTGGTTTATTGTGATAATGTGTTCTAACAATAATCAATGATTATTACATATTGGTTACCGATACTGTTTACTGAACTCATGAATGAATCTTTTCCAAAGATAATCAATCATTTTGTTACTTGAAAAGAATCTATCGGATCAGAACCGGATTACAAAAACTGTAAAACTATAAATTGTATTAACTCAGTAGGGATGGGATTATATATGTTCGCTTCTTCCCACTCCTATTCAAGCAATAAATCAAGCTCTACTTGACTTTAGTTAATGATCACTGTATTTAATAAAGAAAAATGAGATTTAAGTGACTTTTTTGTTTTGTTTTATTTTCTCTTTTAAACTATGTATTTCAACATTCTGTAATGAGTTTGATAAATATGTGTAAATTCTTAACTGCTTTGACTACACTCCTTGAAATAAATCAATAAATCAAATCAAGTCAAATCAGAAACAAGGTTGTCTATAAGTTGTTTTAGATGAAAAGTTAGTGAAAGAGAGAATTACTTTATTTTAATACTTACCTTCCGTGATCTTTGACTGCAACATTTGGTACTTCCTGGTTGGTCTAAAATTTAGGAACAAAAAGTGGGGGCTTGGTTTAGAGTTAGGAGAATAAATGAAGGTAAGGTCAAGGTTAAAGTTGGGGTCTAGTTAGGCTTTAAAACCATGTGGTGATGATTAAGGCCATGGTTGAAGTTAAAGTTAACAAAATCTGGCTTGTGTATTTCTCAAGATAAAAATCTAAATAGCACAACATTTTCATTTAATTAAGTATTCTTAGTGTCCCACACCATTTACTATAATAAATGTAAAATACATATAAAATAAAATAAAAAAACAACAAATGAGAACATAATCTCAACACAACACGGTGTTGTCAATGGTCGATTTCGCCCGATAAGCGATGAGGTTAAGGATTACTGAAGTGAACTGGCCAGATTAACATTCCTGAGGGAATTTTAACACTCTGAGTGACAAATTTGCAACACTGTTCACCCTTGTGCTCCTACTGTGCGCTAAGCCCAGGACCCAATTTAGAGCAGGTCATCTGGAAAGAGCAGAACAAAAATCCTGTCTCTCCCCATAGGAGCTGTCGAACTCCACTAAAAAGAATGCACTGGGTGTCTATGTGCCTGTGTTTAGTGGGTGGGAATTAAGCAGTAGACGGAGATATGTTTTCTGTTTCCCTGTTCCCACAAGTGAAAACTAAGACTTTAGCTTGTGTAGAGCTTTGAATTGTCTTGAATTGTGGCAGCAAAGTTGTTGGATTTTGATTTCAGGATTTAAATGGATTTAGTTTCGGATAGTTATTATCATGAGACTAAATAAACATTATTATTGCAGATGGCTCTAGGTTTAAGAAAGTGTGCAACAGTTGTATACAAATTCTACAATAATAAACTCATTTGACAGAGGTGGCAAAAAGCAAAAATAAGAATAAAATTAGAAGACCTTTTTAACATTGTCTTTATGCAAATTAAAAATAGAAAGTTCAGGAGGAGAACAATTAGCTTCTCCCCTGTGTTGGTTTTGGACTCTACCTGCTCATTGAGTCACTGAACATGTCACGAGTCAAAGCTGAGTCCCTGATTGGTTGACGCCACGCATCTTCTTCACCAAGGTTCACATTCACATTATGTTGCCACCCAAATCGCACCGTAACGCTTAAATCACATTGCTGTTAAACCAGGGGTCAGCAACCCAAAATGTTGAAAGAGCCTAATTGGACAAAAAAAACAAAAAACCAATATGTCTGGAGACGCAAATTAAGCCCTATTTAAGCCTTATAAAGAAGGCAACACATGCAATATGTATCTATATTAGCTATAATAGCAGTGGCGCCTCCAGAAATTTTTCATGGGGGTGGCCGGTAGGGGGCCACATTAAATCTTAGGGTGGCACACAAAAACCATGAGCTATATTTTTAAAATTCATTCTACCAAACGTAATAAAACAACCTTTAGAAAACCAACAGAAAGATAAATGCCTACTGATATTTTGTAGAACATGAACTTATAGTAAATACTACTAGTATAATAGCTAATAGATACTAGTAGATACCATTAGTAGATACTACTACTGATACATATTTATTTATTTTTTGTTTATATTTAATGCTTAGGTGTGTCTGCTTGGGGTGTTCGGCTCTTGACTGAGAGATATCTATAATAAACAAAAAATTAAATCTGTTGTTCTGAAATAATAATAAAAATATCCTTCTAATTATTAATTATATCTGTTGACATTTCTATTCAGACTAATAATCATGAAACATTTTTATTATTAGGGTAACATAATTCTAACTTCACCAGTTGGTCCAGGATCAGGTGGAGCCCCTTTAGCTGAGTTCTGCTTTGTTTCTCTGACCAATGATGCTGACTGTCCTTCGTCTGATGCCGTCTCATCTTTGTCTTCCTCATTCTCTTCTGTCATTCATGCTGCTCTGTCTCATCTTCCTCCTCACTACTCCTCTGTTGCTCTCCTACCATCTCTTTCGCTCCTTCTCCTGCACTTTTATTCTTAAAATAAGAATATATGTTGAATTTCTCTTCATTCTCTGAAAATGGACAGACACAAGCATCAACTAATGACTATAAGTAACTGTGGAAACAAAAACACATCAAAATGTTGCGGTAACACAACAACCAGTGCTTAAATAGTGCCATGAAAATGAGTGGCGCGTGTGACAGGGACATCCTTTTTTTTACTTATTTATAAAAAGTAATGACACATCCACCACAGCTGATGATGTATTTGCACCAAGTATTTGCACACTGGGTTTACATGTTTTGCAGACCGCATGTTTTTTACACCTTTGCAGCTGTATTTATTTAATATTTATTTCTTTATTTAATAAGAATCTAATTTTTGATAATAATTTTAGTGATATTTTTAATTATTTAATATAAATGTCATTTGTGATGTCCTTTATTGATGTTATATTATATATATTATTTCTGAATGTCGTGTTGCTGCCACAGATAAATGAAATTTCCCCATTGTGGGATTAATAACGTCATCTATCTATCTATCTATCTATCCATCCATCCATCCGTCCGTCCGTCCGTCCGTCCGTCCGTCCGTCCGTCCGTCCATCCATCCATCCATCCATCCATCCATCCATCCATCCATCCATCCATCCATCCATCCATCCATCCATCCATCTATCTATCTATCTATCTATCTATCTATCTATCTATCTATCTATCTATCTATCTATCTATCTATCTATCTATCTATACAGATCTAAAGTACAGTAAATAGATTGTTAAAGATCCACGGAAAATATTTAACAGGAAAAGAAACGTAGCATTTTGGGATGTGTGATTGTGTGTGCGTGCGTGCGTTCTCGCGCGCACGCGTGTGTGTGCGTGCTGAAACCGGTGCTCGCGCGATGCAGGAAGAGAGGTGGGAGAGCGCGTGTGAGTGTGTGGAGCGCATACACGCGCGGTCAGTCGCCGTTTTGGACTTAAGGAAAAAGTAATAAAGAAAGTTCATCTTTAGGAACTGAGACTGGTTCTTTTGTCTGACCGGCCCGGAGGATCTGAGGGTTCGAACGCGGAAGTGAACCCCGCGTCTTATTCATTCTGCGTCCAGCGGCTCCTCTGTAGATGTCTGCGCACTCAAGGGCAGCAGGGAGGGGAGGGGGTGAGGGCCGGTTTAGGTGATCAGAGCGACTTGCCCGCTTGCTGGCTGTGCATTTGGGATGAAAGGCACAACTGATGCTACCACAGCTTATAGTGGCTAGTGGGGTGGCCACTGGGGTGGCCAGGTGTCGGAGAGGGGTGGCCGTGGCCACCCCTGGCCACCCCCTGGTGGCGCCACTGTATAATAGCCTACTATCAAAATGACTAAGTTATTTACAAATACATAATGAGCATTAATGATAAAATGTTTATTTGCCCTGCAGTGCATTCTGCGGAGAACAACGCATCACGTAACTGCTCTGCTCAAGTTTAACTTCATTACAATATCAATGACTTATGTTTCATTGCTTTGATAAAATTAAAGAAATGTAATAAAGTAATCCGATTTTTGATGTCATTTTTATTTTGAGGATTCTAAACAGACGACAAAGTGACGCAAAACGTCACCCCTGGACAGCCATCGGACTTTGTTGTGTGCAGGAGATCAGAATAATAGCTTTCAACTTCATCAAGCAATGCACGGAACTGACGGTGGTTCCATTTACATCAGCCACCTGTTTAACGGTTCGCTAAAAGTAAAAAAAAAAGCCCTGCTGGTAGAAACGTGTGTCGCAAGCTATGACGCTAATATCCGTTGACAGAAATGTTGATATTTAATATTGTAATGACCCAGCTGGACCGTCACCTAAGCGGGATAGCAGCAGTCACACCGCTCATCAAGGGACTTCTTTGGAGGGCTGTCCATGCCTCATACACCGCACAACCCCAGTGAGTCTCAATGATAAAATCCCAGCAAGAGAGACAAACTCTCCTTTCAAGCAACAAGTCTGTTTATTCCAGCACACACGAACAGCCCAAACAGCATGGAGGTGACTTCAGTTCACAACACTCTTACTCAAGGTTTTACCCCAAAACTTCACACTTCCCATGAGCCTTAGGGGCTGAAGGCGTGGCTAACCCCCAGGTCGCTACAATATTGTAGTGGCGGTCATGTGTATTTTAGGTCTGTTAGCAGCAGGGGATTGTGGGACGCAGTCCCCTGATCTAATTCTGTTTGCCCATGTTTCTTTTCATATGGCAGTTTTGTTGTTCCACCTTAGTTTATTCTTCCTATTATGTTTGTAAAAAAAAATTATATATATATATATATTCTCTCCGCTTGAAGTAACCATAGAAAATCCCTGTAGAAAACAAAACATACAAATGTTTAGGAGGGATAGTTGAAGTTTTGACTTCAGCTTAAAAAAGTAAGAATTAAATAATAATATCTAAAACGACCACCAGCATTTGGAGAAACACTAAATATACCTAATCTAAATCTTTATTTACACAACATGCCGGCATATTTGATCTGACAATACTTGCCCTAACACACCCATATCTGCAGTGGAATAGCTTTGCAGAGTTAAACGTGCCAACAAAAATGTGGGCCCAGTGGAGAATATCTTTGTTGCTAAAGCACAGCTAATCTGTTAAAAGCTTTACTGTGAGTCAGGGCAGGGCAGGTGAGGAGGGAAAGACACACCGGTGTCATTCACTCCACACCGGATTGCCCAGGTACCTATATAAAGCAAGACGTGTTGTGATAATACACAAACAGATAAACAGCCCTCCACTCCAACCGTCATGATCACAGCTGAAAGTCACCCTGACAAGTCTCAGGGAGAAAGATGCATTTCCAGCACATCTGAGCTCAAAAGGAATTCTAAGAAGTTGCTTTGTCTGCGTGGATGTATATAAAAAAAACATGCTTACTGTAAATGGCAACACAGCTGTTTCCTCCTCCTAAATTACTTCTAAACACTTCAGAATATAAAATAAATCATTCATCCTCTCCTGTGCTTGAAAAGTAAAATAACAAGAGGTAATGTTCTTTTTTTCTTAAGTTTCAGCAGTCAGAAAGTCTTTCCAAGACATATACATTTAAAAAAGGCCCTCATTTTCAAATCAGGCAAACAAAAGGGGAAAAAAAAACGAACACGGTTGATTCATTTTACATTCACATCAAGCTGTACACACATCCACCCTCTCACATGTGCACTCTTAATGCAGCATCCTCTCCGAGCACAATTGTTGCTTCTCTTCCCAGGCTTGCTCCAGCAGCTGCAGTCAAGTGGGTAAAACAGTAGGTAGCAGATGGGTTTTTGTGTATATGAGTTTTTGTATGAGCCCGGTTGACACTGCGGCTGTTAATAACTTACTGATGGCTTCAGAGCTCCAGCAGCAGGAGCCAACCATGCAACATAAATCAGGGAAAGAAAGCAAAGCATGTTTGAAATGAGTCGACTTTAAGCGCACTAATGGAAGGCATTATAAGGACAAAGACTATGCTTTAGCTGGTCTTTAACTCTTAAACTAATGAAAAGAAATTTAAAGTTTAACTCTTAGATGTCTTTATATTTCTAAGCTGGTAATATTAAAATTAGTCGATAAACTTTTCTCTGCTTTAGGAGTTGAAGACATCTTTATTCTGTAGTTCAATAGAGAGAAAACACACAAACTCACCACCTATATGCACCTGTCCAAACATGGCTGTGTTAGGGCAGTGTATGGACACAACGTGACTGATGAGTCATTCATTTTCAAGCTCAGACAGTAAGCTAACAAAAAAGAGCTGTGAGGGAAGGTATTATGCTCTTTTCTTTTGCTTTTTTTAATTCTACCTTATTCCCAATGTTATTACAACACTAACTTTTAAATACATGGATAAATACTCAAATACTCACAGCTGATTGTAGTGCATTTCCAACAGTGCTGACTCAGCACGGCTCGGTCAGGCTTAAGGCTTTTCCAGCAGTGGGTGAGATTAGTTAAAATGGTTAATAGAAATGCAGCTTCACTGTGTTTCGAAAGGGCAAGCATAATGATTTTTTTTTTTCATATACTGTGTCAAATACCGTTAGACTGGATTAAAATCAGAGAATGTCATTACAATGACCATGACTTAATTCTGTTAAAGTTGTGCTTTGGGATTCCTGGCTTATTTTCTGTATATCTTTTGTTTTATTCTTTTTTTCTCTGTTTTTACTTAACCCCTAATTACAGTTAAGAATATGACATATCTGAAAAGTGTGATCATGTCATTAGTATATATCTGTTACTGACTTTTGAAAGTGTTTCATTATAAGCTGGGTCCACACCAAGTTTGTTCCAAACATAGGGGGCAGCCAAGAATAAAATAAAAAATAAATATTTTAAAAAAGTATTGCAAATGCACAACATCACACCAGTGTTTTCACACACACAAACGGATAATGCACTGCAATGATTAAAGGGTTTATCAGCGATTTGATTATAGCATGACAAAATATATTGATAAAAGATTAGATAACTTTTTTTTCGTACAACTTATTGAAACCTGAACTTGCAAAAAAATAAGTATGCATTTCAGATACATGAAATATAAGTAGTGCAAACATATATTATGTGATCACAATTTATTTGGATGTGAATATTAGTACACTTAAGAAACAGAAGAGTTCATTAAACATTTTGGGGGAAAAAAAAAAAAAAAACTAAACTAAAATCAGTTTCTTAGTTGATTTTTTATTTATTGTGTGTGTTGTTTTATTTGTCTTCATTATTTTTTTGTTAATACAGCTTCAGTTCACAAGTAAGGTTGTCTCTATTAACTATACAAACAGCAAAAATCTTTAAAATGAGCTAAATTAGTGAAATTACATCAATTAATTACTATTTAATGGTCAAATTATATCCAAACATTTGAGATCATCACAGATTTGTTATCTAAAGGATTGGGGATTCAATTTGTCGAAATGGGAGGCAGTGATGCAGGATTTTGGTTAGAATAGACCAAACACTGGAACCAGCAATGCTGTTGGACAATGCATCCATTTTATCTTTATTCCAATTTCATATCTGAAGTCTTGTAGAGCTGTTTCTAAACTAAAATTGTCACATCAGCAAGCGTGAAAAATAGGTCATTATAATACCTGGATTTCAGTGAAACTATAGAAAAAGAAAAAGTCATTAATTTTTTTATGATGTTTCTCAATTGCGTATTTAAATTATTTTTTATTAGACACCGGTTTGTTTTGTAATGTAGAACGTACCGACATGTTTCGGTGGAATGTCTTCCACCTTCATCAGGGTCGTCATCAGGTGGTGGTGTGTGACGTCTTTAAAAACAGATGATTGTGACTGAGGCTGAGTCACCTGTCAAACTTTTACAAGTGACTCCGCCCCTTGATGTCCATTTTTTGCTGGAGGATGTTGCTCCAGGTGTGAGAGAGCAGGAAGGCCCCCTCATACCTGTTCATGGAAGTTTGGCTCGTTTTCTTATCTCCACCGCCTCCATGATCCATCTGCGGTGCCTGTTGTCTTCAGTGTGGAGGACTTTGGCCTTTTCCCAGTCCATGATGTGGTTTTCTTGTTTGCAGTGGTCCGTTATGGCTGATTTCATATTTTCTTGAACTGCCTGTTGTCGTCTGGCTCGTATTAGTATTTTATTTTTTTCCTTTTCACATTCTTTTTGATGTTCCATTTTTCTTGTGATGAAGGTGCATCCTGTTTCTCCGATGTATGTTTTATTGCAGGTGTGACATGGGATTTCATATATGACATTGCATTTCTTATTTTGTTCGATCTTGTCTTTTGGGTGAACAAGTTTTGCCTGAGTTTTTTTTTTTTTTCTGATAAAAAATAATTTAAATACGCAGTATAATTTTATAGACACAATGAACCTCTTTGAATTATTTTTCTCAATTTCTGACATTTTTTTTACATTCCGTCTTTTGTCTTACAATTGCAGTTTATTTGCCAACACTAGTTAGCAAACGTTAAAGCCTTTGATAGGCCAACGGTAAATATTTCTGACACAGGAGTTGCCACAGTCACAGTTAGAATTTTCAAAAGGTCACCCCGCTCATGCATGCCAAGGAATGCCATGTAAATTCCTCCAAAATGACTCCTGGGTCATTTTAGTTCATTCAGAGACTCAATTTTCTACCTGATACTTCCTGCAGGTAAGATGTTTAAACCTTAACAACCACCAAAATGTCAACCATTCCCTAACAGGCACTTTTAGTAAAGCCATTCCCCTTTTAGAACACATAGGTGATAGAGAACCTGGATATAAAATAAAGGTTAACTATGATTCCAAGGTGTGACAGAGTCCGGGGCCCATGTAGACCCTTTGGGATCTTTGTGCCTGCAAAAAGCTCACTGAATTTTCCTCACTGGGCCCTCCATTGTGAAGGGCACTTGACTTAAACCTTGTTACATTTCCAGTATTTTGAGTGGTTTGTATGAAGTTCATCTATATGTGAGATTTAGCCTCACAAGCTCTGTCTGAGTGCAACTGAGCAGCATTCCTCACAGTTTACACAGGATAGGTTTGGTTCCATAATTGTTTGGAGCTTTGGGGTTTTCAGATTCCCTGGTGGTTTTGTCTTACCACTAATGATTTTAGCAATGCTATCAGCCTTTGATTAGAAGTTTAAGCTGTTAGAGAGTCACACATCAATTACATGGATACTTAAAGGCAATCTTTGTAGACTTGGGTTTTGGTATGTGCGCTAAAGCTTTGCAGATGCTCTTAACATAATCATCTGCATGTGGATGTTCTCTTGCAATTCGTATCACGTAAATATTATTTAAAAATACCATATTTTATAACAAGAAATGCTTAAAACTAGATTCCCCACCCCCGTGTCTCCATCTGTGTAACCTCTGACAATAACTCGAATGAAGATGTACAATTCTATACTTGAATGTTTAGTCTGAAAGCATTTCTCATGGTCAGCCGAGAGAAAATCATGCAGCCTTGTGTCTTGTAACAAATGCTGTAAAAAGCCAAGAACATGACTCTTGGAGAAACAAGTGGGTAATAAATGTGTCAGAGTCTTGTGAACTGGTTTACATCCTGCTTCTTTTTTCAAGCTGAGTGGTTTTTTAGGACCTTGTAGTTGGTCAGACAGTGAACCCTGTTGAATTTACTCATACCAAACTGGTTAGAATAGCATTAAATCATGTTTCTAAGTTTCTGATGGCAAGGCTGATGCAAACCTGAAAGTGTTGTGTTTAACACAACAGGAAACATTTCTAAAATAACTTTTGTCACTGCATTTCTTTTGTATATTCTTAACAATTTATTAGCATTACATTTACTTTCACAGTGCCTTGCTTCAAATTTAGTTCAAGATGATAATTCCACAGTAATCTGTTCTCAGACCAGTCACATCAGTGCGGTTTTTCTAAAGACATTGCATTAATATTAATTAGGCCACTTCTTGTGCAATCCGTGCAGTTACCACAATGTCACAACCTACATGCAGAACATTACGACTTTAAAGCGGCTAAATCTGATACCCCAGTCAGTCCATTACACTCTGACCTTCCTGCCATTGCAGTGCAATTAGTCATACATGTTTATGGCCGTTGAAAAGTTCAGAGAAAACATGCCCATATCTGGCAAATAAAAAGCCCCAAAGCAAAGGTTCAGACATGATTCAACCTGCTCTAAGTTTTATGTTGTAATAAAACATGTTTACATGCTTTTTCCTTGTGTGGACCCAAAGGGCGCATGGGTGAAAAGGTTATCATAAGCCCCCATCAGAGCTTTAAAAGTATTTTTATTTCTTTGTCGGAGTAAATCGTAATTTATGATTTTACTTTTTATTGTAGAGCTCCCATCATCTTTCAGTAAAGTAACTGTTAATATTAGAATATTGGAAAAGCACGAGGTGCCTGATATGGTAAATGTCTTTGTTTTTCTTCTTTGAAAATTCATACAAAAGGATTAAAAACAGGAATAATACTTGCATTTGAATGGAGGAAAAGCAACACATTTTTGTTTTTTACAACAGAAATTCAATTTTTGAACTTTTCTCCTTTTTTGGGGGAGGGTCTTGTTTCCATCCACACTTCTTATTCAGGCTTTATATTCCATCCTTTGTAGGTGCCCTTATCGTGATCTCACGTAGATCATTGTGAAAGGGGAGTTTTAGGTGGGAGTGGGTAGGTGTCATTTATATTTAAGTGCATGTAGCACAGAAAACCCAACAAAATCTCCACTAAATAAATTGATAAAAGAAAAAAAAACAGCTTGGTCAGGGTTTCCTATGGTCTGGGCAAAATTGAGGTGCTGAAGAGGTGGATCAGGAAAGGAATATAGCCCAATATTTCTAACGGACATCACTTGTCGCATACTGCAAAGGCCTGTAAGAGCTTTAAGCTAAAACGTTTGGAAATGGAATGTTTCATCAACAGTGGAGGGACAGCTGCTACCATAAAGCACTTAGACCCCAAAAGTAAAGTCTAAAATGCATCTGTAAGTAGTAAAGTGGACATCAGGCACAAAATGCTTTGATGTGAGAAATAACACGCTCTCTGAAAAAAAATCCATGCAATGACAGGCCAAAACTGTTACTTCTTTGGCAGAATGCTTTAGTCTAACTCCCAAAGCTTTTTCACAGAGACAAAATAGCACTACCCATCTACTGTAATTAACCCTACAGTCAAGTCACAAGAAATTGGGCACGTTAGACAGGACAACAAAATCTGGTTGCTGGTAAAATAAAAACATGTTTCTTTTCATCAAAATGAGTTGTTTCAGATACTTAGACCTCCAGCCCACCAGGTGGATCAAGACACCACTTCGAAAGAAAATATGAAAGAGAGCAAGTGGGACGTATTGACGACTTGCTTCATTTTTTTCTCTCCATCTTTTGAGGCTTGAACTTCTGAAAAGTGTCTGCCCTGTTCTAGACATTCAGAAGGTGTGGTTTATAGCAGACTCACAGTGATTGCTTTTTCTGAACACATTAAAGTAGTTTGTGGCATCAAACATAAAGACTTCACTCTTCCTCTTTAAACCTCCAAACACAGACAATTCTGTTATTAAAACTTCAACATATTCATGAGAAGCTCTTCAGCTGGTAAAGAGACTGTTCTAAAGACAAGGCATTCATGTGAGAAAGCTAAAAAATGCACATTCGTTTTAACTATTTTCTGCTCGTCAATCACACATGTAGCCTTCAGCAGTAACCAAATTGCAGTCACGAAATGGCATGTCAGGTGTTGCTTGAACTCAAAGCAATCAGCTGAACTGACTTCCAAGATGTACAAGTATGACTTGCTTTAATTTGTTTAATCACCAGAAAACAGCCTTTAGGACATGTTTCCCTCAGAAATCCTTTCATGTGTGCAAACTACCTGACATCCTTCTTACAAAAAAAGAGGGAGCAGCCGACAACCTGGAAAACTTGGTTTCATTATAGAACTCTAAGACACTATTTTCTGTACATCTTTTGTCATTTTCTAACTTTGTATCATCTGTATTAAATGTTAGTCTAGATATATTTCTACTGAGTAAAGCATAACAGAAGTGGATAAACTTAGCACATTTGTGACATCACACAAAACTTTTCTGTTTGGATTCATTAAAACAAAAAGAAAGAAAAAAAACTTTTTTTTCTTTTTCATTTTGAGGTCTTGCTATCATGAGAACTTCTGTCTTTTTTTATTGACTTTGGCTTTAATTCTAATAATTTTGTCTTCTATAAGTATTTTGCTCTCAAATATTTATGTCTAACACAAAAAGCATACCGCACTCAGGTTGGACCCCCTTTTGCCTTCAGAACTGCCTTAATCCTTGGTGGTATTGATTCAATAAGCTACTGGACACATTCCTCAGATAATTTGGTCCATTATGACCTAGCAGCATCAAGTAGTTGCTGCAGATTTGTTTGCTGCAAATCCATGATGCCAATCTTACATTCCACCACATCCCAAAGGTGTTCTATTGGGTTGAGACTTGGTGACTGTAGAGACCATTTGAGGACAGCAAACTCATTTTCATGTTTAAGAGACCTGTCTGAGATGATTCCAGCTTTATAACATGGTGCGTTATCTTGTTGGAAGTAGTCATCAGAAGATGGTACACTGTGGTCATAAATGGATGGACGTGGTCAGCAACAATACTCAGGTAGGCTGTAGCCTTGTAACCATACTTATTGGAACTAGGGGACCCAAAGTAGGCATCTGAGGCCACTGCCTGCAATTATCCTCGCAGCTACACCTGAATCAATTCATCCTGCTACACTTTCATGTTATTGACTCCAAGTTCTGACCTTACCATCCAAATGTTCCAGCAGAAATGGAGACTCACCAGACCAGGCAACGGTTTTCAAATTTTCTGCTCTCCAGTTTTGGTGAGCCTGTGTGAATTGTAACCTCAGTTACCCGTTCTTAGCTGACAGGAGTGACACCCGCTGTGGTCTTTCACTGCTGTAGCCCATCTGTCTCAAGGGTTAATTATGTGTAAAAATTATGTGTGTTCAGAGATGCTCTTTTGCATACCTCTGTTGTAACCAGTTATTCTTTGAGTTACTGTTGCCTTTCTATAAGTTGGAACCAGTCTGGTCTTCTACTCTGATTTCTAGCATCAACAAGGCATTTCTGCCCACAGAACGGCCGCTAACTGAATGTTTTCTCTTTTTTGAACAAGTCTCATTGAACCCTAGAAATGGTTTTGAGTGAAAATCCCAGTAGATTAGCAGTTTCTAAAAAAACTCAACCAACAAACAAAAAGGTTGGTTGACCAACCAAGTTCAAATTCACTTCAGCCATCTTTCTTCCCCCATTCTGATGCTCAGTTTGAACTGTGTCAGATCGTCTTGATCAGGTCTACATGCCTAAATGCATGGAGTTGCTGCCATTTGAATGGCTGATTAGAAATGTGTGTTAACAAGCAGTTGGACATGTGTGCCAAAAAAATTGATCAGTGAGTGTACAATATATGGTAACTTCAAAGGAAATCCTAAAGAAACTACAAATATTGAAGTAGAGTAAATATAAAACCTAAGTATAAAACCTTATAGAGTATAATAAAAATACACAATTTCTTGTATATTATTGCAAGGCTACTTTTTTCCATCTAACTTTCCGTCATCCTTTTTAGCTAGATTTTCTGGGGCCTTCATCTTTTTTTTTTCCATGAACATCTTGTGTCTGCTACAAGTGATGGATTCCTCTTTCCTCACACACTATTTGAGTTTGGTCACTCTTAAATTACCTCAGGCTGTGGAGAGGAGAATAAAGACGGACTTAAAAATAGCATTTGCTTGAAGCATTTTTTTCTTTAAGCTAATGTTTGCTCCTTACTGACCCTTCTTCAAAACCCCAAGTCTCCCAACCTGCACTCCCTTATTCCCTCCCTCCTACCCTCTTTCTTCACTTTATAGGCAAGGAAAGGATGAGGGTTATTGATGGTTAGTCTGCAGACCTCGACTACTTCCACACACACTCACATGATTTTCCCCAAAGGCCCCATATCTCTTTCTCTCCATCCCCTCCATCTCTCACTTGAATAATGTTGTCCTAAAGCCAGAATGAGGTCAGAAAAGTTCTGGCGAGACATATTGTTCATTTGTGGGTGTTTGCAAAATGTTCATCAGTAATCAAAAGCCACACATTAGCAGATGCAACAATATATCTCTATGTACACTTTATTTATTAGAAATAGGTTGTGGTATCAATTATCTAGAGATTCTTTCAGATTTGAATGCAGTAAACTGGAAAAACTGCATAATGATCTGAGAGAAACTTTTGTGGCTTCCTTTAAGGGTTTGTTTTGATGCTGTTTACATAAGTATATAAAAAATGCCTACTTCTATTTTTTCCTTTCATCATGTTATGCCAGCCAAATTAATGCCTCCTGTTTGGCACTTGACAAATTGATTGTTGGGCAGTTCAATTGTTGAGCCTACAGCTTACCCACGGACTAGCTGACCTTCATTGTTAGCACATCAGGAACATAACTTGTCATCAAAGTCCATTTCAGCCCAATGAGCGGCAATTAACCTCTGGCCTCTCACCTCTGCTGACCCTTGGTATGGCTGGTGCTCCTAGAATTGGAAAGAAACGGCTTTCTTGGAGGGGGTTATGTCCCAGATATGTAGGATGTTACAAAAAAGATGATAAGGCTGGTGAATATAGCTCTTAAAATGTCCTTTTACAACTACCCAGATTACAGTTTTATAAACTCACCAACTTCCTTCAGACCTGCTTCTTAACTACTTTTTACCATTCTTAATTGTCCAGCAATCTGTATTTAGTATTGTTGTCGTGAGCAACACAACATCTATTTGCAGCCATAATGACAACTTTGCTGAGGAATTCAAACAATCCAGTGATATAAATCACATGCAAACCTTTTTAAATGCAATGTAATACTTATGAAAAGCAGCTTTGTAAAAGGGTTCAAAAAAGTTTGTTGAATCCTCAGAGGTCTTGACTCCCACACATGCAAGTGAAGAGGAGTTTTCAATATAGCTGAATTCTCTGATGAGAGAAAAGAAAGATGCATACTCTTTAGACATCAATAGGCTTTGGAGGCCAATAAGAACCACGGGAGGCCAAGGCAAAGAGGCAGGCAGGCTGTAGTTGTTCAAAAGGATTTCACTTCTGTTTTTTTTTTGTAATTGTATTTTATGTCTCAGTACATTTAATTTCAAAGCATTCCTTTACTAATCTCTTAACTCCAATAAAATATGTCGTCATGCAGACAGTCTCATCAAAAAATGAATCCATTATGTAAAATTACTTTAATTTCATCTTTAAAAGTCGTAGTCCATTAACTTTGTAAAGATAATACCTGAAGATAGAAATGTTATACGTGTTGGATAATGGAATGTGTTTCAGACACACCTATTAACCTTTAGAAGGAGTTATTTTACAAAATGAATTGTGAAAATCAAATCTAAACTTACCCTAAATGAGATTTTGCTATAATATAGCGGCAATACTGTCAGCACAGACACTAGTACTATTTAATGATGAGTAGGTTTCAGCAGATTGCAATCAAATTCAATAGGTCTACTCCGTGGTAGTTAAGGAATGTTACAATCAGTCAACATGTAGATTTTAAGAGGATTATTATTTTATTTGGTCATTAGGATATTTAAGTTACAGTGTATGTTGAAGTCACACTGTAGAACAGTATTCATATATTCTCCCAATAATCATTCATAAAGAATGATTATCATGGTGGTACAGTGGTTAGCGCTCTTGCCTCACAGCAAGAAGGCCCCCGGTTCAAGTCCCGGCTGGGGGATATGAAAAACACAGCATCAATGGGGGACCTTTCTGTGTGGAGTTTGCATGGGTGGGTTCTCTCCGGGGTCTCCGGCCTCCTCCCACTGTCCAAAAACATGCTTCATAGGTTAATTGGCAACTCTAAATTGTCCATAGGTGTGAGTGTCAGAGTGAATGGGTGTGTGATTGTGGACATTCTATCCTGCGACAGACTGGCCTTCCTTCGCACACAAGTGGCCGGGATAGGCTCCAGCAGCCCCGTGACCCCGAAAGGGAAAAACGGTTAAGAAAATAATTGAATGAAAATAAACTCATTTGTTGCATCTAACTCTTTCATGCCTAAATTTATTTTATAAAATGGAAGAATTGTGTTTATTTTTTCTGTGCATGGAGATGCTAAATTGAGCTCAGTCCTGGAATAAATCGGACAATGCAAATAAGCTGTGTATAGCATTAAGGCCTTAACTCAACCTGTGTACTTGTGACATCGTCATGTTTTCGTGCCAGAGCCACTTATCATTTTTCTGCACTGACAATCTGACATTCCCTACATGACTTTGCAAATAGAGATTATGGGTTATTGATTGGAGTTTACTTCCGCTCCCTCAGCAGCATTCTGAAAGATTGATGATTGGGTTGGAAGGAGTAAAGGAATAGGTTTAAGTTCACCACTGGAACCAATAACCTACCAATCAAACAGATATGCTTCCAATAATGACCAAAAATGTATCTTTGATTAGAAAATACACTAAAAGGTTGTTTTTAATGAGCAGGAAATAAGACAATAGATTATATTTGGTATGATTTTGATTTACCAGTTTGATTTAATATTAACATGTAAAATGAAAAAACACATTTCCTACAATTAGAAATTCAAACTTAAAAGACTTAGAACTTTTTAATAAATGTTTTATTTCTATCAAAAAAAAAAAGTTATTTATGTACTTATTTATGGTATATGCCTAAAACTACTTTGTAATTTCTGTAATGGAAAGAAAAGGATAGGTTTATATAAAAAAAAATGTTAACCAACTAATTTTTGGTTTTTTTTAAACTTGTCCTGTCCAACAGCTGAACAAACAGATATAAGCTGAAGACCTCTTATGTTGGACAGATTTTACTGTTACAATAGGGAGTTACGACTCTTTTGACACACAAGATGTATATTTGCATAAACGTATTTTGTATGTGAGGCTAAACCATATCAATAATGATCATGTTGCTATACTACTTTTTTTTTTTTTTTTTGGACAGGACGGATTAATAAATAATGAACATCTTATAATTTTTTGATACTACACTCTTTTTTTGTAAATTGACATTGTGATTTGTGTAGCAGAACCTGTACTCTTTTTCTTGAATTCGTGTAGGACACTTCCGGGAGACATATTCTTTTGGAAATCAGCATAAACCAACCTAACTCTAAAGACTTATACATCAGAATACTGTTTATAGACTTCACCTGATCATCCCAACAGTCATTCTAAAAAGGGTGTACCTAGCTTGGATTAAAACAATCATTTTGATTAAAAGGACCTACTGACTGGAAACCAGTTCCTTCTAGCAAACCTTCCGCAGAGGGACTGTTCGGAGCAGCTTGCCACAGAAGCCTTCAGCTCATCAGAAGATCATTGGCGCCCCATTTCCCTCTCTTGGGGGTATTTATAGTTGTGGCTGGTGGAACCCTATCCAAAACTGTCCACAAACTAGTAGCCCTGAGCCAGTGCAGATAGAAAAGCAAGTACTAAATAAGTACTGCATCATTTCACGCATTGTCTTTCTTTCAATTTCCATGATTTCAAAAGTCTAAATAAGTACACTGACCTGCTGTCAGATTTTCAGTAAAAATAATGAGCAAATTTTCAGCAGTTTAGAATTAGGAAGAACCTAACCTGTTTTTGTTCATTTTCTATTTAACAACATTTTTATAGCAGGTTTTAAAGTTACTTACTTGTACAGCTAGACAAATAAGTATTTGAACACCTTATGATTTAGCAAGTTGTCACACTTAGAAGTCATGGAGGGGTTTGACATTTTCATCTTAAAGCATGTCTACTGTCAGAGACAATTAAAAAAAATCTGCAAATCACATTGCATTATTTTATTAATAATTTAGTGCAACTTTTTTCTCAATTTCTAAAGTAATTCATACAAAGTATAAGTATTCTTTTTTGTATTATTATAGATAATTTACTGTGATGCATGTATTTGTTACCTTTTATTTGAAAACTAATTGTTTCATTTTTTTAAAGTATGAAAGATTGATATCTGTTATTTCATAGATAGTTAAACAAGTTAAAGAATAATTGGACAGCATGTACTTCTTAGGTGAAGTCTGTTCTATATTTTTATTGACAAGAACAATAGAGGCTAAGTTTTCAAACCTTTCCATCACTATAGCTGAGACCCTAATCACATAAGCTGCAACCCTTTGAGATAGAACGTTTCAACTAATACACCTACACTTGTTTAGATCACGTTTAATTGAAAAGACATTCAATTCATGTTTACAGTTTATAATGTAAGAGGTCTTAGACCGACCAGTTGAAATGTATAAACTTATATTTATGGACTCTGAGGACTGTGTTTGTTCTAAAACAGTGAGTCTCTGTGGAGCACAATCCTAAAAGGCCATGTAACTTGTCCATTTAGCATTGTCCTCTCACTAGGGAGTCAGTGAGTGTTAGTAGCGATAATAGCATTTATTGAAGAAACCTCTTAAAATGTGGCTTTCTACGACTCCTAGTGCCCTCTTCTACATATAGCCATAGCCTCTTGGCTGTGGAAAAGTGGAAAGGCGTAACTGGGGCAGCCTTTCAGAGTCAAGTACAGATTGAGTGGAATCCCTCAAGAGCTAGCAAATGTTTTTGATAAAATGCCATATTCTCATTCCTTCATAAAGATGGTGCTTTCAAGATCAACGAGAAGCTTTTTTTAGGTAAACGGATGAGTGTATCTCAATGGAGGGAAGATCACTGACTCTCTGTAGACAAAGCTGTTAACCTAGATAAATAAATGATGAAATGGCCCAACAAACTCTGCCTTATTGTAAAAAAATAAAATAAAGATAAAATAAGTAGTAGATTCAAAGCATTTAAATATAGTTGCTTTTTAATTTTAAATAAGAGTTAATTATATGAAAATGTATAAAAATAAAACATTGAAACATTCTTCTTCCATGCAAATTCGATGATATGTTGATAATCTTTCAACAATTGTTGTTGGTTCTTCGGTTTTTCATCTTTTTTATATTTTAGTAATACAACAAGAGGTATATAAAAGAAAGGAATGCAAAGAACTGATATCAAAAAGTTCTGACTAACATCTGTTTTCCCTTCAACATCCTTCTTCTGTGAACAGCTGTGTTTTCCATACTGTGCCGAAAAATGACTCTCAGCACAGCAAACATGGTAATTTGTAACTGACATTTACCTGATTCCTCACCTGAATAATTACCTGTCCTAAAGCTATATTTCTGAATAAATAAATAAATAAAAACTAAATTTGTTGGATTGAATTTAGAGCTATAAATTTACATTTGCACACTGCCATGATGTAGCTTGCTAAGTAAAATCTATTTATCATAGAGGTGGGACGTCAATTTCTTCTAGTGCATCATGGCATTTTATTGGATTACATGATCAAATGAAGACTAAATGATCAGACTGCAGAAGGCAATGCTTTCTATCCTTGGGAAATTAGTTTAGAACAAGCTTGAATTAGATGTCTTTTGAGGATAATGTCTAGTATGCACTTTTTGTCATATCTGTGCACAGATGTAATGTGCTGCTTTATTGGAAAGTGAAGATTGAATGTGAGTTTCAGAAACAGAACATATACAACAAAACAAAATACAGGTATATGCATTAACAGGGTTTTTTAAGATTATACAAAACTGAGTTCTTTGTGATTTAGACAAAAATAAGGTGCTTAATCATTACATGTTAGTGAGAAGTCTGGGCTGTAGCTGCCAAACAAAATGTTTATTTTCACCAGTTTCGGAGAAGCATAAACACAGAGGGTTGAGTGTGGGAGAAACCATTTTCCAGCCAAGTGTGCAGAATTGAGAAAACAACACCAGCCCTGTTTCATAATTTATAAAGTTTTTTTTTTTTTTTTTTTATACCAAAAACTATTCACCTATTTGATTTCACCAAACCCCTATTAGCAGAAACTAGAAAAGAACAACAGGACTCATGTATCCATTGGAAAAATAATAATACTGTAGCTTTTCAATAGAAAAAAAAATGTTTTTTTGATTATTTTTGACATACTTGTGTCTGCTTGCTCATAAAACCTGCTGCTGAATCAAAGCATGCACTGATTAATTATGTACAAAATGAAATCTTGCAGCATCATTCTAATGTAAAGGTGATGGTTTGCACTTCTCACTGTGGCAGTATAAACAGTTGGCACCACTGGAGGATACAGGCATCTACTTGTTCCTGTTAGACTTGACAAATTTGGACAGCACTCATCCATACCATCATTTATCCACGCTCCTTCCTACTTATCCTCACTTCCTTCACCCTCTTCTTCACCCTGCAGCTGTAAGCTTTCTGGATTAATCAATCACCCGTGTGTATACCTGCATGAAGGACGATGAGTGTGAGATAGACGCGGCTGTGAGGTGGATGTCAGGGACAGGTGGCCAGGGTCAGATTCTTCTTCACCTTGGCATTTCCTCACCAAGTGCTCCTGGCAGACTTACATGCATCCACACACCTGTACAAGTGGGACTGAAGACACACACCAGTGTGTATCTGCATACGGAGCAGCACACAGCGAAAAAGACTGAAAATGCACTATGGAGAGGCAAATGGCTCCAGGCTATTTGCGATCCCCCAAGGAAAACTGAAACTATGCAAATACATGCCAGTTTATCACTCGCGTCCAGCACCCAACAAACTCTCTGGACTGCCTTCATATGCATTTTTCTCAAGGTTAAAAAGTTATCAGAGATAAGATGGGCTGTTGTGTGTGAATGAATCTCCATATCATGAAAGGAAAATCAATAGATGTGGCCAGTGATGCAGCAGATAGAGTTAAATGTACTACATACACCTAATTCTTTTTAATGCAATGTCTGTTTTATTGCCAGGATGTGTCAATCACAGCAGATGGTGCACACGTGCATGCTATACAATTTGGTCAACGTAAACAAGGTTTGAGATGGGGGGTCATTAATAATATTGACTAAAAGCCAGTAGCATACACAAATAACCAGAGTGAGAATCGGCTCCTGTAGTAATGGAACCATGTTTGGCCTCTGAGCCCCAGAGTGAGCTGAAAGTAAAGCACATTACAGCAAACCTCTGACTGGACACAGGAAGAAGATGAATTGCTTTTCACTGTGAGGGATGAAGTGGAGTTTGACAATATGTGTGTTAGAGACATCAAAAGAAAAACACAAGAGATAAAACAGTCTAAAAAAGACAACACGGAGGTGCTGAATGTGTCCAAAGAGAGCATTCTATAATAAAATTGTTTCTTTTGTCAACACTATAAATGTATTAAATTGAAAGTTTTAAAACATGTATATTTTATTTTATCATTTCACTGCCAGTTTTCTCTACTTCCTTTCAGTTTCTAAAATTAAGTTTCAGCAAGTACAGTTTTTGCCTTTTAAAATAAAATGTATCTATTGACACAACAAGCTCTGTTCTGGGTATAGGGTTTTCCCAACAGCACACATCCACACTTGGACTGAGACCGAAACCACATCCAACTAGCAGTTGACCATCACATCTACAGATTGACCATAGCTTTTTTGTGAATAATGGATAAACTAGTTTTTTGGATAAAAAAGTTAATTTCTTTTTTTTAACATATAGATGTACAGTGCTCCCATGTTTGGATTACATTCTAAAAATTACCCACCATATATGAATTCTGGAAAGTAAGATTACAGATGTCTGAAGGCTGTAAGACCCCTCACCACACACTTTATACACATTTTCACACTTTTCTCACTTTTTTTAAACACTCTCAATGTTCAAGCCTTTGAAGAAAAAAATGTCCAGTATTATAGATTGGGGGGAAAAAAAGGTCTGCTAAGATTTATGCAAATGTGGCGAACATGGCACAAGTTATGACAAGGTAAACAGCCAAACAGGACACTGAACACTGTGTGCTGTTTAAAAACCAAAACAAAAAACAGGCAAAACTGCACTGAATAAAAACTGCGTCATAGCAAGTATGCAAAAGTTAAATCGGAATAAGGGAACACTGCCGCTGTTTATCATGCATCTTTCAGGAGTTAAGGAATTTTACTTATACTTTCAAAACAGTAGAAAGGGAACCTGTTTGCCACTTGCTTTATTTACCTTTATGTGATGAAGTTTCAAAACATTGAAGTCTGAATATAGCTTGACAGCAGGTAGTGGATCATGGTGCTGCATGCAGATTATTTTATGTCTCTGCTGGGCTTCAGGCTGCAGGGACATTGAGGTATAAAAAATATGGGATTGACAGTGATGGATTGCTGAGTGAAACAGCTCAACAAAAGAAAGTCCTTTAAAAAAAAGTCACACTTCTCTCTGAAGTCATCCACACAAAAACACAACATCCTTATCATTATATTTGATATAACACTGCAAATAACGCACAAATTAATGAGTAAATAACTTTTTCAAACTAAAGCTTTGAAGTTCTCATAACTGAAAAGACAGACTTGTTGCTTACTGGTTGAGACTCCCTTCTTGGAATTAAACATGCACCTCAAATTTAGACCTCATATATGTTTAAATAATTCACTTCTATAAAGCCTTCCAGCAAAAAAAAAAAAAAAAAAAATCCTTTTGATTAAATTTTACATATTCAGATACTTTTTTATTCTATTAAAATCCATCAGTTTGCCATTGTCTTCAGACAATTAATGCTCCAGTATTATACTATGTGCATTGTGGGGTGGTAATGATGTTTATTTGTGAATTTCAGGGAGAAAAGACAGGGCAGAAAAGCAATACAAAAGACAAAATGCTGGAACCTACAGACTTGGAACAGTGTCATTTCAATCCTACCAAAAAAATAAATAAATAAAAAAGAATTAGTGCACAGCAGACCAGATGTATAATTTACAGTGTAGTTAGGACATGATGAAGCATGTCAGGAGAATATTTTCTTCCAAGATTCCTTAAAAAGGAGAACACAAAAACAGGTGGGGAAAAGGAGGTGAGAAACCTAAAATTAAACATTTGCTTTCAATTATACAAGTTAAATCCTGTTATTTAGAACTTTCTATGTCGCATTACTGAAACAAAATAAAAACCACAAATTTGGAAATGAGTTAGAATGATTTTGGCTGATAACCAACAAAGAACCTGCTGACAAATACAGACCTTCATGGCCACTTGCAGCCCAAAGGGAAAATTACTCACCCAGGTCTAGATTCAGGGCTCTGACACTGCCCATCACAGCAACAGCCGCCTTGTTTTCTTCCCCAACCCAGAGCTTTCCTTCAGCCCCTGAGGTTCAAGCAAGGAATAGCTGCTGTCACAACGAGTTGGCTTTTCATTTGTTGTTTCACCAGGAGAAAAATGGTGGTTTGGGCATGTGGCAGCCATAGAGAATCGTGACGACAGATCTCCTCCTCTCTGCAAGGCTGACCTAAGATCTACCATTTCTTTTCTCAAGCTAGAAAAAAGTAGAACTGGTGAAATATTTAGCAAATACAGCAGAATTGTATTTGCATGGAAAATGTGTCCATTGGCCCTGGGTTAAATGCCAGATGTGTTCAATTTTTTAAACAGATGAACCCAGCAGGTTTTAACCACCAACTGTCTGTGAGCAGGAAGAAGTTGGGGAGTAGTTAATATAACCCTATAGGATCAGGACTCATCTGTGAACGCTAAATGTCACCATGATCACAAAATCTGGGTTTAACAAAAAAATATAGGTACAAAAAAAGGTGTAAAATTGTGCATTCTAGCTGTGCCGCAAATTTACCACAAGGAATATGGATATGTAAAAATAATTGATTTGGCTTGGCATAGACATTTCGAGCAAGACAATTACCCCACAATATTGCATAAAGTTAAATAGTTTGCCTTTTGGTTTTTCAACTATTTAATCATCTACATATTTTACATCACTTTTTTCTTTAATTTGTCCTGTCCAGCAGCTGAGCTGATGAAAGCTCAAGACCTCTTGTGTTGGACAGTTTTTACTGTTACAATAGGGGGTCATGAATCTTCTGACACATGATGTGTATATTTGTATAAACCCCTTTTGTATTTGAGTCAAAACTTTATATTAATTATATTTGTATACATTTTTTTATTGGATGGCAAACAAGGGAGATGGAGAGAGTGGGATGTTGGAGATGGGGGATACGGGTACAAAAGAAAGTTTAGAAAAGGGGGCTTAGGAAGTTGGAGGGGGTAGAATCACAAAGCACAAGAAGATGCACAAACTTGCTGGAGGTTTATGTGAGCATGTGGGGCAGAGCCCGTAAAACTGCATGATTTTGAGTGGTTTTTGCATGCTTTGCTGTTTTCTTCTACGAAGTTTGTGCATGCTGCATGTGGACACGCCCCCTCGAATAGGAGCACCTGCTCCTTATTGATAGATGAATATAAGAGCAGAGGAGAAAAGCTGAGAGCAGGTTCCCACTCCGCCAGCAGGGCACACGCCCCGCCAGCAGGGCGCATGCCCCAGGAACCATTGGGCCTAGACATGCGGGGGTTGCGATTGGACCGCCAGTCTCACCACGTGACCTGATGTGATCAGGACACATGCACCGGGAGTGATTGGACTGCTGGGTCCGCCCTTTCTGCTACTTGACCAACACTCAGGGGCAGAGCAGGGACCCTGCCTGTGGTGTGAGTAACCAGAGTAACGCTACCTTGGGCAAGACACTGAACCCCAACTTGCCTCTGGTGGGAGGTTGGCACCAGTGTTCGCCAGCGGAGCCACCATCAGTGTGTGAATGTGTGTGTGCATGGGTGAATGGGAATGTGAATGTAAAGCACTTTGGGCCTTCGAAAGAGGGTAGAAAGCGCTATATAAGTATGCGCCATTTACAGACTGGTTGGAATACGCAGGAAGGCTGGTCGTAGCCTGCATTTTGGAGTGCCTTTGGTGCTGCCGCTTGTGTTTCCATGCAGGAGTGTCAGTGCATTGAAGGAAGGCCAGTCGGAAGTGACACAGGGAAGGAGTGTGTGACGCTGAATACACGCGGTGGTAGAGGGGCACTCTGCCTGCTGTGTGAGTATAGGGAAGCGTGGCCAAACTCCTCAGGATAGCCTAGGGCAGCCGTGGTTGCTTCTGGTACTGGCAGGTGCTTTTGCTCACAGGTCCTGGTGCGTGTGACTGGAAGGATCTCTGATCATCGACCAGAGGAGCCGGTTCTGGGGACAAAGTCTGGTTGAGAGACATGCCCCTAGGGGTTGCTCGCGACCATATGTTGGTCACGTAGGCTCCGATAATCTTTCTTTATCAATTTTTTTCATTAGATCAGTCTTCGTGCGCGTGCGATGCCCGGGTGCGCGCAGTAGTCTACGGAGTGGAAGAAAAATCTGGCAGCACTAGTTTTTTTCTACATTTCACAGAGTATTCACCGGAACCTATTAATCGCCTAAACTGCGCGCTCCGTCTTGAGAAGAGGCGCAGATCGGGGAGGGAGTGAGAAGAAGAGAGTGTGGGGTTGTCCCTACCTTGCTCCACCTCAGGTGATCCTGCAGGGGACGTTGTACGTCACTCACTCAGTGTGTAGGTGTTGTTTCTTGCATGTGATCTTTTCACATCTCAGACATCAGACTACCTCACGTTTTCAACAAGCTGAAACATCACGTACAACCGATAACATCAGCAGAACCCACGAGCAAAACTATTTATTGCACGCTAACATGTTATAAAAGATCACAGACTATGTACTTTAAAATGTAAATTACATCAAATGCTCATTGTTATTATTAATGTCGCGAAGTGGTCCGCTGTTGGGCCGCGTTAAAGTCTGGAGTCATTAACGGCCAAGATCTGATGGCCCCTAATTCTGCGCTCAGCCTGTTGTTAGTGTTGACAATGGGATTCCTATGGCCTGGAAATGGGAGATGGTGAGCGGGAGCAGGATATAAGTGGGAGAAGAGACCTCGTCTCAGCGGGAGCGATCCAGGTGATGATAATTTACGGCGTTTGTACGGTCTGCAGTAACCAGAATAAAGACCTTAAAGGTAAGTATCCGTGCCTCAGGTGGACGGGACGCACATATGTATGCTCATTCGAATACATTAAAAATATGTGGCTTTAGGCTTTCGCCATTCCCGACCTGCCCAACATCCCCTGAAGCTTATCTCATGTCTTAAAGGACTTTTCGCGCTTTATGTGTTAGCCCTCTAGACTTTTAAGTTTCATCTTTTTAGTTTTACACCATTACAGCTTCTCGTTTCTTCACGTGTTAATTGTTATGTGGCCAACCCTGAGAATCTTGGTATATCACATGTGGCATCATACGCATAATCTTTCCTTTTTCAGTCACATCAACTACGGCGTATCATCATTAATAGTGTTGTCAAAAGAGGGGCCCAAGACACCCCAAATATTACAAACATACCTGTTGTACAAATCCTTATTTATTTTAAATCAAAATAATAGAAGTACAACAAATGTTTGAGAATCCCTTGGATTGTAGTTTAACAGAACAAACAAAGCACCTGAAACACTTTTCTGCAGCACTTATCTCAGGATGTGTTGACTTTTTTTTTTTGTTTTTTGTTTTTTGTCTTGGAACTCAATTGAAGGTCACTTTAAAAAAAAAGTATTTTCAAATAAAAAAGTACACTAAAACTTAACTTATAGTTTTTTTTATAAATGAGTAAAACTTATTTTGACCTTTTTCTAAGATATTAACACTATTTAGGCAAAACCTAAGAAAAACACAGGTAGAAACGTTTTTTAAAAAATCCTTTACAATTTTGTGCAGCCAGTAAATGCATCCTATCTCCTGTGTGGTTGAATGTTGCCTAGGATTTCATTACCCAAAAATTGACTCAAAATATAATTGCATAATCATGATGGGATCTGGAGCCTACAAAACAAACGGCCCAGTACCTGCGTGGCTCATCAAAACCTGCCCAAAGCGAGGATTAAAATCTTCTGAAATTTTTGAATGCTTCATACTAGGAAGCTGTCAATGTCATTTATGTGATGAGGACTACTTTTTGAGAACTGTCCAAGAAATTAGCATTCACATCTGACTTTTTTCCCCTGTAGGCCAGATTCCCAACAGCTCACTGAGCCCATTCTCAGCCCTTAAGGTGAGAAAGCAACGGTTGTTCACGGCTCAAAGCCGCTGATGTGTCACAATAAAGGCTCCAAGATGTTATTGATGTGACCGTTTGTAAAAGGCTTCCTCAATGCTAAAATCTAAAAAGCTTCTAATCTTAAAATGTGCTTTTAAAATGTAAGTTACTTAATCAAAGTTATTTTGCATTTATTTAGTTATTTATTTATGTTCAGTATTATCAATATTTAATGTATGTATCAATATTTCTCCAACCGCCTCCTTATTGTGCTTGTGGGGGTTCGAGATGTTCGGACCAAATACCCCAGATTGGTTGATTCCTATAGAAGACAGGTCCTTGGCAATGATTCAGACATGAAGCGGTTCAAATGCAGCTTAAGAAAAAATTAAAAGCAAGGTCTAATCTCACTAGGGTCACACCCTGGAGCCAGTCCACAGTTGAGGCTTGTAGGTGGGCACCTAACGGCCTACCACAGGCCACTGACCCAGTCCGGGTCATCCCAAAAAGGGTACGTCGGATCACCTTACCACAAGACCCACTATCCACAGGAAAAACCACAAGGGTCTATAGCTCTGTAATCTAGGCTATGTGTGACTCAATGGCTCAATCAATGGAAATAGACACTAGCAATTGAGACATGGAATGTCACAGTATATGAAAAAGCCTTAGCTTGTGAGTAAGGCTGAGAAGTATGGGATGGAAATGACCTGGCAATCGCAATGATATTGATACCGAAAAGGGAGTTGGTTCAGAAGGAAGGAAGGAATGTCCTCTCTGTTTTGAACTAGAACAGTGTTTGTCACTGGATGTTCGAGCACAAGGGTTCAATCAGTGCATGTGGTACCACGACACCCCAGGCAGGAGGTCAATGACCAACTTTGCAGCTGTGTCATTTGACATGGATTTGCTGGCAGAGGAGGAGGCCGTACAGACTCAACAAGCCCAAACATATTATGAGAGTCTGTTGGAATGTCAAGCTGAGCCCACCGGAAGGGTTTTCAACTTTAACATCTAAATGAACCATCACCAGGGGATGTTAACCATGTTGAGTTCGACTGTATAACGTTTTTTTCACCTTAACTGTCTATGTTACTGCTGGATCTTGTGGCCTTGAGGTCTCAGGTGCCTGCCGGGGCAGCAATCTACTGTAATAATCCAGTGGTGGTCACTGGAAGTAAGGGTGCTGTCAGACTGAAGAAAAAGTCCTACTTTGAGATGATTTTATGTTAGATCATTACTTTACTGTAAGAGGCTCAGTTCACCTTGTTTTGGAACAGTAAACATTTACAAATAGGACAGAAGGTACCATACATAGATACATATAGGAAAAGTCTGCAATGAGTATATGCATTCATGGTGAAGAACAAGTTTGATTTCTGCCTGGGATGTTTCTGACTTCAGATGAATCTCAAATAGAGAACTTCTTGGAAATTCTGTTTGTGATACTCAAACTTTTGTAAATGTAGCAGTTCATTAAAAAAGCAGAATACAACAGTATCTGAGTTAATGGAGGAGGCAGAAGACAATCACATTGAAGGAAAAAAAAGGAAGATTTGTTGTTTCCTGGGAATTCTGAAACAGTATAGAAAAAAAGAGGTAAACATTGACCCAGTCTGGTTCTTTCAGTCTTTCCGTCAGTGGTCTTTCAGTCAAACTCCCAGCTTTAACCAAGCCAACTTCCAATTTCTAAACAACCGCACAAAGAGGGAAAAAGAGAAGAGAAGCATTCTGCCAAGGTGATGTGTTGAAAACGAGAACCCAGGGTAGCAGGAACTACATTTTTTTCCAGTCAGCTTTTTATTTCTTCTTGATGAGTATGCAAAGGGCTTTAAATTGTTTTCACCTGTCATAAAAGTCTATCTAAAAACGCTTTAGTTTCAGTCTATGCTTTGTCATTAGCCTTGTTGTGTGACTAAATACTGTCATGAAAATGAAGGGAAAAAAATGTGTGTAAAAAATGTGTTTAAAGATCCATTCCAAGGAAAATTGTTTTTGTGTTTTTAACAGGTTCTTGTTGCTTTTTTTTTTCTCTTCATAACAGAGGACCTATTTAAATGAGTTTGCGATTAAAACTGCGTTTCTGGGCATTTCTTAATTCAAATTAGGAGCAGATGAAAACCGGATACTTGAAAATGCTCAGACCAGTGACAGAGTTACTGAAATGGGTGAGCCAAAGTCTCCTCTCCCCCAGCACACAACCTGGACCACTCACGCTTAGGTGTGCAAGACATGATGAGCGTTCAACACTTGTGCTGTTGCTAATTGCAATTCTGGCTTAGTCTGGCTCATCCAGTATTACTCAGTTATTTTTGCACCGCTAATGTTAGCGGGAGGCTTTAAGCCTGCTTTGAGCCTCCTTGGACACTTTAAGCCATAAAATATGTCTTAAAAAAACAAAAAAGCCTTTTTGATTTTGGCAAAAAACTGCACAATTACAATCAAAACGTCACTGGGAACAATTTTACTATGGAAAAAATATATAGTTGGAGTGGGAATTATATTTTCTGGGTGGTAAAAGTTTTTTTGGAATGGGTCATTTTTTAGGAACTATTTCTAAATGCTTTGTGTTTTGTTTTTATAAATCACATTATATGGAAAAAGTCAACTTTAATTAAATTACCACAGGTCAAGTAATGAATACTCAAAACTTTTGCTTATTGAGTGCTTTGTGCACACGTACACAACTTTTTATTTTTTTTTGGAGCAATTTTTAACAAATTTAATATCCTACCTTATAACATTGTTGTTACTGGTTTCTGCAAAATGTGCTACTTGTTTTTCATAATCTTTGAAAACACAAAACACTTTAATCAAAATAAATCAAGATTTGAATGCAATGAAGAAAATGTAGCAAGGGTCCTCTTAAACAATGATCAAGCCTTAAGAATCCACCTTTAAAGAGAAACGTAAACCACCATTTAGGATGCACCCAGTCAGACTTTACTCTTCTCGTTTTTATTTTTCCTGAGCACTAGATGAGACAGTTTTTTTTATCTGCAAGCTTTTAATCTCACACACCCATTCAAGCTGTCACTTGTGTATGCACTCACACAGCCAAAGACAGCCACAGATGCTTTTTATACCCACACCAAACACTTCAGCTGACGATTAAAACTAACACACTGACATGATTGATTGCTGCATAACAAGGCTTGGTAATTAACAGCAAATGCAGAGTCATGTGGCATGGTTCGACACAGATGAAAATCAGTGTAGGGAGGTGTGAATTTCTCGTACTAATGAAATAATATCAGTGATGTAAACTCCACATTATTTACTGATTAAAACATTACTATTATCTTGTTTTATTCTCTGGTTCCATTCCCTAAATACAACTTAACACTACAACAACTCTAAAGTTTGATTTTAATCAATTTTTCCCCGTTCTCATTTTGTTCAGACTTTGGTAAAATAAACAATTTTTCAATCAAAACACAGCATTTTTCAAATGTGTTCATTCTTGACATAATGGGATTTTGTGCCATCAGAAAAAAAACAACACACACACACAAAAAAGACATGTAAATCTTTGAAATGCCAAAACCACAGATGATAGGATCTTGCTTACTTCCTAACTTGTTATCAAACCACAGTTCTGTGCTTGTCTGCGGTAAGGTACACAACAAAGAACCCATTGAGTCTCAAAGGCAATAGGGAAAGAGACGCTAAAAATGTCAAAAATCCCAAATAGCTGGCTGTCATCACAACATTATCAGGTCAGTAACACAGAGATTATACTAGCGTGCATATTTTTTTCAGTTTAAATTCAGTACTAACCTCAAATTAAAATGAAAGCCCTTAATGTATTTATATTTTTCATTGGTGACACCTGAAAATTTTCCTTCATTGACCTAAAAGTAATAAAGTGAGATCAACCAGTTTCTCTATTTAGCCACTTACAATGACATCTCATGTCTGCAAATTAATTTACACTTTATACAGTATATCATAATAACTAAGTAGTAAAAGACAATAAAACAAACTGTCCCCCCTTTTCAAGATCAAATAATTGTAAGTTTGTGTTTTTAATCAGTTCATCTATCTTCTAGCACTTATTAAGAGCTGGGTTCTTGGGCTGGCAGTCTCAGGAGAGATTCAAAGACCACCCTATCCACAGAAATGTCCTCCAACCTCAAGGGGCTCCCAGGCCACTCGAGAGACACAATCCTTCCAGAATGCCATGGTACTTTTCTCCTCCCAGTGAGACATGACTGGAATATGGCTCTAGGGAGACAACCAAGAGCCATTCATAAAAGATTGCCAAGCCACCTTAACTGCTGTCTCTTGATGTGAAGGAGGACCTGCTCTACTCCCAGTTCTTCCAGTTATCCAGCTCCTCACCCCATTTCTAAGAAGGCATCAAGCTTTTCCACTTAGAAAACTTTTCAGTTGCTTATAATCAGAATCCTATACATTTGGTCATAAACAAAAGCTCATAACCAGGTGAGGGTAGACCAGTAGATCAAGGGTTTTGCCTTTTGGTTCATCTCCTTGTCTTCAGTAGCTCAAGACAGCCGTCTCTCCACTTCTCTTAAGTTACATAATTCTCACCTGTGAACAAGACCCAAAATGCTTAAAATGCTCTATTTGGGACTTGAGCTCTCCACCTACTCAGAGAGGGCAAACCACCTTTTTCCAGTTTAGATCCATTGCCTCCATTGCCTCCTTTTAGACAGTAATTCTCATTGCAGCTGCTTCACACTTGACTGCAAACTACCTCCAGTGGTTTGATTAAGTCAACACAACAAGATCATCTGTAAAACAGACATAATTCTGTGGTCCTCAAACCTGGCCTACACCGGCCCTTAATGGCTCCTAGACATTTGGTCCATGAAAATTCCAAACAGATACAGTCACATTATGCATCCCTACCAACGTTCAAGATGGACTGAAAAAAAATAGTTCTACTGCTTTTCTACTATATAGAGACCATGTGAACCTAAGTAGGGGGTTCTGGACCTCACGTTCCCAGAGCATATACCAAGATAAGAGTGAAGCTCAAGTTCAACAACTTTCCAAATCCATAAGACACATGTAGACTGGATGACTGAATTCCCATAGACCCATAGTGGGGTGAGTAGTGCGATCTCCTTGTTGTTGGAGCACACCCTCCAGTCCCCCTTTTTGAAAAGAGGGACCACCTCCCCCAGTTTAGAGATGTTACCCTTGACCATCACGCGATGTTGCAAAGCCCCCACAACATCCAGAGAGGTTTTACAGTATTTGAAACCAAAAATGGCTGAGGTTCAAAACAAAGCACAGAGAATGTAATAAAAAAAATACATCAGCTGCAACTACAATTATTTAATTTGCTTGGTTCATTTTAAACCTGTCAAACGTTTTCTTAGCACCAAAACAAATAACCCTAATTCATTCCTCTTGCAAATATGAGAATAACTCATGAAGAGTAGTGCTTTTGTCCTATATTATCCTGCTAACTCTAAATTATGTATCAGAACACTTGTTCTTCAGTTCATGCCACATACCTTTGGTTATTTCTCAACACATTTAAGTGTCCTTTTTTATGTTGGTGGAGAACATATCTAACCATATGACATCTTTGCACTGCTGTGCCCATGCCAGATTTCAATGCAGTAAATGGCATCAGCTCACAGACACATTGTCTAAAATCAGCCGCTGGAGTTGGGATGCCAGCTTTAGGCATGTCAGGCCTTTGGGCATTGGGATTGGGTTTCCCCAGATCCTCTTGTCAAAGGATTAGCTCACACTCTGATCATCGAGAATGCAGAACTGTTCCTTCTCTTTTCTCCAATGTCACTGCCACTGCACACATTCCTTTGTGCATCTTTCATGCCTGGTGAAATTTTGCTAATACATGGCAGCAGTCTTACCATATTCCCAGTTCCACTCCCTCTGAATTCTCCCTCCCTCCCTCGCTTTTGTCCTCTTTCGACACCCCTCTGTTCCTGCCTCCTTTCCCCATCACTTCCTCTACTCTTCTGCAACTGTGTGTTGATGAGCTCGAGACTTTTTTTTCTGAGGAAGGAAGAAGGATTATGCTAAGCTGTAACTCGGGGAGACCAGTCTTATCTTGCCTGTAGCAGCTCCATGCACCAGAGAAAAACAGGCTGGAATAGAGCAAATCTGCCGACCAGGAGGCAGTAGGAGGGAGAAGACAACGATGGGCATAGCTAGTAATAGAGAACAGATTTATGTTTAGCTCTTTGGACAACTTCAGCTGTTTTTTATTTTTTTATTTTATTTTTTTTTTCTAAAATGTGTCAGGCAGTACATTTTTATTTTGTCTCATTTCACTTTCATTTAGCCCTGCATATTACCTAGTGACATATCAAAACAGTTTTTTTAATATTCTGTAAAGGACTAACAGTTTTTCCAAGGTAATTTAGATTCTCCCTCCCGCCGTGTTTTCAGTACATTGTGTCGGACCAAGATCCAATCCTTCCTTTTAGAGAATCTTCAATTATGGCAGTATTATACTCAATTATGGGGACTCTAATTAAAGTGGCATCCCCTGATCCATTTCCTGAATGAAATCTTTCCTCTATCCCAGTCCACAGACAATGAACCATGCCACGGTGGAGAACAAGGCTCTACTGTAAGCAGGCTGCTGGCCTATTCACCTGACCTAATTACCCTAACCCTAAGGGGCGCTGTGCTTTTGGAAAAGCCCAAGCTCTGGGGAGAAAGCAGTAAACTTGAATTTACTTGCTGTTGCCAACAAAAGCAGAAAGTTACATCAGGGTAAACATCATTGCCATAGAGATGATACATCTAATTATGTCCATGCACCCATAGCTCTGTTCAGGTCCTTCACAGTTATGTCACAAGTTTGTTTGTGAAGACTTTATCTTGTGTAAAATACTTTCTTTGGAAGAAGGACGTAAACTCATCTTAGTCTAGACTCATCAGAAAGCATTGCCAAAAAAGCCACAGATTAGTTAAGACTTGTGGAGCAGCAGGACTAACAGAGTAAGCTTCCATAAAACCCGAAAAGGCATTATGATGCCAGCCAAAAACTTGGCCTTTGAAATACACCATACAACTCAATGATTTGGACTTGCTAGTCCCCTGGTGCAACAATGCTTTGGATTCTCAAGGCACAATAACAGTGATAAATGCTGGTGCTATTTTGCTTTAAAATGTAAAAAAACAATGGACAACGGTTTGTCTCATATCCAGTAAATTTCACTAAAGTGGCAGGTGTTGCTGGCAGATGAAAGTCAGGTCCTGACACAATGTTATACAGCACAGCTGTATGTTCGTGTTCTTTACATAGTCCGTCATGTCTAAGAGGAATAACATGGGTAAGTTATAATCTTGGACACAAGTTGCCCAAGGGTTATTAGAAGAACAGGGTGGAGTTTCAGGGGGAGAGTTGGGGGGGGGGGCACAAAGCCCCTTTCTTCACTCTTCCTCCTGATCCTATCACTCCATTCCTTAGCATGAGATGAAAGACTGCCCTGTAACGGGAGAGTCAGGAGCAAGTGGAGGTAATGAGAAAATTAAGAAAAAAAAGGTAAAGTAAAAGAGCATACTTGAGCAGGAGGTTGGAAAAAGTGAATAGGGGAAAAAAAAGTCATTGATTTCCTCAAATTAAATGAAGAAAAAATAGTCCAGTTCTGCTTCTCTGTCAGGCCAAAGTTTAAGTGACATTCTAACAATGTGAGGGTCTTGGCTGTAATAACTTGCATTTGTAAAGAGCGCTCAGCGCTTTGTCTTCCTTTATGCTGGGGCCCAAGGATCAGCCTTGACTTATTATGACTAGCTCTTGTCCTTCACAGGCTGTGGGAGAATTAACTTACCCTTTTGTCTGTCATCAGAACAGGAATCCCATACTGAACCAGAGAAATGTAACAGTGATGCGCACCACCAAAGCATGTAGATTTTCTAATATTAAACAAATCTGCCCTACTATTTTACACACACTAATACAGTAAGTGCTGACAAATTCACCAGCAAACAAAACATTAAGAATGTGTTGGTCCTTGTGTCACCAGCCTGTAACCTAATTTAAAAAAAGGAACTTATTACATGCTATATTTATTTCTACATTTCATAAATGCCAAACTTCTTTAAGCTATCTGGAAAGCAAATCAGAAGAGAAGATATATAATAATAGTTTTAGATGAACCCAGCACAAAAACTGATCACAAGGTGTCCACCGCAACCAAGTTCTGGCCTACTTTCCAAGCCAGCCAGAGCTAGTTCACTTAAGTGTGATCAATGTGATCAAAAACCAAGTGTACCAGACTTTTAAGGGGTAAAAATACTTTGATAAAACACAGATTCCCTAGTGTAATTACATTATTTACTCTGCACTCTTTGTAGATAACAATGTTCTGATTCAACAAATGTCACTCAGTTTGTTTACCAATAGTAATTTTAATTTATATTGTGCCCAGGATGTGTGACACCTTCACATTCCTTTTAAAATTATTGAATGCATATGTATTATTTATGTTTGAACACAACATTCTTGGTGGTGGGAAATTTGTTGTAGGATAGAAATGTAAAATTGAAACTAAAACAACAGATGGTTTTATAAATGTGATATGACTGTAATGTAATATGAGCAAAACAGCAAATATTTTTGTTTTGTCACTAACTGTAAAATCAAGTAGCCTAATATACAATCTAAAGTACTGGGGATCAGAGCAGTCAGGCATACAACACTCCCGGACACTTAACTTTTAAGGCTTTATTTTCACAGTTTGTCCATTTTTCCACAGAACAGGTTATTTTATCTAAAAAGATTTACTCTCGGCTCTTGCTAGAAGCTTTTAGCTGCTTAACAACAAAAGGGAATGTCTTCCATTATCCCACTGGAATTTTAAAGGATGGGCCTGGATGTTTATCAGTGTCTCAGATCTGAAATGCAAGGCTCTCCTCTCCGCTGTCTTCGCAATGCAGAGCAATATAAACCCCACCTATGAATTACAATATTAAATACTAAATATTTTGAATAAAGAAGATATGAGTGGAAGTTTGAAGCAAAGGAAAGAGATCAATCAAAGATTATATGGGAAGCAATTAAAGGGAATCAAATGATTTCAACTGCATAACGGATAACTAAAACCTTAGCTTGTGAGAATTTTGAATCAGTTTCTTTAAGACCGGCTCCATAATAATGGGGTTTTTGGTGTTTCTAACGTGTTTTGTGGCATTTCTCTCATGATGTAAAACATATACATAAAGAAAATTAAGCTTAAAATTGTGTTTCCGAGTATTTCTTTTTTCAATTTGCTGTGAATCAGGAGCAGACAATAAAATGTGGATGGAAGAAACCTGTAGCATTGACGTAGGTGCTACCATCGGCGGGCCAAAAGCTTCTTGCTCCACTCCATTCTGATGCATCTACTTAAAGACAAGTGAATCCATGTATGTTTCATTTTCCTAATCCGAGTTGCTCAAAACTGTTGGGTTGTGGTTGTGAGGTGCTGTAAGCAAGCAGGAAAGCTTGTGAACAGATAGATGATGGGAAATGAAGAAGGGCTTACTCCGCGCGAACGGTTTACCTCTTAACTCAGATACAAATTTCCAATGAACTAATTTGCAGGAACTCTAATAAACTATTCATGTCTTTATTTCTTTATTTATTCATTCATTCATGTATTTATTTATGTTTTTTATTTATTTATTTAACTTTGGCCATAAATGGCATAATTTTTTAAATAAATCCAAAGATAATTGGAGTAGAACTTTAGATGGTGTTCTGCCTTCACACCACACAGAACACACAAGAGTTCTACAGACACATGCAGGTTCACATTCTGTTTAGTTGTGGCTGTGCACTCTTGACTTTGAAAGTGACCTTACTAAAGAAATGCACACCCAAAATACAAAGGAATTGACTGTTTTCCACCTGGCCACTTTTTTCCATTACCATGCAACCATCTTCACAGCCTATCAAGTTAGGCGTTACAATGTAATTACCTGTAAACTGAGAGAAATATCAGGGGGAGCATGGCCGAGGTATAGAAGCCCATTGAAACAATTTGCAACAGCTCAAATCAGGACAGGTGTTTTCTCCTGGGCTTGGATGAAATGAAGATGGAAATGAATGTTTGGATTTCATTATGGCTGGAAAGGAAAAAGAAAAAGGGAGGAGGGGAGAGAAAAGTTGTGCATCATAACAATGAAAGTAATTATTCTTCAAGTTCTCCATATGTGACAAGAGGGTTATGGGTGTGAAAAGATGTCTCATGTGCAACCAACTTGGGACAGAGAATTCAGAGTTAAGAGTTTGCTACTTCTTCTATGCCAAATATGTTTCTCTTACCTGTGTATTGGATGACCGGCTATGAAAATTTTATTTTTTTCATAGCTAGCAAATAACTAAGCTCATTTGTTCTGTTTTATTTCTGACAAAGAAAGAAGCAAACACAACGTCAGTCATTGTGACATGGAAATTAAAGGCTGATTGCTCTACAGACATCACAAACTGTAAGGTATGCATTTTTGTGGCCAAGTCAGATGTAGTTTAAATTGTTATGCACCTCTTTACTCCTTTTTAACCACCTCAGCAACCTTTGTGTGCATGGATGCACATGAGCTGAATAAGACAGAAAGCACGGTGAGAAAGTGGAGTGTAAGGTGAAAGCAGAAAACACAGATCCGACTTTGCAGGCTGAGCAGAAAGTCAGGTAATGGCCTCATTTATTTTGTTGAAGTGTCACCAATCAATAATGCTTGATGCAGTCTTTTTAAAATATATCTCTCAGAACTAAATACTGTTCAAAATGAGGTATTTTCAGACTTGTATCCAAACAGGTGACTGTTACTTGAATAATTTAATTCATTAAAAATACATCAATTATATTCCAAGGCACAGAGTTATTGTATGAGGAAAAATATGACCTAAATTAGACATTCGTGTGCAACAGCTCTGTTTCCCTTCTTGATTCCAATTTTTGGTTCTACTTTGACATAAAAAACAGTTGTGCAGAGAAAGTCCTACGATGAATACCAAGTGTAATACAAGTACGATTTTTTTAAATGAATTTAATCAAAACATTAACGCCAAAACTCTTATTATACAGAAGCAAAGTAAAATACTTGGAAAGGGATTAAAACACCCCCTTCCAAGAATTTAATTATTAAAAATGTCTAGGCCTGTAATAAGTTGAATTGATTTGTTTTACTGAACTGTTACTTGTATAGATTTAATTCAATTTACTCCTAGTCTCGTTCCACTACCCCATGCATTATAAACCTGATTTTCAGTTGTGCCTGAAGGAGAGTTACAGATGATGTCATTATGCTATTATCAGTCAATTACATTACAAGAAAATTGCCTATGATATATTGGCTATTCAAGACAATCAGAAGCTTCCAATGGGGCCATCAACAGTGATGCCATATGGGTCTCTTGTTGTAAAAAAAACATGAATCATTGCATTCTCTTTTAGATGGAATTTGTTGCGTGTGTTTTTTTTTTTTAAACATAATATTTTAGAATGATGTTTTGCTCTTACTTTATAATATAAAAAATATTATAAATATCAAATTATAATGTAAATAATACATTCATTTATTCATTTCATTCCAAAAAAAATGAATGAATGTAAATAATACAGTGACTCTGAAAACATTAGCAATGTCCCATAGCACCTACCGTTTACAAATTAAGAAGAAAAAAAACCCAACTTGGATACCAAAAGTAATTAACAGAAAAAAACGTGAAATGTAAAAAAAATGAAAAAAAAAAACAACAAAACAAAAAGAAGGCACAACAAGAGACCAGAAAAGGTAAGTACTATGGGGCATCACTCATTGGAAGATGATGACTGAGTGTCATTTCAGCTGAAAGATGTTTGACATAAAGCGAAACTGGGTGTAATCATCCAATCAGCGATAGTACACACGTTTTCCGGTTTCTTATTGTGTTTTGTTTTTCTAACAATTCATTTGGTTTTCTGTAAATTACTGTCGTTTTCTGAAATACATATTTTTTTAAATGTTCTGAATCCACACAATGGTTTCCGTATTGTTTAATGGAAAAACAAACAACAAAAATTCTACTAAAAAAAAGAAGACATGTTGCTGTTGCCACTGTTAGTGCCATAGGATAAATAGGCAGAAGACATTGACATAAATCAGCAAAAAAAGTGTGAAAAAGTATTTTGTAGAAAATATATTCAAATTCAGTGAGAAATGGCCAAAAGACAGTGTACAACAAAAAGAAAAGGACAAATGCCTTTTTTAGCTTCATCTTCTTGCCTGTCTTTGTTTAAAGTGTGGGTGACATGGCCTATTTTAATAAGCCAAAATATAGTAAATAGTCTCTATTTCATGTTGCGATTGTTTTTAATATTTTTCGAAAAAGAATCAATAACGAAAAACGCGATATAAACAACAAGGACGGCCGCCGGCTTCACGCATTCCGCCGAATTCGCGCCGCCCTGTTTGTGACGTAACGAAAGGCAGACAACATGGCTAGCACCGATAGCGAAGCACAGAGTGATGCTACCGTCTTCCAGCCAAGACCACTTAAATTTGTTTTTTTTTATCGTCTTCTCACAACTGAGGTCGTGACCACGCTCAATAATGACGATGCCCGCATTATTGATCGCAAACTCTTCAGATTTGTTTGTGAAAGTTTAGCGTGTGTCCGCCAGTTTTGGTCTCTAGGGGATCCGTCACGCTAACCACGTGGTACAGACAGAGCCAATCAGAGCCGTCGACGCATCCGAAAGCAACTAAAACGTTCCATCATTGGTCAATTAGGCCGGGTAGACGAGAGATAGCCGCGACCATAGAGGAAGCGATCCGCAGAGAAATATAGAAAATAAAGCTAAAATTCGCCGATTTCAGACAATTTTTTCATCCGGAAAGCGATTTGTCCATAGAGATCAGGTCTTTATTTCCAGGAAAGTACGTTCGGTTTGCTCAAAAACCCGGATTTCCGGGAATTCCCGGAAGACTTTCATCACTGAACGTTAAACTCACTCTCTTTTGTAATAAATACATTATGTAATAAACGTTAAACTCACTCTCTTTTGTGCCAGCTTTTCGGTCACAGATTTTCTCTTTTTGTACTGGCTCCTGCCAGTGCTGGTACTGGGCGTTTCTGTTTTTCGGACGTGCGCTGAACTTGTTTTGTCCATTGTTTCAGCAGCGTTTCTTGTTTTGGGAATTTATACACAGATACACTTTCACTAGATGTATTGCTACATCCAGCTGCCACACAACGACTTGGCATGTTGATGATTAAAAGACAATTAACGAGAATTAACGATGATTAACGAGAGAAACGAAGACTACCTGCTTTGTTTACCTGCTGTCCGAAGCGGAACTACGGAAGTCAATGCCCTTCGTCACAGGTCATATCGGGGTCACTTCCAGCCTGCGCTCTTAGCGGCAAATTCAAATCTCTGATTCCTTTGAAAGATGTCTATTATTCATATGCTTCGGATTTTTTTCGACGCGAACTATTGGTATCAATAGAATCAGCGTTTAAAGGGCTTTTTTATTTGACAAAGTTGTTCAAAGCATGGCATCCACACTTTAAGACAATATTTTTGATGACAAGAAATTGACTCATAAAAGTGGCATCTTAAAGAAATACAGCTGACTTTCTTTAAATCTGACTTGTGTATATCAAAAAATGTTAACATATCTGTTTTCTGTGAGCGACTTTTGTTTGTTTACATGTGTTCATATTGCATGAAGAAAATCTCCAGCATGGGCCTGTGTGGGACAGAGTGTATTTTGTAAAGTGTGGGAGCCTGTTTAGCAAGACTTCAAAGGTAGTGGACTTGTTTAACATTTGTGAGTATTTGTCAGGGTTGCACTCACATCTGGAGATCCTCATTTCGGCTGACAACTCTGTGAATAAGGCCGAGTATGTGCTGAGATCGTGTAAATGCATGAAATATGTGCTCACATCTGAGTTCCCGGCAGTGTTTAGATTTGGCATTTTTCCATTCTTTTATGTTGTCTGTTGTGCCAAAGAATGCAGATCTCCATTTACACACTTAAATGTTTGAAATTGTGCATTTATCCAACTATTTGTGGGAGACAGATCGATATATGTATCTCAGTTTGGTACTGGGCTTTTAGATTCAGATACAAGCTAAGATGCAAAAGATGCAAAAAAAAAAAAACTGGTATTGGCACAATAGGAAGACCAACCCTAAAGAGAATACCTTTGAAATCCACATCCCTTTTGTTTATACCTAACTCGCACCCTGATACTGGCTAGTGTGTCACGGTGCCTGGCAGTTCACCTCCCCCTCCCACAGCTCTCCTTCTCAGCTGATTGGAACCAGCTGACCTCCATCTCCTCATCTACCTGCTGATCTTCATAAGGGAGCGCTTCACCAGATTTCAACGCCAGTTTGTTATACTCACTCTGGTGCTTATGTCTGGCCTTTTAGCCTCAAGCTAAAGTTTACCGAGTTCTTGTTGCTAAACACATCTTGTGCTCATCTTCAGGTTCCTACCTTTGGTCACGCTGGTTCCTCATCGCTCCACGCTGATTCCGCCGTCCTCAGGTTCCTCGCCTCGCCTCAAGTGGATCACACCGTCCTCATCGCTCCACGCTGATTCCGCCGTCCTCGACGTCCACGCCTCGTCTCAAGCGGATCACGGCATCCACGGCGTCCTCATCGCTCCACGCTGATTCCGCCGTTCTCGGCGTCCACGCTTCGCCTCAGTGGATTCCGCAGTCCTCGGCGGCCCCATCGCTCCATGCCGGCTCCGCCGTCAGACGCGTTCATGCGTCTTCCTCCCGCCTTCGTCAGTAAAAGGACTGCAGGATATTTCCACGAAGGAAAGAACTCTCGTTCCCTCTGGGATTTATTTACCACTGGTAAAATAAAAACTTTGTAAATATTGACTTTGTCCTGAGTCACTTCTGGGTTCCAGCATCTGGGTCTGCCATGTCTACGACACCCCTGACATAGTGTCGTTTTAGGGGGAATTTAAAACAGGGATCAACAGTCAGAAGCTTTGACGCCTGTGGTATGGATTTGCTAAACTGGTGCTGGTTCGACGGTGGAATTTTTGAATTTTCGAAAAGAACTTGTGAATAGAAAAAGCTTTAAAAAAAAAAAAGATGAATAAATCTTAGAAAATTATGTGTCTTTTTATTCCCCCAACCCTTGTCCTAAACATTTTTCCTTTTCTCTTTTTATTTTTTACAATTTGTGCTTCTTTGAATTTACACTCCAAATGATTCATTTATTTTTTTATTTACCTGTCATCTAAAGTACTGGCTACTTTGTTCTATGATCCATTAAACATTACTATGGAATCCAAAACAAGTTAGACAAAAGGGGTTTCATTGACATCCATATTAGTTTTATCTCTACACAGTCCATAATTACGGAAAACAAAGCTAAGAGGTGCAATTATTATATCATAAATATATTGTACAGAGTAAAAAAAGACCGACCTGTATGTTCATGTGTGTGTTTTCGTGATAGCTGTGACAGATGTCAGACAAATCATAAATATCTTGTTTTTTAACGAACCATCGTTAAGAAGTTCAGCAGCCTTTGAGTAGGTCTGAAACCTACTACCAGGCTAAACTCCAGGACAGTATGCAGCAGGTACGAGGTCTCAGCCTCAGATCCAGCCACATGTTGTGTGTGCTGTAACTAGCTTACCATTAGTCACCTTTGAATTAATTAAACTGCAGACCAGTGCTTGCATCATTGAAACGTTTACAAAATGGCTCACAAAACACACAACTTTGCTGTTACCCAGCTGAATTGTTTTGAATCTTCAGAATGTTTTATTATTTTGTCATTTTGTCATTGGTTAAGCTTAGACATAAATAATATTGCGACAAAATTATTCATTAGTTTTCAGAAATAACATTTATTTAAAGTTTAATGTAGATAGTCATTAAAGCAGTCAATTACTAAGGATGACGTTAATACCACTTTGCATAAAAATGCCCAAACTACTTCAGAAATAGACGTTTAGCTTGATGGAAAAACGCTTTCCTGAAGAACCTAATGGAACCCATTGAAATCTCAAAACTGTCATCGCCTTCACTGGGGGCTGTCTGCCATCTCTTCTGTGCCAGCAATTCCACGCTGTGCTGCACAGACAAAAGAGCAAAAGAAGAGAGGAACAGTATGCAACTACTGTTGAGAAGTAGAGTGGGCTGCATAAGACGGGACTGTGAAAAGCAATATAGAAGGCAGAGACGAGGACAAAGCAAATACATACTAGAGAACAAGCAGAGAAAGAAGAATGGCACTGCGGTGTTTAAAAAAAAAAAAATGACAGGAGCTGAAAGAGGTAGGTACTGCCTCTTCTGTTTTCTTTTTTGTGGTTTACGTTCCAAAGAAACACATGCTCCAGTCAAGTCAGAATGTGGTTGCTCTTTATCCCACTTTCGTCATCTCTGCTATGAATCAAACTCCAACTTCATTCATTCATACCCAGTAAATATAATGTGCTATACATGTACAAATGCAAAAACAAATAAAAATACAATACCATGTATGTAATTACATAAAAATTAGTATACTCAAGTACCTGTTTGTCATACAAACAAAATAACAAAGACAAATATCTTAAGATATTTAGCTTTTTATGTTAACTAAGTATGTTTCAGCATTTTTTTTTCAGACTTGCACCCAGTGCAAAGAAGGTTGGCCAAGTCATTTATTTGTCATTCTCCTATGCATGAGCGAAATACACCAGAAAGTTAAATGACGGGCTGATGAAAAGGTATGAAGGAAAAATGCAGTGTTCTAAGAGAATGAAAACTGGTACCATCCATTATAAACTATGTTTAGATTTGACAAAATTATTGTCTTATACGCGCTATTTATACTAGGTTGACTCTAAAGACATCATTTAAGATGAGATTTGACACAAACTCAAAGAAACTGAATATTAGTCATTTTAGTATTGTTATGTCATCTCACACTTTATTGTGAATGTATGTAGATGGAGATTTATGGAACTCTTTGACATTGTGTTGTCCTGATTTATCATAAATGTCTTAATCATGAATTAATTGTTGCCACACTGCCATTCTCTTGCTTTTCTAAGGTTTAGTTGTCATCTCAGACTCTTTTATTTATTAAAATTTATTAATTAACATTTATTAATACATTTATTTGCATTTAAAGTTAGTAATGTTGTCATTTTGTTTAATGAACCACACTTTCTATTTACTTTTGACTTGATTTTCCACTTACTGTACTTAACAAAAACAATTAATATAAATATTTGCAATAGTTTTTATTACTTTACAATGATTGATTCTAATTTTCTTTGGAAGACAAATTAAAACAAAGAAGCTAAAACAACTTCTTTACTGTAACTGAAAAAAAGCTCCTTTGGCATGAGGTAGTACTGTTATGAATGCAAATGTTCATGTGACATAAGCAATTGTGTATCAGAGTAATAAAAATGTATGAACTAAACACACAGGCTTGGGTACACACACTGAGAATGACGGTGACTAACTCTGATTGAGTATCACAACATTTGCAATAGAAGACAGAAACTGATTCCTCCAGACACACTACGCAGGCGACCATTCAATTGCAATTATATCCGCCATATTAGCAGATTAGCAGACAAGCTGACCCCAACATGGAGCAGAGCCAAGACCGAACTCAGGCGAGTTACAGAGCAGGTGTTCCAAGTCCCCTACTGCACCCTTCACCCACACATCCTGCACGGGCTGCTGGTTTACAGCTGCAGCACTGATAGACCAGACACATACATTAACACATTGAATATATACGCAGTGACAGAAAGGCTTAACAGTTAATAAGGTTATTTGGTGGTATTGCATTTTTTCACAGATTCAGCATATACAGTACAGACCAAAAGTTTAGACACACCTTTCCCATTCAAATTAATGGGAAGGTGTGTCCAAACTTTTGGTCTGTACTATAGATGAAATGAATAAGTTTGAATTGGGTCTCGGTATTTTCAATAATTATTTGACTTGAATGCAGGTCTTTTTTGAAGGTTTCCTGAAAACAATTCAATGATGTGCTTACTTGAATACAATTTTATCCCCGAGCACTTCAGAGATGTAAGCAGGGTAAATACATGAGTAAAAGTAAAATTCTTTTGGCCTGCCATTTACAAACATTGCAAATTTTAGTTTTCCTTGTTTTCAAATGTTGAATTGCATTGGGTAATTGCAATATTTTCTAGTACTACTAAACTAAAAGATAAATTGTCAACACTGACATTAGTAATTGTTGCCAACACACAATTCACCACATGATTCACAGAACTAAAAGACCACTAAACTTTGTGCTGGGATGCATCAGTGTTGAAAACTTACTTGTACTAATATCCTGCCAGCTGGTTTGACTGTGAACGAGCCTCATATCTCAGCCTGATGATGTGTCCTGATAATGTGCTCCATTCACTACCTCCTGTTCTTCTGTCAGCACCTCTCTCAGGTGACCCTTTCAACTTCCCTACCCACCTTGGGGTGCACAGAGGAATGTGACAAACAGGTTCTGAAGCAGCAGAATATGGGGGTGTACCGTACGGTTACGTATTTTTCAGGACATGGAAGGATTTGACTGCATGATGAGTAATTTATGAGTAAATCTTAATTATCTATGAATTCTACTTTGTAAGTTTCTTGACATGGTTCCTCACAAGAAGTATGAAATTTTCTTTGTTCTTTATTAGTCTGTTTATGCAGATGAACGTTCAACTGAAGTCTTTGATACACGGTGACATTTTAATGATGGGTGAGGTTAAGATACAATTTCTTCAGTGTGAGAGCTTCAAGTAAGTAGATTTTGATGTTTCCCTTGTGTTTACTAGGTTTCGTTGGAAGCCTTTAAAGTCAAGTAATTAAGTGGTCTCTGATTAATTAAGCAACACTCTATTTTCAGTCTTCCCACAACAATGTGTTGAGATTCCCCCATGGAAACTCCTAATAGGGAAAATAATATAATGAACGGGAGCAATTTACTATGGGAGTGTGGCTAGGAAGAAATTCAGAGTTACACATTCTTAAATTGCTTCTTCTTTCTATTAATATTCATTGCATTTTCATAAAGGGGCCTTAATTAACAGACTTCTCTTCCAATTAACTAAGGCTGCACTAAGCTCTTGAAAGCACAGATGCTGTAACTACACACAAACACACTTAATGTTTTTTTCTTAGATAAATAGCTTTAAAAAGGTTATACTGCTCTGTGTCTATGCATCAGTTGAGCCTGTGGTGTAGTGTGTTCTTTATTCTTCACCCATAAAAAATAATGAACTTTGAGGCTTAGATTAGAATGTTAGGCCCTCAATAATTACCCATTACAGAATTCAACTGCCACAGCAGCTGATCAGACATTTCCTTTGTCCCATTCAATGGGCTTGGTCTCCTCTTAGGCCAGCCTCCTGAACTGATCAGATTTTCCCTTTTTACTCAGCCAGAGAGATGCTGTCTGACAGTGGCAGGGTACTATTAAAATGCGTTTCAAAAGAATATTGCAGCCTCCAAGCGGAGTCATATTTCACATCCAAAATGTGATGTCCTCTGTCAAAAGAAACCACAGGGATGTAACACAAAACAGAGACAGACATCCTGCGGTTATCATGTATTAAATTTCTATTGTTGAGAGCCAACAGCAGATTCCTGTTGTGTTTAATACTTTGTGTGGCACTGAAAGGATATCTAAACCAATTATGAAGAGAAAACATGGTGCATGGTGGGTCTTTCAAATACTTGAAATGCACTTTTGGAGCAAATATTTAACTTATAGATTTAAGACACAACAACATTTGAACATATCAAAAAACAAATGTGAAGCACTTTATTTTTTTATTTGTTATGTTTTTTTTTTACTTGTCCTGTCTAACAGCTGGGCAGACAGATGAGAGCTGAAGGCCTCTTGTGTTGGACATATTTTATTTTAACAACAAGGGTTATGAATCTTCTGACAAACCAGAGGTATGTCTGAATAAACCCCTTTTGTAATCGAGGCCAAACTTTATTCATTTGAATCATATTTGAGAATCTTTGGTGTTGGACCGGACGGAAAAGGAAAGGAGGGAAGAAGAGAGAGGGACGTTAGAGAGGGGGGGATAGGAGGGTGATCATAGGAGGGGGGGGGATAAGACCATAAAGCGGCATAAAGCAACAAGTTACTGGATGTTTATCATTACGGTGAGGTTCAGAAGTAATACAAATCTAGAAGGAGCGGGGCTTGTCCACACACACAATCAAATGTTATAAACACCCCTGTTAGCTGCAAAAATTTCCACATGTCAACATGTACACAATACAGATATTGTTCACAAACGCATACTTATACCTTCAAACCAACTAGTGTGAAATTAGATTTCATTCAATCTTGCAAACTATTAGTGCAAAGGTGAGCTAACACCTGTGCTCAGGTAAGTGTTTATGTTCTTCTAAATAGATGGTGGAATGTGAAAAGAAGGAGGGGGAGTGACCAGCCATTCCCACACCAAGACCCCTGCCACAGCAGCAGCGGCAGTCAGAACCCCCCAGCGCCACTCGGCAGCAGGCAGAGAACAACCGCAATCACATCCGCCACTCAGGCCAGGGCCAGCAGGACTGCAGCAAGGCCCCCAGAGCCAGAAAGCATGGGCCGCCGCGCCAGGAGGGCCCAACGCCGGGCCCCGCCGGAGAGGGGTGCCCACAGCCCCAGACGAGCACCTCATCACCACCCAGGAGTTCTGGGCATCCTTCGCCCCAACCCAAGGTATGAGCCAGGACCCCCTAAGGGAGACCTGCTCCGTGCTCCAGGCAGCCACCCACCCGGCCCACGGTTGGTCCAGGAAGGAGCAAGGCAGGGGCCAGCCGCCTATTGAGATTTACTCTTTCAAATTATTCTTATTTATCCTCTTTATTGAAATCTTTTGGGTCTCTGTGATGTGTGCAAACCTTCTAGAATCTTTTTTTACTAATTTGTTAAAAGGTTAAGAAACATTCAAGTTCTTTTTTTCTTCCTTGAGCTTTTCATTAAACACTCTAACAGTGATGGCTTCTTCCTTATATCGTCAAATTTCTGTCAGCTTCATGGATTCTAGAGTTCTGAGATGAAAAGAAACTTAAAAATAGAGGTTTCTGTGAAGAGCAACATCGTCAGATAAAACTGAGATTTACCACTGACTTTGTGGGATGTTGCTAATTGAAAGCATAACTTCCTGTGACATGAACTGTGACTTTGCCAGTGTGTTGAGTAATAATGGTGCAGAAAAACTGCATTGAAACCAAATGGATAATACATGAAAGTATTTTTCCTGACCATGTGACAAAAAATCTAAATTAAACTGTAGTTAATTTGCATTTTAGTCAACTTTACTGCACAAATTCATTCTTTGGAAGTTTCTGGCATTTTCATTACTACCTCATATGGGCTTTTAGATTAAAAAAGGGGGTAACTTGAAATGTTTCAGGGGCAGGAAGCCTTTGGCTGGGCAAATGTCCAAGCCCAGGTTTTTTCAAACTCTTCTGGCCATGAGAGACACCGGCTGCCTTCATAGATGCCACGCTGAGATGATGGGGCCAGACATGAGGTTGGCTGCTGATCACCACTCAACTCATTCAACATTCTTTGCTGACACCCACCCAGTAAGGTAAAGGAGGGGAGTTCAGCCGACACAGATGACATGTGAAAGAAGTCAGATGCCTCAACAGAAAGAAGCGTGGCATTGCTGAACTGGGGTATCAATAGGAGGGGATCAAATGGGGCAGCCAAGATCACAGGTGACAGGCGGCTGGGACAATGTCCCAGTGGTGAGTGGACAAAAGATGACAGGTTGTTTTGTGACCCCAGGACATGAATGTAATTAGAGCACAGCTGAAAGGTCATGGCTGTACTTTAGGAGCCTCTAAACTTTGAAAGAGTTTAATGTACCATTTAGGGAAAGATTGACCGGTGCCCCATTCTTTTTTTTTAATCCCTCTCATCAGGGGAACCACACGGAAGTCTTTGTTGGTCTCTTAAGACACTTCAAATGAAAACAAGGCTGGCAGAGATAATGCATGGATGGAAAGTAAGTCCAATCATGCCATCATGCCTTTTTCTATTTCCTAGAAAAGTCAATCACCTTCACAACTTTCAAACTTTGGTAAAGTTTTCAGAAAATGTGATAAGTTGATGCATTTGCATCAGCGGGCACCTTTCCATGCAAGCAATGCACATTTCATCTCTTGGGCATTTTGCTATTATCCACACAGACTGTTGATAAAACCTGCCAGAAAAGCCACTTAGTTTTCCTTCATCACCAGCGCTCCAGATTTTCCTCCACTGCAGATCCATCTGGTCTTCGGAAATGGGAGGAACTGTTGTGGGTTTACTCTGTGGGAGCAACAGCTCTGAAAACAAAGAGGATCTTCGCTCATCACTCCCTTTATTGCCGGGGTAACCTCATAGCTGACTGTAAAAAACAATCATTCATGTCCTTTAACATGTGGATTATTGTCACTGTAGGAAGAGCAGTGTTGTGCCGCAGGAAAGCTTTCTATTGACTGCAGCAATTTAAATCCTACTGTGTTCAACTTGACCCTTCAAACCAGTTGTGAATACTTTTAAGTCTTGTTAAGTAGTAGTGGTTGCTTAGAGGGGTGTGCAGATGTTCTTTGTGTCTTAACGTGTGCATTTTTACCTTCCATCTTTTCCTCCGGCTATATTGAATTATGTCTCTGTCAGGTCCCTAAGCCCCCTATATTTCCTCTATTGTGCAGTAGCTCAAGATTCAGTATCAAATTCTGGTCATGCTGGCACTTTGTGGATCCCTCTGGCCCCTCTGATCTTTATCCCAGCTTCCTTGCCTGTAGACATTGTCGAATTCATGCTAGAGTCAGGTTTTAAAGGCATTTACCAGGGATAAAGCATGCAGTGATGCGATTGAACCTTGCACAAGCAATCAATCAAGCCTTTAAAACTTTTTCACTGCACTATACCTTACCATAGTCTTCTGTGTCATGCGTAAGGCAAAAAAATGTCATATCATTTATCACTTGATCTTTATGGACTCTTAGATTCCCATACCTAAAAAAAAACATTAGTTGCAAGGATGACTGAAATGATCCCACAATACAGAAATATTTGACCATTCACTAAGGTAATAGTATTTTATATTTCAACTTGATACTCTATGAAAAAAAAGTAAGGAGATGCAGACACAATGACATTGATTAATTTTTCCATTAAACTCTGTCTAAAAATTGAATGGTCAAGAATCAGCTTAAAAAGCTCAATAGCTCTTTTTCCCTCAATAGAGGCAGTTATTCAGACTTATGGGATGGGGATCAGTTTCAGCTTTACCCTGCAATAAAGAGAGGGGCAAGACAAAGACAATCAACTGAAGTGAAGTCATTCCTTGCATCTCAATATATATTATACATTTAACCCCCATGCATCACGAGAAAACCACCATTGGTATTGACACAAATAAACTAGTACGCTCCTTAAAACCCAGACTATTGAATATGTGAAAACAGTTGGAACAGTGGAAACAGTTCCAACTACAGTCAATGTAGTCTCATGCGTATACACTGAAAAGGAACAAATATGGCAAGATTTCTATATTAGAGCATGTCCCCTAGGTCTTTGCTCTTCCTGTAAGGCCACTTTCTAAAGTGCTTCATCAAACTAAAAAATGAAAGAAAAAAAAAATCAAAGAAGTTCATCTGAGAGTAACCGCTAAGAAAAAAGTCTCCACTCCCCATATGAACGTGTCAAAAAAAAAAAATATGATGTTGGAGCTCACATTAATGCTTTTATCTGAGGATACATTTCCGAATTACATATGGGTTGAGCACAGTTGAACATTTTAAATGAGTCCTACTGTCTAACAAGATATACATTAAAAAAGGGATAGAAATGTGAATTGAATCCAAACTTAGGGATATTACATTATTAGAGAATAATTTTAGACTTTACCAGGGATGTAAATGAGAATTATTTACCTACCTGATCAAAAGACATTGTTGAGAAGGTTTTCTTGGAAAGTCAGTTATTTTTTTCTTTGGTTCAATTTCTAAAAACATAGAAATGCAAGGAGCAATTTTGTCTCACATTTATTATTTATTACATGTCTGATTTCATTTTTGTTTTGCCTCAACCTGCAACCCCCCCCCCCTCAAAAGAATAAAAAATATACAAATAAAATCATCAAATGCAAACAGGCTGCAGGTTTCTTCAGTTAAACAATTAACGAGACTAGTTTGATTAAACAACATGTGTTGTAGATTCATTTGTGTGAGTTTGGCATTGACACACTCAAACAAGGCATTTGGCTCAAAAAAAAAAAGGACTGTGGTGAGAAAGGTTAAAAAAAATTTTTTTTTGAAAAAAAGGATTCTGCCAGACTCAAGGGTCAATGGAAGACTGCAGAGGTCACCACGAGTCTTTCTCCACTCAAAGAGCCAAGTCGTTCAAGTGAATCCAGTGTTTTTCGACTGCAGATGGGCCAATTAAGAGATGATGAAAAGCTGTGTGAAGGTAGACCAGACTGTGTCTTTGTATCTGCCTGGATTTTTGTCAAGATAAGACAACACCTGCTATTCAGTTTTATGTCAAAATAAAATCAAGGTATCTCAAGTAAAAAAAAAAAAAAGTGGCAATGATTGAAAAAAATGAAACAAGAGCAGACAGAAAACAGATACGCAAAACCTAATCTGGTCTGGAAAGTCAGTTTATCAGGAGAATGGACTATAGTGGTTTTCTAGTTTGTATAAAACAGATTTTTCCTGAACAATAAATTTAGGGGGAAACAAAATCAAGAGTAAATTACAAAAAGTCTTTAGGGTATTGAATTTCTTGGGGGTTTAATGATTAAAAAAAAACAAAAAAAAAAAAAAAAAAACTACAGCTGAATTGTGACAGTGCATTAAGTTAAAACGGAAGAATGTTTCTCTTCTCAATTTTTTCCCATTTCTTCTGTAATAGAAGAAGAGAATTTCCTCTAATATATGTCATATATTACTCCTTTTCTGTAAATCTCATATTTCAGAGAAAGTACAGTTAGTTGGTAATCTGTCTGGACTTTATTTAAATGTATGTTAGTGGATTTATATAAAACGTTTTTATGACCATGGTTTTCCTTTTTATCCATGGTTTAGAGGGTTTCTTTGTTTCATGCAGAAAAATCATCTTTCATACTTGGACCAAGAATTAAACTCCTCTTTTTGTTTTATTTAAGAGCTGAACTAATTTAAAAACTTCAGCACATTCATTTTTTGGACCACCTCCCAAACTTCATTAAAACACTAAGAAACAAAGCCTGTAAAATCTTTAAATTACAGAGCTACATTTAAGTTTTTAAACATTTTACAATCATGAACAAGAAACAGTCCACACAAAAATCAAACCCTTGCTCACACAGACATTAAAATGGGGTACTTGCCTGTATTACGTCTTATGATTAAAAAAGCAGATGCGGATTGTACTATACTGCAGTATATTTATGACTGTTCTGGTAGAATTTGATCTAAAAAAAATGTATAATACTGAAAAATTACTGGGCCTGTAAAAAAAATAAAAAGGTGTCTATTTTGACTAAGGAATGATGCAGAGTTTGCAAGACAAAATGATAATTTCTTCATCATCTAGTTAGAAGTTGTCTAAAGAAATAAAGACGCTTCTATTTGTAAATAAACTTACATTAAAAAATCCCTTAATTTCAATTTATAAAATGAGAAGTAATGATGAAAAAAATATATATCTATATATCTATATTTAGAGTTTATGCTATTGTCATCATGCTTAGCTTATTTGGATTCATTAGTTTTGTTTACAAAAGACTGTTTGCCAGGTTAGTGGATTACAGATTTTGGCCCATATGATTCATTTTAAGTGTTCCACACCAGGTGTTCTCACACCCAGTGCCCCCCCAAGTTTTTATGTTTATGGCACTCAGTAGGGCCAGAAATCTGTTCCCCTCTCCAAAAGTGTTTGTAATCATTCCAGGACACAGCATGGGGAGATACTGACCGACACTCCACTGTTTTGCACTGTATATTTGAAAATAAAAAATTAGTGGAATATAACTTCAGTTTTAGTTAAAGTGTTGCTGTTAATAATAATAATCATATATTTATACATCTATGAGTTCCTTAACTCATTGGCTTGTCTCTCACACTCAGTTCCATCTGGATAAGCCTACCTGCTACACTAGTCAAACATGTAGTTGTATAGTTTAGTTAGATAAACTAATTCTTCTTTCAGAGTTCTGGTAGATCACCTGTCCGTCCTGAGAGATGATCCCTCCTTCATCCCTGAGGTTTGTTCTTTTTTTTCTTACCGAGATGGAGGGGCCAAAGGCAGGGATGCCCAGTTTAGCTTAGTCTGTTTAGTTTAGCAATCATCTATTGTATTTATGTTTTGTACCATTACCAGTGTGAAGCCCGTTGAGACAACTGTAACATTGGGCTAGATAAATTAAATTCAAATTGAATTGGTTGAGATTTTTAAATTTATAGAGCAATTTTCATAGGAGAAGTAGTATTTTTCTGTGGCTTTCAGGTGGGCATATTTGTCCCTCGTGGTCCTGTTGAAGAAAAAAAAAGCTAGTGTACTATCTAACTTGTAGGCTACCATTTGCATCAACTTTTTGGTCTTTTTTTTTTTTCTGGATGCTACCTCTTTTTACTGAGCTTGATGCTTTTGCAAACACCATTCAAACAACATTTTTAAACATCAATAATGATTCTAAATCATTGGCAAATTTCACACAATAATTTGGGCCTTTTTTGTGCATTATTCAAAATACAACAATTAGACCTCACTGATGCCAAAAATATCTGTTACTTTGTTTTGGGTGCAAAGCAAAAATATTTTTTTAATAAAATAAAATTAGCTGTTTACTTCATCGTAGCTTCTAAACCAATAATTTGACAATTTACTTATGTCATAATTTTGCTGTGATGTGTTTTGAATTGGTATGTATAATGTCCTATTGTAACCGATATTGCTTATTTGCCCTTAATATAAAATAAAGATAGTTAAGTAACATTTCTAAAGGAATTCATGCTTCTAATAGCAAATGTTGACTGGCCTGGTGGGTGTGTAAGCAGTCCATCAAGGATCCAGCATCAGATACCTTTCCCACTTGTTGCTGGTTAATCAGTAACACACATCTAATTGTAACTAGTACGTTCAGAGATCTAATCTGTGACTTTTCAATAGAAGTCTGTTGAGTGGGTAAAGGGATTGTATTTGGATTGGGAGAGTTTTTTTTTTTTTTTTTTTTTTTTTGCCTTGCGGGAGCTGAAAGGGAACTGCCTGATCTGATAGCACACATTCCAGATGCCTTTATTTCACCTGAGGCCAATAGACATGCTTCTTACTTTATGCCATATAAATACAAAGTGTTCTGCTTTGTTCTTATAATAAAAATGGCCATGATCTAGGGTGAAGACTAAAAGATTAGAAAAATGTTTTTAAAAAAAGGTAGAAAAAAACCTAATAATGGAATTTTTTCAAAGCTAAAACCAAGCTCTGGCTTTATGTTCCTATTACCTCATCTTTGTTTAAAATGCTGTAGTGCATTTTTCCTCTTTTTAAGCACCAGACAAACATTAGGAGTAAATCTGGATTTCTTTTTTCATTCTGGATAGCTTAAAATCATCTGCATTAGATTAAAAAAGTAATTAAAAATCAAGACAACTAGCTATCTTAATGGATTACAGCAAGAATTTGTCTTTTCCAAGCTATTAAAAAAGTGCCCCTCAGATACTTATGAAAAATCCTTTCACATGGAGTCTTAAAAACTGCCTAGTAAAAAATGTATTAGACTTCAGACTGTTTAAAAAAAAAAAAAAAAAAAACAACAGTTAACATAATTATCAAAACAACTTAGAAAGTTACTGAACAATGAATAGACCAACCAGGATGAGACCAATATTTTTAATAGTATTTACAGATGTATTCACTGTTTAGTTACACTGTAGCATTACTGGTGTGAAAACATTTTATTTGTAGATCAAAGTCTTTACTGGTTTAATAATCTGAATAATATCTTAAAGTGTTGCAACAACATAAACACTCTTGTTTAGATCTCAATAAGTACATTTTTTTTTTTACATCAAACGCAGTGAACAATTAAGTTAATCTAAGAACTTGACGATGGTGATAGAAGGGGAAAAAGTTAAGTCATGAGGCCCGTTAGCATCCTATTTCAATCCAGATTTTTTGGAAAAAATAATAATAATTTGTTTGATTTTTAAGAATAGATGCACCTTCAATTATATTTTTCTTTACTTTGATTTTTATAAAATGGCAATTAGGCACTAGGCAATTTAATATCCCCTCATGGCGCTTCATGGCATTGCAGGGATTTTCATTTTTGACTCAAAGGAAGAAATCCTTGGTTCAAATTCCTGCCTGGGACCTTTTGTCTGTGGTGTTTGAATGTTCTCTGCATGTATACTCAATTAGTTTTAAATTACCAGTATCAAAACTTTAAATATATTAGAAAAAAAACGACAAAAAAAATAATAATAGTGCATGCATTCAAAATGTAGAAACATTACCTGCTCTTGGAACAAATGTATGATAAATGATAAGATCAATCAGATACATTCAAACATTCACTTTCCCTCACAAACATTATCTCAGGCCTTTATGAAGAGTATAGTTTTTTTAGTCAACATTTACTTTTTTTCCCCAGCATTTGACACTTGGCTGGTGGTTCTACTGGACCTGGATGGCAGGAAGCAAAAGCTAATTTATACCATAATGAGTTTATGGCCAAAAGCCAGTATACTATGTGCATGTGAATCCAATCACTAGAATCCTCTTTAAAAAAAAAAAATCATTTTTTCCCTGAAAGTTGGAAAGTGGGGTTGAGCTTGGACCCATTCATCTCCAAATCTGGGGTTTGGTGCCGCCACCACAGCAGGAGCTGGGGACATTTTTCTGTCCATCTGAACTGCACAGAGAGTTGTCTCCATCATTTTGTCAATCCAAGTGCCCAGATGGCATCAAGCTGTCATGTCAACACTCTTACTCCCCATTCCAGGATTCTGGCTCGGCTCTTGCTGTAGACGGGAGTAACAACTGACCATGCCAGAAAACAGCCACGACACAGAGATCCAAATAATAGACAGATTCAACTTCCAACTTCCCTCCCGAGTCTTTTCTACTCTCATCCATCATCAAAATGAATCCAGATCATGGGGGGCTGGGATAGATTTATGGCCAGTTTGAGTGTCTTATTATCAGTAAACTTGAAAGAAAAAAAAAAAATAACACTGACAGAAAGCACGAAACCCACATATCCTAAAATTAAAAATGAAGCCTCTTACTGTCTATATTTAGAGCCAATAACTAAAAAAAAAAAAAAAAACGCAATGTAAACAGAAGGATTCAGAGGATTTCAGAGGTTTCTTACAGTGGTTCCAGTAAACTACAGACCATCATGATGAAGAATATCAGCTCATTCAGGAAAGGCTTTTAACCCAGTGGCTTCCCAGCAATAAGATAATTTAGTTAATGAGGTCCTTGCTTTCTTTTTAATTACTGTCATCAGGCTTAAAAGGCTACAAGCATCAAAAACACAATTACATTCAGAGCTAGAGGGTTGATCATATCATACTTATGTGTGATTATTTAAACTCTGAGTTGTGGAATATATAGGTTGTTACTGTTTAAATGAAAAGGGCATGACACTAAATAAACAACTTTGAATTAATGTTATCAAAGTCTGTATCCTCACATCAGTGCTACAAATACATGTTTCATTTCAATGCTTTCACTGCAAACAAGATGTGAATGCACTTGTTAGTCTGCAGCTTTAATATGCACGTAAAAAATAAGTAATTTTCAAAATAATTTTCCACACGAGTATTACTGTGCTTGGAACAAAGAATAAAACATACAAATGTGATGTTGAAGTTTGGATACAGCTTTTCCTTTTGCCTATTTTATTTTTTTAAAGAACCTCTTGATGGGGATTTCAAGAGAACAGTAGTGGAAACAACAGACATTGGTACGAAAAAAATGTTACGAACAATTGCATTTAAAAAAGTAAACAAGAAGGTGGTAAACAGATCACTCCACTTAACGGTTTGTTTTCCTGCTACCAGCAAAAATGAATAAACCAGTTAATTTTCAAGCTTTATTAAGCTTAGACTTGCAAAATCCATTAGATGTTGCAGTGTTAAATACAATACAAAAAAAAAAAAACAACAACAAAAGTTAATTCATCTTTTTTTTTTTAACCTTTATTTAACCTTTATTTAACCAGGAAAGTCCCATTGAGATTAAAAACCTCTTTTACAAGGGAGTCCTGGCCAAGAGAGTTTTATCCCTTTCGGGGTAATGGGGCTGCCGGAGCCTCTCCCGGCCGCTTGTGGGTGAAGGCAGGGGGCACCCTGGACAGTTCGCCACTCTGTCGCAGGGCCACAATCACACTCACACCTAGGGACAATTTAGATTAACCAATTAACCTATGAAGCATGTTTTTGGACGGTGGGAGGAAGCCGAAGACCACGGAGGACCCCCCACGCATGCACGGGGAGAACATGCAAACTCTACACAGAAAGGTCCCCCATTGACTTGAACCAGGGGCCTTCTTGCTGTGAGGCAAGAGCGCTAACCACTGCACCACCGGGCAGCCAAAAAAAAAAATCTTTATTATTGAATAAATACAGAATAGCTGTATATATTTTGAATGGTCTCTTAAATATGAGAATTTGAGGATTATTTTTTATTATCTTAAAGATTTAAATGTCAAATTAAAGAAATAATAAATCTATTCCTTAATAGCTTAGACTTAAAGACTCGTGATTTTTTTCCACAAATATGAATCAGTATTGCTGAGATGGACTTAGGGAACTGTGAGATAAAACATCTAAGACAACCCCCGAATCCTGGAAATACGATAAAGATCTGGAAGGAGAATTTATTCAATTCTGGATTTTGGTAGCCTGTGGAGTTTGTGAAGGACAGGTGGGGTTGGTACATAGATGGGGGGAAGGGGGGGGGGGGGTCCTAAGTTATCCCAGCAGCTGAATTTTAGGCAGGGTTTGTGGGAGAGACTAAAGTTAAAGTTGAAGTTGAATAACCAATCCAAAAAGGTGACAACCAGTGAATATGCAATGTTTAAGACACAAAATTTTTTCCCCTCAATTAGAAAGCTTTTATTTGGTTTATCTGTAAGGTATTTTTATTTTTCGTAAGTCAAACATAAAACCCACACTCTTCTCACAGCTCTGGCATACTGCTCACTTTTTTTTTTCAAGCCACAATCATATGCATGTGTGAAGTGGTTTCACCATATGGTGCAAATTACATTGTTAACATAGCGACACCTAACCTGCAATAGATCTGGATGCACAAAGGATAACAAGCTTAGAACGGTAATGAAACTGTTTCTCTTTGTAACAGTCGAATGTAAAGTGTGGAAAAAGTGGAGCCAAATCCCTCTTTTTACATACGTCCAAAAATACACAAAATCCTATTTAAACCAGATCCTACCCAGGGTCAAATCATTATTGTTTACCCTGCCGGCGAGGTATTATTCAGGTAAAACCCATCAGAACCTCCTGCAAGATAAGAGTTCAGTTCCCACCCCGCATGTACCATTTTGTGCAATTTTCTTAGGTTAAAAAGAGCTCAAAACTAATAAATTCCATTAATTTCCCAATAAGTGTATTTCTAAAAGTGATAAGACATCTTTAAAAGGTATATTAGCCTGTTGAAAACAGAGAAAGGACATCAGCACTGAGCCGGTATCTTGTTGTAAATTCTCATAAAAAGCTATATAGGTCACTACTATTCCACCCTTTCTTTCACATTTCATATGAAAACAAAACTGTGCTAGTCCTATTGCATAAATAAGTATACTACAATAAAAGTTTTTATTTATTTTTTTTTTTTTTACTTAAATTACCTTTGTTCAGTTGTTGAAGTCAATCCCTGAAACAACTGTTAAAATCTTGTATTGACACTTGGGTACTTAGTGATGGTCAGAGGGGCTGTAGGCGCGTACAGGCAGCCATGCCACTGTCATTGCTTCTACATAAGGGAATAAGTCTTTAAGATGTTTAGATCGTGGAGGAAAAAATAAAAATAAAACGGAAAAAAAAAAAAAACATTCACCACAACCTAAAGGGACAGGGACTTTTTGCAACCAGAAAGAAAATGATAGTGATCTTAAACAAGTTATTAAAAAAATATTTGCCTTTTTCAGTAAAGATTACATTGGGATGTGGAGGTCAAACAGAGCATGAAACAATCAGTGATTCCTCGTTAAAACTTTAGAGAGCTTCAAAGGATATGGGGAACTTCTGTTTTTACAGCTCAGTGTGCCGTTAAGACAACTTGGAGAAAACTACTGACAAGTGACAGTAGTGGTGTCTGCTTTGAACAAAAACGGACTAAATTACCCGTCCAACAGATGGACACATCAAAAGAAAAGAAAGTAGTAATAAAAGGCCAAATTTAAAGATCTTTTAAGTAAAAAATATAATCAGTAACTGGTAGTACAGTAATGAACACCAGAGGCTGATTTTTCTACTTGAAATAATATTAATCATCTAAAAATCACATTATTGCATGGATCCTTCTTCATCTGTTATCCTTCTATAACACCCAGTATCCACTGTTGAAGAAGGCAAAGCCATCTTTTGCATTTATTTGTTTATTTTATTCTTTCCAGTTATGTTTCAAAAATTTTGAAACATAATTTTCAAAATTCTCTGCCAATGTGAATTGAGAAAGACAAAAACAAGTAAACAAAAATAGTCTTTTTTTATGGAAGCAAGTTTTGGCACACTTCAGAAACTGGATAACAGGGTTTGTGTGTGTCTGTGTGTTATTGTGTGTCTGTTTCGCAGGGGCAAGTGGAGATAAACGATGGCAAATTGAATTGAAGGTTTCCCTCTGCTTGTTTACCATGCCAACAAAGAATCAGAGGCAAGGAAGCTTTTTTCAAAAACAAGCTGTCAAAAACACAGACAAGCAAGCTGGCAAATGCAGATGCCATTTTTTGCCAAAAGGTCAGTGGACTGAAAACGGTGAGGTGAAAAATCAAAGAGAATTTTTAGAAATCTATCAAAGGCTTAAAGCATAAACAGAAGCTATGGATGTAGGCTATACAGGCAGTCCTTTAGAATCCAAAAGTACTTTTCCTCATGAACACTGCACATTAAGACAGAAATAGAGCACACAGGTTTCCTAAGCACCTAAATCACTCAGAGTGACCTAAATCCATCTCTTTGCATTCCAAAAGATGCTAACATCAAAGTCAAATGTATACATCACCCTGGATGTGCCAAAGCATTGTGCTTAAAATGCTGTCTCTAATCAGGGTATTCTTTGACAACCTCCTATCTGACAAAAAAAAAAATATATATATATATCTGAGTTTTTTGTTTTTTTTCTCCCCTTTGGAAGATTTCATAATAGGACAGTCTTTTTGTTTCCGAACATTAGGTGGAGCTCTGTGTTGATCTATCATAACAAAAGCAGGTTTGTCAAATTGTAAATTCCTATTTATAATTGTTTGAAGATAAATGGAAAAAGTTTTGAGGGAATTCAAAAAATTCATGTTAAAAGAGGTTTGAAAATGGCATATACTTATCTAGATTCTTAGAAGACCTAAAGTGCTTTACAGTCACTCATACACACTTTCACACACTGATGGTGGCTCCACTGCAGAACACTGGCACCAACCTATAACCACCAAGACCTATGCAAGTTTAAGTGTCCTGCCCAAGGATTCCTGGACTCATGGGTGGGCAGAAACTGAACCAACAATCTTCCGATCAGAGATTGACCACTGTATCTTTGCATCACAAACACGGATGCTTACTTCAGACAGTCTAAAAAAATGTATTTATTTCTAGATGTAAATAAACCAAGTGCATATTCTGATTAGGATGTCTCATTTTATAAGGGGGTACCATTTAAAACCATTAACTGAGGTAATTAGCTAATATCACTGAATATAGCTATCATTTAAGATTTAGGTCTTACAGCGTTAAACGTTTTTATTTCACTTAATATGTCAATATTTTCAAAATGTACTTTCATCTAAAATGTAAGTAAATGTTCTTAATATGTCAAATAATCATTTAAATTAGTAAATCTTGCCTCTCTTTTTAAAGCTAAAAGCTTTGAATCTTTATGTCAGATACTTTTTATAAAGAGAGCCTATTAGGTTTCTGTCAAAATTCTTTAGTAGATTATCTAAAATGCAAGCTTTGACATATCAAGGTAGGTTCAAGGCTGTTTTAGAAGAGATGACCTCCTCTGGACATTCTTGCTCACATAAATGGTCTCAAGAGGACTCTGAATCTACCTTCTCTTAATGGATATCTGTATCTCACTTCCTACATTGATGATAAATGACTCATGGTAGTTGGCTCAAGTATCACTCTCACTGGGATCCACAGTTTCATACATTCTGATAAGATTCATAAAGGCAGGCAGGCGTGCCTTGCTTGGGTCAATATCCTCTTGGAATAGCTATAAGGCCATATATGACAATGGACACTAATATCACTAAAGTGCAGCACTAGCCTTCTGTCATTGCATTTATTTCAAGGTGAATTATAAATTGTCTTTTAGCATCTCAGTTCGACACATTGTAGCCCTGTAGGATGGTGGCGATTAAGGACTGAATCCTGTCATCTGTTCGTGAGAACATCTACCATAATCCTACAGTCAAAGAGCAGCATGAACCATAAATGCACAAGATGACAAAGTATCCTTACATTTTCTTGTGCTGTAGTGCCGAAATGCAGGAAACGTGCATTCTAAGCAGGAAGTCAATTTTAAATAACGAGTATTTGACCATGAAAAAGTAAAAACCAAACTTAAAATAAAATTAATGAAAAAGCATCTAAAAGTAATGAAGAAGCAAGTAATTTGGCAACTCAAACCTGACCTTGATAAATCCAGCAAACCTTAGAACAAAAGACAAAAATCCTTTTGGTAAAGAAAAGCAAGTAAGCTAAAGGAAACCACCAGATCTCTATAGTGCTTTGACAACTAACCTGTCAATATAAAAAAAGAGCAATAGAGAAAATGAAAGTAATCAAGCATATGCAAACGGAAATGGTTGAAAAGTTATGCTAAATGCAAAAAGAACAAAAGTAATCTTAAAATAAAAGCGTAGAGGGATATTGGCTTTGTTTTCACTATATGTGACTTGAGCACTTGAGAAATTAATTAGGATTGTCTCAAAAAACAAAATGAGATAATTTCTAACAAAATATCTTATTTTTTTACAGGACATAAAAGAAAATCCAGTCCAAAACAAAATTAAGCATCACTTTCTGTTTGATTTTCTTTGGGTTCATCAAAACATTGGTAGATTTCTTATGACTTTAAGTCTTTCATGTTTATAATTGTATACAACATTGAGATGAAAAAAAGAAGAATCTAACAAACACAAGGAACATTCTAACCAAATCCTTTCTTACCAAGTTCCTTTTTAGGCAGATGGGGAGTTCTTGTGAGGGAGAAGTCTGCAGGATTGCCAAACATTGACAGATGTTTTGACATGTAAAGGGCCAAGAATAATCTGGATTTGCTACGTTACACTGGCTAGGGCAGATGAGATCAGTGCACCTGGAGCATAAGTGAATGCACCTGTGTGGGCATGAAGCAGTGAAACAGGCCACTGTTTGTCCACGTTTACCTATTAACTGCTTTGCTGCTTTGATGGTTTGCCTTGCATGCGATGGTGGTTTAAGGGCAAATCGCTCGAGGAGCAAATAGGGAAATATTTGTAGATAAAAGGTTTTTGTTTTTTTATTGGGAGAAAGCATTTGCCCGGGGATCTCTGGCCATTCTGGTGCACAGGAAGGGATACAGTTCACAAGACCAAAAAAAATGCAATGAAGCACAGATCCACTCCATTGAAAATGTTGTTTTTGGTGTTTTTAACATGTTCTTGTTGCATCCACTTGCAGACAAATATCTCCACGTATGTTTTTGTTTTCCTCATCTGAGCAGGAATCTGGCCCAACGCTGTAAAGCTGGATAGTACCAAAACTGCTTGCCATTTTTGTTGGCAGCATTGTTAGGTTGGGTTTGTGAGGGGCTCTAAGCTAGCGGGAGAGTGTGAAACAGATGGGTGTGGGGAAGCAAGAGCAGGGTAACTCCGTGTCCCGCCCATCACTCAGACGCAAATTTCTGAAGGAGCCCTGCCACTTTGCAGAAACTGCTATTTTTTTGATTGTAAAAAACAGCACATTCATATTTTCAAAGACCACTGGGAACATTATTGCAAAAGATCAAAATATGATTGGAGTAGGCTTCAAAAGTATCTACAAAATAGACAAAAAGTTGTGTTTGTTGTTCATTCAGAAAATTTGAGTCTACTGATCTATCACTATTTTTTTGTGTTCCAAAACAGGATATATTTCAGTTTCAACTAAACTACAAGTTTAAGTGACACCTAAAGTCTGTTCTGATCCACCCCATACAATGGCCCATTTTCAATTCAGGAAACAATGTTGAGCTGCCCTACATCCATAGGCTGTCTAGGAGACAGTGTTGGCAGCACTGGGATTTTCCTCTTGTGATGTCAAGGATTAAACTTGGTGGGATCACTTCGGAGAGACAGCCGCCTCGAAGGGCTCGCTCCATTTATGCTGCTCTGCTCCACCCCACTCCAATACCCTGGGACTTTAAATTCCACAGAGTGAACCTCTTTAAATTCCACAGTATGAACTCCTTTGTCAAACAAACTAAACCTGTGAGCCCTTTCAACAGAAGGATGTCTCTCTTGGAAGTCCTGGTGTGGCAGATACATGCATTGTGTTAGGCCCCAAGAAGAAAACTGTCAACACTGGACATATTTTGTAGAAACCAAAAGATGGATCTCCTTTTTTTGTTTTGGTTCAGTCATCTACTCACTGGGTCTCATGTTCATTTCTCTGAGCAATGCGTTCAGCAGCACTATAGAAAAGAATTCTCTGAAGCTTGGGAGTAATGATTCTTTGGAAGTCAACAGAAATATTTGCAATGACCCCGTTTTGGTGTTGGCTTGTTTATGTGTAATTGACTGAGCTTGAATTGGCATTACATGCCATGCATGTGTGTGTGAGATGTGTGTGCCGTTAATGGAAGGAAAAAGACAGTTAATCCTCAAACTACAAAGCGACACATTTAGTAATCCTGCATTTTAATCCTGCAGACCTGAGGAAGCTGTAGTGTTTTGCCTCAAGGGCGACTGGGATGTGTGGGAATATGTGTGTATTTTTGCCTTAAATGATCCTTCTCTGCAGTCCAACATTGAGTGCATGTGTATTAAAAACCACAGTTTGGCAAGGCTCCTGTGTGTTATATGCCTCCGTTGGTACTAACTACATTCTTTTGGGGTTAAAATTACAACAATAAAAAAGCTTTCAAGATGAACTTAGCAGTAAATCTCTATGCAGGTCCTTATGAAATGGGCTAATAAATGCAGCAGAAGCATGCAAAGGAGTTGGTTTCTTTGCTGCCAAAGTCTCATAAGGCCACAGAGCAGAGCACTTCTGATCAAAACCTAGACCAAATAAAGCATGCATGAGGCCGTGACAGTGATTACTGTTAGCAGGTATATGGATTTGAAGTTACAATATTAATACCACATGCTACAAGTGTTAGTCTGCTTACAACAGAATCAGCTGAGTTTTTATTAAAGCGGAAAATCTTTAGGAAACATGATCTTTGGGATGTCAGACTCAATAAAGTGACAGACACTCTTTAAGTTTGTTCATTCCTTATTAATCCAATCCTCACATTTCATTGATTTCAAATCTGTCAATTAGTTTTGATGTGAAGATACAATTTAAAAAGCTTAATTGCAGAGAAGTTATTCAAGCAGTTAACCCTGTCAAATGTTTTCAAGTTGAAAACTGTCATTAGAAATGCTATATCTTTAAACATCTGGATTATAGATTGGAGCGTGTGCTGCAATTCTTTAAGATTCTAGTAATTTATTGCTATGAATCTGTATGTCTGACATTAAAATGAGCTGTGGCACAAACAAATAAAGAAACAAACAAACAAACAAAAAATTTGGGAACCTCTACAACATATAATTACATGAAAAACTGCACAACACATCAGTACAGAGAAGGATGCAAAATCAATGAGAAACATGACAAAACAGTTGTTGTTGTGCCAGAGTTCCCCTTTGTTAAATTTTTGTAACTCTATAGATGGCACATTTCTGTGGTGAGGGGGGGTCAACATTATTTGCTCATGTAACACAAAATTCTAAGTGCCGGCGAGCACCGCTCAATTTGACACTAGAATGAGGAACTTGGAGATTTATGATGGTCCGAGGTCACAGAACACAGCGTCTGAGAGCAGGGCCATACCTCCCCTTGACTCCTCACAGCGCTTTACTGTCTGACAGCCAGTGTCACTTCCACACCCACACACTGAAGTTTAGACACACTGGAACACACACACACACAGAAATGGTTGTGCACATGCAAATGCAAAATTGGTTTAATTTCAAAGATTGGTTACTTTGGTTTATTTACATAAACATGCTTGCCATGTTTGACAAAAATAATGAGTAGGAACATCCACTCTACCATTTTTAAACAGTTAACTTATCAGTCAGAGTAGTTTTAAGGGGGGAACTCAAAAACAATGGGCATTGACTTGAGTTTCTTTGTTGTCCTTTCCTATATCAAGTTTGCTGAATTCTAAATTCAGAACCATGTTAACCGACTAAGCTGCAAAAAGCGTGTCTGAACTATAAATTGTTTCTGTGATGTTTATCCAGAATTGAACTGCAGGAACAGTTCGATCAGAGATCTATGAGCCTCTGACTCTGCTTTCGTTCTTTAGGTTACCTAATCTTTAGGGAAAGTTAACTTTGACCTCTTGTGTTTGTAGTTCTGTTTGGTCACTATTGCATGACATTGGGAAAAATCATGTTTTGCTGTCATTTCCTTTTACAGATGGGTTCACCCCAATGAGTTCAGATGCTGCTTCAAAAACCCAGTCAATGTCATACTTCTGGGACTGCAGTGAGCAGAGCATTTAATCAAAAGAGACTTTCACTTCTAACTTTGTTTTGCTTGTGTCAAGGAAGAGCTGTGCATTGGATTTGATTGAATCCATCTAGTAATGCTGAAAATAATAAATACATCATGATGTATTGTAGGAGATGATAATAAAACTTAAAAAAAACTGTACTAATAAAATAATGTCTGTTATGTATTATATAAGTATAATCACATATATATTACAAGAATTTAAGATGAGTTTTCTGCAAAGAACTTGGCTACATGGAAAAAAGAAGAGCTTTTCTTCTGTTTGTTCTTTTCTTTTTTTCTGGTAACACTTGGTGAAAGGCAGAAGTTGGCAAATGAGACAAGCCTTCAACTCTAAAAATACAGTTCCTACATCCAGACTGTGTGTCAGTTTGACAGTTTAGGCACAGGAAATCATGTTCTGCTGAATAGGATCATGGCAATAAGAGAAAAAAATCTAGGTATTTAAAGAAACAGTCTTTAGAACAGAGCAGCCAGTGAAGCCTTTAGTCCAAAGCACAGTCTTCCAGTCAGACAATGACCCAGAACATAAACCTAAATGGGCCCAAATATTTTTGACTGGCACTCTCACATATTTGTAATATTGAGAATCTCAGCATCCACGGGTTCAAGTCTAATGTTTTTATACTCAGAAACCAACTGAATAAACTGGAACAAGTTGTTATAAAATAAAAGACAAATAGACCTGACATGTTCTAACTTCATTGAAGGCTGCCATAAGACATTGTTGTAAAACTGTTTAGGTTTGACAATCAAGTATCAGGGAACCAGGAAACTGACTCAAATATTTCTTGAGCTTAAAGCATTAATGTCCCTTTTTGGGATCAAATTTATTATAAATTCATTTGCTGATTTTTTTTTTTTTTTCATTAAAAAAGGCGTTTAAATCTCAGGTTTGACTGTCATTGTGCCTTTGGGCTGGACTTTGAATGTATCTTATCCAGAATTGAAGTGAAACTTTGTAACTTGATTTGGACATAAATGTCAGCTAACATGATATAAATCTCATAAAAGTGTATTTTTTTTTATTATTGTTATTATTATTTTTTAATTTCATATCATAAACATCAGTGTGTGAATGGGTGAGTGGCACTGACTGTAAAGCACTTTGGGCCTTCAAAGAAGGTAGAAAAACGCTATACAACTATACTCCATTTCATCACAAATGCTGAGAAATACTTGTAACATACACTATACTACCAAAAGTATTCACTCGCCCTTCCAAATGATCAGAATCAGGTGTCCTAATCACTTGGCCAGGCCACAGATGTATAAAATGAAGCACTCAGGCATCCGGACTGTTTTTACAAACATTTGTGAAAGAATGGGCCGCTCTCAGGGGCTCAGTGAATTCCAGTGTGGAACTGTCAATAGGATGCCACCTGTGCAATAAATCCAGTCGGGAAATGTCCTCGCTGCTAAATATTCCAAAGTCAACTGCCAGCTCTATCATAACAAAATGGAAGAGTTAGGGAACAACAGCAACTCTGCCATGAAGTAGTAGGCCACGTAAATTGATAGAGAGGGGTCAGTGGATGGTGAAGTGCATACAGCACTTTGTAATCTGGATTTCAATAAGTGCTATATAAATAAAGTTTATTATTATTATTATTATTATTATTATTATATTATTAAATAATGAGAGGTAACCGATTTTCTGCACAGACAATTGTTACAGAGCTACAGAACTCTGTGATTTCATAATTTTGTTATTTTTTGTAACTACGGTCCGAGTTTCTTGTTTGTCTGTTTTTGGGTTAATGTGATAGCCCTTACAATAAATGTAAAGCCATTTGGAATTAAATGTTCTCTTTTTCTTTCCTTTTGTCTTTTGCTGTCTTATAATATGCTAAAAAGTCAATTATTTTAGTGTTCATGGTTTTCTGTTTTTTTAATTGTTCATCCACTTTAACATTTTAACTTGGTGAAACGGTTTCGAACAAGCCATCCCCTTGTATTTAGCAGATTGGCAGATATTAATTTAAAAGCTGATGCAATCTATGTGGCTACTATGAGACTGCACTGTATTTTATGCATCCACAATACATGAAAGTGTACTTTATAATATTTGCAAATAATTATACTGTAATTGCCTTAAATACTGTAGCATCCTAGGAATGTTAATCCACTCTTATCCCTAAAACAGGAAAGTACTCGTACCTCACCTCTTCAGAGACAACTGACTGATACCACTGCTGAAGTGTCTACGGATAGCATGTACTCTGACTATACTTCACAGTCACCCAACCCAGCATTTCTATTTCCTTCATATTCTCTTTTTAATTCCATCTTGGTCCTTTTGTCCGTTTAGACCTCCACAACCTCCTACTTGCGCTCTGCTTTTCTAGGGATTATGTTACCTCTAGTCTCACAGCCTTCGAAAACCCAAATATGCAGGCACGCCATACCTTCAGTCACAGTGAGACATTGTTAGCAGACCTGGACATTATTACTCTACTTTGATTGATCATGTGCTTCATTTGGAGCGACAATATCCAAAAAACAGTTCCCTGTGTGACTTTGGTTTCTATAGGAACAGGGTGCAGTGCAGCTTAAGCAGAGGAAAACAGGTTAAATTGTCTCAAAGTTCATTTGTCAACAACAAAAGGTTAGGTGCTATCTGAAAACTTTTTTCTCTTTTTGCTTTTGTGTAGGTGTAATCAACTATATGCCTATGCAGCAGCTTCAGAAATGATAACCATGATCTCATTTTTTTCTTCTTTAAAATGTTACGTTATTTTAAAATGCTCACATTATTATGATTAAAAAATACATAAAACTTACTCCACCCTTTGTTCTGACTCAGAGCTTCAAAGATTACATTGATCTACATGGAATGCCTGCAGTTAACGTGGAGGATGAACCGGATGAGCACTGTTAACAGCTAAATGTGTAAAATGTATATTATAGCAAAATACATACAAGCTAATATTTCCTTTTTTTCCCTTTTTTTTCTTTATTATTTTTGTATTTATGATTCTTCCATATCATCCCAATCCTTTGTTGGAGCCTGAAGTATAGATATAAACCCACAATGGCTTAGAAAGCTAAAGATGATCTAAACACTACAGTAAACTTTTTTTTAAAGAAATCAAACAATTCTGTGAACAAAATACAAAACAAATCCATAAAACTATAATTTTTATCGCCGAGCACAATTGAGGGACAATAAAGGAGATGCAATGAAAAAATGCACTTTATTCGTTAGTGCGTATAGTTTATGCTGTTATCATGTGCTGTGCTTAGGTAATGCAATAAAGAGCTAAAAGCCTGACATCATTTCCACGTTTTCCTTATGCTCTGAAGAAACCTGTAAATCTGCTCTCTGCAAAAAGACATTCCTAAGAAACCACCTGGACAAACTGCTTCTTGGATGTAGTCGGTGGAAAATAATTGAGTACGTTGCTAGCAATAAATTTCTATACAGTCAAAGACTTGCATGTAGTTCATAGTAGTTTTGATGGCAGTAAATAAATTAGGTTATATTTCTGAAAACTTAAAGCCAGATTTTAAGACTAGTGGATTTATTGTCATAAAGTTTCTTTCCAAATTAAAAAAAGAAAAGTACTCAAACATTTGGCATTTGTGGCAGAAAAGTGAAAAGGTGATCAGTGAAAATTAGAGCTACATCAACATTGGCTCCTATATTTTTTTCAAAGCAACTGCTGAAAAACAATTGTGACTGTTGAGACGAGGACGGATGATTTGAGATCAAAGTGTATATCTAGAAACACCATAGACAACCTGGGACACTGTGGTGAACAGGAAGATTACCTGGGTTTACATGTTGGAAGATTCTGCAAGCACTGCTGAGCTTCTTGATCAGGACTACTTATGCAGGTTGCCAAATCCCAGAAACCTTCGCCTAAAGTATGCTGCAAAGGAGGCTGCCAGCTTCCAGAACACTTGACAGCAACACAACTTGTATAAGCACTGAGTGAAGGAAGGAAGGAACAGGTACGATCATGACTGCAAAGATTGGGTTCCTTATGTTGCCTAAAGGTGATTGGCTCCTCACAGCTGGTTTGTACTTGACCAGGTTACCTGTAGAGGTCTTAACAATCTTACTTCACATTGGTGATGCCTTTTTTTTTTAACCAAGAATGTTTTTATGGTCAAGCTAACTGTTCCATACGTGCTTCCATCTAGCTCTTCTCAAAAGATGCTCAAGGCAGAACAGTGCTGCCAGAAATGTGCCTGGGGATGCAGAAAAGAGGAGTTTCTTGAATTAGAACAAGTAAAATGTGGGGGGGAAAGGGGGGACCCTTGAGCTGACTGCAGGGAGCTATAGGGAGATATCCCTACTGCTGCTCCACCACCGTTGGATGTACCAGGATTAAAGAAATGAAACATCTGTGATGGGTTGCTTCCAGCTGGTGACCCTGCAGCTGATCCAAGAAGCATCAGACACAACTGCTTCCAATTGTTCTCTTAGGGATCCAGAAAACTCCGGTGTGAAATTATGCCGGGTTTTTTTCTCTGTCCAACAGCAGTTAATCTTTTAAATGCATTTCAATGGGCTGCAATGCACAGACTGCGCAACAGACTGCATCACTTCAGTTTTATGATTGTGAACACCACATGCTATGTCACCTGCACCCATCAAATGCATTTTAACGTTGCTATTCCAACTTTACCTATGACATAAACAACTTTAAGAGTGTAGTGTGTTCAACCACAACACTAATTTGAGATACATAGGCCCATATGAAACTTTTTTTTTTTAAATAAAATTTGCTTAGGCAATTCAAACAGCAAAAAAAAAATAAACAATGTGAGAAAGTAACTTTGTGTCTGTGTGTGTAGCTGATGACATGGTTTAGGGGGGGATAAAGATCTAAGCTTGAAAATGCTTTGGATAAGATGTGCTACTCTGCATGCCCCCAGCCTTAGGGAGCTTGGCAGTCTGTTGAGCTCTTTGTCTCACTGATTGCGGTTTAATCCATTTTAGGAGCCATCCCTGAGACACTGTTAGTCTCAAAGGTTAACAGGGAACATTGTGTACAGGGTGCTTGGTGTTCAGAATTGGCAATTACAATATGGAGGTGTCTACCACTTTTTTAAATGTAGGTAACACTTAAATAACACTTCTACATGAAAGAAAACTGTGTCCGAGAGGGCTCTAAATGATCTATGGTAAAGGAATGTTGAAGAGACTTATCGTCATCTTATCAAGTGGATGGAAATAGCAAAGTGCTGCTTTTTCCCTTGAGCCCTCTTGGCTCTGTGTCACGTCAACACTCGACCAACAGCAAGAAATCATGCAGTTGTTTCTCCCATTGCTCAGACTAAGTGTAGTCTGTACAGGAAATGTCCTGATCTGATTAATACAAAACCCTTAAAACGCAACAATAAAAACTTAAAAAGTATGGTGAATGGATAGTTTGAGTGACTGCACAATGGTATGAGGGCCAGGACTTACACTGTCACCTCCCCAACAAGAAGAGTTTAGATAAACACTGACAGAGATTGTTTGTGTAACCAAGCCTTTGAATTTTTCTTTTCATAAAATTGACTTTAACCTGGATTACTGATATCTGAACTTTGCTGAAAATTTGCGTAAAGCAATCAAGAACTCATCTTTGCCAGTAGTGATTTGTCAATAAAGTGACTAGTGAGTGGAGTCCTACCCTAAAGTTCCAAACTTCTCATGGTTGTTTTGAAACACGGAATTAAAGGGTCTCCTACTTTTATTTTATTATTTTCTCCTTCTGCTGACTAACAGCAAGTTCTAAGAGCCACAGACAGACAGAAGTACCACTGAAAGCAGCCGTCACCCAACATCATGTGCGTCTTCCATACTGTAGAAATATAAAATAAAATAAAGGTTAGCTGTAGCTCCTCCCTCGGTAGATTTGCATCAGGGTTGTCAGGTTTATGAAAATGTTTTTGGACAAGCGTCCAAAAGCAAATTTGATTCTTCACTTTTGTATCAGATTAAGTGTTTTAGGGCATGTTTACTGAGTATGTCCTGTGATAAGTTGGTAGGTAGAATATTGTAGGTATTAAAATAAAATGGTTACATTTTTTTCCTCAACCTTTTGGTTTTCTTTGCATTTCAGCAGCAACTGATAATAATAACAATTATAATACAAATAATAATAATTGTAACAATGATACTAATAATACAAATACGCCTAAATGTTATATTTATTTACAATGCTGCTTTGAGATTTACTACCAAATGAATGCCATCAGTCAAAGCATCCAAGTCACAACTTTGAACAGAGGATGTACGCTCAAATCTTTCTTTCTTGCTTTCGACAAAAAAAGTGATTTCTGTGTCAAGCTTTTCAATTAAGATTTATCCTTGAAATCCAGTGTGAGTGGATGTGGTGAGACTTGTTTATTTTTTGCTCAATGGCTGAACAAAGGCCACAGAGCACATTTCATCTCTGCTCAGCCGCATGTATCCAAAGCATTCTGCTTCTCTGAACTGGCTTCACATCAAGATCTAAGTGTGCATATGTGTGTGTGGACATGTGTGTGTGTGTGTGTTGGAGCAAGAGTAACAGGATAATTGGAGAAAAACAAAGCAAGTAGGCAAAGCTGATGAGATTTTAAAAGAAATCTATCAACTTTTCAAAAATGTTATAATGTTCCAGACCTAAAGGAGCATTTTGAGCGGGGCTTATGAAATAACCTTTGATAGTTTTCTGCGTTAGAGTCCCTTTGGAGACCTTGTAGCTACATTCATCTTTTATATGCATTTACTTGATCAGCATCAAACTTTCTAGCCTGTTTATTTACAGTAGCTCCATTTCTGTGAGCAACCATTACTCCTGCCTGTGCATGCTTGCTTTCAACACTTGCTCTTTGAAATGCCATAACACTTTGATTTAGACACATATCCCACCCCTACTGTACCCCCTCCTACAGTGCAACCGCATTTGAATTTTGCATCCAGGCAGGGATGTGAATATAAATGAGATATCATGTGATACAGTGGCAGTTTTCAAACATAAGACGATTCAGTTTAAGATGATTATTCAGTGTTTACATTTGTGTGCATGGCTCAAACTGTTTAAGATATTTTTTTTTTCTTTAGGGCTTATTGAAGGATGATGGGTGAGAGGCATAAAACTGAAAGATGATGGGTGCGGGGCGCACTAAAAAATCGTTGTTTTCTGTTTATAAGAGATAAGATGACTATTTTTAGCTTTATTTAGAGAACTTTAAATACAATGTATTGCCTAATGTGCTTAATATAAGTTGCTGTAAGTTCTGCTTTACATTTCCTCTTGCACCTGTTTGACTGAAGAACCAAACAGTTCTTCAACCAAACAAAAATTGACACGGCATTGTCAAACATATTTTTTAAGCATGTAAGCTAACATAACATCTGGCTGAATATGGCTCACATCTTCAAGTGAATTTTTGACATATATACATTATATTTTATAACTGCCTACATTTTGATATAACCATAATGTAAAATCTTTGAAATAACAAGGGACATAGAATATGTATCCATAAAAAATGCTACAATCCATTCACTAATGTTTGTCTTTCGTATTTGTTTTTGTTCATTTCATGGTAGACCTACCTCATCTGGATATTCCTAATTTAATAACCTTTAGTAGTTCTGACTTATCAGTGAAACACAAATGTGATATTATAACCTTTACCTATTTTTGCGCTGACAAAGAGTGTATCCAAAAAAGGAATATTTCAATCATCTTTTTACTTTTTATAATGATATAATGATTTCTTGCCATAGCTCTATAACTTTTGTTTATCTTAATTATGAATCCACAAATCTCCTCAAATTATGTCCTGAAAACTGTGAGAAACTATGGGCATAATGTCTCAGAGTGGTAAATATCACACATTTTAATTTAATATGAACTCCATGGCAAGGAGCAAGTGTCAGAGTATATTCTTGAGTATTTCATTGACTTTTATTGGTGAGCACCTGATGGTTATAGCAAGGTAGGCACCCAAGTGTAGAATATAGGAGTAAGTAGCTAAATTGTGATTAATGGTTCACAGGTTTCTGTAACGGTCCCTCTTTAACAGAGTAGTAGTGTCTGCTCCTTGTTCTTTCCTTTAATACAACAAAATGGCTTACAGAAGATCATTGCCTACTTGTCTATAATGCTTAACTAACACAATCCTGGCATATTGTTTCAATTCAAGTGAGAAAGTAATTTTTTAATATTCATTGAAGAGGAGCAGGGCATTCTGATTAAATTAAATTCCATGAAGGCAAATATATATATATATATATATATATATATATATATATATATATATATATATATATATATATATACATATACATATAATATATATACATATACATACATATATATATATATATATATATATATATATATATATATATATATATATATATATATATATATTATATATATATATATATATATATATATATATATATATATATATATATGTGTGTGTATTATTAGTATTGTCCAGAAAAACGAATACTCAGTTGAGAAAAGTACCATGTTTCAGTTTGACAGAAGTTTATAACTTCATTGTTCTCAGCTAGAAGACACAGTAACCTTTAGAATGTATTTTTTCATGGGATTTAACCTTGTCAAAGTATCAACTACTGGGTATCATCCATCAGTTCAAAGGAATTTCCAGAAAGGCAGAACATGTACAATGTAGAGAAAACCTATAAGAAAGGTCAAGAGAAAGTCAGATCTTTACAACTTCAACAATGCTCCAAGTAACTCAGTAACATATCATCAATCGTTACGTCGAAAAATAGGATTACAACAGGAGAGTAATCAGATTATACAATGTTTTACATTATTTACTCTGTAACCATTTATTGTAAAGTAACTAAATTATTTCTGGCAGATTTAGAGAATCGTGTCTGTCCATCACCTTTCCTACACCTGAAGGATTTCGTAAATTGTTCTTGTCCATTTCCCAGCCTCTGAGGACTTTGAGTATATCAAGTTGAAATCAATTGGTCGATTACAACGTTGGTTTTCAGTAAGGATTTGGTAATCTTGCTTTTCTTCATTTCTCTTAAAGTTGTAGCATCACATGTTTTATATGCAGGATGGAATGAAAAATGACATGTATGGCATCAGGTAATACTTGATTGGTACTACGACTTGTTTTGTTATGGCTTTAATTTTAATTTCTAATTGCACAACATTGCATTCTAATCTTGGACTACTTTATGTTTTGTAGGCTGCAAATTGAACAAAAAGGCTCAACATTTTTATTTTTTTGTGAAGTCCAGATTGAAAATTTAAACTGCATCAAAATGCCATACAGAGAAATAAAAAAAATTTAGCTATAAGTAAACCTTGTGCTATCCTATGACCCCAACCTTGCAATGACGTGCTATCCCTACAATGACAAAGGTGAATAAAGGTGAAGAGGATTTCGTGTAATCCATGGACACCAGTGAAGATAACAAATCATTGAAAAAAAATGTTCAGGGCACTGTCTAGTGGGGTCTAGATGACCCAACTCACAATGTTAATACGATAGCACAAGGGATAAACATCTACTTTTAGACCATATTTGGTCCAAATCATTGGAAAATAATGGTTTGCATATGATATGTATATTTGTTTAAGATCAACAGATTTTATTTAAAGCATTCACATCGCCCTCGGGAACATATGTTAAATTGACCACTTTCAATGAAAAGTCCATTGTAGACTTGTGCTTCTGCATTTAAAACGTTCGTGTTCACATATCACAACGCAGCTTTCTACAACCCTTTTCGAGCCCTATACATATAAAGCACGTGGCCATTGAACATGTGTTCGAAGATAAACTAGGTTGAACTTTAACCAATCAGGGACTCGGAATTGGAAGTGTCGAATGAAGTATGTCCCTTTCATTCATGGAAGTGCTAACGGTTTAAAAGATTACCAGGAGAAATTGATGATTGCCTTTTGTGCAATGCACCGCAATCTTTAACAGAATAAAGCTGTGGGGAAAAAAAGCCTGGAGAAAGATTTGCACTGCTTTGGCATTTTGCTTCAAGCATCTTCCAACTGTAGATAGTGGACACGCTTTATCAAGTAGTAAACAGTTCAAAAAAGAAAAAGAAGAATGAGCCCCTCCCTGCTTGTCCAGTGTGAACGGCGTATGCTGAAAGCGCATTCAAGAGTGCCTGATGTGAACATAGCTAAAGAGTATTTTGTTTTAGTCAACAAACATGCAAGTCCTACAGAGAAAAACAACTTCTTCTAACAAAAAAAAGAAAAAAAAATCTCCAGCAGAAATAGCATCAAGAAGCGCTACCATATAGTTTGACTGATTATGGTATCTTTCTTTTTTTTCTTTAACACTGTATAATGAACAATTTAAAAGGAACATCTACCTTTTTTCTCATGCAAATACCAGACAGTAACTTCAGTTTTGATTCTAAAAATGTGGTTATTTTGTTTTAGAAAACAAAGCTGTTGATGTACAAAATGTTGTAACTTTACAATTTACACAAGAGCAATTTAGCTACAAAAGAACCGGTTTGCTATTTCATGTCCTTTTCTCTGAAGATCAGAGGAGGAAAGAAACATCTAAGACTTAGGACTTAATTTTCTTTGATTTCTTTTTGTTGACCAACCTCATAGTGAGTGCAGAAAGATGTTTACACGCAAAAATCAACATACGCTTTGGAGGAACTGGAAGTGGAACAATCAAATCATTGAAGAACTACTACTCCCTCACACAGGTCCTTGCTCTCCAAAGTCATTCCCACTGTGGGGGGAGGACAAAGGCGGATTAACTGGCATACCATCCCATTCGTCTGGCTTCCACATCAGGACCAGACCCTGAGGTCCACAGATCTGACCAATTAACTTGTCAGTCACTCAGCTTTTTTTCCCTCTCTCTTGCGGAGACTTTGTGGCTTTATTGGTGAAATGGCTTAAGTACCCAGCGTTTTCCCACCAACACAGGTATGTCCCTGCGCTCACAATTCAAAAGTTACGAGAGGATATAAAAGAAAGGAGTACGGATAGAAAAAAATAGGTTTTGTTACCTTTTCCTGATCAGTGCGAGAGGTTATTGATTACTAAAAAGAAAAAAGCTCAAAATCCTTCTTGTTTCTGATTTGACCTGCGGGGGGGGGGGGGGGGGGGGGGGGGGGGGGGCACCACAAACAATTTTTTTTAGAATGTTGAAATGATTGTTTATTTTCCAAAAACATGAGGATAAAAATTTGTTTAAGACTGAGGGACCTTTGTCGAAAAGGTTAAAAAAATTTACACATGGTTAAAGTTAATGGGGAGTATGGTCACGGTTTACAGAAACAACTTTGACCATCCGTCTGAAACGGGAAACGAACAGCAGCCTTATGTGCTGAGTCCAGTGTTTTGTCAGCCTATCCATCCACAATGACCTCTGCCCTGCACAGATTTTGGTGCAATATAATTACTTCACCTGGCTTCCTCCTTTGCCCCTATCAATTACCACAGCTACTCAGAGTGTGGAATGTAAACACACAAATGTAAACATACATCGTTATAAAATGTTCTGCCGTTGGGTTTTGGCTGATGCTTGCTCCCATAACCACAGGGTCAGGGAGTGACTTAAAGTGTAGTTATGAGTTACATTTAACAACTTGTATCTGAGGTTTATTTAAAAATTCACACTTTCACAACAACAAGTCTTTAAGTAACTGCTTACTACTATAATTATTAATTAAAATTAACAAGTTCCGGATTTTGGGGTTTGAACAAATATGTTTTCTCACAAACTAAATTATTTTATGGTTGCAACATCAGCATAGACACAATAGCTTTGTTTTTGTGAGTGTAATCAATGTGGCTTAAAGTACCACTGCATTCTTATTTTAATCTATTGTACCTTTTAATGGTGATTATGCCATTTAAAAAAGAAAAAAAAAGAAAAAAGAAAAACCTATGTTGTCTTCCAGGACATAGTTTCTGTGCACTTCAGGATTGATTTTATAGTTTTTTTTTTTATCAATTTATTAATGTTTCTATGGTCTTGGGCTGTCATATCTATCTGATAGGATTTTATAGTATGAGCCCTCGCAGACCTTGAGGTCCGGCACAGGCCTTTTAGGGAGTCCAAAACCTAGAACTAAAACTTACGGCGAGGCATCATTCAGTTATTATGGACTTCACCTGTGGAACAGGCTCCTAGAGGGCCTCAGGGCCACAGAGACTTTTTTTAACAAGAAGGTTCAAGACCTACCTTTTTATCAAGCTTTTAGCTGAAATCTAGGAACTTAAATGCATTTTTCTCAATTCTGTTTTTACTTATTTTAATAGATTTTTATTAACTTTTTGTGATTTATATCTGTTTACTGATATTTATTTATGTCTCTCTGTTTTTTACTTTTATGTATATTTTTCCTTTAACATTTTTTGTTTTAACTCCAGTGTTTTCCTCGGAGAGATCCTCCACATCAGTGATTACCTTCTCAGGGAACAGGGTCACTGCGGTGGGATCTCAGTGGCTCTTTGCTTTGATCTAGGGGATCCTGAGGTAGTGTAGTACCTCTGTGAGCATAAGTGGTTGGTGAGGGGGTGGAGTCACAGGTCCCAAAAATCTTGGTTCCCCAGTTAAGTATCTAGCCAGATTTCTATTTCACATCTTATCAATGTCTGATTGTATGCTTTATTGTGTTGTGTTTGTGTGTGTGTGTGTGGGGGGGGTTAATATGTTTTATAATTTTTATTTTTTGTCTTTTTGTTTTTAATTGGAAAATGCTTTTATATAAGCACTTTGTGCTGCTTCAGGAAGAAAAAGTGTTTAACAAATAAAGTTTTATTTGAGTTAAAGTGTGGGTGACATGGCCTATTTTAATAAGCCAAAATATAGTAAATAGTCTCTATTTCATGTTGCGATTGTTTTTAATATTTTTCGAAAAAGAATAAATAGCCAAAAACGCGATATAAACAACGAGGACGGCCGCCGGCTCACGCATTCCGCCGAATTCGCGCCGCCCTGTTTGTGACGTAACGAAAGGCAGACAACATGGCTAGCACCGATAGCGAATGCTACCGTCTTCCAGCCAAGACCACTTAAATTTGTTTTTTTTAATCGTCTTCTCACAACTGAGGTCGTGACCACGCTCAATAATGACGATGCCCGCATTATTGATCGCAAACTCTTCAGATTTGTTTGTGAAAGTTTAGCGTGTCCCCGCCAGTTTTGGTCTCTAGGGGATCCGTCACGCTGACCACGTGGTACAGACAGAGCCAATCAGAGCCGTCGACGCATCCGAAAGCAACTAAAACGTCCCGTCATTGGTCAATTAGGCCGGGTAGACGAGAGATAGCCGCGACCATAGAGGAAGCGATCCGCAGAGAAATATAGAAAATAAAGCTAAAATTCGCCGATTTCAGACAATTTTTTCATCCGGAAAGCGATTTGTCCATAGAGATCAGGTCTTTATTTCCAGGAAAGTACGTTCGGTTTGCTCGAGGGCTTCGGTTTCGCCCTCGTGCGTTGAACTTGTTTTGTCCATTGTTTCAGCAGCGTTTCTTGTTTTGGGAAATTTTACACAGATACACTTTCACTAGATGTATTGCTACATCCAGCTGCCACACAACGACTTGGCATGTTGATGATTAACAGAGAATTAACGAATTAACGATGATTAACGAGAGAAACGAAGACTACCTGCTTTGTTTACCTGCTGTCCGAAGCGGAACTACGGAAGTCAATGCCTCTCGTGACGTCACAGGTCATATCGGGGTCACTTCCAGCCTGCGCTCTTAGCGGCAAATTCAAATCTCTGATTCCTTCGAAAGATGTCTATTATTCATATGCTTCGGATTTTTTTCGACGCGAACTATTGGTATCAATAGAATCAGCGTTTAAAGGGCTTTTTTATTTGACAAAGTTGTTCAAAGCATGGCATCCACACTTTAAAGCGTCAGTAGTCCATTAAGACTGCTAAGATGGTGATAGAGGACATTTTATTATTGTTAGACCTTTATTTATCCATTTAGGCCAATTGAGAACAATTTCTCATTTACAACAACAACCTGAGTTTGCAGCATGCGCTTCTGCTGCCTCAGCTCAGTAAACATGCATTCATAAGTGCGTTATACCTCACAGAATAAAATATTTAGAAAATGTCTATAGTTTTTTCCCCCAAAAACTATGTGTTTAAGCATTTCTGTTATTCCACATTAGGAAAAAGTACTATGATTGATGTGGGAGAAGCAGAGGATTTGAATGTATTTACAGTCGGAAATGGTGGCGTAATACTGTGCTGTGTTCAAGAGGTGGATATGCTTTTTTTGTGATACTACACTAAAGGAAAGGCTCTTCATTGAAATCATCATTTACATGTGCATGCCATTGAACAAAGGCAAAACTAATCCTTAAAATATGTAGGTGTGTCCTACTGCTGGATTTTTTCATACTTAAAGCCATTTCAATTCTCAAAGCACTACCAGGTCAAAAAAATCCCACTTTATAGTTTGGGGCTGCTAAAATTTCAACAGTAGTCATTACATTACAAATCTCGGCAACATGTATTACATTTAGAAGTTCTATGGTAACTTGCTGTTTTGACAGTAAGCAAAGATGGTCTTTGCATGCTTAGCAAGTGGCTAAATGGTTATAACTCATCAAAGCAAAGATGTGCTTTGGGTAAAACATCCAATGTAGCTTCATGACTGTTTGAAAAAAAAATTGAGTATGTGGGCTTTATCTATTGCTACTACGCTTTTCTTTTTGGTACATGAGGCATCTATGTTTGACCTGTAAATCCAGAAAATTTAACATTGATTTACAGTTGTGCTAGGGCACCTATTGAAATATTTGGATCAGTAAATGTATACATGTACTGATCCAGAGAAAAATCTTTTTTTTCCTTAAATAATGTGTTTTTACATCTGTATATTTTTAAAAGACTGGCCCATTTCTTGTTAGACAGTAAATGGTATCTGTGATCAACCAAAGCATTGACCTTCTTTTTGCTCAGAAGGGATTTTGGGTCTTTTTGCAGGGGTTTGGATGAGACCTTCTTTTAGGCAAGATATCTGACCATTTTATTAATAGTTGTACATTTCTCTTTGATTCATTTTATTACTTTGCTTTTTTTTGAGGTTTTTCACTGACCAAATGAAACAGAAAGAAGTAGAAAAAGAAAGAATCATGGCCTCTTTGGTCTGCAAGTTCGCTCCGGCTACTTTAGCTTGGCGTTGACAGACAAGTCCATAGTTAATCCCCAGTCTTTTTCCTTTTTCTTTAAGCTTCAGTATGTTTTGTTCCCTCATGAAATGCTCACAGAAAAAGTCCTTCCCTCATTTTCCAGTTCAGTGTTGGCGGTAGCATGGTATCTGGACTTACCAAGCTGGTCGAAGCTGTAATATAATTTCATATTGATTTCTTGTTGACCTCCCATGAAGCAGTCATCATTCTGTAATGTGCTCCACACGTCTTCTTAATGAAATCAATAGCTCTCCACTGCCAAACTGAAGTCCAACAGGACTGCTTGAGGACTCAGTGTTACAATGTTATATCCTACAGACAAAGGGATTTGAAAGCTTAAAAATGTAATTTGTACCAAACTAGCTAAGAAATATATATATATATATATATATATATATATATATATATATATATATATATATATATATATATATATATATATATATAAAGTAAAATAAATATATAAAATAAAGTCTGCAACTTTTTATGTCTTGTCAACGTTTTCACTATGATTGATTCTTGTAATGCAAGAAATGTAATATTTTTTTATGAAATGGAAAATTTTCATAGTTCATCTTTTTTATTTATTTATGTGGTGGACTATAACATAAGTTGTTTGTAGAAGAAAATATTATTCTTAAATTGTATGTTTTTCATCAGTTTCATTGTCAGCAAGTCCATCACAACCAACCATTTGCATAGTCAGGAATTACACATGTACCGTCCCTCAGTTTTATGCCCCTTGATTTTGACACAGCTCACACACACAGATTATGATTTATGCCCCGAAATTGCTTTGGGGAAATTATAAACAATGGAGGTTCAGATGACGCTTTAAAGACCATTTATCAAGCACACTGTCACAGTTTGTTATGCCTGTTCAGTTTTGCATAATGTGACATGGAGCTTTCACAGGCAAGAATAAAGTGCGTGTTACAATAAAAAATCCTGTTAACAGGAGTCACTAAATCTGTCAGTCTGAAATGTGTATTGTAGTTAAAAAGGTAAATCACTGAAGCTTATTGCACAAGAAAATGGAGCATGTTGAATTGGTAGATAACTAAATGGCTGGAGTGTAACTCAAACCTTGCAAGCCCATGCTAAACACCTACTGTGGTGTATCAATGCCCAGATACTGGCAACAATTGGAAAAATACTGTTAAATATTTACACAAATCTCACATTCAATCTTTCTCGTTGCCGCCCCATGTGTGATATCCTTTTACTCTCTCAACACCCACTATTTATTTGGATGCAATTGCTGTCTAGCAGTGACAAACCTGCTGCGAAAACTGTCAAGGTGACTTTTACACATCCGACCCAATTTGCCAATGGCACCAGCTAAGCCAATGTTGACTGTGGGGCTTTTCCAAAGTTTAATTTTCTAGAGCTGCTTTGGATCTTTACCAAAACACACACACAAACACACACACACACACATACAAAGACATTGGGCTATCATTAAACCTGAAAATAAGCTTGCAGCACAGATTGTTGTAGTGTTTTGTACATAATTATACTTAAACTCGTGAAATGTATGATGCTTGCTTGACTTTAGCTGGTGTAACAGATGTTTTTGTTGTGCAATTAAATGTGTTAAATATTTCAATATTTCCATTCCAGCACTGCATTAAATCAAGATTTAACTATTAACCCCTTCATGCTTGAAGTTATATCCAATGATATTCTTTCGAAATTTTTTCCAAGGTGATGCTCAGTTAAGTAGAGTTCTGAATTAAATAGTGTGTTGTGAATTAAAACTGACATGAAGGGGTTAAAAGACCAGTCTTAAAAAAATGGAAACAGGAAATGATTTGAAAACTTGACTTTGGATTTGAAAACCGATGTTTTCTGAAAAAGAAATAAAATTAAAAAATAAGGAAAAATTCTTTAAGTAGGAATAAACAGGGAAAAGAAACTACATTGAATTTCTGAGTAAAATATTTTTAAAGACATTGCTTGTATTCCCTTGTATTGTGCCAAGAGAACATTTTGCTCCAGCCACCTTAGCTAAAACGCACTCCAGAGAGTTTACTGATGTTGTATCATTTGAACATGCTCAGTCAGTCTGAGTTATCTTTAAATGCCATTTGAATCCATTAAAACGCAGGGAAATGTTGAGACATTTAAACTGTGTAGCTGAAATGTTACCCTTTTGAAAGTGAGACAGACTGTGTCTCTCAGGATGGAGGGAAGATTGCGTGATATGGTGACTGGGCTCACAGCCAAAAATTGGTTGTATACACCAATGACACGCTTTCTCTTTATATTTCCAACCAAAGCACCATAGGGTGTTTAATCAGATTTTACAAAAAAATGTCAAAACAGATTTTTACAAAGCAGCTTTTTTTTTTTTTTTTTACGTTTTAGTAAGAATGTTTAGGATAGGATCACCAGAACCATGGCAAAACATGCACAATATACCATGTCTATGCATGTGTAATGCATACTATATATCAATTACCTATGACAGCTCTCAACTTTTGAGAACGCTGTCACAAAGAATAATGACAAGTTGCCCATGCTGATCGTTGTAGATCAATCTGGAAGACACTTTTGTTACATATTTAGAATTTTAATGCAAAATATGTTTAGTATTCGTGTGCAATCGTGTGTGACCAGCTTGCAAAATAAGAGTCATGATAGAGCCACTCTACAGTGGCTTGACATGCTCAACAGCTTTCTAATGAACCACAAAAGAGAGGTTTCATGTCTGACAGGGGATGATAACATTGTGCAGTATATACTGTGTGTCTGCCACAGTCATGGCAGCTTGAAACATTAACGTGTGTGTTACTTGGTTTTTAGAAGTAAAAGCCCATGCTGTTAAATGCTCTAGATTTGCATTGGGCCAAGACAAGGGGATTGACAATGACGGGAGCAAGTGAAGGATGAGGATGAGGGTATGTGAGGGTAAGAGTAAAGCAAGAAGAGTGTAAACGCAAGCGTGAAAAATTAAAAGAAAAAAAACCTGGGTTGATGGAATGAGCGGGGAAGAGGATGAGGCGATCTGCAAAACTAGAGTTTTTTTCTAATCACAAAGGTGCTGTCCCTCACAGTCGATTTCTACGGCTTAGACACGCAAACATTGGAATTTGAAATCAAAGCATACCACACTTTCAAAAGTGAAGGGGACCAATGTGCTGCTTCTTGATAGAGATTTTTACACAAAGAATGACCTTTTTTGGTGAAAAAAATCAAAATCTGAGGGAGAGACATTGTTCAATTATTTTCTGTGAATGTGACAAAGTAAGGTATGGAAACGACACATCAATGCACATGCGTAGTTATGAAGATCTACAGTCCTCACAACATACGAACATCCTCCTGACAGCCAACCCATTAGTTTATGTCCCTTTGTAGGAGACATTTGTTTTTGGATTGCATACTTTGACTCATTTAACATTCTTTACAAAGTCCTGGTGTTCTTAAAACTGGACTTATTGGCCTTTCCATTGAGATCTCATGTGTTTTGGTGGGATATGGTAAACTTTAAACTCTTAGGGAGACAAAATGGAGACCACAGAGGACATAACGTAGTGGTGTGGTTCTCTGGAGATTTTACAAAAAACATTAACCATCATTCTATCTTTATTTTCCTGTTTGTGGTGCCTTTTGTGTGTGAATTCTATTTCTTGCAATCTAACTTGTGTCTACAAGCCTACATCGTGTCTATGTAGGATCCTATATAAAAAATAATTTCATTATCTATACTTTGGTCTCCCTAAGTCATTCCAACGTCCCTCAAGTTTCCTTACATGTGTGTCACACCGTTAGTTTGGCAGTACATAATCATTAATATTGCAGTAAAACAAATATTGTTTGAATGCCACAAGAGAAGGAGCAACAGAGAAAGCAGTAGGGAAGGTGCAAAGAAACAAAAGAAACAAAGCCAAGCACAGATCCTAAGCAACAAAAGATAAAGAGAAACAGATGGGGAAGAAAAGAAAAAAAAAACAATCAATGAGAGTAGGAAGGGAACAACCAAGGAATATATGAAAGTCTTTAATCATTTCAGGTAAAGAGATCTCAAGATTTTCTCCAGAGAGAGGTGATTTCCTGAAATCTCCTTGCAGATCATTTTATTAGACAAATGCAATTACCTGTTTTTATCTTCTCAACCAATCAGTATGAAACAGAATGGTGGTGTCAGTCTGCCAGTTTCATCATTCAATTTATCATGTGCAAACCTTAAATGGGAATAGACGGAGCAAATTTGATAACTTAGAATTACTTCTTTTTTGCGTTTTGTGGACATTTGTTATATTTGATTCTAACAGGCAGCAGAGTGTTTGTTAAATCCTAATGCTAAAATCTTTTACCTTTTGCATCTTTGGTTTTTGGTTTTTACTTAGACCTTTGTCTTGCTTGCGGCTTTTTAATTTATTTATTGAGTAGCAAACGTGACTCTGTGACTGCATTTACAAGAACAAGGCTTGCACAAATTGTAACCATCCCAGTTAATCCAAAACACCATGATGGAAGAACACTGTCTCCTGCAGGTTGTGGTTGAATACAAGGTATTTATTGATTTTTCCATATTATATATTCTCTGTTTTATTAGCTGACTTGCAAACTGATAAAACCCTTCTCATTTGTCCATACGTTTGATTTGTTGCATTTTAGGCCATTGGTGCACACAAAGTCCTTGGTATATAGTATGTGGTTTTCTGAAAGGAAAAAAAGAAAAAACGAGCCCCTCTTGAAGCCCCAGCTGACATACCTCATGGACCAAAGTATTCTGTTCTCCAACAGTTGGAACAAGTTTGATAAACATCTATGCCACTAAAGAGTCATTTGATGAGGCACTGAATGTCAAATAAACACTTTCACACTGCACTTAAAACCCACATGTTATCAGATATCAACACAATTTTATACCACTGTAAAATGGGCCTCCATAATTTAGAAATCACATTTTAGCAAAACCTTCTGCGACAGGACAGTTCACATACTCTCTCTGATTAGACCATGTGATGCTTTAAAGTCTTTATCATATAAAAATATAGAGAGAGCTTTCATCAGAACATAAAACATTAAGTTGTGAAAAATTTAGTTGGATATTTGATAGAGTGAACAGTTAAATATTCCCCAAAGATAGGTCAGTATAGTCTATTTAAAAGTACTTTTGTGTTTGGCAGACTACTTTTGTACAACAAATCCATTCATTAATAAAAAGCGAAAAAAACACCATCCAAACTGTAGAAATCACAAGATTTTTCTAACTCAAAACATAATATTTTTAATCTGTTAAGTAACGGCAAAACAAACAGCCTTTTTTTTGTGGTAAAAAAAGAGTTCATTTATGCAAAGAAATATCATATCTGTCTATGTACATGTTCAAGTATGTTGGTTCAAATTTGTTCCAAATAGGCATTGAAGTGTCTTACAGCAGAATGAAAGACAAGAGAAACCTTGTTAAAAGAAAAAAATAAAATAAAAGAAAAAACATTCCTTCAGAAATGTCCTCTAGGGTGAACAATGAAAACCTACTTCTCACAGATGTATGTGTAAAGAACGGAATATTCTGAGTTCAATATGTGGTTAATTCATAGCTTTGTTAAAATGTTTAAAGGCCAACAAGCTAACAACAAGTACATCTACATGCATTTTTGCATGCTTCTCTATGCTGAAATTCAAATAGGAAAAGATTTAATTTATTTATAGTCAGGTCATCTTAGTATACAACCAAATTTATTACCTAAACAAAATTCCTCTGTATCCTCAAAGAAATCATTCATTCTTGCTCAAAAAGGTTAAATTCTCAAACACTTTTACTTCTCTTAACATTGTTTTTCAGAGAAATGTTTTGTTTTCTTCACACCAATAATTATTTCAGAAGAAAATTGTCATTGAACGCTTTATAGTAGAATTTAGAAGGAATTGACTGCGACAGACTGGACGTCCCCTCCCTTCGCCCACGAGTGACCAGCAGCCCCGTCACCCCAAAAGGGAGAAAGTGGCTTAGAACTAAAAAAATAGAAACCAGAAAGAAATTAATCTAAGAAGTCTTTCTGGGTATTTATCCCATTGTGGTGGTTTTGGATGCTGTTGTATGCCATTGCTGTCTTGTTTATCGTATGTTGTTCCATCAGTCTGATAGGTTTTTCAGAATATTAGTATTTTCAACACCAAAAACAATCACAAAGACACTTTTTGCCCATCAGAGGTAGGGGTATATTGTGTTCACTTTCTTTTGGAAGACATATGTGGAAATGATGAGGGGTTTGCTTTCCACAGCTGATCCCAATTAAGAAAAATCTGTCATCAAAGCAAAGCATTTAAATGCCTTGCCACAGGCTGAGCATTGGCCACATGTCACCCAGACCATGAAGCCCATGACTTTAGGGTTTATATAAACTTAGTGTTGGACCAGATATTAAAATTCATTTTTTCTTCCTCAGATTTGATGGTTCTGAGCAGAATCCACACTTATCTTCACAAAACACGCCACAAAAAACCTTGCTTTCTATGCAGCTTATTTGGTGCGCGTGGCCAGCATGTGCCCTGCAGCTCATACAGGGTCAGGGGAAATATGCATATTTGCATTTGTTTTATCATTCAAATGTCTGTGGTCACCAAGTCATTTTAATGCACAGTTGACTTCCATCATCTCAGGTTTTTACACAGATCCAGCATCCAGTCAACAGTTTGTTTGTTTTTCCAACACATTTGCTAAACACACAGACGGTGAAAGGGTCATTGCACCTGAGCAAATTTAGAAAAGACACAGGCGTCACCTTCCTGCACCCCATTTGCTGGTTGTCTCCAAATTGACTTAAAGGAATAAAAAAACAATTATCAAGGCAGAAGTCAACCACTAATTAGTGGCTGCAAACCTTTAGATCCTGAAAATGTACCTGACTGGATGGAACAACGTTTCAGCATTCAGTTCATGTACCCCATTATAATCAGACACATCCCTGCTGCAATGATCCAGCAGGGGGAGGAGATGGAAAGAACTAATGCCAACACAGGGTGCTGCTATTCACATTATCTGATGGGTTTTCTATTATTTCTAATACACTGGGACTGCACATTGGACATAAAGAGAGAGAGGCCATGGACTAGTAAACTTGAACATCACTATTCAGGATGAAAGAATGAAGATCTTGGAGGCAGCCTCCAGCAATCAACTGCTAAAAGAATGCCTCTGGCAGCATAGAGTCAAGGAAGATGAGGAGAAAGAGGAGGGACCTTCATCGAAGAATGAGCAAGCCATTGAAAGAGTGGTTGACACGGAAAACTAGGAGAGACTTGTCTGACAGAGGCTTCTCTTTAAGGCAGCATGAGACTGGATATGTAAGCTTTAAAAACATACATTCAGTGAAATTTAGCACAATTCAAAGAGATTGAAAAATAGGGAAAATCAGAAACAAGTAAAAAACATCTGGATTCAACAGCGTTAACATGATTTCATTAGCACATTAGTTTTGAAGGTTTGTGATCTACACAAGTGAAGATCACAAACAAGGCAAATGGAAAACAGAAAATAGGGTAACAATGTTCAAACATAAAAATCCCAAAACAATGGTGCCTATGGGGTACTTGGAGAATTTATTGTTTTGTGATTCAAACATATTCAAAGAACAAAGACAAATATCTTAGAACAAAAACCCAGTACTGCATGGACCAGCTAGGTTAAAATACTGTGTTGAACTTTCACAGCCCCAGCCTGCAACTAATCATGAAAGTAAATCCTGACCAATCTATTGTATTTTTCTTTTCCTGAACTTTTATTTTTCTTAGAACTAATTTCAAAAGTCTTTTTTCCATCATGTGATGGTACCATTGATAAGACCCAAATCTAAAACAATAACAAATAATGTTTAGGATTTTTAACTGATCCAACATGTAATAGAGAGGGTCTGCATTTCTACATAATCCAATGTCAACATACCTATGAGGTACTGCTCAACTCCGCCTGCCCCATACCTCAAGTGGATAAGAGCAGCAGTCAGATTGACTGACAGTGATATCTATTAATCAACTACTAAAGCCCATCTAGCAAGATAAAGGACTTAAATCAAGTCTCATTACATACATTGTGAAGCAGCCCATCTGTCATAGCATGTCATGGCAGGATGCACCATGCTTGATCAAAGTATGTTTTATATGTATGATATTCACTGGGCCAGGGCTCTCAACCATAACACGGAGAGACAATATGAAACAGGCATCTGCAGAGGTGAAGTTGAGCTGGGGCAAGACTGCAGGACTGTGATGTCATGGCTCCCCCTATAGTTTGATGAATGTACAGCATTTCATAGGGGAGCTTCGAGTCATTTGTTTTGTCATATGACTCATGCGATGCAGCATGGGATACTTTTTGCAATGTTTGTTATGCTTGAAATTTGTCAAACTGTATTAGAACACAGCAGGAAGAGTTATTAAGATTTCACCGTATTTTTCAGCAAAAGGAGAAATGATACTTCAAATGAAAGGGAATATAGAGATTCTCTGTCTTGTGTTGTAAAGGTTGCTCTATCAAAAATCTAGCTGTTGCTGTAGAATTTTCATGGAGCACAGTATGAGGAAAGCAGATCAGAGTGTTTTATCCTCTGATGTCAGACTTACCAGGATTACTGATCCAACCTCCCACTTGTCAGGAATACTTTATATTTTCATCTGTATTCAGAAACTCATAAGAATCTGCAATGCTTCAAAATATTTTGGGAATAGCTCAAATGAACCAGTTAGCACTGATATTGCAATTATTGTTAGAAGTAAAAGAAAATGCAGTCGTAAAGGCAAAAGTTTTGTATTCCATTGTACACCTCTAACAAGGGCATTCACCAAGTCCTTGCAAAGAGTTAAGGAATTCGAACCACATGTCGGATATCCAAGCTCTGTTTCTTTATTCCTGAATGGAGTCTTAGTTATAGGTAGCCCTGGTTCCTCCCTTCCAATAGGGTCAGGAGGTTAGGCAGGTTGCCATTAAGCCCCCCTTTATCCTTTCACCCTGTACTCCTGTACCTTACCCCACCCTGTCATTCACAGTGCCTGAGAAGGGATCCAGGCTTTGTACTTGCTTCATCACCTCCATGCTTTTAAGGCTCTGGAGACTCGACTGTGTCTCAAGTAACAGCCCAAGGGAGAGACATTTTTAGCCTTACCTGCAACTCAATGAAACACAAGATTCGCTCAGGAAGCATCATTCTGACAGTAGCATTTTAAACGGAATATTTGATTTTTTTTTCTTTTTTGTAATTTATTTTATGTAACTGCAGGGTCTGTCTTAAGGTCTGCTCTCAGTAATACATGGTAGAAAAAAAATCCTGAAGTTGCTCAAAAAGCAGAGAGCTGCATCAAAATTACATTTCCTCTAAAGTCGATAACAAGAAATACCATGTGCTAAATTAATGAAGGAAGCAGAAAAAGATTCCAAGTTATCGCCAGAACCTTTGAAGAGATGTGCAAAAAAAATGTGTAAAAGAACTCTGCTATTTCTGACGTGATGAGCATCTAATATCTGTGTCAGTAAAAATTCTGTTCTGTAGGAAATCTTCTCGAAGGACCAAACGAGTCCTGCTGTGTGCCTGAAAGATCAGCGCTGACATTAAAGGAGAAACGGTGCAATTTCTGGGAAGTATTACATACACAGGAATGAGGGAACAGAGGAAAAAATGTCATATTAACAGAAACTGAGTGAGAGCCGGTCTTAGCTGATTAAGATCAGAATTGGTAGTTATTCCACCAAAACTAGAAAGTAATGATTTCACGGGTGTTACATCAATCTATGGGAGATGGGGGAGCATTTTCTATGAAGGGAGCAGAATTTACCGCTCTTACGCTTCATCAGTGTGCTGCAGCAGAGGCTGTAAATCTGCACATTGATCAAACTGCAGAGCCAAAGGGATTCAGAACCTTATCTCGCAGCAAGGGCTCAGCAAAGTCAGAGTTTCACTCCGAGAGTGAGTGATGGCAGGAGCTTCGTGGTGTCTTCCTGGACCCCACATCTCACAAGCACTAATACATCCAGTACACGCGATCATCATTTTTTTTTTTTTTTGCAAAGCTAGCATGCTTGATTGCATGCTCTCATGAAGTACAGAACAGAATGTGAAGTTAGAAAGTCTGCTGCATGTTGGTGATTTTACTGCAGGTACATCTATAGAAGAGGTTTATTGTCCTCCTCACAAAAATACATCTGGAGGTAAACAAAAAGCAGGTCAAATCCATACCTTGGTGTCAGCCCACCATCTATGTTTGTCTCGAGATGCTAGCTCCCAGACTCGGCTTTGCTCCCTGTGAGGAGCCTGAAGGCTAAAGAGACAACTAACTGAGCCTTCTAGGCAGATGGAAGGCAACGCTCAGACAACAACCTTTGCATTCACAAACTCACAAGGTAGTAATCCCATGTGGCAGATCTTGGGGGAGGGATGACAGGGCACCTGCTTGCACAAAAGAGAACTTCATCTTGCTAATCCCAAGGCTACACGTTCCTACCTCCTTGTTCTAACCCCTGAAGGCATCGCATTTGAGATGTCTGCATCTCTAGGAAAGCAGCCGGAAATAGCTTAAAAGAATAAAAGTCCTCTTATTTCTTTTTTTGGTGTACGGGGGTAGAAGCTGGTATACCTGTGTGGAAGATAAGATGCCAACTGGAAGAAAAAGAAACTGTCATTTAACAAATATTTCTTTGAAGATGGTTTTGTCTTCTGCAAAAAAATTGGAAAAAAAAAATCTGAACAGAAACTTGAGTGAGTTTGATCAGCTCACAGCCAGTCACCTGTTTTTGAGCTTCCCTTAAACAGATTCTGATGCTCCTAATCTTCATGATATAGTCTTCATAGGCTTTTTCAATTAATTCTAGACTTATCTAGTAATCACTGTGGTGGATCTTAATTAATTTTGTACAATAATTTTGTTTCTCTTATCAGGAAGAAAGGATTTCTCTGAAGTTCAAGAAAGGTTCCAGTGTCAGAAAGTACCCATCTAATTTAAGAGCATTAAATACTCAGAACCTCATTCAAATATATTAATGTATTGTAAAAAGAAAAAAACTAAAATAACAAAAGAGGACTTTTAAATAGAAGTTTTTCAGTATCACATTTGTAACAAAATGCGATTGTGAAAGTTTTATTTTTTTATTTTTTTATTTTTTTTAGAAATATCTAGCATCACACTTCTGAGACACTTACTATTCCTTTTCTTTTTAAGGGGTGGGGGGTAATATAGCAAATTCCAGATGTTTCTGTGTAAGAAGCAAAAAAGCAGTTCCAGGAGAAAAAAATGAGCAAAATAGGGAAGGGGAGGATAAGTTCAACTTTTTATTTTTGTATAAAAAAGAACACATGCATACTATCCATGTGATTCTCCATCTATACAGGCTTAGCCATAAATCATACATTTGGCCAGATTCATGTGCATCTTAGGCAAGTAGGGAAAGCGGGGAGACAGAGGGTAACGTGAAACAGGGACAATAAGCACAGGCCTGTGTTTTCAAGCTGGATAAGGTATTGAAAAATCCATGAGGTCTTCCTTTAGGCAAAAGGTGGGAGGCTATTTTTATTTGATTTTGTTTGATTTCCTTTTTGCTTGATTTCCTAGTAAAGCTTGTAATTCAGTGTTCATGAGACAATGATCTCACCAATTGTAACTTACTCTAAGGCCCATATCCTGTTATTAAAAAGTATTACTCAATACATAGATTTGCTCATCAAAGCACAACCAACCTTTTAAAATGCATTTTCAAAAAATTAAACATACTGTAATAAACATTTACCATAATATTTATTTGTTTGTGTTTCTTCACCTTGTTTTCACTTTTTTTTATCATCCAACCTGTTTTAGCTATTTATGTAATGAATTATAGTCAACATATCTCACTGTCAGTTTGAAATAAAATTGACTGAACAGTAAAATGGAATGAAGAGTGAGTTTGAAAGAATTTTTGTGGATGGTGGTTTTGCCAACAAACAAAAAGTTTTCTAGAAAAAAAAATCTTGAAAAATGTCAAAGGTTTTCAATTTTTTCACGAAAAGTTTCATTCCCAATTTCTTTGTAGAATTTAGAAAGTGTGTGACATACTTTTTGATGATTAATCATAAATAAAACAACATAGTAATAATGAAAGGTCATTGTCTTTAGAGATATTTTGTATTTTCTTTAGTCAGTGATAGAAAGTTGGGTTAAGTAATGTTAAAGACTGACGAGTGCTAGAATCTTTGGACTCATTCCGAGGACGTATGGTCAGTATGCTGGTGAAAGGATGCTGAAGTTGGAAGAAAGTCATGAGGAAGACCAAAGAGGAGTTTCATGAATTTAGGGAAGGACATGAGGGTGGTTGGTGTGAATGAGCAGGATGCAGAGAATAGGATTAGCAGGAGGCGGATGATTCGCTGTGCTGACCCCCAAAGGGAGCAGCCAAAAGGCAAATAGAATAGAATATACTAAAATTTAAAAATGTAATGCATTTTTTTCCCAGATGCAGACAATGCCTTAAACTTTGGACAGTAATTGCATTTTTAAAAAGTAACACTAATCATTTTTTTTAAATGAAGCCTCATATTGGGATAGGACCTTTGTGTGGGATTCATCATAGTAAAGGTGGATTAGATTAGTTCTGCGTCATACTGGAACCTCATAACACTCACTTTTTAGATGAGAAATAGAAAACTGAGCTTGACCATGAAACTCTGATACATGCATTGAGATCATACAGCAGTTTGCAGTACAGAACCTACTTATTCTTTGTTGCAGTTAGCAAGCTACAATGTGAAGTCTTTACACGTTTTTAGCAAAATTACTTATTTTCAGGGAAAAGAATAGGATTTGAAAATAATTCCTAGAAAATCCGACTAAGCCAGTTTTAATGAATCTTTGAACAAATCTAGTCTTTGAAAAAAGATCAGTGCACTTAGCAGAAAAAACAAAGAAGAAAATGTTAATCATTAATATACAGCAAGTATCTTTTCTGAGCGCTCAGACCTCGAATAAAATTAATATTACAGGTATTTACTGCACAAAATCTTTCCCTTTCTTTCTCTTACAAAAACGTGTTCTGATATCATAATCAGTATTTGTAAAGAGAATGAAAAGGATATAATAATGTCAAAAAAAAGTAAAATAGGCCGTGACCCAAGCTGAATAAAAAGTGTAATAAAAAAGACATTAATTCATTGCGCACAAAATTTCACAAAACAAATCGATACTTGAGTGAGGTTTTGCAGGCTTCTGGTGTGGAAGCATTTTTAATAAAGGTTGGATTAGTAAGGAGCTCAAGTGTGAAAAAACTAAAAGAAGACTGTCATTCAAATGCTGTGAAAGAAAAACTGATAAAGAAAGGATTCCACCAGGCACGAAAAATTTAAATGAGTTCTGTCATGTTTGTGTTTCACTTGTTTTAGGTGAGAGGAATTTAAGCGTTAGAAATTGTCTTTGTGCCTTACCTTTTACAGGCTGGTTGAATATTTAGATGCCCACCAGAGCACTCATGCACTCTAACCTTAGGCTAGTTGTGTCAACCAGTCATTTTCCGTCATAGATCTTTAAGGGAAAGGGTGAAATGCTAATTCTTTATGTCCTTTACTTTTACTGAAAAAAGGAAACCATTGTTGTCATTGATTAAATGTGCTTTTCCTCAGTTTGCTCCTTAGATGTTAACTGTTGTATGTTAAGCTATGTCTCTGGTGTTTTTTACTTTACTGTAATGCAAATGACACCAGAGTAATTAAAAAAAGTGCTAAAGTATTTATTTACATTGAGGCAATACAATAATATTACTTGTGATTTCAGTATTATTTGAGTTAAGTCAGGGTTTTTTTTTGTTGTTTTTTTTTTTTTGGTTCGTGCAGCCTTTGAGTAGCGATATGGTCAAGAACAGTCTTTTCCTTTATTTTTTTCATATTTCTTTGGAACTAATGCATTAAGAGTTGCTTTTTATTATTTGTATGTGCCGAAAAAGTTGTGTTGTTGTAAGGAAAAAAATAAAAAATTCTCATACTTCTGGAGCCAGATGGCTACAGTATATAGCTACCTCCCTGATCTCTCATTCCCAGCACTTCCCTTCATCTGCCAACTCTCCTTCTCTGCTCTGTTTCAAATGTCACTTTGTTTGCTATATGAGGGGGAGGGAATGGTAGAAGCTCAGACGAATATCTGCCCCAGCGAGACATTTGCTTTATCATACAATGTTTAATCGCAAGTCTTTCCTTAGATGAAAACACACCAGACTCCTCTGGGTCATTTTTCCTGGGGCATTTTTCTCCAGTAAATTACAGTATATAGTTCACTGAGGCCAGCAGCCACTGAGCCTTGCTTTATGGTGGCAAAAGCATTCATTTTTACATAAAAATATGTTTTAACGACAAGTTTCAAAGCAAAACCAAACACTGTGGTAAAAACTCAAGTCATACGATTTGATCAAGATCTGCTTCATTTCAACCCCGGCTGCTGGCAAAGATGAGGTGAACAGCGGTTTGTCGCTGTGTTTTTTTTTATAATCGAATCCTTCCACAGCTCTCTGAAAAGCCATAAATCATTCACCTAATTGAGTCACAGCCCAGTTATTAGCAGTGATTGGAAGTACGATGGCTGGAATGATTCCCTTTGATTCAGTGGCATGGTATGCAATAGGGGGGAAACATTTACAGCGCCCCCTGTTGAGACCAGCTTCTCCCCTGGCAAATTAATTCATAAACAGGATCAAAGCTAAAAACCAGCAGTTCGTTTGACATATTTAATTTCCTCTATAAAGAAAAGATATCCCACATCCGTGACTTAAAATGTACATGGTCAGTTCAGAGAAAGAAGCAGTCTTTAAAAAAATAATAAAAGTGTTTAAAAAAAAGTGCATAGGTACTTACAATATGTTGGCACATTTAGAAAAATATCTACATATTACAGAAGAATACGTCCGCAACAAATAAAACATACATAAATAATACCGCTCTGAACCCCCTAATGGAAGAAATGGTTACACCAAATATATACTTGATCATCAAAAAAGTTTAAAAGAAAAAAAACTTCTTAGAAATATATTTAGTAAATGATGGATCCCTGTTTAAATCAGATTTGACGGCTGCAGTTGTGCAGTGTTGGCAAACAAAACATAAGCAGCTGATAAACATAAGAAGATATTCATACTTAAATTAAGGTAATCTGGGAGTTGATGGACACTGATTAAAGAAGATTATCAGCACTTTGGTAGGCTTGGCCCCATGTTCAGCGTGCATGCATGCAAGCGCCCATATAAAGGCCTGCTGCTGTTCACGGAAGATATTCTTTTTTTTGTTTTTTTTGCACTGCAAAAAAAGAATCTTCAGGAAATAAAATTCTTTTTTTCTGTCTTCCAAGAAAAATAATCTTATGAAGAAAGTTTTACAATAGCAAACTAATCTTTTATTTGAGAAAATGTGTCTTTATAGAATGTTTTCTTAAAAAAGTTCTTATTGATAAAACCAAGTTTCTTACCCTATTGGAAGATTTCTTTGCTTATTCAAAGAACATTTACAAAAAATGTTTGACAAATTTATAAGGGGGCTGTTTTGCAGAGTGTGGATGTTGTACATCATCCTGATGTGAGGTTTAGAATTCAATGTTGTCACACTAATTATATGGAAATCTATATGTTGTGTTGTTTGTAAAATCTGTATTTTCTGGCAAAAGTTTAAATGGTGAGTATAGACTGTCATATTGTTACCAGCATAAACAATCCTTCAAAATTTAACACATAAGTCAGAGAAGTTCACAAAGCACAAAGTTACTTACAAAGTTTGTCATTTCCATGGATGGGGCAAAATTAAATGTTCTGCCCAAAGACACATCAGTTGGCAAAAGAGGGAGTTGAGCCAACAGCCAGCTGACTGAGAGGCAGCTGCATCTGAGATACAGTTCTCCCTGCCCGAAACTTGGCAGCACCTTCGTCAATTTACACTCTAAAGGTCTGTCAGACAGTGAAGCCCCCTGCATGCAGAGGTTAATAAAAAACCAGAGCCTTAAGTCTAAAACGACAAGTGTAGGAGAGACATTGAAATTAGTTTAAGGCTTTATTAAGAGAACCCAGGGATAGATTTCCTGTCACCGAGTACCCATGCTGATGAGATTGATATACACAAAGGAGAAAGAAAGGAGTGAAAAATCTGTCCATCTTTCCAAATGCCTCTCATTGTCTATGAGTCCAGACTGGCTGATTAGCAAACTTAACAGAGCTGTCTGCTTCTTAAGTAATTAAGAGATTACCTGGCTGGTTTCTTTCCACATTTGACAAGAAGCTAAACCCCCAGCAAGACAGACTCCTTTGTGGAGGGCAGACTCCCACACAGTAGAGGCCGATAGCTGCTGTGTCAGTGAGCTGGCAGCTTCCTTTTCAAGGTACCCTTTACCCCTGCTCAGGCCAGTGGGTCTTCGTCAGGGGCTGAATGGAGATAGTGTACATCTGCTTGTTAATGAAGCTAAAAAGCAATTTACGGCTCCTTGGATCCCAGTGGACTTTCTTCGAACTCCTTAACAACTGACCCTAATGAACTCTTTACAGAAAGTTGCATTTTATCACAAGTTTACATAACTGAAAAAAAAAGGAATTCTTAGAACTTGCTGATGTTCACAAAGAACAATATAAAGTGCAAGTGGCAGTGAGGTGAAATAACTGACCAGTGTAATGGCAAATAGCACATTTTCCCATACATCACTACCAAATCCAAGTCTCTGATTCAACTGATTCAACTTGCAACACACGTTCAATGGCAATATAGAGAACAAAAGCTGAAAAAACATCCGTAACAACACGTGAAAGAGTTTTAAATGTGGAAGCCCAAAACGTCCATTTACACGCGTTTACATAGACTTCTCATTGAGAGTGATCGCTTGAATATCCATTTCCAAGCCCGGTGAGAACATAGAAACCGACAAGAAAAATGATTGCATTACACATAAAATGTTAGACTGAGTTAGCAGTAGGGGAGGTAAAAGTAAAAACTTTAAGGGTTTAAGGAAAACAATCAATATAACCTAACCTTTACTGCTCTAATTGTGTCTCAGAATATATGATTGACTGGTATTTATTAACCAAAATTAGGCTCGAAAACCCAATATTTTAGATTTCTTCCTCAGTAAACTGTTGAGAAGGCTTTGAAGCGAATAATTGCATAAAACTTTTCCGAACATTGCTTTCAGATCTCCCGTCATTTTATGATACTGAATTGAAAGTTGGAGGAATAACTCAAAGAAAGAGCTGGATCCACATGCACCTATACGCTGTGTTAAATTCAGTATCATTCCACGTAATATTGGTTTCCAAAACTGGGCCTCTGGTTATGACAGACTGGCTCGATTACAGCTCACTTAATCAAATTCTTTTTTTATAGAATTTCCAGCAGTTTTTAAATGTGCTTCCTAGCTCTTGCTGTTAAGTTTCCCCTTAGGTCAAGATGTGTTTGGAGCTGTTGAACAAGTACCTTCAGTGTGCATCAAAGAAAATGTTCTAAAAACTATTATTTTAACAAATTAATCAAAGCTATAGTATTGAGTCTCTCTTTAACAGAAAAAATAATGTTTAACTGCTCCTAGAAATTACTGCTGCAATAGAAAGATAATAAAATAATAAAAAAATAAGTAAACCTTTGATGCTCTTGTATTAAGAAAACACCTTAGACAATGTTTGAGTAAGACATTACTTAAATGATAAGATTTTTTATTATATATCTTCCTATATTATATAGTTCTTTTTTACCTGTATTAGCTCTAAAGTAAATAATAAAAGCAAATCATAATTACAAAAGAAATGTAGTTTGCATTTAGATTTGATTATGCATTATTTTTGGAGTTTAACTGGAAATCATTCTTGCTGATAAACAATGAATGTAAATGTCAGCGGCCCAGTTGCGTATAATTAACTTAATTTTTCAAAAGATGTTTTTAGCTGTTTTGAGCATAAATACTAACTCGACAGCAATGAAAAACCTACACTGCTCTGGATGCCTGCTATGTCATCCATATGACAACATTAAGTAAACATGCAAAGGGTTTTCTGGTTAAATCAAGCTGTTTTGCTGTTACACTTGTTTGCTCACAAACCTGATATTTTTTAATTAAAGAATGAGAGAAAACCCAACATCTAGCATTACACTGGGGGGAAAAAAAGCTTGAAATGTCTTGACCAAAACAGCAAAGAGGTCAATAAAAAACTCTACAACTTTTAGAAAATACTAGTCAAGATTTTAACCCTCTCATGGCAAACTTACTTTTTTATTTTGATACACTTCTTTGAATTTGCCTAGACCCAGTGGTCTTTTAATTACAATGATGTCGTTTTTTGGCAAAATAAAACAATCAAGGGTCGTTTTCAAGGACATACTGTGACTGTAAAACTGCCTTTTTATTTCCCATCATCCCTTTGTTTACATTCTCTCCCGTTAGCTTACAACCCCTAATACCCCAAGTCTAACATTACCTGTGAAGCAAAATATCAAGCAATATCAGAATATCAGAGTTATCTATCAGTACAGTTTGGGCCACAAAGTCGTACATGGATCTGGTTGTCTACAAGTATATATATATATATATATATATATATACTATTTTCATTGGAGTGGGTCATTAAAATAAAAATCAAGTGCAAGTTGGAGCTGTTTTTTAAAGTGAGAAAATAGATCATTAAAAAGTTTTAGCTTGTGTGCAACAATTTGGTGTATGTTTTTCCATAGGATAAAATGTGCCATTTTCACATGTATGCTCGCCAAGCTTTCCTGCATCAAGCGCACAAACTAATTGTCCAAGGTCGTTTCTGTCTAGGAAGAGTAAGAATACATCTACTCAGTGATGTGCGGTAACGTTCACAATAAGTGAGGCACTGATGTCATCAGTCAGATTGACAAAGTTAACCCAACAGAGCAGCTTATCAACCATTTGATTGGTAACAGTTAAAGTGTGCTGTTTAAAATGTAATTTCCACATTTTTCTTCCGTTTACCGAGTGTAGCATTGAAAAAAAGCCCCAAACTGACTTACTTTTACTTACGTCCATGCACCACTCCTTCAGAAGAAACACACGGATATGTAGAAGTTTTCCTTTTCTTTCTTCATTCTTTAAAGTCCCTCTTTCTCAATGGAGATCACTGCAAGTGACGTGTCTAAAAAAATTGCTGAGTTTAGACACATAATCCTCTATTTAGAAAATAATGCTAAGAAATATTAAAGAATAACTGCACAGCTTCACTTGACTTGCTACCCTTAATGCTATTATTCTTTAGACATGGTGTCACATTCTCTGGGATCACCAACGTCCTCTGTTGAGGCACACGTACTGCGTGCCTCACCTAGTACATTTCTAATGCACAATTTTAGCTGTTAAAAAAGAAAGACTAAATGGGTCGTGAAGTGACACCTATATAATTAGATAGTAATAAGCGAGAAATAAGCAATAAATACAATAATATAGAGCACCTTTTGTGATGATTAAAAGACAGAAACAGTAAAGTGCATGTGTCAGCTGCAGCTCAGTCAGTGTGAGAGTTGCAGGCTGGGCACAGGAAAGGCACAGGCTGCTGGTGTATCACCTGCTGCTTTCTCGTGGATTTGAACTGGAAATTTGTAAAGAAACGTTAAAAACCCACACAGAAAAAAGGTTTGAATAGAATAGACATCTCTTATATTGATTTTTTAAATTTTATTTGAAAGAAGTATATTTGTTTCATTTAATTTATGCATATTTAAGCTATATTTTGCCTCCCTTGCCTGCACGTCAGTGCATCCACTGCTGTATGTCCAAGCTTGGGAAATCATTCATTCATATCAAGATGTTCAGTTTTAAAGCAGTAAAGTGAGACACTTATAAAACCTTACCATGAGCTGTTTCAGTCTGACCCAACAATGTGCAGCAACACTTGTGGTCCAACACCTGTGGTCTTTTTGGCTTAACATTCATAGTTTGATTGCAATTTCGGACGCATTTTCTATAAAAACAATGTACACAGATTCATCGTAGATCTCTTTTTATGCCAGAAGTTCACACACCAAATGATCTAATTATTTCTTGCATGTCTTAAATTAAACCCCAATCGCATATAATATTAACAGTCCAGCAGTAGAGATGTTTATGGGAGGTTGGTACATTATGAAAACTGCTGATTCATAAGCATTTTGGTCTGACACATTTGAACACAATTACAGACTACATCACTAAAATGGCCATGCAAGCAGTGTCCCTGCAAAATTAATAAGACAGTGGTGGGTTAGAGAGAGTAAAGACAGCGTTCCCTCCCCACTGTGGGAGTTTTTGGGATTGTGACAAAAAAATGCTTGGTTTATCTACAGCAAGGCCAGAAGTCTGCAAGGAACAAGCTGACTTGATTCAAAGACAGTGTGGGATGGAAAGAAAAGGAGGAAAGACAGAAGCACAGAATTAGTTTGAGAGGAAAATGATTTAAAGGTCTAATAATAACCGTTATAGCTGCCCCCATTCTTGAGTTTCCTATATTTTTCCTAATGGAATCCTCTCTCAATGCTCAGCATACCAATCACATATTAAACAGCCTCTCCACTGATCATTATGAGGTTTATATCAACCGTCTATCTATCATGAGGAAACAGAGAATTGACAAATCACATAAGGGTGTTTAAAATATTTAAAGTGGCACAACGGGAAATACTTTTGTTTTATTCTGGTTTTAGTTCCATTAAAACTGATACCACTAAATAATCTATTGCAAAAAGGAAAAAAAAAACACAATTTCAACAATTACACAGTACAAACAGTGTGCTTCTGATAGAGTTTGTGGTTATGCTGCCTCATAAAGTACAGTTCAGATTTTATATTGTAAAACACAGTTTTGGCAAGGCAAGTTATAATGCGTTCCTAATGCTGTATTGGCCTAAAAGTATATGTTTTTTTGCTGTTTGACTGAGATTTTTGTTGGGGTTCACATGGGGAATCTATGATTTACATGATTTTTTTTTTCTGCTGAATATAGTTCCATATCTATAAAAGGCCATTAATCATCAGTTAAACAATCATCAAGGTCCTCTCATTTTTCCAAATGCAAACAAGATGTAGCTACACAGATGTTTTTCTTTTTATATTCTATACCGTTGATGAATAAATGTTCTGAAAACATAATGAATTAACGCTAGATGCACACACAAAATAAGACAACAATGATCAAAATATCACAGGAGTTACTCTTACAAAACGTTGCTATGAGAACTGCATGTTTTCAACCTAATTGCAAGTTTCTTTTCTTCACTCTGCTGTCTCAGTCTGGAGGCAGGATGTCAGGATTTGTTAGTTAGTTATGATGGACTGACATAGTAAATGAATCTGTCATCCCATTTACCTGCTATGAATGGTTAAAAGGTCCATCTGGGACTTCTTCACAATGTAACCGAGAGAAAGAAGGAAAGCTTAAATTCAAACAAAGCTCCCAGTTCTAAAAGAGACTCCTCTTTTCTTCTCATTGATTTCTGATCCATACCATCAGACTGAAATGTAACCTCAGCTGTAGCACTGCACAGATCCACAGTCCAGGATGGGGAGGGGCTGTAATAAGAGAGGAGAGTAAAGGAGGATACATGGCCAGACATTGTCATAAGGCAGAACTGGACCCAGATGAATTGTATTGGTCCAGCTTGACCAAATGGCCTTATTGTATGCATGCCATGGTTTTACCGGCTTTGTTCAGGTGTTTGGTTTCAGGAGAAGATTATAAGAAGAAAAGAAAAAAAAAATAACACTTGTAGTCATGGTAACAGGGTAAAGAATTTTCCTTGAAAAGTTCACATCCAGCATATCACATGTATATACAAAAGGACATTATTTTGTTATATATAATAATTTATAAATAAAAAAGAGATCCTGTTCAACTGTCACTGCAAACTGACTTTATGCATGATAACCTGTTTGTTTCCATTGCTTTCACCAAATTTTTGACCTTCATTGAAACTTTATCTTTACTTCCTAATTGAACAGTTCTTTGCAAGACTAATCTGCAAGGCTTGTGTACACAGCAGTCCTGAAAGTTTCTGCAAATTAAAGACTTATCTTAATCCTTTCTTCCCAAACAACTCATTTCAAATGTTTCTTTGTCTTTGTGACAGAGGAGTAAGAAATACCTCAAGCAAACCCAAATTATCATGAATTAAAACATGCATGTAAGAAAAGACCTGTCATGTCATGTAAGGACAGGTCGACACGTGTTTAGGAGCAAGAGCAAGTCATTCAGAACTACATATAAGGCATAAATGTCGGGCAAGAAACGCAATCATGTCTGATGTAACAACTTTCTTCTACCATAAAATGTCCGTCAATAATTGTCTTTTATGTGTAACTTGTTCTGCCAACAAGACACGAACACCTGTCTCTCTAATCCTTCCAATTAACCTGGAGACTAGTACCAAGCTTGGGTTACAGCCATCGTGGCTTGCTCATCCTTTATTCTGGCGCGTCAGCCTGTGTAATCTTCTAATCAGAGTAACCCAATCCTCTACTTCTATTCACAGTTTGAGCCGAAAAAAATAGAGGCTTGGGAAGGAGACGGTTTCCGCCTTCGTGTCTGCCAGCCCCGGCATTTGGTCTCTTCAAGGCTCCTGGCCATCCTCCTCGCCTTCATTTTCACTTTCATTTTCTTGGTATGCGGCACATACTCTGGTTTAGCCCACATCTGAGTTTATATTCCAGTCACAGATGTAGTGGCTGAATTATATGGGACAGGTATTAAACTGAGTGATTTATTTTTCTGAGATTGAAACCAGACCATAGCCCGGAGCCTGTCATGTGACTTGACTGCCCACAGTCTATCTCCTGGTTTTACACAGCACTTCTTTCAAACAAGGCCGTGTCCTCAGTGGCCGCACTCATTCATATTGATCCCATGAATGCAATAAGAAATAGATAAATAAATAACTCCCTGTATTTTAAATGGGAACGCTTTATGAAGACAACAATGGATAAACAGCAAAACAATACAAGAGCATTTGAGACCAGTTGCTATGTGCCATATGAAACATCAACCTTTTGCAATCTTTGTGCCTTTAGGCAGGAATGATTAGCCATGAAAGCTTAGCCGTCCTTTGCCTCATTGCACAGATGTCACTGTTGCACCAAAGTGATACATTGAGAGACACAGAAGAACAGGTGTAGGCAGCCTGTGGAAAGGTCTTAGGGGAAAGGCTATTAAAAGAAGTGGCAGAGCAGCTTTGGGGCCACTGTTGGAAGCAATGTATTGATCCATCTTCTGTTCTCTTATTTCCTTCAATTTAGAAAGTGGATTGTTGAAGAAACACCAGAGGAAATACCCGCCTTGTATTGTTTTGGCTTTGTTTTCCCATGCATTATACAAATTAAGGTGTTTAAGCAGAGTAGCATAAAACTAGCTATGGCAAAGTACACCCTCAACCCCACAGCAAAATATCTGTCCTTTCTAAAGAGGCCAGCCCTCGCAAATAAAACCACCTCTGTGGACAAGCTTCCTGGAGCCTCATTGATACAGTCAATCAGTTAAAAGCTTGTAAAAACCCTTTTTGCATTAGGCTGTTCAACAAAACAGGAAGCTGGAAAAGAGGTTTTGTTGCCTTGGTATTGTTGCCTGACATAGTGTGACCCTTGAATGACACAAGGCTTTGACCATACACGTAAATGCAGGCCCAGTGACCATAGTTGTTCCCTGCTAAAATTAATGTGCACATAAATGTTTAAAATCCAGAAGGGGTGTTTTTATTTTTTTTTTTGTAATGCACCTAAGAAGTCTCATTCCGTGACTATGATAAAAAATACAACCACATTCCAGAGTTACAGCTCCCATGAGAACCATGAAGATGTGGAGACAATGTATACTGATGTGAAGTACAGGATTTTGGAAAAGATGTAAGATGAGCCGGACAGTCAGGGGGCCTATACTTTAGCCTTTATTTGATACAAAGGGGTAAAGTATCCTGTGTAAATGTTTACTCACTGTCTGGATTCCTAGTGTTTAACCTCCTTGACAGTGGACTTGAGATGGCAGTAATGGTGCTATCTTTAAACGCTCATCATATACCTTATCACAATCTAAATCCTAAGCTTTCAGGCTGATGATCTTTCCAAATATCCTTTCATGCATTTCTTATCTGATAAACACACCAGCTGTTAGTGTCAATATGCTCCAATTTTCAGCAGCAACCATTGATTTATTTGTTTTAGTGGCCTGTAAGAATACGTATGTGCAACAAATTTTTCATGTAGTATAAGCTTTATAAACTTTGTACACATTTATTGCATTTTAAGAACAATAAAATAAAGGTACTTTTGACGACAGCTAAAAAAAATCTACTTTATATCTGCTTGATGACATAATTCTGACACCAGAAACCTTCTGACTTCTCAGAGATTTAGCCAATTGAATGCATTTGCACTCAAGGGCATAGTTCTTGAAAATAATCTTTATCAAAGGATTATAAGTCTAATTTAAATGTAATTATTAGTCGGAAAGGAAAAAAATATGTATAACTATAAAAACGCACAATTCTTATTGAATTTATTTAAATAGATGTGGGTGACACTTCACAATAAAGGTTTCATTATTAACGTTATTTGATGCATAATTAAGTATTATTCAACTACTAAATAATGTGTAACAGACACTTTTATGCTTTACTTTGCATTACTAAGTGTAAAATGAGAAATTTGATAAAGAGTTATGTGTTTAAAAGATGAAGACATCTGGTTATCTTCACAAATAATGACGCGAACACAATAAAGAAAAGGAAACAAAAGGAAAAAAAAACTCACACCATTCCCTATTACAATACTTGAAAAAATAGGAGCACAAAAACACACACACATATGTATTTTTTATTTTTTTCCCCCAACCATTCAGACCTTTTACTACAGAAACACAATCCCACATAAAAGTTTCGATGTTGTGATAGGATCTGGACTGCAGACAACACCTATCAACCAACATAAGCTTGTTTCTATTTTTAAATATGTAGAATAGTCTTCTGTTCAAATACTTGCAGACTTGAGCATGTTGTTGGACCTGGCTGATTGACAGGGAACACGGTCCAGCAGGAATGTTGCATGCTGAAACAACAGAATGGATTATACACTGCTCCAAAAAGGTAATTCAGCACGGAGCGTGGAGAAAGCTGTCGGCCTTTCCAAGACATCTGGAAGGCGTGCAAGATGAAAATCTGAAAATGCAAACAAAATGGGAACATTATCAAGAAGGGTTGTGAAAGGGAAACACACATGCAGGATATGGATGGGACATGGCAAAAAACGTCTTTGCTTCATCAGTTGACTGTGATGAGGTGCAAAAAATATTTAGCAAAGAAATATATATATAAATATATATTTTTCTCTCTGTGTGACTTCCTAGACATTGAAAATGCATCCATATTTCACATTTTATAGAGGTTTATACAAATATACATTTGGTTTGCCCATTGAGTATATAACAGAACTCCAATTGTAAAAACATCCAAAACAAAAGGCTTTTGCTCAGCTGCTAGGCGGGACAAATAAAAAGAAAAATGTGTTTTTCTGTACTTATGTCTCATAAAAGAAAACAGAGTTATCCCAGTGGGTGCTGTACAACTGATTCCTCATAAGTTTAAAATGAATACTTTTCTGGATTCAGTGCAGTCTTTGTATCAATCCGTGAGAGGAAATTTAAATATTTAATTCAAAAATGTGGAAAATTAAAACAATAAGAAAGAAATAGAAACTAATGTAATGTGCCTCTTATTAAAGACAACCCTAGTGTTACCCGCAGATAACTGGCAGATAAAGTAAGAAAAGCTTTGCAAACATGCACGTACAAGGCTGTACACAACTTAAAAGCATTTTTCAAATCATATAGTTTAATATTCTGTATATATCATTCCATGTTTTCATGTTTGTGCATGCCAATATGTCAAAGTTTGCTCAAATAAATAAATAAATGGGCAAGATCATGTGTCAATTCTTGCACAAGTACTTTGTAAATTTATAGCAATGCATACATTGTTTATGCGGAAATGTATATATATAATTACATAATTGTTAACAGAAAGTGTTTATTTCAAAAAAGTAATTTTCATGCAGTGATGCTTTACCACTCAGTAAGTCTTTATTGTGATGCAGGAAAATTTGCATTTTTAAATGAGCATTTGCACACAACCCCATTGACAATTACTATTACCAACTGTATCCTCATGTGTCAGAGTTTACAAGACATTGTTTTGCTGAAACAATCCTTTTTTCTTCGATTGCATTCAAATGACTCTTTCTGAGGGAAAACAGAATGGGCGTAGCCTGCCATCTGCAGAAAAAGTTTTTACCTCGGAAAGTGTGAGACAGTTTTTGAAAATCCCTTCCTCTCCTCCCATGGGCGATGTTTTCCAAAGTGGGCTCGCTAAGGCGTAGCAAACAAAAGTGAATGCCCGGTCTGGACTATGAGGAAAGGCAGATCAATGAGACAGCTTACCTACTCAGGCGTAGCGGCTTTGTGGAGATAGTCCTCTGCGGACAGTTCTGCTTTAGAGATCTTAAATCAGTTTTTGGTGGTTGTGTGTGTGTGGGGAGTGGAGGTTGCTTATCAGCAGTGGATCCTTGGCGCATGACGCATGTCACGCAGGGGGATCGTGTTGCTTGAGGTGTGTGAGTTTTGAGTGACAAAGAAGACAACGGGCAGGAATAAATATAAACCTCTGCAGGCTGGGAAAGGTTGGTAGAGCTTTGATTGCTGGCATAGACGGGTCAAAACAGCTTCTCATTAAGAGGAAAAGGCTAAAAAAATATATTATTATTTCAACCAAAAAAAAAAAAAAAAAGTGAAACTGTTTCATCTCTCTGAGTACAGTTTCTCCCTATTGTCTAATACATTTTTACTTTATTAACAGTTTAGTGAAATCATATGTTTTGTGGATTTCTACTTAAAGAAATGGATATCAGAGTGCTCATAGTCCTGCTATGGTTCGACAAATTAGAAGCAGATGGAGAGACAGGTATTGCCAAAGAAACAGAAGATCCATGGGAAGCTTTTTTTAATGCACCTCTTTTTAATCTGCGGCTGCACAGATGGGGTACAAGCGTCAAGCAAAACAGGAAATGGGCTGATGCCTTCTCAAATAGTGCTTTTATCCCAGAGACAGGGATATTTCTCAAAGCTGCTTAACAGATTTAGCATGAGAATTGTTTTTCCTGTTATTAGAAGAGCTATCGTGAAAACAAAAGGAAAAAAAAAACTGTCCTTTTTCCTGGTTTAATTACCTTTCTTTAAAATACATCCAGGCTTTAAATATAATTGAACAGAAACATCCCTGAATACCCTAAATGTGGAGCCAATGAGAAAAGTTTCACTCACATACATATCCAAATTATCTGGGTCCATTTACATTTAGACTAGCATTTTGCAGCAATTTTCATGCATGTCCACAGGTGCCAAACAGCTCGATGGAGTCTCGCAGTTAGAGATAATAGTAATGCACCTAGAGTTGGGCTTGAAAATTTGAAATTGAAGTAAAAAGAAGATTCTGCCAAGCGACTAATCATCTGGGGAGAAACTGTGAGCCGGCTGACACAAAGCATTTTCAAGTCTGACTTTGTTAAATCTCAGTTTGTAATAGTATTAGTTTTTTTGATTCAGTTATTATCAATTGCATTTCATCTTTAACATCACTGCCAAAAAAAATAAATGGTTCACACTTCAGAATCATTTATTTAAAAAAGCTATTGTAAACAATGTAAGTTAATGTAAGAACAATTAAACTCTTGAGGTTACATTTTCAAAATGATATTTATGTATCATCTGCTGAAAAGCCATTTCTATACATTTACTTTCTTTGTTGACCTTAGATATACACCTCCTGTCTAATATGAGTAACTCCTTCAGCTGTGCCGTATCTCTGTGTTTTCTTGGATGGGAAGACCAAGTCCAACTGTTTGATAATGTTTATAGTTCCCTCCCTGTGGAGGACAAAGGACACAACTCTACTTTTGTTTATTTGACATGGACTAGCGCAGCCAGCTTTTCTGTTCTGGGCTGTTTTATGGTCACGAGTAAAATAGTTTGCAATGGATTCCAAACACATACTATCTCTTCCTGTGCCTCCCGCAATCTCTGCAGCGCTCACATAATGAAACAAACAGGCCTGCACTCGGAGAGACGCATTACTTCTGCGCTTATCTCAGAGCATTACATTGAATCATGTTTAACTTTTATTCAGAGCGGTGTTGTGACATGAGGTCATTCTGCAAATGAAAACCAGCCAACAGTTTGTATGCAGAATTCAATGAAAGTTTATCAGCAAAATATCTTTTCTTTTTGCAGTGGACTTATATACAATATGAGCTTTCTCATGCATGACTCTAAACAGAAGCCCCATTTGATTAAAAAAAATATGAAGATTTCTGCCTGTAGGGGCAATTGTACATTTTTTGTCTACTTGCCCAAGTTAAATATAGTTTAACCCACTGTTCATTTGACTTTTCAATTCAGTTTGCCATTCCCCTGTTTATATTAAATAATTCAACGTTCAAAAAGAATTTCTACCTGTTATGCTCAAGTGGTTCTACTGTGTCTGCCGTCTCGCAGATGGATGACCACTCCACCATCATCTTCATCTTCTTCCCACGCCGCAGACCTTTGTCTGACACCACTCACATCCTTTTGTGGAACAAATAAACCTTTGTTCTCCCCTCTTTTTACCTGAAATGATCATTTATCCTTTTTTTTTTCTCTTTTGTCATGCTTAAGTGCCCCATTCCACTCTTGCATGTCTGATCCTCATCTATTAGCATACTCACCAACATCATGATTTCGAAATTCCTTTATTTTCATTGTCTGCGCTGCTGCTGCCAAAGCAGCACACGTTTCAGCGCACAGACAAAATGTAAATATACTAAAACAGGCAGCAAGAAAAAAAAAGGAAGACCCTTAGCATCAGTCAAAGTTTCTTTAAATTAGACTCTGGAAAGTTCTTTATTCTGTTTAGCACTTTTAACTTAGCATAGCTGCAGTTACGTTAGGTGAACAGCAATAGTAATAGAAGAAAGTTTAAAATCTGCTCAGTCCTTTCAATCAAAATGGAACAGCCGTCTCTGTTTTTCTCAGATAACAACACTAACACAATAAGAAATAATATCAGACATGTATTTGTCTGTAGGGTCTAAAACAGCTGTTTTTGATTTATTTTCAATCAAGTTTCAGTGTGACATTGGAAACCTGTTAGGCTTCCAAAGCAAACATTTTGAATTAAGTTTGTGGCAGGAAGATGACATACAGTAAATGTAACTTGTTTATTTGTAAGAAAATATTTTTATTTATATAATGTCATTTACATTTTTCTAGATATTTAATGTTTTGTTTTTTGCTTTGTTTTTGCTGGAGTACTGAGCAGATTGTATAGATGTGAAAAGAAATTGCAAATGATGTACACATACAGTATGTAAGAGATCAACAAGCTAGCCGCAATACGTTTTGCATATTCTCCTGTTTCTTATTTATTAAATTTTAGAGTTAGATTTGAGACTGATGAATTATGAAACCATGATTGGCACAGATTACTTTTTTAAACAAAAAGAAAAAAGGGAAATTAAAGTTGTATCGGATGCAGTTGCCGTGGTGACGTTGCTATTCCTACCTAAACTTGGTGTTTTGTTTTTCACATTGTAAAAGCGTTATAGAAACATTAGAAAAACAAAGAAAACTGTATGTGAATAATCTTCACCATGTACCTAAGGGGTCTCCAAAGAACCATGCAGGCACTGAATTTTACATATGCAGCAAGTATCCCATCTGAAAAATCAAAATCTCACCCAAGCTCGGGCCCTCTACCAGAGGCCTGGGAGCTTGAGGCTCCTGCAGTATCTTAGCTGTTCCTAGCACTGCGCTTTTCTGGAATGAGAGGTCTGAGGTCTTTTCAGGTATCTGTTATAGCCACTCCTCCAGCTACCCCGAGTGCTCCAATTACCACAAGCACCACCGTCACCTTCACTTTCCAGGCTTTCTCCAGTTCTTCTCTGAGTCCCTGGTATTTCACCAGTTTCTCATGTTCCTTCTTCCTCCCATCACTTGGCACTGCCACATCCACCACAACGGCTTTCCTCTGTTCTTTGTCCACCACTACAATGTCTGGTTGGTTTGCCATTACCATCCTATCAGTCTGGATCTGGAAGTCCCACAGGATCTTTGCCCTTTCATTATCTACAACCTTCGGGGGTGTTTCCCATTTTGACCTTGGGGTTTCCAGTCCATATTCTGCACACATGTTCCTGTATTATATTCCAGCCACTTGATTGTGGCGCTCCATGTATGCTTTACCTGCCGGCATCTTACATCCTGCAGTTATGTGCTGGATTGTTTCAGGTGCCTCTTTGCACAGCCTACACCTTGGGTCTTGTCTGGTGTGGTAGATCTGAGCCTCTATTGCTCTGGTGCTCAGGGCTTGTTCCTGAGCTGCCAGGATGAGTGCTTCAGTGCTGTCCTGTAGGCCAGCCCTTTCTAGCCATTGGTAGGACTTCTTGATATCAGCCATTTCAGTTATGGTCCGGTGGTACATCCCATGTAGGAGTTTGTCCTCCCATGAGGATCTGTCCTCCAGCACTGTATCCTCTGCTCTCCGTCGCCTGAGACATTCACTGTCAGTTGGGGCCTTGAGCTTGATGTACTCATGCATCTTGGATGTTTCATCTTGGATAGTGGCTTCTACGCGCACTTGTCCTCGGCCTCCTTCCTTGCGGCTAGCATATAGTCTCAGGGTGCTGGATTTGGGATGGAACCCTCCATGCATGGTGAGAGCTTTCGTGTCTTAACATCCATGGTCTGTATCTCTTCCTTTGGCCATCTTATTATTCCTGCAGGGTATCTGATAACTGGCAGTACATAGCTGTTTATTGCCCAGGTCTTGTTTTTGCCATTGAGCTGGCTTCTCAGGACTTGCCTTACTCGTTGGAAGTATTTAGCTGTCGCAGCTTTCCTTGTTGCCTGCTCCAGGTTGCCATTTGCCTGCAGAATTCCAAGGTACTTATAACTGTCCTCGATGTCTTCTATTGTTCCTTCTGGGAGTGAGACCCCTCCTGAGACCCCCTACCTTGCCTCTCTTTGTCACCATCCAGCTGCATTTCTCGAGCCCGAATGACATCCCAATGTCAGTCCTGTAGACCCTAGTGGTGTGGATCAGGGAGTCAATGTCACGCTTGCTCTTAGTATACAGCTTAATGTCATCCATGTAGAGGAGGCGACTGATGTTGGCCCCATTTCTGAGTCGGTATCCATAGCCAGTCTTGTTGATTATTTGGCTGAGAGGGTTCAGACCTATGCAGAACAGCAGTGGGGACAGAGCATCACCTTGGTATATCCCACATTTGATGAACACTTGTGCAATTGGCTTACCATTGGCTTCAAGGGTGGTTTTCCACAGCTTCATTGAGTTTCCTATGAAGGCTCTTAGAGTCCTGTTGATGTTGTACAGCTCCAAGCATTCAGTGATCCATGTGTGTGGCATTGAGTCATAGGCCTTCTTGTAATCAATCCAGGCTGTGCACAGGTTGGTGTGTCGTGACTTGCAGTCTTGAGCGACTGTTCTGTTGACTAGGAGTTGGTGTTTGGCTCCTCTGGAGTCTCTACCAATGCCCTTCTGTGTGTTACTCATGAATTGATCCATGTGCCTATTTATCTTGGTTGCAATGATGCCTGACATGAGCTTCCATGTTGTGGAGAGACAGGTTATTGGCCGGTAGTTGGATAGGACTGGACTCTTTGAGGGATCCTTCTGGATCAGGATCGTTCGCCCTTCCGTTAGCCATTCGGGGTGAGTCCCATCTCTTAGCAGCTGGTTCATTTGTGCTGCCAGGCACTCGTGGAGTGCGGTAAGCTTCTTTAGCCAGTAGGCATGTATCATGTCAGGGCCCGGTGCTGTCCAGTTCTTCATACCTGAGAGTCTTTCTTGGTTGTCTGCCACTGTGATAGTTACTGGATTCTGTTCAGGGAGGTTGCTATGTTATTTTCTCAGAGAGACCAGCCACTGGGCATTGCTGTTATGTGCTGTCTCTTTCTCCCATATACTTTTTCAGTACTGTTCAGTTTCTAGCCTTGGTGGGTCTGCTCTGCAGTTTTGACCCTGCCACTGAGCGTACACTTTCACTGGTTGAGTTGCTAACAGCCTGTTTATTTGCCTAGCTTCATTGTCTGTTGTGTACCTCTTTAGGTGGCTGCTCAAGGCTAGGAGCCTTTGTTTGGCAGTTTCCAGTGCTTCAGGTATGGGCATCTGGCTGTATCTCTTAGGTCCTTGCTTTCTCATTGTACCTCTTTGAGCCTCTGTCAGCTTACTCACATCCTTCCGAGTTGCCTTGATTTTGGCCTCTAACCGTTGCTTCCATGGTGGGTATAGTTTTCGTCCATGGTTACTCTTATAGCCAAGCATCTCAAGGATCACTGCTACTGAAGTGTAAACCAGTTCATTGGTTTCTGTGATGGTTGTGGTAGGAATTGCCCTCAATGCTTTATTCCCAGTTTCCAGTAGACTTTCAGGCGGTACATCACTTAACCGTTGTAGCTGGTGTCGGGGTTGCCTAGTGTTCATTCTAGACATCTTGTCTTTCAGGTCAGTTGCTGCCTCGCTTAGCGTAACTGTGGTTCTCGGGGCTGTGTACCCAATCTCAGGGTGGGAGTGTGGTATAGCCTCCTCTCTGACCTGTTGTTCTGGCTCTCCCGTGGTATTGCCATTGTATTGTAGCACTTCAATCTCAAGTTGTGATAGGAGTTGCCACTTGTGGATGTTTGAGCATTGGGCTACCAGTTAGCAGTTAGCCTTGATTGTGACTTTCGTCTTGTTCCAGTAGCCCACTTTCCATCAGGGTGCTCTGGTCCCCCAGCACCTGACGCAGACCTTGTTTGGCCGGGCGATGTCTGAGCCGGTATGTGGTTCATTGTCTCTCATGTTGTGAGGAAGGCCGTAGCGTAAAGGGTGTTTTGCCCAAGGGCCGTCACTGGGTGATGTTAATTGCTCATCATTGTTATGGTAATTGCCCCAATTCCATTGCTATGGTAATGGACCCCCATATTTACCATTGCCATTATTTATATATATATATATATATATATATATATATTAAACTGTCCCTTGTTTTGATCAATAACTTCATAGACTGTATTGTAATCAGAAGGATTTTATTCGCTTTTTTTGTTTTTTCAAATAGCCTGGTTTCATCCTCTTTTTGTGCGGGTTGGACTTGAGTTTAGACTTTGTTTTCAGACTGTCAGCTCCTTCTTGCTGAATTTTGACTTAATATTTTACCATATATAAAATTCAGAACACCAAAAAGCAAAATTCACCTGAAATTTCCCCTTTATTTTGTCAAAACAAGAAATGACGCATCTTTTTAAAAAGTTATAGAAGTTAATAATATAATAAGCATCTACAATAAAGGTTAATTTCTGGTTTTGAGGAAGCAGTATAAAGGACCAAAAGCAAAAGCAAGGTGCGTCATCTGATTACTTGTTCCTGCATGTTCTCTCGCTTTAAACCCCCCCCTTTGTTTTCAGTTCAGAATGTCTGTTTCAGACCGAGCAGAACAAGAGAGGCATGGAGAAACAGAGGGGAGAAAAGGGGAGAGGCCCTGCTGAATCCCAATCAGCCTGGTTCACTGAAGCAGAACTGTGCCTAAAATACTGGGACTGAGGTGGTATCATCTTCGCCCCCTCCCATTTCCAATTCCCAGTCACTGCAGTCCAGTGCAATTCAAATAATAACAACAAATGGATGGATATGGACAGCATGCTGAGCTTTTTCAATACTCAGTATGACTCCTGCACATTAAAGTCAAGGAATGAAAGTAGAGATAAGAGCAGGTAAGGCAGACACAGGCAATAGTTTTCTGTAATATTGGGGCAGACTTATCCTGCCAAGCATGAAGTGGGGGGTTGTACCAAGTAACATCATTAACAGGCGGTAGCATTCCCACACAGAGAAGATAAAACAAATATTTAGCCGTCAGTATTTTTATTTATTCATTTTAGTCTTTTGTTGATGACATTAATTGCAGTTTTACTTGTATGTCTTGAAATGTTTAGTATTTAGATTTATTCTATAGCCATCTTGTGAGCCTTAATCAGACATGATGAACCTCATTTAAATTAGGAGAGATCTTAGGAATGTGAATAAAGAAAGATTGATTTGTCATATGAAAAAGTGCTTGAAATAGTTCATAGTCTTTTTTTTTTTTTTTTTTTTGCCGATTAGGCTCTGGGCAGATGTTTTTATCCTAGTGGAATATGCTCGGACTATAGATGGATAAACCCAAGAGCCTGGACGCTGATGGTGGTTGAGGGCCAGTCCACAATATAGTATTAGTCCAGGTGAAGAATGGGGTGTAGGAGGGCCAACATAACCATCTAGAAAGAGATCAAATTTAAAGCAGAATATTGTGATTGGCTGAGAAGAAAAGATGGGAAATTTAGCTTTTGGAAATTAACTACACACTCCATGAATGTTTAGTACCCTAAAACTGATTATGGATTAGATGCTTTCAAGTTTTTTTTTTTTTTTTTTTTTTTTTTAACAAAGGCAGGACATTATTTACTATGTTAGACCCCCAGGGTATGGCAAGACCAACCTACTACCAACCCAAAAGCTAAATCAAAAAGTAGTTCCCCTCAGCCACTGTGTTGACCAAAACAAAAGCCACAAATGAAGGGGATGAGGCAACACAGAAAGCTACAAGGTGGTACACTCAAAATAATTTAGATCCCTAAAATATGTGTGTACATCTTGAAACAACTACAAAAAAAGACAACAAAAAAAATCACACATGTATTGTTAAAATGCCTTAAATTTAGCCTATATGAAGCATTCAGAACTTCAGTTGCACTGTCGAAAATATACATAATGAAAAAAAGTAAATATAATAACCTTGGTGGCTAAGGTTTGTTGTTTGTACCCAAAAAGACAAAATAAGTTTCATTCCACTATTGGATCTTGAAGAAGCCATTTAAAACAGCATGCAATGCAACTTAACCTTGCTCCTCTCAGCTGGAGTCTGCTTGCCTGCCTGTACTTTTGTAGCATCACAAGTCTCAGACCTTGATAATACGCTTTCAAATGAATGCAGCTGTATCAGTGCACTCTTACCCATTTATCTATGAGAAACTGGTTGATCCAATAAAGCTGCAGAGAGCCTAACACCGAGCATGTCTCTGCCACACACCTCTCTTGTGGAGCTCGCAAAACAAGGCATGCCCAGGTACAGTTCACATGGCTGGTAAATTGAAAACAAATTTCTGTCCAATTTTCACACTATACAACTGTGGCTGTGGTAATCTGGTTAAATGACAACACACAAAGCCAGGTTTAATCTGCTCTCTAATCCTATTGTGTTTCATGTACCTACTCACAATGAGTCAGTCCATTTCCACTGCATTCGCTTCCATTATTGAGCACCTGTTATAACAAGCACATTCAGCGGAACGAAATTCCTACCCTCTCACAAGACTCAGACATATTAGACCTGTTAAAAAAGTCAAGTTCGTGTTTTCAGTTGAAGAGCAAAAGAGCTTTGATTTCAAAACTCTCCCAATGCATTAACAATGACTGTGCCAGTGTAAATACCTTAATACCTTTATTATGAATTCACTGTTTTCATCATTTTTATCCGCTTTTGTAAAATGTGTTTCAGTGTTGAAAACCAGATACTTGAAATTGGGATCAGGGCTCAGAGTGGATTTCTCTTGGATCCTGCTCCTCTGATGTTTTTCAGTGTAACTAACCCCATGGGAATGAGTGATGTAGCCAGTGAAGAAAAGAGGCAAGGAGATGCTTCAGGTGGTGGCGCTTATGCTTTGAGAATATTATTTTTACAAAAAGATTCTAGACTTCTTTTACTAAACAATCCTCCTTCATTTTAAGAAGAAAATGGTCAATTTGTTACATAAATTCAAGGGATGATGAGTTTCAAAACAAAGAAAAATTGTGTAAATGTTGGATTTTTTTATATAATTTCTCACCTTTGGATATCTCAAATTAGTAAATTACATTAGCCTAGATTTTCATTTCAAAAATGCTATAGTAATAATAATGAACTTTATTGTTTCCTGACCATTTATCTCAGCAAACAGGAGGTCATTTACTGAGTATAGGACTCACAGACTCATTATTATATGCTGTCATGTGCTGTATGATAAATTGATTAAATAACACCATTTTAATTCAATGATAGAGGGCGTTAAAGTTGAACAGAATGGCAATTACAGTATTAACCTCATCCCAGCAAAGCAGGCAAATAAAATCAGACCATGACTAACAAGGTTACTGCTGCAGCAGATCATCATCACTGATCAGTTGGAGGGGGCAGGGTTTCTGCCATGACACATGCCATACTTTCCAAAAACAATCACCCCAAAACTCTTGATGCATGCTTTGCATCCATCGCTGATGTTTACTTTGTCAGATCTGCCTCTTGTTCTCTGAGGAAGAGCAAGCGTTTCACCAGATCCTGAAACCAGCTAGTAGGAGTGTAACACGAAGCCAGTGTGTCAGTCCTGATGATGCTGTATCCGGCAGAGCTAAGACATGCTTAGAGAGTCTGCCAGTGCCCTAACTGGTTGACATGCTTATGCTGAATGTTGTGTTTCCTGTGCTGTGGGGACATTGGATTTTACTCCTGACGAGGAAAGAGGATTCAGATTATGCTGATATGAGAAGAGTGCCAAACCAGTAAAGGGGTTTATGCTGTTTTCAACAGAAAATATGGAAAAAAAAATATTGTGATGTTGTTATAAAGATGCTTCATTTTTATATATTTAAGCTGTACTAACTGGGCAACATTGGTAGAGACATTGGTGATTGAGTGAAGTGAACTCTAAAGTGGTCTTGCCACTACTGCCAATACTAAAATAAAATAGCTATTGCCTCTTCTTTTCTAGCTAATATAAAGTTAATTATAGTGCTTTTGAAACACCACAAGCACCTATAGAAAGAGTTAGACTGTTACCTTTAAACGTGGTAATGTGCATGTAACCATATTACATTCTGCAGAAAAAACATTGATAAAAAGAACTTTGCAAAAGAAAAACAATTCACAACTGTGAATTAACTTATTTTTGTTTCATTTTTGATGTCTTCAACAAAGATAGTAAACATCAGTGTCCTTTAAGGAGCCACTCCAATTAAAATCCTGTTTTTTGGTGTTTTTTGCATGTTCTTGTAGTGCTTTTCTCATGATTGAGGACAAATATAAAGAGCATTAAGAATAAAATTCAGTATCTGATGTTTCTTTACTGAAATTGTTGTGAATCTGGAGCAAATAAAAAAAGCCATTTGAAAAATGCTTGTAGCAGTGATGTAGGTGCAACAGTTGGTAGGCCACAAGATCCCTGCTCTGCTCCATTCCAATACATCAACTTGCAGACAAATAGATCCACGTACATCAAGTTTTTTTTGTTTTGTTTTTTTCCCCATCTGAGCTGTCATCTGTTTCAAAACTGCACTGCTGGATAGCTCCGACATTGCTCACCATTTGTCTTGCACCGGTAATGTTAGGTTCAGGCTGTTAGGGGCTTTAAGCTAGCGGGGAGAGACTGTAAACATAGAGATGATGGGAAATGAGGGGAGGCTTACTCTGTGCCAACAGTTCTGCCCACAATTTAGATGTGAATTTCTAATGAACTACTGCATAAACTGTTTATGATTTTTGGTTAAAAATGGCACAATCATAATTAAAGGACCACGTTTGCAACAGATCAAAAGATGATTGGTTTGGGACTTTAAACCTGGACTTTTAAGCTGACCATGCTGGTATTGATTTTAGAGACCGTTTGAAGGTATAAATTTACTAAAAAAGATTGAAGAGTATTTCAGGGATTATCATACAGCCTCTTTAAGTTAAGTATATATTTGATCTTACTATGGTAAAACTTCAATAAAATGTCTTAACAACTATTGTTCAAACATATCGAAGTGTGTTTCTGTGTAATGGTATGGGACATGAACCTTTTGTCAGTGCTTATCTGATCTGACATTCCAAAGTGAATCATAATAAAGATTTCCAACGTTGAATTGGAATTTGCCTGACTTGTTTTCTTAAAAAAAAAAAAAAAATCACAAAAAAATAAATTTTATGTTTAATTTATTTATTTTTTTTAAAGAGCAACATACTGGATAAAAAATAAGAATTCCAATACCTCCTCCATTTCAAGGGTTAAGTCAATCATTGACCCATATAAATCTGAGCGTACAAACTGGCATGCTGTTTTTCAATCACTTCTCTGCTTCAGGGCTTGTCCCAGTTCAGATACTCTAGTCTTCACACTCTCAACCCTGAATATGTAATAATAGAAACGACTAAAGGGCTTCATTTAAGACATTCTTATTTAAACCTCAAATGCTTCTCTCACTCACATATTGACTGAGGTTAAAGAATCTAGACATTTTTTTCTGCTTAAATCAGCAATTTTCAAATACCTATTAAATCAGAGTTATAATAGCTATTGGGGTTGCCTAAATTCGGCACAAGTATCTTATTCACTGGGATGGTCTACAGAAAGTCAATCTTGAATTTTTTCTATATTCTAATTTTGACTAGTTTCTGCAAAATACCACATTAAGCTGGCAGAGGCAAATGCTTTAAAGGAATTCAGAAAGAAGGCTGACTAAACAGAGCTCTATTTTTTCCTGTGTATTACTTTACCTTCCAAATCAATACTGATAGAGTTAGAAGCCTGAAGTCATTATTTGTTTATCTGGATGGATTTGCTAAGTATATAATGTATTTTTATTTTTTTTAGTTTGGCACCTATTGTTTTTTTAAATGCACACAGAATAACAATTTGCCCCAGAATAATTGAGCTCTGACTAGAACAGCTCAAGCCTTCAGAGCTGTTCAGTTTCCTTTCTTTTTAACAACCAATATTTGCACAATTTAAAGAGTTGAGGACATTTTGTATGGATCATATTTTGTTTACACTTTAATCTAAAAATAAAGAGTAAAAATCTTAATTGCAACCCCGCTTTAACATGAACATGTTATTATTTAAAAATAATTAAGGTTACTTTCTGTTAATGTTTTGATTGTTTCTTATTATTTTTGTAACAAATGGAATTATGTTGAGCAAATAAAAACTTGCACTTGTCAAGTTATTTTTGACAGGAAAAGGTCAAAGACATTCACTGTTTTTTTGGTTGAATATTACATGTTGCACCATAATTACCAGATTTTGGAAGTCATCCGAGGATTTTCCAGTTGGTATATCAAGAAGAGATGAGACAAATGCAAACTGTCTCAACAAAAACAAGAAAAGAAGAAAAATGACAGTTTTTTTTTTTTTTTTTTTTGTAATTTTTTGTTTCTTGGCCCTCGGAGATTAAAAGGGCCTTGAAGTTTTGGCCTAAAAAATAAACAAGCTACTGTAACATTTTCTTCTACGTTTCTTGTTCATACAGTGGTTTAAAACGGAGTACTTGAGACTGTTACAGAGAGATGAGAGGCTGAGAAATCTGGGAACATTTCTTTTTAACCCAAGGCACACAGTGCATTTTTGTGTGTGTGTGTGTGTGTGCAGCCTCTATACAAAAGACAAGATTAAATTCTCACTTTAACTTGATTTATTTTATTAGAGTCTCTTGAACAACACAACTGAGTGTGAGCTTTCACCAGTGGTTGGCCTGCACCCAGGAAGTTTTAGCAGGTGTGAATTCTTTAGCTGAGGAATGATTTGGACTGATGGCTTAATAAAGAGATTTGATTTCAGTTTTTAATCAAGCCACATATGAAATTGTATCTCTGAAAATACACCCAGTTAAAAAAACAGATTTCATAGGTTTGTCTGTGATTCTAAATTGTCCCGACCTGTCCAGGGTGAACCCAGCCTTTGCCTACAGGCAAAATAGGCTGCAGCATCCCTGTGATCCTGTGTAAGAATAAAGTGCCTCTAGAAAACAGATGCAGAAAAAAAAAAATTTTTCAGACCTTTTTTTTCTACGACGGAGTTTTAGGGCCACCAAAAAAAAAAAAGAAAAAGTAAAATTACGAGATTAAATCTCGTAAATTTAGGAGATAAAATCTCTTAAATTTAGAAGATAAAAACTCCTAAATTTACGAGTTTATATCTCATTAATTTACGACTTAAAATTTTGTAAATTTACAAGAAAAAAGTCATAGATTAACAAGGAGAAAACACCAAAGTTTTCCGTTTATCGGAGCCTAGCTTGAAGATGAAATATGTAGTGCCTTTTGTGAAGCTTTATTTCTGGATTATAGGTTTAAAAAACAACGAGATTCTGAACGTTTTGGCGACTCAAAATCAGATTATTTTTTCGGGGTTCAGCGTCAGTAAAGCGGAGTTTCATCTGTAAAATAAGGAGCTCAGAGACACGTTTGGGTGTAGAGGAATGTTGCAGCCTTTATTTTCCTTTTCATTCACACACCCTGAAGTTCATCTGTCACCTTATGTCACGGTCATGAACCTGTCATCCCAACACCAATGCGGAAGTAAACAGTGTTCCATGCGCCCCCTCCTCCAGATGAAATGTTTCAACATAAAATGATGAAGAGGAATGAAAATAGTCTGTTATATTAGCATTAGAACGTTGAAAATCCCAAAAGGTGCTCCTCCTCAGACGGAAGCATCACACAAACATAGAGATCTGGTCTTTAATGGAGGAAGAAAGAATTCAAGCAAACAGCTGCAGGGACACCAATGGCTTCATGGGGCTGCAGAGATCCTGCAAACCACCCATCAATAAATATAACTTTAATAAATTTTAAATCAAACAAATGAGCTTCCAAACATCTGGAACATTATCAATAAATATTTAGCTCACCTGTTCAATTGAGTTTAGTTGGTCTGCTCTGCTGCTTCGCGGCATTCACTTGTTGCTGCTCTGTATGCTCACTTCCACTTTAATCTCGTAAATGTACAAGTTTTTTTTTCTCATAAATTTACGACTTGTTTCCAGATTTTTTTTCCTTAAAAAAAAACACTGCCGTTGACAGGTCTCTGTGCAGCTTGGTGATGAGCTGAATTGGGTGTGTTACAGCGGCAAGCATCACATTACAAAACATGCAGGATATGGAAGTACAGAGGTACAAAGTTGAGATTCATTGTCCTGCAACATTATTACACATTGGAGCAAATCTGTGACCTCGTATTAAGTCCACATGTGCATTTGTGTGGCATTGCGCATTTTTCTAAGTCAGTGTTAAGAAATAATGACTTCCTGAGTTACTATGTGTCAGCTTTTTAAAGGACTAAGTGTGGAAGGTTAGACAAAAAGCACCCAGGATGTCCATCCCTGCTTCATCCTTTAATCTGTGACTGAATCGATGGAGGCCAGTCAATGTGAGTGGGCTGACACTTCCAAGTGCTGCACCTCTATCATTTATTTCCAACTCTTTGGCTAATGGAGTCACAGCAATGTCAAATGGAGGGAAGTTTTAATATGGCAGCCAGCCTGGACAAACTGTCAACTATTAGTTAGTCCAAATGATCATTAAAGGATCTGCACCCAAAGTGTGATTCCTCTTTAATACACCTTAGTTCTTATATAGTTGTTCTGCCAGGGCAAAGGGAATATTTGAAGGGTTAAGTATGTATTAAGAACAGAAAAAAGATTTGTTCCATAATAATTTGAAGGCTGTCATTTTTACTTGGTTTTATTGACTTTCATTTTGCCTTGGGAAATCTGCAGTGTCTTTTTTAATGTGACCTCATTTGAAGATTATGAAGTGGACTGAGTGTTGAGAAAAACGACAGAATAAAGAACAACCTGTCAGGTCACATGTCGAGTTGTTACTTAATTGTGTCTGAGACCTACAGCAGTTGATGACCTTGAACAAAAAAGAAGAAGTAGGATTGACCTGTGTGACTGTTTAGATCATTGGGACATTTCATCTTAAAATTATTACATTTTAGTCAGGCTTTTATTGATTCAGTTGATGAATTTGATGCAAAAACATTTTTTTAAATGGGCTGCACAGTGGCGCAGTGGTTGGTGCTCTCCCCTCACATTGAGAAGAATCCTGGCAGGGGGCCTTTCTATGCTATTTGCATGTTCTCCTCGTGCATGCGTGGATTTTGGCCGGCCTTCCTTCCATAGTCCAAAGACATGCTTGACTGGTGGCCCTTAGGTGTGAGTGTGTGACCTTGCTGGATTGGCAACCTGTTCAGGAGGTACCTTCCCTTTGCCCAACAGCAGTTAGGTTGGCTCCAGCCGTCCCATGACCCCAAAAGAGAATCAGCAGGTTCTGAAGATAAAGAAAGTTTTTTGTTTTGTTTATTATTATTATTTCAAGGGTTTTAACTTTCTTATTAGTTAGGCAATTAGACTAGACTGTGTTAAAACTGGATTTAAAGCATAACATAAAAATCATAGTTATTTGTCCTCCAAAATGCTAGTGTAACAACTCAATCTCTTCTTTAAATTTTGACTAAGGCCAAAAAACAATATAAATATGGTTAGTTAAATAATGACAAAGTTTCTGATACCAGTTTAAGTGCCACTTCTCTTTTATTTACCTCTAACACCACATAAAGTGCACAAATAAATTACTGCACAACACTGACAAAAGCGGTTACCTCTTACCATCACTACTATAAATAAACATAAGCAAGGTCAAAAGAACTACTGGTTCCTGAGAAAAGTGTGATCCCATCAGATGCAAAGTCCAGCAGACCCATGAAGTGGAAGGTACCAAAGCTGCTTTATGGACTTCGTTTGCAGGGTGACATTGGTTTGTTTTACTGCTTGGTCCTAGAAAGGTGACTGAACAATGTTAAAGTGGCTTTGAAGTAGCCCAATGAGTGGTATCAACAGAATGACATGATCTAGAGTGAGTTATGGTTAACAGGTGGCTTTAAACCTCACGATACAACAACTTCCAAAAATGAAGGGAAAACTAATAAAGATAAAAGCAGTAATCATTTCAGATTTTTCTTTATGCAAATGTCATCTTAAATGTTTAAAAACAGGGCAACATAAAAAAAAAGTCACTTGTAATTTAAGGTCCTCTTACAACTTTCCAAAAGTGCTTCAAAACCCAGCAGTAGGCCAACAAAGGTATTTGCAGATAGAAACATGCCACTTCACCTTGCACGTCTTAGCATGAGCTCATCAGTTCGACACTCTCCAAGGTTCTGATTTACATTCATCGGCTCCGTTTAAAAACGTGTCAACCTGCAGCAGAGCTTGGTATAAATCAGAGTTTGTAGATTGAGATATACCTGACAGATTTTAGCACATGGTCTGGGACCAGTGATGAATGCCGTAATAACCTGGTGATGCATGAAGAAGGGAGTACATCATCACCTCCTCCACATCAAGCCATGACAATCCTGCTCCGTTTCAATCATTGCTTCAGTGGCACTCAGGACGGGATTGGCTTTATCACCTAAAGAGAGAATCTGCAGGACCTCCAACTGGTTTACTCTCGTCTCAATTCAGAGCATTTTTGCTGTGTCAGCAATTATTTTCTTGTCATTTTGGATTATTTTCTTGTAATTACTAATGTTTCACACATATTTTGATTTATTTTGAATATTGTGCAAACATTTTTTTATCATTTATTCTGTCAAAACACCCTTTTTCTTCAGCAGATGATTTAGCTTCATTGTTTTAAAAGTTTCACTTGTTTAGCAGACTTTGCATAATATAACCAGTTCATTTTAAAAGCTTCAAGCTACTCAAAAAAAACGGCCACATCTTGGCTGATGTTTTCTCCAGGCACTGAGGTAAAAAGACGATAAGAAGCCCAGCACATCAGGAGGAGGGTGAGAAGGGAGGTGGGGAGCAGAGGGTCAATTACCTGAACACAATTACGGCATCTAGCAACCTCCATCCATCACCTGCATCTGCACTGTGGCAACCATCCCAACCCACATTTGGGTTTTCTTTCCCAATAGATAGGCCAGTCACTATGTCATCCTAGAGAGGCACTTCCATGCAACCACCAAAAACCTGAACAGCATTTATAAGCAACCTTGAGTCTCCCCTCTCGGCCCTTCTTGCCCTTGCATGTCTTCCCCTCGGGCTGGGAAGGAAGACTACATCTACTTGGTTGAATACTCTCTGGATTGCAATAAATGGGGACTTTTTATATATCTTACTTACCAGGGGTTTTGAATGACACACTTTATTTATGCTGCAATGAATGATTTATGCTTTGCAATATTGACTGAATTTAGCCATTATTGTTGTATATGTAGTATCCACCATGAGAAAAGACACTTGGATAGTGACATATTACCTCATTTTGTTGATCTGTAAAGCCTTTGGGGGCTTTTAATAATAAAAAAGTCATAAGACTGCATTTAGAAACTTTTAATTTTTTAGTGTTTTAACAGTCACTCTTTTTCCCTTTTTTGGCATTATGATATTTGTGGCTTAGATGAATGAAGTAGCTGTTGAGAAATAACTAAAAGCAGGCTATTACAGGAATCACAGAAGTGGGCCCAGACTGCCTGATGTGTAATAAAGCAATAAAAGTTCCCCTTCGGCAATGTGGGCACTGTAGCTATGCAAGATCATGTAACCAGGCAGCAAATGCTAAAATGTGGAGATTGGATTGGAAGTGAAATTCCTTTGTAAATGAGCCTAGAGATAAGCTGTAAACATGCTTATTCTATTTTCTCTTCCCATCACGCATACATTCATGCACAATCTCTCAAGCATGTAATACAGAAGGTTGTGAGGGGTATCGGGAGGACTAGACACATGATCAGAATGGCAATGAAAGCCTGTGTTTTGCTGGAAGACAACTGAGAGAGTCAGGGGGCAAAATGGTGATGTTCAAGGTTTTGTGGCTGCATGCCTAATGTGAAGTGGCCACCATGGGGTTAGAATGGCAAGACCTCGGATTTTTAGATTAATAGCTACACCCAGGTCTGTGTAGGTGGTGGATGTGTGGATCTCAACTATTACAATATTTATTTTAGTGCCTGTGGTACATTAAGATTTTCCTTGACAAAATGCTCACCCTAAATATGGATGCAATGCACTAGTTTAAAAACTCACAACGGTACTGAGTCAATTAGCTCATTTACAGTCTATTGAGTGCTTGTAAAACTTTGAACCAACAGACAACCATAAATTGCTTTCCGGTGCTTTCTCACCTGCCATTTTGTCATGATCTGTCAGCAATGAAGATCCCAATAGAACAGAACAATTTGGCTGTGTCTTGTGTATGCCTTTTTCCTTTGGCTGTCTAAGTCTTTGGATAATTTGCACTGTTTCTCCCTTTTGTACCTTTGTGTGTAGCCCTGGAGCCCAATTACCCAGCAAAAACACAGTGAATCAATCAAAAAACCAGGTCATGCTTGGCCGTTGTCTGAGCTTACTGTACAGTTCAGTGAAATCCCCAGCACACCTGTCTCGCTCTAGGAATGATGAGGTGTTGGGCATCCTATCTCTGCATTGACATGAAGCAAAATCCACCCAATATTTTGCTTGGAGCAGGTGCAGTGAGTGGATATCTGACCGCCTCAACTGATACTTGCAAAAACTTCCTTCACGCACCACTAGAATGCTACCTGGAGACTCTTTTTTTTTTCTTTTTCTTCGTTATACAGTTTCTTAATTTCTTTGGTTACTGTTTAAAGAGCCAAAGGTGCCCATTCACTGATTCACTGACCTGTGTAAAGCAATGAAAAGGGTCTCCAGGTGCTGTTAATGATCACTCAAGTGGTCTAAGGTGCAGAAATGGTTGAAGGTGCCTGTGACTGCTTCTTGGAAGCTGCTGCCTCACTTCCTCCTGGGACTTTAACAAGTCAAAATCATTTTGATAGTTTCTCCGAGCAGACATCTTCATTGGGATGGTTTGGTTGTAAAGGTCAGGGCTCAAGACCTCTAATGACACAAGCTTGTGTGGTGTCTGCCAGATTTTGTCACAATCAGCACTCTCAGGAGTGTGTTGTATACTGATGCAGTACCACGAAAACATAACCACACTTGACAGTTCACTGCCTTCCAGAAAGGTCAAGCCCCAAGGATATTGAGCATCGCCCTTACAGACATCCAGAAAGCCAATTCAGGGAGTTGAACTGCAGTTCAGTGTCCAAAGTGTGAATCTTGGTGAAAGCAGTAGGCGGGCAGAAATAGCAAAGTTCAAAGGACCGACAGAATGAGATTGCTTTTACAGACTGAAATGGTTCATTGGCAGCTTTCTGTGTATAAGGGGACTACATTAAGTCTGGATCACAAAACAATGCAAAAGAACATAAGTGATTCAAATAAAATGTAATTGAGACATAAAAAAAATAACAAAGAGAGAAAAACACAAGTCAGTGTGTTTACTGTGGTTCAAAATCTCTTGTTATTTTTAAAGGAAGGGAGAACGTCCACAGACAAAAAGAAGGAGGAAAAAAAAGGAAAGAACTTCCCTTGAAACGAGTTAAGTGCCGTTTGGTTAGGGCACAGAAACTAAACAAAAACTATGAAACGACCTACTCTATAACCCAACAAAGTTGATAGAATAAGTTCTTAAAGTGTTAAATGGTGTGTACTTGTATAGGAAACGCTTCTTAAAGGGCCCAAAGCACTTTACAGTCACAGTCCCATTCACCCAAGCACACCCATTCACACACTGATGGTGGCTCCGCTGCCGATCACTGGCGTCAACCTATAACCAAAGCATATTTCATCATATCTAAAATTATTTTATATGCAGAAACAATGCACTCAAGGCCATGGTTACCATTAACAAGGTAAAGAAAGCTTGTAATCAATATTCAACTAATTAAATAAATCTACAGTTTTGTGCTGCATTCAATTTATAGTAGAAGAAAAAATAATGCTTTTTTAAAGAAATATGAGAGCAGTACAATTCTTTTTTTTTTTTTTTTTACTTTTAGATCAAAGATGAAAAATTCCACAGGTTAAAATAATATATAAATGACCTCAACTGTTGACAACAAAGAATAATTGCACCATCTAGATTACCAAGGAGTTATTGAAATGGTATAGGTTTAATTAAGTTTTGTACCACGAGACAGTGAATGGAAGAAGTTGATTTGTATCATCTGAACATTCCAATTATTATGACTTTTAAGAAATTGTGTTGGAAGTGGAGCCTGAGGAATGTGATCTATTTGCAATTTATCATTTAGCTTTCTCAATGTGGTGCCTGTGAAGCCCTAATAATAGGCTGACATCTCATGGTAAATTGTGGCAGTTTTTTTTTTTTTTTCTAATGATTTATACCTCAAGGATATGGCCATAATCTTGCTCCACTCACATTTAAACCAAGTTTGAATATATTGCTGCCCAGTACATCCATATTTTGTTCATCTTCCATCCTGTTTTGCACAGACAAGGGGAGATTCATCATTATTACTGCAGTGACAGGTCTATTACCTTCAGAGACTAGAAAAACAAAAGAAACTTGCAAAAGTTATTGGTGAAAATGCATTTCAAGATAGTGCCCATATTGAATTTTTCTGTGCTCTTATTTTGACACAAAACGGGGTTTGTGGCCAAAATGCCAGTTAAACGCAAAACATAAAAAACTTAAGTGAGATCCTGATGGACCTTTAAAAAGTGTATTCTGCTACATATTGTGGTACATATTCTTCACAGATATGTACCATCAAAGTTAAATACAGAACATTACCCCTACCTAGCTAGAAGTCATTTATAAGACAGAAAGGAGTGAGTTTAAGTTGTACCCAGTGATTTATCCACCAGGTAAGTTCAGAAAATCACTTTCAACTATTGAAAAAAATCTTAAAATTGCTTTGAAATCTCATGAAGCTCCTGAGAAGCTTTGATTTGATGATCTCAAGTCTGATGATGGTTTGGCATGTTCCTGCATGCTCGTGAGAAGGTTGCTCTCCTGTTGACTTGGAAAAGAAAACCAGCAACTTTCCCATCAAAGTCTTCGTCAAGCTGTGCATTTTATGTGCAAAAAAGACTCTTTCCTCCAAGTGTGGAGTTTAGTGCAGTCATTAGAGCTGTCACATAAAAGCAAATGCAAAATCTGCCAACCGTTTTGCATATATTTGAGCTGTGGGATGTCCTTGCCTTTCTTCTTTCCAAACTCTTGAATTTTTGCCTTCAGTTGCGATGCTGTTTCAAACACTGTTTAGTCAGACACCTGCCAGAAGTGTGGAAGCTCATTCTAACTTATTCACTCTTATTATCTTCAAAAAAGGCATTAAACCACAAGTCAAAGCCTTTGCCCTGATTGAGTTAAATCTTTGGTAACAACACAATTATTCTTATTTTTCTTTTCAACTTGTGACGCAGCTTTTTGTAAAAGCATAAGAAAAATTAAAAAAGTAATTTTGAATTAACTTTCATGTTTTCTTTTTATAAAACTTCTGCAAAAATTACATTTTGCAGGTTAGGCTTTGACAACCATCCAAGAGCTACTAGCTAGTTTACTGTCAAATCAAGCTTGTCTAAGCAAGAAGTTACTTCCCTGAGCAAAGCACTCGTCTCCACTGCCTGTTTCATCAGTCGCCCTGCTGCCAGCTCGCCTTAATCTCAAAGACCCCTATCGTGGCAATCTATCCTGTAGGGTCAAAATGTCTGAGAACAACTGCTGTTCAGGCAATGCTGCGGTCACTTGCTATTCTGACTGAAAAGAAAAAAAAGTTTACAAGCCCACATAGGTGGAAAAGAGGCTGACCATCACTTTTTTTTTAAAAAGTGAAGTTTTTTGCATTAAATTAAACTATCCACATGGCAAAAATTAAACCAAAGAAAGTAAAAATACCACAGCTTCAAGAAAATATGTTTATTTTCAGTCTAGCAAGAAAAGCAATCTTACATTTTTCAACAGCAAAATGATGGTCTTTATCGGGGCTGAAAGTAAGTCGGTGGTACGGTCCGGTACTGCGCAGTGGTATAAGATCTGGCAGTGGTACATTGTCCTGGCTGGAAGATCAGTTGTGTGGCTCTTTGCTGCTTTAACACTTATTCAAAAGCAGCTGCAGGCTGATCCCTCTAAAAATGGTGAACCAGGCTGCACTTATTCACTTCATTTTAGCATCTCTGTGGTTTTTAGTGGTTTTTAATGTGATCTACAGTACGTCCCTCTCTCCCCTCACATTATCCGCCAATTCCCTAAACAATAGCTATGTGTCGGTCGCTAATGAAACAGCTCTCTTAGAGCCAGCTCCTTTATGGAAGCCTGGTTCTTTAAAAAAAAAAAAAAGAAAGAAACTTCATTTTCTGTTTAAGCCACATCCGACTGGTCAAAACATAAGTGTTTTATTTTGAACATTTTATCTTATAACATATACATATCAAACACATTTGATTTGTTGTCTGGGGGTCACTCAAATCCTTCACAGTCCAGTAGGCATAAGGTTGGTTTGTTTGAAACACGACAAGAAAAACAGGTGATTCCTACAGTTTTCTGGACGATATTGTGATTGACAGTTCAAGATAAAACCTAATGCAATAGTATAAATGAAACATGCAGCAAAAAAAATAAAATATACTTGAAAACAAATTAAAAAAAGAACAGTGCAATGAAGATTGTTAAGGAGGATTGCAAGTGAGGATGGAGATACAAGTACTAGCTGAAATTAGTAGAGAAGAAGAAAAGGCTGCATTTTCTGCATTTATCAAGTTCTTGCTCTACATTTTTAATTCAAGCAATCAAGAGTCATTCTCTAATACATTTATCTATATTGGTATTGTAACAATTCATTTTAACAAGGATTTGATTCATACAATAATTTGTGGTCCCTGAAACAATTCATTGTCGATATTTGTTCATCAGATTCACTGACCTAAAATCAATCCAAGACATCTTTAGCCAATACTTGAACCAGTGGGACTCAGAAGTTTTCTGGAGTGCTTCTATTTCTTACAAGATAATTAAATGTAATTTGAATTTGTGTACAAACACGTAAACAGGAATTAATAGCGCATCCATTCACATTTTAGTTTCATAAAGTTCATAAAGTTTTCCACATCAAAATAAGACAAACAAAACATTATTAGAACATTCTAACGCACTGTGGTCACATGTCTTTGCTAAATTCAAAGTGTTTCCACACATTGGACTGGAATGATGGCTGATCATTTTTTTGCTGACATCACATGTGTGTTGTCCACTATGATGCACTTGGTTGTTTTAACCTTACAGTAAAATAAACCTACTGTGCCTCAATACAAATGATATTTTCCAAGATTGATCGCAATCAATTAATTTCATTTTGGAATGATTTTATTGTGAAATAGTTTGATTTTATTCAATTATCAACTTAAATCAGACTGATCAATTTGGTTGGACAAGTCAATTCATCGATTGATCATTACACTCTTAATCTGTATTTATTGCCATTAAAAAAAATATGTTGATAAAACTTCTTATATTATCGGCATAAACAAAATTTTATTTCACTCCTGGCCTTTTTTTTTTTCATTTATAATTTATCTGTCCAACACCTGAGCGATCAGATAAGAGCTGAAGGCCCCTTGTCTATGACATACTTTACTGTTACAAAAGTGAGTTATGAATCTTCTGATTCACATGGTGTATGTTTGTAATTTAGGCTAAACTATCTATCTGTATATTGATTATATTCGTAATAGTTTTTTGTTGGACAGGACGGAAAAGAAGAGGAGGGAAAAAGAGAGATAGATGTTACTTATTTTTAACATTTTTTTTAAACTCTGACTTATTTTTCTTTTGACTTATTTATAAGGGGCCTGTTTTTTGCAGTGCAAACCAACACATTAATTTTTGAGCTACTTTCACACAGGGCTCAGAAACCAACGTATATATGACCGGTTCCAATTCAAAGTTTAAGTTAATGCGCGTAAATGCGTGTTTCTGGTATCCTCATTCAAAATTCTCACAATCAGATTTATACAACCATTTTCATGGGTCATTGAACGCGCGTTGAAAGCTGAACCAGGTTAACCTTTGACCAATCCAGGAGTCAGATTTGGTAGTGACCTATGGACAGTGTCCCGTGCAATTCAAAGAAGTGCCAACCGTTTCAAGATTGGTCAAGGATGAGAAGTTAATAATTGCAGTTTGTGCCGGGCAGGAGTTTTTGTGCCAGCAAATCTTATAAATATCGGAATAGAGCTGTAAAAGAAAGAGCCTAGAGCAATCTTTGCAAGATTCGCATCTTTCGACATTTCACACCAAGCCTTTTCCAACTGTGGGTGGCGGACATGCGCTAGTTGATAGTAGCAAAAGAAATAGAAGAAGCCCCTCCCTGCTTGTCTGGTATGAACACTTTGGGCTAAACGCCTATTCAGAAATGCGTGTTTAGCACCTTTTTGAATGTGCATCACATGTCAGCTACGAACTGTAGCTTTAAATATGTGCAGTCATATGCACTTCACTTTCAGAACGGTTTGATGTCAGCATCCACTCTGTTACATTAATCCTCAGAATTCAGCTGGTGCACAAGATAATGGGACACACTTATTATACCGTTATTATACCGTTGATTATTTAATCAACTTTTTCACAAAGTTAATTCTACACTAAATAAATAAGTAAATAAATAAATGGAGGTACAATGTTTTCCATGAATTTTGGAACACTCAAGAGAAAGTGTTACATATAGTTTTTGACTAAAATGTGTCACAAGGAATGTATGTGATACTAGTGTAGAAAGTAGATTTTCAATTTTAAATTGCAGGAAGATTGTGTACTGAATAAGTCGTTTCTTCTCATCATCCTGCAAAAGACATTAAGGTGTCCTTGAAGAAGACATCTTTAACCCTCAATTACTCTTTTAAAAATGTTAGTGCTCCCTTTTCTCCACATTTTCTTCTGTTTAAAAAAAGACATTTGCCTTATCTAGTCAAGCACAGAAAATATATAAAAAAGATAAAACGGACATAAATTCTTTTTTTAAATTTAATACCTCTTGAGGTCCAGCCTACCTACCTTATTTCCTGAAAACCACAGAGCTATAACTTTAGTATCTTTAAGAAGACCATCCAGGATATTTTGATGATATACAGGGTTCCTCCCCTCCCCTTCTTTTCCAATTTCCTTTCCTCTATTCTTTGTTGCTCAGTGAGTGCCACTACATCCTTATCTCTCCAAATGGGTGTGAGGAACCAAGTATTCTCCTCATGTACCTCTGTTACATATGCTTGAGGGTCCATCAGATAAAGCCAAGATGCTATGTTAGGAAAGGTGGGCTGCTCTTTTTTTTTCCATGATTGCACTTAATTATATTGCTTTCACATTTTATGCCTTCTCTCCTTGTTCCAACTCTATTTTCAATATCTTGAAAAATAAATATTTTTCTGTGAGTAGGCACTATTTGTGTAGCCTTTTACTAATGAAAAAAACATTAAGCTTTTTGGGCCAATATGTTTTTCTGTTCTATTAAATTATCTATATGGACTACAGAATGTCAGCAAAAGTATTTTTTTTTTATTTCAAGGAGTATAAATACTTTAATGTTTTATTAAAACCTTTTTAATGATATACATCTGTAGAACTAGTTTGTCATCTTTAGCCAGAAAAGAGAGATGATGTTTAGAACACAGCTGCACAAACAAACGAGGATAGATGTATGCAGCGATAAGATCAAATGGCTTGTCCAGGATGAAGACCAAACACTTTAGCACTGAGATGGTTGCCCTCAGGAGTCATCCAGGTGTGAAATCTTTGGTAAGCCAAACAACCTTGCAATACTATGCTCCATCTTTGACAAGGCTGTGGATGCATGACGATCACTGACATTACAGATAAGTGCTCTAGATGGCGAAGAGGTGTGACTCCAGATAAGACCAAGGGAAAGCAGCTGAAAGGGGGAGAGTAGTAAAGAAACAAACAAGTGGGGTGCTGTGATAAACTGAGATTTACAAGATTGAAAAATGACAGTCATCTATAGGCTGATTTGGCTCTTAAAATAACTTTGGATGCAAGATCTTGAAGTTTTTCTCTGCACCTAATAGTATATTTTTCTAAAATTCATTCAAACTTCATTAGCTCTTTGTGGTATACTTCTTTTTGTGAATTTGCAGATTTTGCTGACCAAGTTTAGTGAGACAATAAAGGCATTAAATGATATTTAGGTGTGAGGGCATTCCTCTGCTGCAGCAAATGAACCTTTTTTTAAAGGTTTTTGGGTTGGCCAGGCCTGTGGAGCATAGGTGGAGCCGCATCTTAAAGGGAGCACAGGTGTGGCTTGGATGTTCGTTCATGACTCATGCAGCCATCTTTAAGGACATCATGAAAATGAAATGTACAGTTGTTGTGTGTGTGGTAAGTGTACCGGGAAGCATTTGTAAGGATAATGTAAGATGCTCAAACTTATAACCTGAGTTATGCTTTTGTATGATGCCCTAATGAATGCCATGCTCTAGTCAATAGTGAAATGCGCTCACTTACTCACTGCATATCCCATACAGGTTTGCCCATTTTTTCACCCACAGACTGGCTGATCCACGGATAAGGGCAATTGTGACTGAGGCACAGAGTGTCACATAACAGCCCTTAGTGAAGACGTATGGTTCTTTTACTTTAAATGTATCAATCAGAGCATACCATTAAACAAAACAGTGTTTGGTCATCTGCAAATTGTCAGCTACATTTGGTGGGTGTGAATACAAAACTGGTTCGGACCAAATAAGTTATGAATGGATTTCTTGAAAGTGAACAATTAAATCCAATCAGTGCAACAACTTGAAAGAACATGACAATTCTGCAATTGTGGGTATAAAAAATACTATTGCTAGGAATGCTAGGAAATCATGAAAAGTTAGAAAAGGTAGAGTCACAGGTTGTACAATCTTGTACAATGTGATCACATTCACCCTTAATGTCAGATTTATTTATTTTTGGTTGTTGAGGAGGGAAATGTCTGCTTAACAACCTTTTTCGCAATCTAATTCAGGGCTCAGGTCCATGTGTGTTCAGTCAATCAGAATGAGGAAATATCTGAGTCAGCTGAAAAACTGAAAAACGAGAGCTGATGGATCTCCAGGAACAGGGTTGGGAAGAATACATCTAATATTGGCGCTGAATTTTCAAACGTTCTTGAACACAGCAAAAATAATTAGACATGCAGAGTTACTGTACTGTGAGTCTGTACAAGAGTCTGGTGGAATTAATCACAAAGAGTACTTTCTTTGGGTTATTTATGTGTCTCAATGTGAGACACATCAGGAAATTTGATGAGTTTCAAGAGCTAATAAGAAAATCTACTATTAATATATTTAGTCCAGTTGATGAAATATAGATTAAGACAGTCATTTTCCAAATGAACGCCTGCCATCTGATATGAGCACATTTACAGTAGCTATTAGAGTGGGACGGGGCAGCGGATGAGCGTGCACAGGAGAGGTCCTTTCAGAGAAATAGAATATGACATGCAACAGTGCTGATGAATTTACCCTTTGCAGAACTTGTCAAATTCTCTTCCATGTCTACTTTCACACATCAGGTGGGTGGGAACTTGGTGTTAAATATTCTTGCCAGCTCATGAAGAAGATTACCCTCCTGCTACTGCAGACAGATAGTTCTGTTTTTAAGATTTCAATGTCAAATTAAAAATACAATTTAAAAAAACTTAAGACGAGTCCTCATTGTTGATCGTTGACTGATGCCATACTATTAGGTGCAAAAGACTAATCGCTAGTCACACATTTATTGTACAGGGTGTCAAAAGCAAGTTTCAGTGTTTGAAATGTCCCTCCTTGATTTTACAAATGTTATTAATTGTGTTATTAGGTACAGCATTAGAATCAAATTAAAATAAATTGCAGCATTATAATGTTAAACAGGTGTTTAACCCTTTAACAGCTTTAGCTCCAGTGTTGACATTCCTTCGACTACTTTAATTTATACGCAATTAACGTAATTCCAGCAGATTCTAAAGTAGAAAAAAACAGCTGACACGTAACACTTTACCTTAGTGAAGTTCTTACTTAATTAATCATCTGATTCTGTCCTACAAATAAACAGCTTTGCGTTGTTATGCAACGTTATTTATGTGTTGCATATTGGTGCAAAGCCAAAATAAAAAGCTGCTTTGTCAGAATCAGCAGATTAGCGTTGATCACGTGAAAGGTTAAAAAGTGTGTAGTATTTAGGTGTCACAAACAACATTTGCAGTTTTAAAGGGTTAAAAAAAAAGCTTGTATAATCCTTCATTTCTGAAAACTTTCAACAACGCTGGGATCAGCAGATGAACTGTTCTTTAAATTATTGTCATGGCATACCTAAGCCAACCGTTCCCTGTCTTACATGTTTTATGTGCTCCGGCACACTCGACTTATATGAATGAGTCATTACTAGCTTTGGATCGCATTGAGCAGCTAATGAACTAAATCAACCTCAATAACTCAGGGAAATAGCTGAAACACGCAGTTTAGGAGCAATGAAAACCAAGACCGGGAAACAGGCTTATAGGCAGTGCAAGCAATGTAAGAAAGTCAAGAGGTGATAAATTGTTATTTTATAACTCTGAGATATATTTGGATGACTCAAACACATTATATTTACTTATTTCTTATGCTTGAACTGGTGTTCCTGCATTTACGTGTATTTGCCAGCCTACTATTGCGGATTTTGGTTTAGTTTTGGTTGAAATGAATCAGAGGTCAGTCATAACTCTGAAATAATTACTGCATCTTGGTTTTGTAAAAGCTGATTTTTATTATGTGGGAGGTCAGCAATGAGCAGTGGAGGTTAAGTATCTGCGTATTTTTATCTCCTCATCCCACTCCTGCATGTTTAAGGTGACAGCTATCACAGTGACCTGTCATAAGCTTTCACCTTTAGCTGCCGCTTTAATTGATGCTGAGTGCAGCTCCTAATTGGGCAACGGGGAGGAAGCCTTGAGAGACAGCTTCAAAGCGGCACCAAGACTGGAGCGAATCTGGTGAAAATATCCCATTTGTGTTTGCAAGCATAGATCAGTGAGGCACATCCACACAGCACATTTAAGAAACAGTGAAAAAGCATCTATTTTTTTCCTGACAAGCTTTATTATTTGCCAAAATCTGCTACAAAAGTACACTGGCATGTGAGCACAAATTGCTGCTGTAGCTAGTCTCCTGTCTTGCCAAGATGTCTGTTTCTTTGCATTGAATTTCCTGCACCACAAAATGCCTCTGTTTAATGGCTTAGCCAGCAGAATATGAAACAAAAGTGTGACCAATCTGAGACAAACATGAGATTCAGATACTTGCACAAATGCTCTACAAGTGATTCACAATGTCTGTACTATTCACCACCAGTTAAGTGAGTGCCTTTGCACATACAATCTGCTAGAATCACATCCATTTTTCCATTGCCATCTTTTTGTTACAGTTTTAGTTTAAAAGTTACACCTAAAGAGCATGAACACGGAAGCACACTCACATTTGTTGAATAAAAAGAATCTAAAGCAAAATTCATAGGAATTTTTGTACTCTTTTTTTACATTATTACAAGAGAATTGTATAAATAAATGTGTTGATGCATAAATTCTGTTATTGTGCCAAAAACAAACTTAGGAGCAAGCAACGGTTTTCAAAGTGAGGCGTTGTGTTTCTTTTTTCATATTTAGATTTCTTAAAGCTCTAAAGCTGTTCAAGATTAAAAATTAAAAATCAGATGTTTCTTTTTTAAACAAAGTAAGAAACAAATTTTAAAAAAAAGGCAGTTGCTACAGTTACTAAGAACTTCAATTTGGCGTTACTGTGTAATTTACAAAACAGACAGTTCACTATGGCATGGATGTGCAAACCAGATGAAATTTAAAGAGGAAGAAAGAATAGAGATGATCATTTCAGGGTAGAATAAGAGAAATAAAAGCTATGTGCCAGGGAGGCCAACGGTTACCTGATTTTTGGTCTTCTAATGGCCCAGCTTATGTTCAGTATTTACTGAACTCTGCTTCTTTTGATTATGCTTTCACTTTTATTTCACAGTGGTGTTTTTCTTTTTTTTTCTGTTTTCTTTTATTTTATCTGTTTCAATGATAGGTTTCTGTTGAGAATTTCTTACTAAATGTATTTTTAGCCGTCTAATGTTAACATCTTATAGCTAGTAAACCTATAGGGCTCTTACGAGCTACTTAGCCATCTGACTTATATAATTAGCACTTTTTTGCCAGTTTTTTCCTCTGTTTACATGACACATAAGTTTTATTGAAAAAAAAGAATTGTATGGCAGGGTGCAAACAATGTGGAGTCATTTGTGCACTGACTTGCTCCTGTTGTCAGTCACATTCACATCAAAAAGTAAGATCTAAAGCACCAAAGTCAGAAAAGAAAGAAAACAATACCCAGTTTTATTTTGGTAGACCCTCATATAAACATCTGTCTTTTAAAAATTCTCTCAATTTATTCTGCATCCCTGCTAATCTACCTTTATCATATGATGATGAGAACTACCTTTAGATTATACCCCCACAGTCCTTTCTATAAGTTGAGACAACCTATCCCTGCTTGATGGATGTTGCTTATCTTAAAATTAGAAGAGCTCAGAATTCTCACTTGTTGATTTGCACATGACAACAACCCTAAAAAGAATTTGTCATAGGAAATTATGAAAAAAAATTCCTTAAAAAAATTAACTTAATCACTCATTCTGTCACCAATTGCATCAAAACAAACCAGATCCAGTATTTCCACCGCTTTGCAAGGTAAAGTGTCAAGCACCTGTGACGTGTGATTGGATGACTGGTGGCCGGTCATTCAACACAAATTAAATGGATACAAAAAAATGGATAACAATTAAAATCCTGTCAAAAAATTAGAAAAGGGCATTTTGGGATAAAAAGCTGTTTTGGTCCCCCCTCATACAGTAAATTTTAGCTTCCTGGTTCACCAAAAATCTGAACAAAACCACTGCAAAATGTCCAAGAGATGCTGGAAGTAGATACAAATGTGGACGATAAATTAATATACTTGAATATATTTTCTTTCCTTTCCTTTAACAAGTACCATCTGACAGGAGTGATACAAATTATTTTCTGCTTCCAATTAGTCCAGATTACATGTCACAGCCTTGAGTTATGTCCAGGTCTTGTACTTTTTTTTTTAAAGTCATTGTTAAACTCCATTGTTCCCTGTTATGTGTTGATGTTAATTATTGATATCAACTCTATAACAGTTTTTTTCCTGCCATTCACAAGTGCTCACTGTTGAACGACAAAAATGCCATTGATTTATAAAACTGTACACACCAAGAAAGAAGTGTGGACTTTAATTAAATTGAGCTGTCAGTGAAGAGTTGGTTGCTTTTGCTAATGAACTCTGCAAATAATGAGAATAAAATATATGATAAAATTTGAAACTAATTCATGTGGGGGGAAATAGACATTCAAATGGATAGTTAAATGAAAACTATACATTATTCTTAGTACAATAATAGGAATAGATGGTATAGTATCAATTACAGAAGAAGAACAAAGTGTTCAAAATCTTTGAAAGGTGTGCCTTTATAGTGAAATGGTCTTATGTTGTCAAAACCTTGTCTCGTAGGACTAGAGGTACTTTATTCAACTTAGAGGCAAAAGAGACTTCACAGATTGTCAATTCAGCCAACTGAAATAATCAAACTGTGAGACTTGACCTGTGCAGTTGTGGGATGTGCAGTAACAAATACTTAGAAGCTACTCAAATTTCAGCAGCTGCTTGATTACCCAGTCTGACATATTTGTCCTTCAGGATTACACTGTCACTACACGCTGTGTTGGTAACCAGTTTACATACTACTAAATACTTCTATTTTAAAGAAAAAGAAAAAAAATTAAATCAACTGATCATATCCAGTCTGTCATAAACACAGACTAGATATTTTCCAGAAATTACACTTAACTTTAATAAAGTTTTTTTTTTTTTACAGTATTAAGAGCTCTCTCTGATCCCTCTTATTTGACACTATGTTGTGAATGTTGCAAAGGCAAATGAAAATGTTTACTATTTTGTTGCATGAAAAATACTACTGATTTCTAAGCACTAACTGAGAGGTGGACTGAGTGGAGCGATTTCAGTCTCATAATTAGACAATGCACACAAACTGTTTCCCAAACACACACGCTCTGGTTCTTAAAACACTGAAATCGCTCCATAAGTGAGTAACCCTCCCTCATTTTGTTCTAAATAGAAAGTAACCTCTGGCTCAGAGTGGCCAAAATACCATAGACTTATCTTTAGTAAGAAATAAAACAAACATTTGACAGAATAACCGTTCTTGCTGTGGTACTTTTTCTTAACATCTTGCTAATCCAATTTTGTTAAAGATATTTTTTTCTGTAGTGCGAGTTATTCAAGTTATAAACAAGCCAAAGATGTGTCAATAAAATGATGCAGTCTCTCGATGAACATTTGAAAGATTCTCCCGAGCCCTTGTTAAAGTAATAGGAGTGTGGGCTTCCAACAAACTCGCTCCTGATTCGTAAGTGGTTGCCACAGAAACGTTGACCCTGACCAATAACTGCTCACTGACATCATCTGGCTCCACTATGGCACCGTCCATATTGCAAAAAATAGCAGGTGGATGATGTTGCATCATGGATGAGTGAACACTTTTACCTGGAGATGTGTTACTGAAACAAAATTAGCCTTATTGAAGTTCAGTGCCAGTCAACATGCTAAATGATAAATATCTAACATTTCCGAAAGCAAAATGACAGAAATTGTATCCTCAAAAACAGGGCAGGCAAGACCAAGATCTAAGAATCCAGACTGCAAAGAAGAATTAGATAAGAATGAAGAGACAAGTGTCAATGAAAAAAAGATAAAATATGAAAACTGCCAGGGTTGTAGAGCAGGTAGACAGAAAACAGAGGACAAAGACATTAGACAAAAATATTATAAAGCATCAATGCCATGATGATAAGACATTTTGAACAGTTAGAACAGGTTCAACACTGGAGCGATATAGGACAGTAAGCTGATATAAAAGCAAAACACAAGGAAGAGCCGTAACAGTAGGTTGCAAAATAAATGTAAAAAGTATGAAGACAATGTGTCAAGTGGTGAAAAAAGATGGGAAGAAAGATGAAGACACAACAAAGGAATATGGATTGAGCACAAGAAGAAATATTAAATCAGACTAAAGAAAGAAATAAAAGTGCTGAACCCTGGATACATTTAAAAGAATAAAAAAACCCATAAGATCAGAGGCTCAGACAGGAAGAGAAGGATGGATGTGAAATGTTCTGTTTGTCTTGACTCTGAGCAGCCTGCTAAGCAGATGATGATAAATGAGGCAGTGGGGGGGGGCAAGTTTTCCTGCTCTGTTTATTAGAAGGAGAGCTGCATACCAGTCTATTGCCCCTAATTACCTCTCACTTACCATTAATGCTGCCACAACCACTCAGTTCCACCATCACTTCCTATCTTCACCAACCCTCTCACCCCCCATTGGTCCTAAGTTACTAAGCAGCTTCAGAATGACTTTGCTGACTGCTAGTCTCAAAGAATTTCAGAGATAAAAACCCTCAGGTGTGACGGGTGTAGAAAGCTTGTATGCACAGATGGATGCACCTTCTGCAGATCAACTTATCTATGATGAAAAATTCATCAGTGTGAATCAACATGAACTGCTTGCTATTTACGACTTCTCATCTTGTTACTGCATGTTACTTGAAGGGTGAGAGCATTAATAATATAAACTGGAAAAGTTAATGTGCTTATTTGAAATGTGATTGATCTGAACCGTCATTTCACCAATCGTACAGTCAAATATCAGTCAGGGTTTAACAAAAGGGTCTCATAAGAGTCTTCAACTGTCAAAATGTCAGTTACTGTGCTGCTGAAATTTCTTTAGAAACATAGTTGAAAGAATTATGACTCATAATGAATATTTCAGTGCAATATTTTATTTCTTTTGAGAAATATCACAAATTATCATGACTTTTGACACCGTAGGAATACCTGGTCAATAGTCTTCATGATATTGGGCTGACCCTGACATATCAGACAATTTTTGGTCTTAAACACCCAGTCTGATCATTGTTTGATCCTTCCGAGTGGTCTTTTGACTATGATTATGCTGTTAAAGAAAACATATCTAAATAATCTGTGTCTTTATATAGGACATCGTTTCTGCAGAGCGGCAGTAGTTCTTAAAAAATTCACCTTTAACTCAGAGTAAGCCTAACCCTCTTCAACCCCATTTCCCATCATCCATTCATTTACTCTCTCTCCCCCGCTGGCTCACAGCGTCTCACAACCCTTACCTAACATTAGCGGAGCAACAAAATACCAAGCAATTTGGAAGCTGTCCAGTCATATCCAGTTTTGATCCAGATGCCAGCGCAAACGTGTAAAACGAAGACGTACGTTAATCTATTTGTCCGCAAGTGGATGCATCAGAATGGAGAGGAGCAGGGAGCTTGTGGCTTGCTGATTGTAGCACCTAGCATTTTTTCATCTGCTTCTGATTTCCGATTTGAATACAAAAATCATTAAAAAAAATGCTATTTTAAGCTTATTTCACTAAGTATATGTCCATCATCAGAAAAATGCAATAGGAACATGTTTAAAACACGAAAATCACAAGTGTCATTCGATTAAAGAGCTGGGTGACAGGAAGGGCGGACGGGGTTTCTTCGTACCAACGGTCCCACGCACAATTCAGAGCGAATTTCAAATGAACTTCTGCCACTTTGCAGAAACTACATTCTTGTTTTTTGTTTTTTTTGTTTTTTTGCAAAAAAGTGCATGGTTATAATTAAAAGACAACTGGGAACATTTCAAAGTGCTTAAAAGATGATCGGAGTGTATCTGTAAGTATATTGAAATTAAGTAATATGATTTGATTTACTTTTTGTTTGTTTTGTGAAAGTACACAACACCAACAAAACGCATTCAACACAACTTCTAAAGCACACAAATCGCAAGGGTACTCAAAATGCACAAATTGAAAAACAGGGCATAATTGAATAGGGGAATACAGAAGCAAAAAGCATTTTTTTTAATTCAACCCTTTTTAAATAAAAAAAGCATCTTAAATGGCCTTCCCCTCAGCTAGTTTACTGCAAATTTCAGTAGACATCAATCTGACATCAAAGTACATGAGATTTCTAACTTTGCTACGAGTTTTCAGAAGCATATCTTTAAGTTCTAAACTGTTTTTTATATTGAAAAAAAATATAAAACTTTTTAAGACATACTTTAGAACATTCTAAGTTTTATGCCATAAAAGATAAACACATTTGCTTCAAAGTGATCATAGGAGCTTGATGTTTAAAGGTAAATCTCCTGGGATTTTCATCTTCAAAAGTGAAGGCAAACAACTTTCACAAACCTTTCAGCAGTGCTCCATTTTTGACTTTCAACATGCCTTGGAAGGTTTGCTATCCAATTATGTCAATAAAGTTCAATAAGCCAGACTTAAAAGCCTTTTTATGCTCTGTATGTTCCTTCATTTGTGTGGTAAAAACAATGGCATTGTATTGTAAATATAAAATAAGCTCATTGTGAAATCATATGATGCCACTTGAATCAGGCTTTTAAAAAACAGCAAAAAAGAAATTAAATAAACAAGTCTGACTATTAAGAGATTGCATATAGAGAATTAAATGATCCACCGGTTAATTAAAAGACTAAAAGTAATGAAAAATAAGACACAGATGGACACTAACAAATGCATTGTTATGAAGGAATTCTGGAACTGACATGACTTGTGGCATTTATGTAACAAGCGCATACAAGCTATATGTTCTTTCTTTTTTTTCCACTAACTTGTTTTTTTTTTTTTTTTTTTTTTTTTTTTGCTGGGTCAGGTTTCCTCAAAAAAAAAAAAAAAAAGGTAGAATCTTAAAGAACTGCATTTGCCAGAGACATTGTACAAACAATTCTTCAAGGTCTTTGCAATAAAATAAATCTTTCTTCTAAAACATGTTTTTTCTTGAAGAGATTTTTCCTAGAAGTTTTCTCCATCTTGGTTCAGTCGGTATCGATTAAACTAAAGGAGCTTGGACAGTCAGTAATTAAATGGAACGACTGCTGGGTGTAAAATTAGCCTTTGTGTCATTAGACAGCAATGACATAGTGAATAAAAGAAAAAGCCCAGGCAAGATGACTGATGACTGAAGGCCAATTAAAAGGCATAGGAAAGAGATGAGAAGAATGGTTAAGGACATGGCGCAGACGTGTATGGATTTGTCTCGGATAATGAACTCTTCAACTCTCATCGATTTGCCGTAAAAGAGAGGGCTGATCAAAGATTCACTTTCAAGGAGCTCAAGGAAATCCACAGATATTTGCTTTAAATCTCAACATACATTTCTAAACATCAAATTGCTTTTGTTTCACCAAAGGCTACTTGCTCTTCTAAAAAGCTTCTTAATGCTTGTAATGCCTAAATAACTGTTCTTTAGTCGACAGCGAGAGACTTTCAAACTTTCAAACTGATCTGTTTCTGAGCATTAGCATCTTCAGACTTACTTTTACACAAGTCTCTAATGAGAATGGGACTTCAGTCGTTTTGTGTATCCCATTTAACATGTTTTATGCTACGTCCACACTGGCCTCTGTACCACGTGTTAAAGTGACCGTTTTATTAATTAAAAGTCTATGTAAATGCACATATATGCACGTTTCGGGTTTCCACTTTCATAACTCTCATGTGCGTGCGTTGCTACGCATGTTTTTTGAGCCCGTTTTTGGGCTTCAAGTATAAAAACACGCTGGTGCCCATTGATTGCGTGTTGAAAGTTAAACCAGTTGAACTTTGACCAATCAGAGACTTGGATGTCTTTTTAATTCACGGAAGTGCCAACCGTTTTAAATTGATCATGGAGGAGAAACTGCGGTTTGTGCCCATCTGGAATTATATGACATCAGGGCTTTCATACATCGGAATAGAGCAGTGAAAGAAAAAGCCTGGAGCAAGATTCACAAGATTTTCACAGCTTCAACATTTCACACCAAGCCTCTTTCAAGTGTAGGCACATTCACTAGTATCGGGTAGCAACACTCCAGTGAGAAAAACATATGCTAAACATTTGAGAATCCGTGTTCAGCACATTCTTGAGCGCATGAAACATCCCCAGGTGAACGTAGCATGACAAACCCAATGTTGTGGGGCAATAATGACCTAAATACACCATACTCAGGAAGTCAATAATGATCACCTCCCTTACTACAGTATGGTATTTTAAAGGCAAATGTCCATGATGTGTACAGTGCCAAAAGTGTGGGGCTTAATAAGCAATGACAACAACCAAAAAATTGCAAGTACAAAAAAAAAGTGGGATCTAGGAAAAGTGCACTAGCATAAATGAAAGGAACTTCTCAAGTACAAAGATAACTTGGAAACATATATTCTTCATGCAAGAGACTGAAATACTCATAAAATAAGCGGAAATAACTTTGAACAACTAACCAAATCATAGAATTATTTGAAATGTTCACATTGTTTTTTTTTAACTGCTGTACATGTCTTTATTGTAATTCATATGCTGTGTTTATCTAACTCCAGGTCATGCAATCATGTCATTCTTTTAAACACATACACAATCCATAGTCATATCTGTATGAAATTCAAGTTCTGTTGACAGACTGCTAGAGCCAATTTTTCCCTTGGTCCACTCTTTAGACATACCTAATTTGAGCAAAATCAAGATTTAAGCCAAGAATCAAGAAGCGGGAGACCAAAGAATATCATGCGAAACTTTCCAGTGTATGCTTGCCATGTTTTCCAGAATAATTGATGAGATCGGTGCTGAGAATTGTGCACACAGCATATAACTTACTTAGAAAGTGGGGAAGTAAGCAATACACAGTGCAGTTAAGTGAGTTTTTATGGTCTTTGGAGGATATAAAATTAGCATAAATAATGTCAAACAATATTTTGTTGCTGTTAACAAAGTTACAAGACAATGTGTATTTGAGTTTTGTTCCATGGTGTTTCTGTTCAATATTTCTCAAAGTTGTCTTGACCTTGGTCACAAGCTTTCAGAACAGTTCAGAAGGGACCTAAGTTTTGAAGTCCCTCTCTTTTGTAAAATAAATAAAATATCATGTTTTGGATTTTAACTTGTTGACTTAAGAGTAAAATGCAACATAAATAAAAAAGGGAATTGAAAAAAATAAGCCAAAAAGTTCTTTTTATTTTTATTTTTATTTTTTTATTTTTTTTATACAATCCTCAGCATTTCATTCATTCATTTATAGCAGGGGTCCCCAACACCCGGGCTGCGGACCGGTACCGGTCCGTGGGTCATTTGGTACTGGGCCGCACAGAAAGAACAAATAACTTGCATTACTTCTGTTTTATTTATTTCAGAATCTGAAAGATGTTTTATTTTGAAAAATTGCCCAATTCGGTAGATCTTCAAGACATGAGGTTAGATCGCAGGCCAGCAAAGATGAATAAGAAATAAAAATAAAAAATGTAGTTCTAAACAATCCACCAGCCAATCAAAATCCTTACCGAGAAGTACAGGACTTGATTGACATGCAGAACGGCCAATCGGACATCTTTTAATACATACGTCACTGCACATGCGTGTTTAAATTCACTGAGCGCAAATTCTGTCTGTCATCAGAAAGTCGCTTTCTGACCGCATGGCGTCAAGTCCCCGGAAGAAAAACCACTCTGGACAACCAAAGTATCAATTGAAGCCACCCCGCTTGTGTCCTCCTGCTACCAGCTTTGCAGTTCTCCCCCGATAAATACGAGCTCATTAAGGAACCGGTTTTTTTTTTTTTTTTTTTTGCGTGGCACGGGCTTCGTACGGGGCCAGTAGCGCCTGAAATGCCATTCTCCCCCCATTGCACAGTTTACATCAGAGCCTGACATCCGATAGTCACTGCTTTCTGTCTTTGTAATAAAACGTGGGATATGTTAATACAAAAGTATCTTTGTGTAATCTTAGTGTGTAGTTTTTAATCATCAGTATATAAACAACAATGTACAAATAAGCATGTAACTAATAAACATTTAACGGTCTATGTCATTTTTGATGCATTCCAAGATGCTCTTCTCGGTCACATGATAAGTTACCGCTAAAATAAAACCCAGGGACTAACAAAATGAGTAAAAAACAAAACGTCTTTGGAAAGTTTCTTTGCCAAGGGGAAAAGGCCCAGCCAGGAGACAGAAGAGGAGCCTTATACTTCCAAACAAAGAAAGCTACATTTAATAGACAGTACTTCTTTTTTGCACTATGAGTGTGGGAAGGGGGGAGGATGATGACACCTGTGCGATGTCAACTGTTAAGTGTGTCAAAATAAAAGCACAGGGTTCGTCTTGTCACGTATTTGATCCTTCATCATCCTAGTATTGCTACAATAATCACCCGCCTATATTTGAAAGACCGGTCCGTGAAAGTTTGTGTGACGTCATACCGGTCCGTGGCATTAAAAAGGTTGGGGACCACTGTTTATAGAACACCTTCCACCACCATTCAAGGCAGCCCAAAGTGCTGTACACAATTTCGAATCAATAAATAATACCATGATAAAACATTAAAATTCATAAAAACAATTAAACAAGAATTAAAAACATAACAAAAGGCAGGCAGATACTAAGACATGGTAGTGCACATTGAAAAAACATTTTTTTTCTTTCCTAAAGCTATGATATGCGTAAACTCCTAAACTTATTTCCTAGTTTTCATAGATCGAATGATTAGGTATTTGCATGAGGAAAATCAACAATAAATTATAGAAATATATGATGACAAATAAGAAAGGACATATTGAGTATTTTATTTGTAAAAAGGAAAATAATTCAACCATACAAACTGTTTACAAGCGCTGCACCTACAAAGTTTGTGTCATTTCCACCGTCCTCTTCATCTGAATCCTTAAATAAACTCTTCACCCGCAGCGATGAGCCTTATTAATATTGCATTCCTTTAGCATTCATTATGAATGAGAACAAGTGTGAAGATCCCTAACAGACTGCAAAATAGTTCAAGGCCCTTGCTGTAACAATGCAGGTCACAGAGATGATCAACCTGTTCTGCCTGCTTAAAACAAACTGTGGTTAACATTTACATTATTACATGAACAAAACGCAGCTATTGTGATCAGCTAAATTAGCTTAAGATATTATGGAAGTATGTTTACCACAGAATATGCTCTTTTCTTTTTGCTTTGCTTAAAGTTAAAGAAGTTGGTGAAATGCACTTTTCCTTGAACTCTGTCACAGTTTTGTTCTATCATTGCACGATCACAGAAGGGACCTAGAGAGCTAAAGGAAGGTCTCTTTTGTAAATTATTTATCTTTTTCCATTAAAATGTCCTGTGACATCTGTAACGCCTGACCTGCCACTGGATCTAGTGATAGTAGTAAGTCACAAGGTGCTGAACCAGGTCATCTTTTCTAATGTTGACGTCTTGTGGGAGTCTGACATTGGTGGTTAAGTGCTTCCTGACTTAGATCCATTAGCAGAAGATTGGGAAAAAGAGAAAACAAACTTGCAAACTATAGATGTGATATAACTACAAGCTTAATTAGCTGTTTACTATACTTTAAATACTTTTTAGGTCAAGAATGGGTACAAACTTTTTTTTAATGAGAACTGTAAAAAAAAGAAAAAAATACTTTTATATATATATAATTATTGATCATAAATAATGTTTTTATATTTCAGAATTACGCTGAATTTGCTGTGGTTTGATGAAGAAGATAGAGGTAATAGGTTTTATTTCTTTCCAAAATGTACTCAGCTTGACAATCTACCACTATCACAAGAGTCACAATTAATTCAGACATTTAAACATAAAGTGAACAATCCCCAAATCTCCTGATTCGTTTGTCTTAATTTAATTTTCATTCTTGCACTCGCCTCCCTCCTCTGGTGGAGAAATGATTGTTTCCGTGCTGCAAAGTGTGCTCTCCGCGGTGGCTGTGACCTCCGACTGAGATTTGTTCTCTGCTGCGCCACAGGAGATGCAACGCCGGAGCTGCTCCAAACAGCAGCACTTGATTTCGACCACAGTGGTTACTCACATTTTCCTGCAGTAGTACCTTGATTTTATATTTATGTTTTATTGTTTCATTTACAACACTGGTTTCACTTCTCACTACAACTCGACACATTGTCTGTTCACACTCAACCATGTCAGGCATAAATGTTTTTATTCTGTTTTTAGAATATTTATTGTCTGTTTTTGTTGTTTTAGAACTGTGTGCGCCAATCTGATGCCGATATATTGTTGATGTACTTTGTGACTAAGATTTTTTAAAAATGGTGACAGTCAATATACTGAAAATCTGTACACACTAGAAAGTTAATTAAGCAATCTTCAGACCAAGTCTTGTAGAGCTTGATATATTATTATTGTTGTTTTTGTTATTATTCTGCAGTTTACTTTGTATGGCTTATAGTTTTGATGTTTAAGCATTGCACACAGCTACAAAATATACAGTCATGTGAAGAAATTATAATCAGCTGTGTCTTAAAAAAATGTACATATATCCAATCTTATTTTTTTTTAAAATTCTAAAAAATAAGTACAAATCAAACAAAAATATTACTATTATTTTATTCATAGAAAAAAGACCAGAACAAAAATTCATATTTTAATGGAGGTCAAAACCTGGATCTTCTGCCTCCTATTAGCTATTTTTGCTCCTTTGGCTGAAATTGCATCATTGAGACACTTTTTTGTGGCATCTACCAGTTCCTTAAATGTGTCTAAAGTGTCAAGTGTCTGAACTTAAAAATAAGTAGAAATTAAATTATTTTGAAATTTCATAGAAAGCTTTAAATTGGCTTGAAAAGTGATAATTTAAAGTTATATTTTTTGGATTGTAGTGTTCAAATTGATATTAAATGTGTAGATTGGACCACAATACATTGCATTTGAATAATTTTTCCCCAAAAATATATTTAAATGTATTTTTTTAATAACCCATCAACGTTTTCATCATCATCATAACACAGTGGCTTCATAAACTCGTTGTAAAATGCTAAATGCTAAAATCAATTATATTTTTACTTGAAATCAGTGAGGTCATATTTACCATTTAAAAATAAAGTAGTGAGCATGGTGTCCAAATTGCTTTTCAAATCCAGGGCACTAGATAGTCCAGTACTACATAGTTTTTTAGTAGTTAGGGAGTGGTATGGGAAGTATCCAAAAATGTGGGAAGACACGCAGGCTTTCATAGGGTATCCTACTTTCTTTTTTACATTACTGTACATTTAAACATTTACACATTTAGACTAACTACAGAAACTTTTAGACTCTTCAAAAAAAGGGGGAAGATATAGATTTTAGTAAGATAGTTGTCTAACAGACAGGAAAGAAAAGAAAATGAGGTTGAGCTGGTTCAGAACAGGACTGATTTATCACAGAATCATGTTTAAGTGGATGATGTGACCGTTGCTGCGAGTGGTTTGAAGTGACAGACTTCCTTTGTTACCTACAATGGTTGGCACTGGACCAAGACCAACTGTAGGCTTGAAAAACGCCTGAAGCTTTTTTTTTCCTATTTTGCTCAACAGTAGAGTAGTTCAGTAGAATTCTGCAGAAAAATAAAGGGAAAGTAATGGTGAGAAACTGAATAAAGAGGAGACAAGGGATTTTCCATTCTGAATGGTAAAAACCTCAGTGTCCACTAATTTAAAAAACAACAAACAGGTTCAAGATCTTGAAAAATGAATTATAAACAAATGAAAAATAATTAGGGCTGAGTCAAACAGCATGGCTTCAGCTGCACCACATTTTACCGAGTTGTGGTGAAGCTGCAGCCTGCAAAGTGTGGCTGGTTAAAATTATATGGTTTAAACAGAATTACAACATTAAATTCTAAGAAAATTAATTGATTGACTTTTGTGTTTATATTCTTATCTAAGAAGAAACAAATGTAACAAAGACCTTTTTCTTTTTTTTTTTTTTAATACAAAAAAACCCCTGTAAAATAAGAAAGAAAAAGTAACAGTTTTATTTTTGTTATGCAACAGGTGTCTTACTACAAATTCCCCTGATTTATTATTCACAGGGTCCTTCCACCTTTAAAAAAAGCCCCATCTTATCTATAATTCAAGTGCCATTTCGCCGTGGTTGGAAGCACGTCAATTATTCAACAACACTGTACAGCCAAGCAAGGGGTTAATAGGGCTTTTGCTAGCAATGAGTGGTAGGTAAATGTGCAGCAGGGGACGTGATGTGTGGGGTGGGAAAGATTTATGACTCGGGTCTTGTGGCGAGGTGAGAGATTGTGGCACAAGGGAATAGACTTGTGAGACGGAGAGGGAGGCTGAGGCAGTAAAGGGTCTGTAGTGATGGAAACCATCAGGAGAAGCCCTGCCATCCTCAGCCTAGGTTGGAGTTAGAAACGTGTGTGAGATAAAAAAGACAAATCTGGCCAATTGTGCAGCTCGTTTTTACTTTTTTACATTTTTAGTCTTACATAACTGTCAGTACTATTTAGAACTTCAAAATGTTTTTTTTGTTACCTAAATGTGCTTGTGTTTAAAAAAAAATTTTAAAAAATTGTAAAAATAGCAGTTGTAAACCACGATGGAATAAGATGAATAAGTTGAAGAGTTTGGTGAATTAGTCCTCTAGTTTACCTGCAGTTTAAGTGAAAGAGAAATAAACTTTGTTAAAAATGTACCACAGCTGTGGCATTTCTTGATATGACGGCTTTTTGTCTTATTTATAGCTGAAATCCTAAATAACCAGTGAACAAAAACGAATCTGAATAAAATAAAAGAAAAAGAAATTAATAAATAAATAAAAAGTCTTATTTTCTGTTTTACAGCAAATGTTAACTCATCGAAAAAGGTTTTTCAATAGCAAAATAATCTTAAGAAAATATGTCTTACTTGAGCTTTTGTCTTAAATCAGGGAATTCTTAATTATTTGTCTACCCCATTGGCAACTTTTCTTTGCTTATTTAAAAATAAAAAATTCTACTTTTTTATCAAATCTCTGACCATTCCGGGGCCTGTTACAGCGTAATCTTAGTATTATTATTATTTTTCTTATTTGATCAAGCTAGTTCTTAACGGCTTTTTTTGTTTATTGGTACTCAAAAGTATTTACTGCTACATTTATTTATTTATTTATTTATTTATTTTTTATTTATTTATTTATGATAATGCTTCAACAAAAACATCTAATGAGCTTTTACAAGTAGTTTTTGTTCAAAGTATCCAAGTGAGCAAATCCCAGTACCCAAGTTAAATAAATAAGTATTCTAATCTAAAAGCTTCACAGAGACTAGTGTGATGACACAAAGGTTTTGCTGGTCAAGATGAAAGAAAACTGTTCTTTAATTTCAACAATGGTGTTTCATTTGATCCCTTAATTACATGATTACAAAGCTAGGGCTTCTTATCAAGGATACTTTCATGTTAATGGATAAAATTGGGCCTCTTGTCATAGCGGGAGCTCAGAAGTGTCAGAAAAGGTGGTCAAGGTCCTCTATTCTGCAACTAATCTCAGAAATGTCAGCAGTATCTCCAGCAAGAATGAATGCTGTCTGCTATGAATACACAACCATCTTTCACAAATGCTACCTTTATAACTCATGTATTTTATTTAAGTACTTACATTAAGTGTCTGTTCTGCAGTTTTTAAAAATTGTATGATTACTATAGTCGAAGAACCTGACTTCTGAAGAAGTTTTCAAGAAATCAAACAATCTGCATGAAAAATGCATTACAAAAAAAAAGAATATTCAACAAACCACATGTATGTTATGCATTTATTGTGTCAGACTTCATTAATGAGGGTTATTGCTATAGAGCTTACAATAAAAGTGTTTCCTAAGTATCATGAATAAATAAAAATAATTGTTTACTCGCACATAGCTTATATTAGGAGAAATAGCATTGATCTGAAACATAGTTGGATTTGGTTGTGAACACAACAAAAATCTTCCTCACCACATACATTTTTCTTGCAACAGAAGTTTTCCTTAAGATTTCCCCTGTAGGTTTAAAAGAACTTGGCTTCCGATAACATGTTCTACTTTCAAACAAATCCCTGTCATGTGCCCTTCAGCTCTGCTTCACTCTGTGGACTCTGTTATCTCCTCCCTCATGGCACCTCTCACCTTCTTTCCCACACAGCCAGGAAGTGAGAAAGGTGCTCTTGCCCAGAGCTCAGGAGCTACATTTAACTGGCAATACTGGCAGATGTAGGTTAGTCAGTACTTGGGAACAAGTCATATGTGGATTCCTTGGTAGTAGCTTAAAGCTGTAATTTTAGTTTTTAGCTCTTCATTAAAACTCATGCATAATAGTCATCTGAAACTGACCATGAAGCCTTTAAGTGAATACAATTTTAATAGAATATCATTATGTGTTTTTCTCATTTATTTAATTTTGCTTGACAACGAACAAAGTAAAAAATATCAACACACTCATTTATTGGTTACTTTTCCACAAATATATTTAGAAATAGTAATTATACATAAATATTGAGAATAATGTGAAATTAAATTAGAGGACCCTCTTGTGACCCTCAAGGTCACTGTACTAATAAATGAAAATAAACGATGATAGAATACTTAAAAAAAAAAAAAACTATGGAAATGGATAGATTGATAGTCTAGATGGAGATCAAATAACCAGTATTTTGTATGGGGTTTTTTGTTGTTTTGTTTTTTACAAATGTTTACTACTGTTGCTTGTTCTATGTTTTAAACTTGCAGCAGCCAATTTAGTTCACATCATTATTTTCCTAAAAAGCCTCCAGACTGTTATCACATATTGCCTTTGCTAATTGATAATCTATGTGGTCAACTCTAACTGATCAATGCTCATCATTTTGTAATGTTAGCTTCATCATCACTAATTGATTTGATGATCCATGTGCTCCATTAATAATGTAAAAGATGGGATTTTAAGAATTTAACTGTCCATTCCCATTAATGTGATCAAGATGCAATAAGTCAATGAGCTACAATTAATTTAATTTAATCAAACCTACTTGTATGCAGTCCAGTTTCAGCCCATTTATCCCTCCTACATGCAAGAAGCCACCAAGTGTTGGCCACTGAATGATGTGGAATGATTTTCCAAATCTTAATAGGCTTATTTTTGGCCCCTAATCACCTCCACAGCCTACTCTTTCATAAAAAGTGAATTATCCTGAGTGGTTTTCAGATTAATTACAACACTGTAAAACTCACAGAAGCCTCCCTATTTCTGTGGGGCAAATGGCTTCATGTGTGGCAAAGACTGTATTTAGAAAAAGAGCCAAAGCACTGATCACATATTACCTTTTTATTTGCAAATAATTCCAATAAAAACATGCAGAAAATGGACTGCAGAGGTCAGCCCTATTTTTATTTTCTCCCTCTCGCTGTCTTGAACGCCCAATCAGAAATGCTGCAGCTCCCCCTGTTGACACTTTTCAAGGTTGGCAGTTTCCAAAAAAAGAAACATCATAAAGTTTCTCTGTAATATGATGAATGTCTCAGCCAGGGAACCATTCCTCACCAAGATTTGGCAGTTATAAAGTGGAAGTGTTTATCTGGAATCTGTGCACTGTGGCCTGCCCAAATGGTACGGTGCAGAGTGGGGCAGGACCTGCCATGAAGGCATTCATGAGAGTAATCAAGCATGTCTAATCTGAAGCGCCATCAATAGTTGCTTCATTCTACATTACATTTGAGCTTATTCATTTCTTTCCTGTGGAACATTATATCAACTCGCTGAGATCTTTCAGCAGCGGAAACTCTTCAGTCTCGAGTGTAATTAGGGGTTTATTGAGACAAAAGGACCCCTTTCGGCCTCAGTTAATTCTCACGTGCTCCCCTCTTGAAATCCCTTGTCGAGGGCCAGTTTCTTCCCCTGTGAAAACTGCTAGTTTGATGCCGCTTGCTGGACAGCAACGGAGCATGAGACAAAGTGTGGGTGGCTCTCCGTTTTTTGAGTCTTCGCTCTGATTTTTGGAGAGCTCAGACAAGTGCCAGTCTTCCTCTGCAGCTTCATTCACAGCAAGGCTCAAACTGGTACGACTTTCCTCTAATGGAGGGTGAGATTTAAGGGCAGCTAATTAAAAAATGTTCACTTTGTGAGGGAAAATATATTTTAGACTTCATGCAGTGTATCAGGATGTGCAGATTATGTGCAGAAATGTAACATTGAACTCCAAGAGCACATTGAAATGTTGTTAATGTCATTATTTGACGTTAAAAAATTGTAGGACTATAATTTTACTCAAAGTGGTGAAACAAAATCAAGTGAGTAAAAAATATGGCAAGAGTCAAAATTAATCATATACAATATACATATACAAGATTATAGTTGACAGGATTTTTTTTTAATCTTGCTTGCTTGCATGTCTTTCAAGCATGTGTGTAATGGTTGGTATGTTTGGCTCTGACTGTGGGTCACATTTTGGAACAAACAGGAGACATACTTGGCCTAAAAACAAAAACACCACTGAACAACACATGTGGAGAGCCTTACATGAGGTGTAAATAACTACAACGTCTCTCTAAAATAAGGAGCATAATTGCAAGGAAAATACCAGATTTTCTTGTCTTTTCTATGGGAAGCAAGATTGAAGTCCTTGATAGCCCCATGCCCCCGTGTGTGTGAACGTGTAGCTATCACTTAGGGAAAATGTGAAGAACAAGCCTGTGAAGGTTTTGAAAAAGTACCGTAATGCCAGAACAGTAAACTTTGCCTTCGGCGACAGCAACAACAAACTATCACAATGTTTCCAACAAAGGGAGCAACATGCTGGACGATGCAGAAAAAGTACATTATTTAAGGCTATAATTTTAGAGCTCAGAACAAGTGGATTTTGGATAAACAATGAAATGCAGTACAGAAGACATCATTTAAAAATCTTTTTTAAATGTAAAAAAAAAAAAAATCAATCTGCCTATTAGTAGCATTGTTTTGTAAGCCCATATCAGCAAAAACTGATTCAAACTGCCTGTAGTTCCAGCTTGATGAAAGGCTCTGATAACTAAAACAGCAGGTTGTCTTTTGTCACAATAGTATGTTTTTATCAACTAAGTACATAGATGTCAATTCTCCCATGACAGGCACTTATTATTGCATATTTTTCTCATGAAACCAGTCCCTATTTAGAACACAAAGAGTCATTTGACCGAGAAAAAAAAAAAACAAAAAAACAGAATTAAATAAATACAATTAAAATAAATGTGCAGTTTACCAGTCTTCCTGGTGGTATAAAGAAAAATAAAGTATAACAAATATTAAAATAAAGACAAAAAGTCGATTTAGCCAAAAATAAGCGTTTAAAGGGTACCAAATAATTTAATTCATTTGAGATTTTTAAAAAATTACAATTTTTTTTTAAGATTATGTTTTTCTTTAATCTAATTGAAATTGTTTAAAGGAAAATTTGTTTAAAAAGCAACACATGAAGATCTTGACATAAATAAGTGTGGTTAGATCTGAAACCTGAAGCACAGAGCTTAATATTTCTATAAAAAGACATATTGTATGGTCATTCAAATGTAAAATACTATTTTAACACCAAATGAGTTATTTCTTCAACCTTAGTATGTCTTAAGGTTGTGGTAATTTCTCAAAATAGAAGAGCTTTATCCATTTCTCTCGCTCAAACTGATGGTGTAAAATTTATAAAATCAGTGAAATTTCTTAGTCAGGAAGTATTTAAAAAAAAAAAAAAACAGCCTTAATGCAGTTTTGTAGTGTATTCTGTGCCGTGGTTAAATAATTATAAATCACATTAAATTAAAATGAATCAATTAATAGTATGTAAGATTCCTCAATTAAAAAGAACTTTCGGACATGTTTGGACAGTGAAGTAAGTTTTAAATTAAGTTTAATTTTACACAAAAAGTAAATAAAGTAAAAAGGAATATTATGTAACATTCAAAAGAAGACTGCAAAAATACATAAATATGCATCCAGATTTCAGCAGAAGCGTCAGTTAAAAATTGTATTAAAAATGACATGCCCTTCTGTATTTTTCAGTTATGAAAAGGAGCAGACAGTAGAAAAAACTGTGTAGTTGCTTAAAGAATAGCAGTTATTGGAATGTATTTTTAACTTACAGAATGGGATTGATGGAAAAACGTGTGTGAACATATTACATCTGTAGCAAATGTGTGTACTGATTCTGTTGTAGAATAGAAGTTGTCATAATATTTACTCTGTATTTTCAGATGGATCCTTATAAGAGTAAACATAGATAAATAAAGTAGTATTATAAGTAGAAAATTATAAGTAGTATAATAAAGTATGACTGCTACATTAACAGCAAAATGTTACATGTTTTATAAATTAATTGGAGTTGAAAGCTTTTCTGTGTGTAACTGCACTTGTCTTATCCATTTACATTACAAAATAGCCTTTCCGTCTCTGTAAGAACAACCCTTGTGGTTTGCAGCACTTTAATTAAATGAGGTACTGCAAAATTATCTTACTGTGTTTACTAGTGTGAAAGCCTGTTTTAATTATCAAAAGCACTGATCTTTTCTTTAATAAATTTGATTTTTTTTTCCTTCATTTGTGACGTTTCACATAAATGACAGCTTACTTTTATCCCAGTCAAATACATTCTAGGTCATTCCCAGGTTGTTAATTAAATTAGAAAATGTTCTTAATAGCTTACCAGATGAAATAAGGGTTAAATAAAAATAAATAAATAAAATATACTACTAATTAAAAATACTGCTATCCAAACAGATTTTATTTTTCTTATTTGCAGTCATTGTAAAATTCCACAAAAAATGTTGTTCTGTTTTGTTTTGTTTTTCACTATTTTATGTTTAATTTAACAATTTAGCAACAAAAAAAGTCTTATGTCTAACTAGAATGTTATATATACCAAGTAAATGAGAGATTATTTCATTTGTAGAGAAACTTTATTATTGTTTGCATGTTGACAAAAAAGCATAAATACATAAATAAATTAAATTTAAAACAAAAAATGACATTAGTTAAAACTGAACTTGTAAATGTCACTTGTAAATGTAATATCACAGCAACGTTTTAGACTATAAAGAATATATTTATGATTTAAATGCATTTTGATATTTTTTTCCATGGTCTAAATCAGGAAATTAAGTTAATATTTATCTTTTTGATTCGAATGATAGTTGGGCCACATGGCTTTTCATTGTGTGCGAGAGTTGATTCATGTCTGACCCATCTGCAAAAGCGACTGTAACCTTATATGTAATCCTTCTGCAGGGTTTTGGCCGTTATTCTTTTTGGTAACATTCCTTTACAGCTTAAGGCTTAGCTCTCTGATCTTTTTCCAGAGTTCTATTTATCAAGGCTGTTTACTGACAGTTCATTTGGGGTTTTTAGAATCACTCATTTCAGCTCGGCGGTGACAGTGACAGAGCTTGTGGAAGGTTGGGAAACAAATGTGTGCCGTCATATGTGCTGTCTATCGCTCTGTCAGTCCTCCCCTGTGAGGTTCCTCAGCAGAGACAGATTTCTGTCGAGCAATCTCTTTATCTGCTGGCTTGTATCAGACTCTTTGTTTTGTGTCGCACGCCCAAATGTGCAAGCCGTTGCTAGTTTAAGAATTCACGTGGCAAAATGTGTCCATGCATATGTGTGTGCATCTGTCCAGCAGATTGAGTTATAGTTTAAGGATTTTCAGATGTACAAAAGGGCCAAAGCTGGCAACAGAAAGGCGAATGTGGCCTTCACAGACAGAAGCAGTTCAGTGTCGTTAGCTAAGAAAACTTAAGTTGCTGCAAAAGAAATGTGGCATTTGTAGGCAGATGTTTCTGCCAATAAATTTATGTTCTGTGAATCATTTGCTTCCATCAGTTAGATCAAACAATCATCTATGAACAGCTCAAATGCCCTCAAATGTAGGAGAGAGAGACACACATTTGAGAAGGATTACATGGTTCGTTGATAATGTCTTACATTCATCCACTGTTTTGACAAACAGTGGAAACAGGCCGAGTTCTTCCAACCCCAGCGTTCAGCTCTGTCATGGTTAGACAGTCAGCAGCGATTATTTTCTTAAGGGATATTTGAAAGCAAAAATGTATATATTTAGGGATGTAGAGAAACTAAACTGACACAAAGAAAGAACAAACCCATCAGGGAAGCTGTCTGTACTAGAAAAGGACATGGAAGGAAATGCAATAAATAGAACACTGTCCAGTAAAGCAAGCTGCTTTCACATTTTTAAAAGGTTTAGCTCTCTTTTTTCTATTCTATTCATTGATTATATCTTGGTTTAGAAAATATCTATATTTGACTTGCATCTGTGTTGTTCGATCGGTTAGGTTTTTATATATGTTGAGATTATTATCAGAGAAAAGATGGGGGAAAAAAAGTTTGTCACTCCAAAACGTGCTGATTTATATCAACACTTTAAGTGATGTTAAAGCATAAGTAAATACACAAAGAAACACGCCTGAGAGAACTTCTGTTCTGTTGTTTTAAGTTAAAGTAGAATAAAATGAGGTACACAAAATTTGACTTCCCATGAAGATGTCATGAATGTAAAATACAGCAGAAGTGGTTTTATGATTTTCAGGTGAGCTTCAATCAGTGCAAAAGGCTTGCAACTTAGTCACAACTGGGCAAACCTGTATGATTTATTGGCCTGCACGAAATGCTAAGACCGTGGAGTAGTCTGTGAGGCCGTAGAGTGAAAGTGTTCATGCATATTTTTTGTTTACGGGTGGTGGCAGGTCATAGTGAACACTTAAAGAACACATTAGGGCAAGTAAGGGTGTGGTAGGTGAAACATAAGTGTGGCATACAAGCCCCCCCACCCCCCCCCCCCCCAGGAATCTGCACAGTGCACAAGGGATCCATCAGTCCTGTTCAAGAGGAAGGTGTATGCTCCTTGTGCACCAGGTGAGTGCTCTGGCTGTTAGAAAATAGGAAATTGGATAAAGTGCAGTTTGGGTATCTTTCAGGCACTTGCGTATCACTTCCACACCCTGTGCCTGCAGCATTTGTGTGCTGTCAGTAGCAAGTACACACGCCTTGCTAACTACTAAAGTGTGGCATAAGGACATTGGACAACAGCATCAGCCATGTAACTTACATTATTTTTTTTTTAAAATCCTTTACGATACACTTACCACATGCACAACCATACGCTCTGCTTTTGTGAAGTCCCTTAAGGTGGCTGCACAATCCACAACTGCAAGACAAACCTGTGCTCCCTTTAATATCAACCAACGAACCTTCATGGGCCCAACCCAAAAACTCGCAGCACCTGTACAGGTCAACCCCTACATGAGTACATATAACTAAGGCATCAGATGGTGTTGCTTCCCTCTCTTGAATGTTAGCTTGCTAAAGACAACTCAGTGTAAGCAGCTTAAGACCATAACCCTCATTAACTTTATAACACAGACTGTTTTCCCTTTAAATGCCACATACTGGCATTACATTTTGCAGGTTGTCTTTCTATTCATTGCCTATATGGTAAACCAAGAAACATGTGCAAACTACCAGGTACTAGGATGGGTTGCATAAAATTGTGCTATCCATGCTTAGACCAGATGAATGAGTGCAAAGACAGAGCAAGAACAGTGGGGGAGACGGGGGGGCAAACATTCATGGTCCAACAGAGAGCGATAAATCGTGACCAGTGTGAGTACAACCTTCGATCGCTGTCCTGTTTGCTGAGCTGTGCCTCTTGTGTTCTGTTTTACATTTATTTCCAGTCAGCGGTTTACACCTGGTTTTGGTTTATATCTACCACAGCTGCTTTGTGTTGTTTTGTGGCCATCACTCAGTCTTTGCCAGATCCTTGTCACACTTATTTGCCATCAGTTGTGTGTCGTACTTCCACATCAGTCTGTTGATGAATTCATGTTTAGCATTCAGTGTTGTTTTGGTCGGTACTCCGTCTCACCAGAACCTTTTGTTTGTTTCAATTTGTTGCATTTGGGTCCTCCTCCATTAATCACACTGTAACACAGAAAACTCTGACCTGTCATCCACAGTCCAAGGCAATCAAGAGAGATAGAGAGAGAGAGATATAGATAGATCATGTTTTCGAAAAATATATAGATGTCATTGAAAATCTTTGATGGTGGTAAATGTAAACATTTTTGCTTTATTGGTCGGCCAGCTTCTTCAAGCTGGGGTGTCTATGGACTGTAAATGGGGTGCAACTCACTGCAGGAGCTGCTGCCACATAGACAGATTGCTCTTGTCAGTGCTGATCTATGTGGAATAGCTAGCCATTACTGAAATGATCTCAGGTCGTATACAAAATACATATTATAGAAGCACAGCACTGATGGACAATTGGCTGGAGGTAGATGCTGCATGGTGGCTAGTAGTGTGCATTTTGAGAAGCACAGGAAAAAAATAGATCGCTAGGAAGACTGCTGCAAAAGTCCTTACACCCAACACATTTTAGCTAACTAAGATGGACATGAAAATCCTCTGAATGTGCACACAGTAACACACAAACAGTAAACATAGATGACAGATACAGATAGGGCAGTCTGTAGAATTAATAACAGTTTTCTGTGGTGCTTCTGGGCCCTAACCCCAACAGTAAACACATCACTCACAATGTAAGCAATGACCGAGGGATCAACGAAGGAGATGGATTAAACAGGAAGCAATTTAGAAGTGTGGGTATGTGCATAACACTGAAGTGTAAAACTGTAAACTTTACTCTTTTAGATCTCACTGAAACTGTTGTGCATTCTCTTCTAATGTAACAATGAGTATGTGTCTGTGCTTTGTACCATTTATGTTGAACTATGTAGTTCTTGTGTCGAGTTTGAAGGTGAGGAAAATCCTTCATCTGCATGTTGGTGCTGAGCTCTCAAACCATTACAGCCCAATTATCTTAAAGCAAATCCTTTTGAAACGTTTGAGTCAGCTACTGAGAAATGAAAGACTGATTGCTTTAATGGAAATTATCTAAAGATTTGCATCCAAAAGGGAAAAGAGCCATTACCCCGCTGAGATCAAAAGAATGCAACATAAAACACACTCTAGAGAAATCAAATCATTTTTCTGTCAATTAGTTATTTGTTTTAGGATTCTTTTGTGTAATTTTGCACATTTGCATAAATATCTTTTGAAAATGTCAACAACTAATCATTCTTACAGAGTGGCTGTTAACATGTGTAATTAACTTGAAATGCTTGTTGACATCATTGTTGTCATTGGGCATATATGCTTTTTCAAAGCTATATAATTTATATTTGAAGTATTATCATTTATTTTTGCATTAGTTAAACAAGTCCATTTTTTGTGTTAATGGGTCATTATGGTTTTTGCATAGAGCTTCTTTGCCATAAATGACGATTTCAATCGTGTTTCGGGCAGATACTCGTAGCAGTGTACAGCTAATACCCTAGGGCGGTTCAGTCAATTAACTCACCTGCTCAGCGTCCTATTTAAGCCAGGTGCGCAGGCGTTCATTCTCTTTCTTACCTTCAGCGCTCATTCTTCGCCCCACCCTCCTCCGCGGCTTCCACCTGTGGGCTCCGTAAAGGGGGTTTTGTTACCCGAAAGTTTTATGGAAATCTCTCATGGAATTGAACGGAGCCTTATGCCAAACCAAAAGATGTGAATGCCAACTAAAGTATGTGGAAAATGTCAAATAAATATTTCTTACTGCAAGAGTTGTCTGACTGAAATGTCAGGATCGAGACGGGACACAAATGCAGGACAGCGCGAAGAGCTTCAAAAGCAAACAAGGTTTAATCACAATTTGTACTCTAAATGACTGAAGCGAACTTACAGAACGACCCAGTGACAAGAAACAAACAGACCAGGGTTTAAATACACAAATGGGAATGACAAACAGGTGAGCAGACAGGTGCCGGTGATGACTGGTGAAGTTACCTAGTGAAACAAATGGGCGCTGAAAGGAAGTAACAAAATGAAAGCCCAAAACCGGAAGTGAGAAAACACCCACCAAACCCGCCCTGGCTCCGGCTCCTGACAGTAAATATTTTCGGATTCATTTCAAATCTTTCTAAGAAAACTGTTGCAAACCATCTTGCTTGGAAGATTGTTTTTCCCTGAAACACTTTGAAAAAAAATGAAAAACAATAGTTCTTGGCTATGAATAATTGGACATAAGAATAATAAGAATAATAATCAGCTAACCAAAAAATTAATTTTAGACACAGGAAAACCTTTTTAAAATGTTAAAATCCAAACGTGAAACTTAAACATAAACCAACTCGATTTGATATTATTTGACACAAGTGTAATGAAGCCAGCTGATTCACTTACAAAATATTCCCAAAATGTTCTTTTCCAAACTTGTGAAGATGAAACACTGCCTTACACATGAGCCTTTAGAAAGCTCTTTGTATTGATTTAGAGTTCATTAATAAAGTATTGTAACATGGGCAATTTTTCAACAACCTGGAAACAACCATCTTGTAAAAATCATTTTACACTCAGTAAAAAGTTCAGTGTGACCACCCTCTCACAAAAAAACAAACTAAAAATGGTCCAGTTCTTATTACAATGAACATGGTAAAGTGAGTAAGGAAAATTAACCAATACCACTTGGAGAAAATATATATCTATATTCTTTTTCTGTATATCTTTCAAGTATAGTAATTTACCCTGTTGTCACTGATATCTCCAACTTTGCTATATAAAACATGTCATGATTAATCACCAAAAAGTTAACATTATCCATTTTGGTTTGCATAGCAGTTTTAATGAAAACAGTTCAAAAAATAGAAACTGAAAACTCTGGGGGGGGGAAAGGAAAGAAATAACATTTGATTTAGTTTAATGCAGAATTGCCTTTAAAATCATGATCAAGCGAAACAAGAAACATGGAAGCCAATCATTTCCTTCTCAAACAATCTCGAGAGTGGAAAAGCATGACAAGGCTCTGGCATGGCCACCCACTTAAACGCCTCCTGATAACGTGTGAACTGGATCTCTGAGAAAAAGTATGTGAAAGCTGTAAATCTCCATTCGTGCACGCACACAACCTGTCGAACACGGCCAAAATTTCAACAAAACAGCGTTGAGTACATGCACGTGTCCAGAAACATTAAAAATTTATACTTCTTGGAGTCTGGCAGATCTCGAATGGGAACTGCTGTAAAGCGACAGGTTGCAGCTTAAACTTTCCTGGCAGCGATCGGCTAAAAACTGTTGATAGGAGATCTGGTGTGTGTTCCAGTGGTTGTCTCATAAGATTCATCTGAAAACATGCCTTTTAAAGATTGCTCCATATAAACCCATTTTTTTAAGGCCATACATGTGCACACTTCACAAAAACTGTGCAACTGGGCTCAGCTAAGGCCTCTGGTTGTCCCTAACCTCTTCTTTTTCTTTGCCCCTGTCTCATTCTATTTCACATGCTTCACCCAGTACGTCCAGAGTACTCTCTAAATCCTCAATACAGCAATGTACCCCTCTCTTCCCTTCTTTTCATCTCTGTTTGCTTGCAGCAGTGGGGTGGGAGCTTACAGCCAGTAAAAGACCAGATTGTTATTCTTCTACTTCAGCCAAAAGGGAAAGAAAAAAAGGGGTACTGAACCAGTCTGCGTGGAGTGGTTTGTTTTTCCTACTCTCCATGTACTTTGCTCCAGATTTTGGCCTCTTTTAATGAAGTCTTAATAAGTGAGAGGGAATGATTTAATGGAATTTATTCTCCAAAGCTGACTCTTTGGCCATCCATCCAAAAGTTTTCTGCACACACAGCAGCAGGATGCTGGAGTCTGTTATAGGCAATAAAAGCCCAAACAAAGATATAGTGTTCAAGAGTTTTTAATGACTGCAGTCAACATGTTTAATCAATTACGAACAATAATTTCTTCCTTCGGGCAGCTGGCATCCATGGTTTATGTATTGATTTTAACATAAAGTGAAATAATTGGAAACAGCAAATCCAACTGCTAAAAATGGGAATTTATTCATAACTTTCTCAATGTTTCACTCGTCTGAGTGTAAACTGAAAAAGTTTAAAATTGGGTTTTGATCAGCATCAAAATACTTTTTTTTGTATGACCTCATGCTTGAGGTCATACTCCACTGGACTCATAAATTGGCACAGGAGACTTTTGTGGCAACGTATGCTTTAAATGTAAAATATTTATTCAATCTATATATTATATGTTTATTTAGTCTCAGACTGTCATTTTGAATCAAAATGAAAACTAAAAATGAATTTTTGATACATTTGGCTCAACAAGCAGATGCAGGAATGATGTGTTTTAAGTCCCTTAATGTCACGTGATAAGATAAAAAAATTATTTGGTTCTGTTTTTAGAATTATTAAAGATAATGGTAATAAAGACCCGGTTTATGGAGCATGTTTGGGTTTAAACGTATATTTTGATTCTATATTTGATTAAAAAATAAAAAGCAGTAGACCAAAAAATGTTATTGTTGCCGTTATTTTTATTTTATAATCGTTGTTTTGTTTACTGACATGTAAATGTTATAACACTTTTAGCCTCAACTTTTATCATTTTATTACTTATTCTTTACTATGTTTGTTTTGGAATTATAAATGTTAGAAGAAAAAAAGACAGAGACAAGAGATGGTATTGAACCTTTTTTATTTTTTTTTTGTTTGTTTGTTTTTTTATCAATTCAAGACATCACCATAAAATATAAAAAAAAATGTTTTCTGGATAATCCAACAAAAAAAATTGAGCATCTGATGTTTATATTGCAGTGCTCTAATAAAATGCCATAACAGTCGTGGCTGTGTCCGCAAGCTGTCAAGCTAAGCATGTTCTTTCAACACACCTAATTCTTGTCCTGTCAATCTTTTTCTTCCTGAAAATAACAGCATCTTTAACTCAGCCAGCTCAAAATCCCCTCCCTGTCTTTACGCTGAAACTACCGTCATCGTGTTTGACATTGATGCTTTTACAATCACCTTGTAAACCTCTGGCTGACACTTGTCTGAAATCTCTCTTGATAGCAGCAGCTGTATTGGTAGAAAAAGGAACAAACACCCTATTCTAAATTCAGGTATTCTGTTTTCTTTGTCACTCAAAGAGACCTATTGGTTTGACCTGGGAGCCTTTAAAATGCCTGGCAAAATAAATAAAAGGAAACACTAGAGTACACAGTAAAATGAATTTAGAAGAAAAAAAAAAAAACAATCTACACCGGATTAGGGTCAATATGATTACATTTCTTTTTCTGTTAATCTCAATAAAGAAAAAAAAAAAGGAGTCATTAATTGACATTCAGGTGGACATTCAAGGTAAGATTGCAGAGAAAGTACATATGCAAAGTAGAAACATGTGACTCAGAGATACTGAGAGTACAAGTATGTATTAGATTGCATATGCACAAAAACTATATACACGTTTTATTTAAGATTCTTTTTTTAATGCTTTTAATAAATTATGTCTATCCTTTATCAGGGGTCTGCATCCTGACGCTCTGGAGTCTTTTTTATACCTCCATTGTGGCTCTTTGGCTTTCAATGCTAACAATTTACACGAATAATAGTATTTGTAGTTTTTGCTTTTGTTTTGTCATTTATAATTAGATTTTTAACATGTCAGAAAACTGACCAAAATAATGGTAAAAAGTTTAATCTGCAGTCATAGTAGTTTATTTGTTGAGTAGTTTATTGTTAAACTACTATGTGTTTGCCTCGACTCTACTGCATTTTCTATTTCTATCAAATCTGCTACAGCAGAGGAAGGGTGCATTTTATTTTGAAAGGAATTTGCTGTTCTGCTAAAGTAAAATAAGGTAAAATTACTATTTATAGAAAAATCATGATCACTATATATATTTATTACTATAATTCTATAATTGATCATATATTCATAAATTTCATATATTATATAAATAAATTTTTATAAACAATGCAGCTCTTGCTGGGCTATGGTAGATAAGAAAATGACTCCATTGGTTCTTTGACCACTAGCCCTGTCTTTTATCAACTCTGTTTGCCTTGTCAAAATGTTATCTTTGATCAATTGGAACAATCACAATATTTCAAGTTGGCAATTCACTCAGCATGAAGTAAATACAGTTGACAAATTTATAAATAAAATATATTTATTCCTTTGAGATCCTATTAAGTAAAGAAAAAGTAAAAGCCAAAACTTTCCAATGCTACAGACAATCTATTGACGCATTGATAAGTCTTGTGGACCTCATAACTTCTCTTAAAACATCCCAGTGGCATAAATCAGAGACGCTGGACTCATTCGTGGTGCAGTTCATTTACTGTCAGAGTTTAACCGTCCTCTTTGGACCCACAGCAGTTTTGTTTGGTGAACTGCTGTCTTGGGAGAAATTCAGAACCATAAAGCCCAGCTAGATTTGACACGTGCCATTAATGTGTTTCAGGACCATTTTGGGTCTCAGTCACCAGGAAAACTCCTACCCCTAAAGTTTACAAGAATTTAGTTTACTTTATTAGTCAAAATTTTTGTTTCATTCTTTGTCCAACTGTGCAGAACAAGGCTAAAAACGCAATCATTTAGAGTTGAAACTAAATCATTGCCACAGCCAGGGGTGGCATGGGACCCAAAATGCACGAGACCATGCTAAAACTAATAAACATAAACTTGACAAAACTATCTGAACTTAAACAGAACACATCAATGAAACCAAGCAGAAACAAAAAGGGCAACAACAGATGACCTGGAAACTATGAACTTAAATAGACTGAGGACTAATTACCTAAAAGAGAAACAGCTGTTGATGATTATCAAATGAAACCAGGTGACTGTGACTGCATGGGGAAACCACGAAACCTGAAGTCAGAACATGATGTGAACAAAAGATAAAGCAACAGAGGAAAACAAAAACAAATAAAAGGCACAATCCTTGCAGTGTCTATATCTTTCCTTTTTTGTGTTAGTTAAAATTTGCAACTCAGAGAAAATAAAATACCATGAAAAATATGTGGAAACCAGTTTTGTTAAACTGAAAATGGTATTTCCTTTGTGCTAAAAGGAAAATCCAGAAAAAGACATATAGAATTCAAACATAATAAAACTGCATTTTAAATGGCCCTATTCAGGTATTCACAGTAATAATAGTTCAGGATTAAAATGTACTCCGAAGGCTATCCTGTCACAAAGAGGCCTTCAATTCTGATAGTGTGTTTTTCATTATGTTCACCCTGGAAAACAGCTGAATATTTTGGTCAGCCTTGCCCTGTTGGCCAATCCATTTGTACCATAAAGACCCAAGCCTCGAGGGATATGGTGTTTACCTGTCACTCTACATCTAATGTGCTGAAGTTTGAGTCTCAAACTTTCCCACAGGCAGAAAGTAAATGCAGTCAGTCAAGACACGATAGTGACACGATAATTCCATCTTCATTTTTGTACATCATCCACAGAAGTGGACATGCATCAACATGATCTACTTTGCCAAATAATACATTGGCGATAGAAGCACAAATTAGTTTGTATTATTATCTCGCTGAAGTCACTTTTGTTCACTTCATTTTCCCACAATTCCAAAACTAAAACCTGAACAGAGACTGTTTGTGCATTTGTTGCTGTCAATGATCTATACTAAGGTGGATTAATAAATAATATGAGCGAAACTCCCAGTGTGAGGTCTCCTTTGAGTGTTTGTAAAAGTCTGGGGGGCGTGTTACGCCAGACCACCTACACTGGACAACTTTAATCTTTTACTACCACCAACACATAAAGATAAAATCTAAGTCCAAAGTCTAAAATGGATGTTTTGGGATGGAAGATTTAAGTTGTTTAACTCTCCCTACTAAAACTAAAAGTCTTGTGCTTTCTTGATCACCCTAAACTATTTTACTGACCCCACTTTTCATTCCCTCCATAAATTGTTACTTTGTGCTTGAAAGATGTTATGTCTTAAACTGACTCTTTTCATCTTTTTTACTACTTGACCTTCCTTTTAAGGTGGATAACAGCTTTTTGATAAAATTAAGATTTTTTGGGTCACATTTACTCCCACAAGAGGATAAGGAAGTTGTTGTATTTTAAGATTTTGTACTATATATTTATTTATTTTATTTCAACTTTATTTAATAGGGACAGTGCACATTAATGAACATCTATCAAACAATGATAGGCGTAAACATGCTGGATTATAGCAATGATGCTAAAAGCTTGCATGAGTTTTCTGCAGCAAGATTAAATCTAAAAACAGATAAATTCCTGAAATGTATTAAGTCGGTTCTCCATGAATAAATAGAAATCAATTCTTGATAATAAAAATGATTTACCTTAATATTAGAGTTTGTCCAGTTTGTCATCAGACAGTGATGTTTAAATATTTCTAGTTGTGCTTTCCAATCACAGCAGTTTGGCAGAATGTTTCTAACTAGATGGGCAAAATTGGAAAGTTAAAAAGAACTTTCATGGAGAAAAAGTAAAGCAAAAACTTCCTATATTTAAGTGAATGCATAAAAATGTACTAATGTACATTACAGTATGTATACTACAGTACAGTCATTTATAATATAATAACTATTGTACATTTGTGCATGTATGTGTGTTACACTGTTTTTTTGTGTGTTAACAATCAAAACAACTGACAATGAAATTCGATTGACCCGTTTACACCGCTCCTGTGTTTACACTCTTTCAACTACCGTTTATTGACACAATTAATGTATTTCCAGTAGATTCTGAAGCAGAGAAAAGCAGCCTTGCACTGTTATGCAACCCATTTTAGTAGCGGAGTGCTTGCCCAATCAATGTAAACACAGAGAAAAGCAGCTTTGTGCCTTTATGCAACAATCTAGGTTTGTAATGTGCTGCATTTATGAAAAGCTGCTTCTCTCCAAGTCAGAATCAGCTAATTTATGTTGCTTGCATTACTGCTTGTTATGGTACGTCAAAATTTTAAGATGTCACCCGCGACATATTTACCATAATGTTTAAGGGTTTAAAAATGGGCCAAATTCTTTCCCTATCCCCTCCGGCTTCTATCCTTCCAGTTGTAGGGGCAATTGGAGGGATAGGGATGTCTGAAATATTTTTTTTTGAATGGAAAACCAGAGCCCTGCGGCATGATGATAATCTGCAACATGCTGTGCCGTGGAGGAGAACCCTATTTCTTCACGCAGATGTGGTCTGAAGCACATAAATTTACATTTAAATGTAAGTAATGACGTAAGTTAAGTTATAAAACTAATGTTGTTGCATTTTCCGTTTTTTTTTTCTTATACAAACTAGGAGTGTAAAGATTATTTTAATGATTTGATTTATATCCCAATTTGTATTTGTGGATTCATGATTTATTCTCGATGTGGTTCATTTTGATCGATATGATTTGATCCAATTCACTGAACTAACAACAATCCAGGACTTCTTTGCCAAAAATTCAGAGTAAATACCTGGACAGTGCAGGTGAAGTTTTATAGATTCCTTGTATTTCTTGCAAGATAATGAAGTGTAAATTAAATATGTCTACAAACAAACAAGTAAACAAGAATTAATGGCAAATCTATTCACATTTTACTTTCTTAAAGTTAAGCTCACAGTTGTTTTCCACATGAAAATAATACAAACAAACATTATTAGAACATTATTCCACACTGTATAGTTACACTTTGCAATATTCAAAGTGTTTGTCCGCTGTGATGGCACTTGTTTTTTTTATATCATATAAAATAAGCCAACTGTGAGTCAAACCAAATGATATTTTTCAAAATCGATATAATCTATTTATTCCTTTTGAAATCATTTTACTATGGTATAGGACAATTAAATATGATCTAATTATCAGACAGATCAATCAGGTTGGATGATAGGAAGGAATGGAAATCCATTAATTGATTAGGTCGATTAATCGTTACACCCCTAATACAAACTTTACAGCATCTTTGTTTCTCTTTTTTTTTTTATCTCAAACTTCTTTTAAGGTACTTTTAAGCATAAATAAAAGCATAAGAAAGATCATTGTGGTTTGTTTTCCCAGTCAGTTAAAAATAATTTTTCCTCAGAACTGAAACATTACCCAAATTTTCTTCATTAGCATTTCTTTGCCTTTCACTTCTCATATTTATTGCAAAAACCTCTAGTCTGACAATATAAGACAGAAGCTGTTTTTTTCTTGACATGTTAAAAAAAAGGCTCATAGAAGTTTATCTACTTCAAAGAGACTTTTTAGGCTACTTACCTCATCAAAGCTTCAAAACCTTTTTCTTTTTTATTTCTATCCATTTTAACTTTGACACAAAGGTTTACACCTCACCCAAATCTCAATTACCTATCCCACAGCTGTCTTCCAGCTGTATTTACACTTGTGTAATTACTGCAGCCAGATGAAAAGTAACTGACAGATGACAGATATATATGCCATACCGTTGAGTTTGGACTCAGATGGCCTGTTCATCAAAGACATAATTATACTAGAGCTGCTTTTTGCCTGAATCAAGGATCCAGCAGTGTCTGGAGGCCTTTTCAGAAAAACGATGGCGGTGATACATTCAGCAAAGAAGGAAGTGCAAGTTGAAATGTTCGTGCTACTTTCCCTTCCCCGGAGAAATTTACTGCCATGAGTGGCATAAATATATTGGTACTTAAGTATTTTCGACAGCAAATTCCCCCTTCTGGGAACACTTCAGTTAATGCGTGTTGGGCGAGAAAATGGAGGACATTTCAGATGTTGCTGGCATCAATCAACAGCAAAGTTTTCATCTGAAAGAGGAGATGGGGGCAACCATAACATTATGTCATCTGTCAATAAAACACGCTTTTGCTCCGACAGCAACTGTGCATCGCCCTCCGTTTTTTCAATGAATTGAAATAACAATCATTTTACCAGGCATGCAAAATGCATGAGGTGGGGTATGGGCCCCTTCAGCTCTTTCAAGTTCAGACAAAGGATGAGAACCTTCACTATACAAAATACTCTTTTACACATGAAACATTAAACATTAGATTTAGTTAGGTGTTACTTGCACTGTAACCCATCCTGCTTACTCTTCAAAAAAAAGTCATAAACACCTCATGTTTCTCTTCCAACAGAATTTTTTCAGCTGCTGCAGCGACTTGAATTTAGGCCAAGAAGACAGTTGATGTCAGTGTTCAAGAACAACAAGAGAGCACATTAAACCTTCTGAGATCTGTGCCAAAAGTCCTCAGCATCTCATCACCATCTGTTTGCCTTTGCTTACCTTTCCTTCTTGAGCTAAAAGAGGCAAAGGTGGATTCTGTTGGTTGCTTAGATGTCTGTGGCAAGCAGCACATAGCAGGAAGAAGCTTTAAAAAATGTTAATGAATCACAACAAGTAGCCTGTTCATTTTCATAAATCCATGACATTATTATTGTACCTCATTGCTTTTAAAGTGTTTGGGCTTTTAAAAATTCAGATGAATTGGTGTGGCAAGTATCTGTGTATCATAAACTGGGGTATCGAAAAGTTCTGTCAAGCATGGTAAGATTAAAGCCTTTAATCTGTGATTTGTTATATTAAACAGATAAAGATCAAGTCAACTATTTGATTGCATTATCCCCAGAGGCCACGGCAGTGAAATATTTATGAGTACACTTAATGTTGTCTATTATTCTTAGTGGAAAATCTCAACAAAACGTTTGCTGGTGGGCTCTTCATTTCCTCTCCTGTATGACTCACAGTTGACTAAAAGTTTAATTGTCCCATTTCCCTGAAGTCTTGTTTGCATGGCAATATGAAACCCAGCTGATGGGTAAAGTGTTATTTTCTTTTGTGCAGATATGTGATAAAAGTGAAAAAGTTACGCTGACCTTAAAAAAAAAAAACAACAAATAAGGAGTTACAACTGGACATGCCTGAGTACTGTTTGTGTGTGGTGTGTGCACGTGCGCTCAGCACACATCTCTGTACCCGTCAGTCTGTCTCCAGAAGGATTTAATCTAGTGCTTCATGCTTTGAGCTCAAAGGCAGTGACTGACAACTGTTAGAAGGCATGAGGGGTATGAATGTCTCTATGTACAGTCAAGTATGTGTATATTGCGACTTTATATGTTGTGCTTCTAAAGGCAATGTGTGAAGGCCTTTCTTCAGTTTAATCGGCATGTCATCATAGAAAAAGAAAATATAAGAAGACATTATACTTCTTGCGCTTTCAAAAGGTCCTGTGATTCCATCCTGTGTAGATAAAATTAGACTACCGGTAAATAAAACATTACATTTTTATGTATTACCTATTTTAAAATTGGTAATAAACTATTTATGTGTGGCAGCAACTGTAATATGGCCTGCATAGTTAAAAATGTGATGTAAAATAGCTAAAAGAAAATAGTAAAAAATAAATAAAAAACAGTCAATGACTTTATTTGTAGAGCACTTTTCATCATTATACTGTAGAACACAAAGTGCTAGACATCAAAACATATATAAATAAAGATTAAAACGATAAAAAGTCATAAAACACAATATAGACAACAACAATGAAATGACGAACAGAGCATGGAACGAATGGCTGTCCACTGTATTTGTTAAAGATAGAAAGGGTAAAAACATGCAAAAAATAAAGCATAAAAAGCCATAAAATACTTAAAAGCTAAATAAATAAATAACTTAATTAGATGTGTAAATGTTAAGATCAAAAGATATGTCCCTAATTTACATTTAAAAGTCTGCACAGATTCAAAAACTCTCAGAAATGAGCTCTGTGCACAAAATTAACACACCAATAACTTCATTAATAAATATAAATTAAAGCAAGAGTGTTCTTTGAAGAGAAAATACAGGATTGTAGCAATCATAATACAAGAACAAGGCTCAGTTAAACAATGTAATTATTGCTATAGCCACTTGTTTAATTATTTTAATCTCATTTTTGCCTTTAATAAGCTCCATCACAAATGCTGTAGCTGGTCACTGCAAGCTGGAATGTAGATTGACATTTCTTGTAAAGGCCTTGCTGTTAATTATAACGGTCTACAGCTGCTGCTTAATGTAGGATAAAAGGGAGTTATCACGCTCTGAGGCTGTGAATGGCCGCACTGTACGAACAACGGTCTCATATGTCAATCTGCGAGTCGGGTACTGTTGCAGTGTTAAGCTTTGTCATTGTTACAGTTGCTACTGTTGGATAGAGGACACACTCGTGGCTTGCCTGTGGGGCCCTGCACTGTTTCTGTGTGTGCAACATGTAAAAATGTAAGTTAACCAACCCACTTGGGAACGATCTCTTTTTTTTTTTTACCTCCTGCAAGTGTTTTTTTCATGTGTGTCCACAGGCATCTGTGTTCTCTCTGTCGCTGGACTGTTTCAATGCGTTTTGGCAGATGATCAAATCCAATGTCAACGACAACAGGTCCCTTAGTTTGTGCCGAGTTGCACGGAACCCCCTAATTCTACATAATCCACCCTGTCTCCATGCAGGTGATCCTTGCGTCTCTGTTCCAGTCACCCTGTGGTGAGATGAGAAAACTGCTGGTACTGTGATAGCTTTGAAAACTCACTTTTACATCAGCTGGTTTGTGTTTTTCTTGGGTTCATTTTCAGCTTTGTCGAGGTTACATGTCAAGCTGCTAGTGTAGTATTTTCATAACACCTCCTCAGAGGAGAGCAGTAACGGTCATTTGATTGACGACATTTTGTCATTTTGTGGATTAAGGAGCACTCATATATAAACTCCTGAGAAGGTTGGGATCAAGTCAAAGCGTACAAGAGCTATTTTTTCATGAGAAGAGCAGAAGCTGTGTGACTAGACCTGCTTTATAGGAAACTGCACATTTCTAAACCAGCTTCCTTCAGTGCACTGTCGAAATCCAAGTAGTCTCACATTCATAGAGGGTCATATGCTTTTCCTAGCCTGGAGTAAAGAGTAGTCCTCAGGTTGCTCAATATGTAATTACATTTTCTGTTGAATTTATAAGGTGGAAATTTTCTCCTTCTCTTAGCTAGCAACAAAGAGGCAATCTAAATTTTGTTCTAAATTATGTACGCTCTCAGTGTCTTAAGACCCTTATCAATTTCTTCCCAAGTATTCCAAAAGTCTTGTTTTGTTTTCAGTTGATGTGCTCTCTTTATTTCAAGATGTCTCCATCATCTTTTGCCCCGACAGTATAAATGCCTGTTGTACTTGTCAATCACTGAGTCAAGTTATATCAGATGTCAATCATCGTCTTTGCTGACTAGCCGTCACGGTGTGCAACCAGAGTCAATATCGGCCTCCCTGCTGCACTCCAGCCTGAACTCCTCACCCCCACCATAATGCACTTGGCCTTCCTTCAGCCGCCCTTCAGTCTTCCAGCTTTTTACCTTTTTCCCTCTATTCACAACAGCAGCATTTATGGAGTCAACATATCCATCACTCAGGAAACTTAATGTAACCTCCCCTCATCCTTGTTTGGGCCTTTATCCAACTATTCCTGGTATTTGGCCTGACTGACAGTGTTTAATAAAGTGTTCAAGAATAAAAGGGCATTATAAAACAGGTGAAAAGAGAGGGAGGCAACTAAAAGGCCAGCTTATAAGGTAGCCAGGTAAGGAGGCGCTTTAATATGAGAAGTACTCGTTCGGTGGAGCAACAGGTCAGGGTGGTTGTAATGAATGTTGGCATAGTTGTGTCAGAAAGAATAATTCAAAGCAAAGCACAGGAAGATGTAATAGCTTGTTCAATGATTAGATTACAAATTTCTTAATAAATATCCACACCATTAGTAATCTATCAGTTCAACACTGATGAAACCCTGAATAATGAATACCGAGCACACTCCAACTGCTGTTTGGAGTGTAATTCTATGTGAAGTTGGTGTTAGCTGAACATCACAAGAGGCATTACCGCCGTGTCTAGGAATGCAGGCTGCACGGTCGATCCCGTTCATGATAAGGCACCATCTGTTACCCATGAGTGGAACTGTCAGGCTGACCACATATACACTCACCCGTCTTGTGATTCCTGTAGACCTCCCTCTGTAGCCGAGATTACGAAAGAGTAAGTTGGTTTTCTTTTTGTTTTTGGAGCGTCTTTAGGCAGCAGACTGCCCTTTCTTCCAGGCTTTGGTTTCTACTGGGGATTACAACTAATGGGGGTGAGGGGACGGCAAATAACTTTCTTCTCCACACTTTTTCTCCAAGGAATTTGGGGGACATGAAGCCCGGTGACAGCAGTTCGCGTCTACTCCCTCCAGTTGATCTGGTTTGCCTGCATGGATGAGTCAGAGAATTAAGCAAAAAAAAAAAAGGGAAGCAAATAAGGGGAAATTGTGTGTTATTATTTGTGTTACATGCTGCATTATTTTTGTGATTGAAAATATTTCTGGATTTAAGGACTTTCATTGGGAACCAGACAAAGACACATGGCATTTAAATCAAGTGAAAATGCTCACATACCATTTAAAAATGATACTAGATTTCCAGTTTTACTGTTGCTTAATTTAAAGACCCACTCTGATAAAAAATTATGTTTTGCATGTTCATGTGGCATTTTTCTCATGATGGAGAACATTAACATAGAAAATTAATCTTAAATTTGTATTTTTAGTATTTCTTTATTCAAATCGTTGTGAATCAGGAGCAGATGAAAAACTGGCAGTGTAGCTGTGACATTAATGGGCCACAATCTCTTCTCCATTCTGATGCATCCACTTGCAGACAAATAAAACCACGTACGTCTTTGTTTTCCTCATCCAAGCTGACATCTGGCTCCAAACTGTACAGACAGAGTGCTCTGATATTGCTCACCATTTTTGTTGCACCGATAATGTTAGATTGGGGTTGTGAGGAGCTGTAAACTAGCAGGAGACTGTGTAAACAGAGGGATGATGGTAAATGGGGGGGCTTACTCCGCGCCAACAATTTGGTTACAATTCAGAGGCAATCAAAATATGATCATGTGGGACTTTAAGATAAATTCAATTTTGTGGTTCAATATTCAATCAAGTAAAAAGTACAATCTTTTACTTTTAGTCAGGTCTAGTTCTTCACCACATTTTTGGATGAGTACACTCCACCACCTCCTTATACTGAAGCAGAAAGAGAAAAAGCTGTGGCAGGATGCTGCTGAAAAACAGGGGGTGACAAGGATTGTACCGGTGAGAAAAGGAAGCACTGATGCTGAAGAGCAACAAGGGGTCCATATTATGTGAAAGGCTAGAAAGGGAGCGTCAGCAGGGGGTGAGAGGTGTGACATAACAAAGAAAGAACAATGAGCTTATGTATATGACAACAAAAGTATGATAACAAGAAATAATTGGATATTTGCAAAATGATTCAAAAAATGTGATCCTTTTGCACTCCATTGTCTGTTTATTTTGGAAAACATATCTCTTTCAAAACTTCTGTTCTTGGTAAACATGGTGTTGTGGATAGTAGCATAAATTGCTTTTGGATACAGAGCTACCCAGGGCCCCATTTCTTATACTACTTCCAGTCCATTTGCTTTTGGTGCATTTAAAAATAAACTTTCAAATAGATTGGACAAACATGGATACATACGGCCGCGTGAAAAATCATGGATTAGATCATTTGAGAAGTCTGACTATGATCGGTGGGATATTTAAGTTGGATGTCGTTTTTCCTCATCCAACCAACTGCTTTATAAATTAGATTTTATTTTAACCCCATTTTTGAATATATATATATATATATATATATATTCGGTCAAAAATTATTTTTGTATTAATTCACAATTATTCAGCAGAAAATGTGTACAAAAGAAATGCTGAATGCATCCTTTTTTTTTAGATTAATATGACTTCATTTAGATCTGATGAAATATGTGCCAACATTTTTTTTTAAACAGGGAAAAAGGATACTTTTCAACATACTTTTTAGGGGTAACTGAAAACATTTTACATACATTGTCTTTTTCTGCTCTTCTCAGTTTTTTTGTTTCATAATGACAAGATGAAATGTGCACAGGACTGACTAAGAAAAGACTGTTTTCTTTAGATATTAAAAGTAAGCTAAATACTCAGACTGAAGTGCTACTTTACAATCACATTTGATGGTTGTTAGATAATTAACCATTAAAGGGGAGCTAATGACAAAAATAATCAAGTCCTGTGTATCTTGGGCTTTTGAAGGGAAAACCTACCTAAATCTAGTTTTTCATACCCAGGTTGCCTCCTTTCAGGCTGCTCAGCAGTACAATTCTCTAGAAAGCCTTTAAACTTGTTAAGCATTGGAACACCATAAAACCAGATGAGAGTTAAAATGCACAACCTCCTTACCCTGACAGGACTTTATGTTGTACACAAAACTGTGGAAATTTGAAAAGAGGTAAGCATCGCTGGAAATTTTGAAGCTTAAAGTAGGAAAAAAAATGGAATTTCATCCCATTGGCACAAAATACTTTAGGAAATTGCATCACTTTAGAACAAAAGAGGATTATGGTGCCACAGAGACCTTTGCAGGTAGAACCATACAGCTTCATATCCAGCCCTCTCCCCTGCAATCACACCCCAAGGCCCTTGTCGTGACCAAACATGTTTTTCCGGTGAACTTGTCAGGTTAAATAAGGGGTTAATCATAGGAGGAGAGGGTTGAAGCTGTCAAGCATTTGACGCAGGGCCGCTGTTGGACTATTGGCCTGAAACCTCCTGTGGCTGTCTCATATGCAAAGTAGAGCAAAAGTGTGTCCCGTGGTAGGCATGCAATAGCTCCACTAGATCCGTGACCACAAACCAACCTTTAGCTATTGGTAACCTATTATGGACTTGTTTTTACTGGGTCGGGGAAGCCCTGAGGCACAAATGGCGTGTTTCTGTGAGCGTGCAAGTGCCACATACCTACCTACCTTATCTCATTTTTTGTTACAAGTGAATCTCTGTAGATGCCTTGACGGCATCTGCACCAGTTCACACAAGATAATGTAAATTTGCTTCCAACATAAAACCTAAAATGTCCACAAAACATGCAGAAGTCATGCAGTCCACAGACAGACTCCAGAGAAGGGAACAGACACAAAAGTGAACCAGGACTTTATGTTTTCTCTGTCTTGAGGCCATAAATACAAGAAACACATCAAGCTTTTTCCTTAATTCCCACGTCTGTCTCTCTTCCATTACCAATAGCTTTTTTTAATCTCCATTCTGGTTGGTTCTGTCCCTCCCACAGCAAATTCCACAGCTGTCCTGCTTCTTCACTCTCAAGGTACTAACAAAGCATGAAAGATGTCAATGCTGAGGTGCTCTCATCAGGATTTGGCCTGCACATTAAAGCTGTCTTGCATGTGCGCTTGGAGCTCGTCTGGCCGCAGAGCTCTGTTTGTGTGAAGGTGGGACCATACGACTCTGTGAGGGGGAGACTGATGATGGGCCAACAGCTTAGCAAACTCTCTGTGCAGATGTGAACAAAACTTTGGCTGCAGCCAACAGGGTGCTTTTCCAAACCTATGAATCTGATACTAATTAGTGGTGGCCTAATCACGAGCCTTGCAGTCCTGGCTTTTGTTAGGACACAAAATAAGGAGATGAGGAAAAACCAAGAGAGCCCAATAAACAGAGAGCAAGGAAATGTGGCAAGTAAAGAAAGGCTAAAGAATTGTTTAGATAAGTGATTTGAACAGAGGGTCTGAACAATAACCTCAATGAAAAATACATGTGCAAGAACAGGAACAACCATCTAACATCCAATGAACATTGTGTTTTTGGTGTTTTTTGCATGTTCATTGTGGCCTTTTTCTCATGATGGAGGACAAAATAAAGAAAATTAAGATTAAATGTTCATTTCTGAATATTTCTTTTTTAGACCAGTGTGAATAGGTAGTGAGGTAGAAGCCACTATGGGAAGCCACATGCCTCCACTTGTAGACGACTAGATCCATGTACGTCTTCACTTTCCTCGTCTGACCTGGCAACTGTACAGCTGGAAAGCTCCAATATTGCTTGCCATTTTTGTTGCACTGGTAATGTCATGTTGAAGGTGTGAGTGGTGTAAGATAGTAAGAGACCGTGTAAACCAATGTATGTCAGGAAGTTGGGGCAGGCTTACATAACTCAAAGGGGAATTTCTTTTTTTTTCTACAGAAACTATGCCCTAGAAGACAACAGATTTTTTTTTTATTTTGCGTAAAAACTGCATAATCACAATTAAAAGACCACTGCCAATGCTTTAAAAATGGATCAAAGGATGATCGGAGCTGGACTTTAACAAATATTTTGGTGTTCACCACGTGCTAGCGCAACAAAGCCCACTTGAAACTCACCAAAGCGTGTAACAGAGAAGCAGGATATCCACTCATTTTGAATCCGACTCTCTGGCTCACACACTGATGCACAGTTGTCATTGTTCTCCTCTCGCAGGTGGAGGGTTGGCATTTAACCAGTCAGCACTGCCCCGCTGAGCTCCCAGCAGATTTGCAGTTCATCAGAGGGTCATGTCTCTCTCACTCTTTTATTTCTCTGTTCATTCATTACTCTGTTCATCATGGCCAGTCTTGGTAGCATGCTGCCTCCTAGTGGAGATATTTGCCAAATAGCTGAAAACATTAGTCAACTCCTCAAATCTTTCAGCTAATTTTGAGCCAGTAACCTCTCAGTGAACTCGGTGTCATTTAGAGTTCACAGGGTCTGAATTAACAGCTAAGCTTCTTTTTATTCTCAGATAATAATGCTTAGACATGCCTGATACTCTTAATGATTTCAGAGCTTTTGGCTGCTTCAAGCATCCCGCACACTGTTGGAGATTACGTCAACTGACAGCACTTGCAGACTCCCTGCCGATAACTTGAATCGACGAAAGCTAAGCTAAAGTAAAAAGTAAACGTTCTTCATATCTTTAAATGTAAAAAGCATTTTGTTTTCTAAATACAAAAGCAGTTTAAAAAAATGTTTTCCTAGTTTGATTACTGAGAAACATCAGCTTCCCCAATTGTTTATAATTGTTTTATGTAAAATATTAATATTTATCAACACAAATTTTTAAAGGAAACTGGGGAATGTATTATAAAAAAGAAACTTTGATAACCAAAAGTCTTGTTTAAGCTCAATATTTTTGGATTCTAAGAACAATCTCATATTTGTTAAAAAAAATGATTTTATTGCATTTTTTCTTTTTACATAAAATTGAAAACATATATCTTCCCAGTTGTAAAGCTTTTGCTTTTTTTATTTAATGAGTTCTAATAATGGTTGTAGAAGAAATGTATGCTGTTGTTTTTCCATTTTGTTTAATATCAGCTATTTTTATTGTGGAGAAATGCAATTGAAAACTTATTGATCAAAAATATCTAATTAGTCTCATGAGTTAAAACAGGCTGTTTTTCGTAAATAATTTGAATTAAAAATAAGTCATTTTCTCTTCACCTTACCCAAACCTTTTGTTGTGTCACCATTGCTTGCAGGTTTCATATGAAAGCAGTGAGAGTCATGGATAATTTAAGCTTTTTTTGATTTTTCTTCATCTAAAAATATGTCTGTGTTACTATAAATGTCAATTAACTAGTTTTCTTTTATGGCTTTTAAGCGTTTATACTTCAAGGCCTGTTTACAGAAAAAAGCAAATAAAAAAAAAAAAATCTACCTCAGCATAGTTAGTTATTATTAGTTTTAAAGTGAATGTATGCATTTTCTAGTATTACTTGTACCTGATTTTTAAGCAACTACAAAAATGTTTTTCTGTATTTATCTTTCTAACATTAAAATCTTTTAAAGCTTACATTTTAGTCAGTTATTTAACAACCTTTCATACTATTTTCCCTAAAAATATATGTATTATTCATCTGTAACAACTTATTTGTTTATTGTTTATTTGAATATGTCCCTGCAGTGTATGAGCAACAGATTTGAAACTGTAATTCTTTCTGTTCTTTTTTGCTCTTTGGATAAAGAAAAAAAAATCAAATTCTAATTAAACAACCAAATCAATAAAATACAAAATGTTGATGCCCCACTGCAGTCTCAGTATATCTTTGACATGCGTTATCTGACCCAAAACACCTAAATATCTCTGTATTTTTGACTTTGCATGAAGAAGTGTTTTGAGGGAGTAGTTTGCTCTGCCCAGCTGCCCACTGTTACTTCTGCTCCGTGGCGCTTTAGGAAAACAGCCCGGCCTGTTTGTCAGTGCTTGTCATTGTTTTCTAACTCCAACAGAGATAACCGCAGGCAACATGGACTTGATGGAGGAGAATGGAAAGGGGATGCTGAAGAGCGTGCATCGTACTTCCAAGGACATACGGTGACTGGAGCTATTTAGAGGCATACGGAGGACGAAACAAAATGCGCCACTGCCTCTCAGCGGCCTCTCCGGCGACATGTCCACATCACAACTGGTCCGCCTTCTTGAACACTTATATCTTAATGAGACCCAATCCTTTGTTTAGCCTACAGTGGATTCACAGATAGGATTGTTTTTAAATAGGTCTCCCCCCTGTGTTCCTCTTGTATCTGTGTTGGCTTGCTGCCTGCGCTGCTGTATCAAGCCACAACTGGCCTCCTTCCATGACGGAACAACAGTGACGTGAAGCATCAGTGTCAAAGTTGTCATTTCTTCTCAGGCCACCTTGTTAGGGAAGATCTCCGATTTTGTTTCAGTATTTCCAAAGTGATTCAGCATTACTGTCTCCCTAAGCAATCACGACACATTTTCATGATAAAAAAGAAGAGGCAGCCTTTTTTAATTTCATTTTTAAAGAGAAACGTGCACACAGGAAACTTTGTTTTTCCTTTGCTGTTCCAGGTCAGTAAAAGTCAAAGACAACAAGGTTTAGGATCAAGCACTGGGTGAATACAGCAGAGAATGGCAAAGGTCACAAAAGGGTTGTGGATACTCTGGTGAATATTACTGTGACACTAATGGCTTGTAGCACTTCCTTGGTGGGCAGACATAGATGCATATCTGAATGAAACTAAGGCTCAGAGCAAAAAGGCACTTTTATCCACATCTTGTTCCTTCTGAATAAGTTACCGCCTCCACTCTGACCTTTTTTTTTTTTTTTTGACGCAAAGGCAGACAGACTTGTGTATTAGGCGGTTTAATGGCAAACATGAAAATTACTGGGTGAAAAGTCACTTTAGTATGTGGCACGTGTAGTTCCTGCTCAGTCTTCAAGACGATTAGCAATGCTGAAAACCTGCTTTGTTTCTGCCCATAAAGTGTGAATTCTGAGCCAAAACTTTAAAGAACCATTAAGAAGACTAATAAAATATCTCTACATGCAGTTAGAGGATAAAGACCCTTCCATTCATCCAAGATGTATATTTTGTCTCCAATTTAGTTGAGTTTCTTTTTTTTTTAATGTAAAGATTTTATTTTTGCAACTACTTAAAATGTTGTTTATTTTGACATTAAAGACATTTCTGTAAAGACAAACAAATTTCTCATTTTTTTGTAATATTTATATGCAGACCACTTTTCTAAGATTTATTAAAATGATTTACTCACATTAAAATCATTTTATGTCCTTTTTATCAGCAAAATCTCGAATCTTTTTATTATTTCTATTACTTTTTTTAAACATTAGTTGTCATAATTTGAGTTTCGACTAAAGAGAATAAAAAAAAATACTGACTTCTCAAAGAAAACCATGCACATAAAGACCGAATGCCCAGTAAAAGAAATACCATTAAAAATATCACATTTCTCAAAATACATTTTTAATTGTCTAATAAAGCAGATGTTTTAGTTTAAATTGGTCTACTGTGCTTCTCAAGCTAAAGGGGTAACAAAAGAGCCTAAAAGCCTCTCTGCCGGCATTAATTTGCTCCATCCTTGGGGACAGATAACCAAACAGATCTTGAGGTCATAAAAATTCATTTCAATGTAAGGCTTTTAACAATATGAAACTCCTATAATCTGTCGACAGGCACAGAAAGAACCAGTAAATTATTCCAACCAAAGTTAGGACAAGAGATACATGAAACCCAGGCCAAAAAGGAAGAGTTGGTGCTTTGCAAGTCCCTGATTAACATAACAGGAACTTCAAGATTGGAATGCAGATAATGTGGGATTAACCACAGTCCATTAAACTGGAGGCAAATAAAGGCACCTTTTATAAATGAAAAGCAAACATGGATTGAGGTGAATATCAAGTTTACGTAATGTGCGTTAATACTTGTTCATCAGCTTCTGGAGCTTCTGTGTATGACGTATAGTTTCAACGTTTTAACAGATAAAGAGAATGTACTGACTAAAAAAGCATGATCACATTTAATAAACACATTTTTCAAGATTTCTGCTACATAGCTATTTAAAAAAAAGAGAACTAACTTTAAAGATTTGATAAACTCCCTAAGGCTCCCT